>CM034243.1:23276146-24476146 GCA_019916065.1 Vitellaria paradoxa
AGATAGATAATTACGAGCCATACTTGGTATTCAGGTATCTACTTCAAAGGAAACTTGCCTAAAACTACCTACAAGTGGTAGGGGTCGAGTTATTGATGTGAGATGGATCCAAAAAAAGGGGGTTCAAGTTATAGTCCAGAAACACTTCGTGCATATATTTTACAGAAACATGAAATCAAAGTAGCGATAAAGTAGTTGGAAGACATAGAAATAAAGGTATCATTTCCAAAATTTTGCCTAGACAAGATATGCCCTATCTGCAAGATGAAAGACCTACCGGGAGCAATTTACTTATGACACTTAGTTGACATTCATAAAAAAATATCTAATGAATTATGAGTTCAATACATCCTATTTAGCAGAAAGACGTCTATCCCTTGTTCATTATCAAACAATTACTTATTCACAAACCTTGTGTGGGGCTAATAGTTTTCATTTCCATCTCATGAAAAAACCCTTTTTCGCTCTGCTTAGCCTTATCCCCTCTAGGGGTATTTTAGTGATAGGTTCTATAGGAACTAGATGATCCTATTTGGTAAAATAACCAGCGACAAACTCGTATGTTCCTTTCATTACGGTATTTCTGAACAAGTTCCTGGATAACAAGCCTAAAAGTTTTCTTATTAATCATATCGATATTGATGCTAGAGACGATATTGATGCTAGTGCTAGTGACGATATTGATGATAGTAACGATATCGATCGTGACCTTTATACGGAGCTAGAGCTACTAACTATGATGAATGTGCTAACTATGGATATGATGTCGGAAATAGACCGATTTTATATCACCCTTCAATTCGAATTAGCAAAAGTAATGTCTCCTTACATAATACGGATTCCAAACATTCATAATCTCAATGTGAATAAGTCGAATTACATATCCCTCGGTCTATTAGTGAACTATCTCTCTAGGGATTGTGAAAGATGTTCTACTATAAAAATTCTTGTTATTGCTTTGACTCATATTCCCCAAAAAGTGATCCCGCTCTAATAGCTCTGAATAAATTAAATACGTGCATTAAGATACGAAAGCTTCTTATTCCACAACAACGAAAGCACTTTTTCACTCTTTTATATACTATAGGATTTCACTTGGAAAAGAAAATGTTCCATGCTGATAGATGCGGGTCCATAACCATGGGTTCCAATGCACGAGATCTTGTAACACTTACCAGTGAGGCCCTATCAATTAGTATTACACAAAAGCAATCAATTATAGATACTAATACAATTAGATCCGGTCTTCCTAGACAAACTTGGAATTTGCGATCCCAGGCAAGATCGGTCTGGGATCATGGGATCCTTTTCTATTAGATAGGAAATGTTGTTGCACAAATTGTACTTGTAAGTAATTACCCCATAGATCCTATATCTATGTGAATAAGAAATCACGTAACAAAGGGGATTTTTATTTGTATAAATGGTATTTCGAACTTGGAACGAGCATGAAGAAATTAACGATACTTCTTTATCTTTTGAGTTGTTCTACTGAATCAGTTGCTTAAGATCTTTGGTCTCAATCCAGACTCGATGAAAAAAATGGGACCACTTCTTACGGACTCGTTAAGAATGATTCTGATCCAGTTCATGGCCTATTAGAAGTACAAAGCGCTCTGGTGGGATCCTCATGGACAGAAAAAAATGACAGTCAATTTGATAATGATCGAGTGATATTGCTTTGTCGACTCGAATCAAGGAATCCCTTAGATATGATGCAAACGGATCTCGTTCTATCCTTGACTAGAAATTTCTCTATGAAAAATACGAATCAGAGTTTTACGAAGGGGAAGGAGAAGGAGCCCTTAACAGCAACAGGTAGAGGATTTATTCAATCACATAGTTTGGGCTCCTAGAATATGGCGCCCTTGGGGCTTTCTATTTTATTGGATCAAAAGGCCCAATGAATTGGGATTTCCCTATTAGTCCAGGTCATTTTGGGACAAACGGATCATTTATGATGAAGAAGATGAGCTCCAAGAGAATGATTTGGAGTTCTTGCAGAGTGGAACCATGCAGTACCAGACACGAGATAGATCTTCCAAAGAACAAGGCCTTTTTTGAATAAGCCAATTCATTTGAGACCTTACAGATCCACTCTTTTCCCTATTCAAAGATCAGCCCTTTGTCTCTGTGTTTTCACATCGAGAATTATTTGCAAATAAAGAGATGTTAAAGGGGCTGCTTACTTCCCAAACAGATCCTCCTACATCTATATATAAAGGCTAGTTTATCAAGAATACGCAAGAAAAGCACTTTGAATTGTTGATTAATTGCCAAAGATGGCTTAGAACCAATAGTTCATTATCTAATGGATCTTTCTGTTCTAATACTCTATCCGAGAGTTATCAGTATTTATCAAATCTCTTCCTATCTAACGGAGGGCTATTGGATCAAGTGACAAAAAAAGATGGCTTCTCCCGGATGAAATGAAAATTGGATTCATGTAACAGGAGAAAGATTTCCCATTCCATAGCCGGAAAGATATTTAGCCATGAAAGAGGGATTAAGTGGAACAGAATTGACTAGGTGTTTTGGTCACTAAATACTGTTCGAGAGATCTCCTCCAAATCACTGGTATGGCTATCGAAATTGTGAGCATCAGCATGTAAGTTCCAGATCCAAGTGGTAAGTTTCTTCGACTTGAGTTAGGTTAAAAGCACGGAATGTATTTGCACCATCACCATCTTCAAATAAAGTATTTTTTACGATAGCATCATGAATAGCGCATAGCAAAACCGCACCCAATACACTGGCAACTCCCATCATATGAAATGAGTACAACGTCCAATTATGAAAACTTTGAAAAAGAGAATCAATCAAAATATAGCTGCTACACCAAAGCTAGGCGCAATGAACCAACCAGACTGAGAATCTCTATTGGATAAGATTCTAACAAATCTTTCAGTAATTTGTAAAAATCATTTTCTTTATTTAACTAGAAGACAAAAACAAAAGAAGAAGAAAAAGGGAAGAACAACAAAATCCATTATCATATATCTTTCATATCGAAAGATGAATAAATCCATTATTTAGTTCTATATTCCTTGCATTTATTATAGATACTCACTTAGATATATACTTCTATATATATTAATTATTAATTAGAATTACGATTTAATAATTTTACAATTTGATAATTAGAATATAATGATAAGAATCTAATTAAATAATAATAAGAATCTAATTAATAATTAATTAGATTTTATATTATTAGATATTAATTATATACATACGATAGGAATTAACAAGAATTGAATTATAATTCTAAAATTTAATTCTATAATTCTGAATTTAGAATTCTTAACTATAATTACAAAGAAAAGATTGCATCACACAATCAAGATCCTAAAGCTTTTTTTTTTTTTTTTTTTTTTAACTCACTCATACATGTTTTGCCATAAGGTTTACAATCTTATTTATGATTATTTCAACTTGACTCTAGAACTTCCCAAATTAAATGACCTTCAACTCCCATAAGACTCTTTTACTACATTAATAACATAGAATACCCAAAAGACTTCAAACCCTAAAAGACACTACATTACTAACATGGAAGAACTAAAAGGCTTTGAACGCTAAAAGACACTTAAAGAATCTAGCACATATCTACTTAATATCCCAAGTGGGCCCCACATCATCTAGCATGTGCCAAATTAAGCCTTAGGCCTTAGAACCATCAAGTCCATGCCTTTTGTAGACTTTTATTGGGTGCTGCCATTTTCTATCAACTCTCCCCGACTTGAGAGAACTCGACCCCAAACGAGTTAAAAGCATGGAACTGTTCATGAAGGTCAGGGTTGAGGCGTTAAAATTCCTCATCTGTAATCCAAGAACAATTTGAAAGTGAATGGCCTTTCCACTTAATGAGATACTTTTGATAACCCCCATGTCGAGTTGAAACAATTTGATGATCAACCACGTCTTCGATTTCATCCTAGAAACATTTGGATGTCGAGAGAGATGCCACAGGGTCAATCCGGTTACTATCCTTAACATGCCTAGAATATCAAGTCAGATCCTTAATATTGAACACGTTACTTATGCCCATATCATTAGGTAACTCAAGAACATATGCGTTAGAGCTAATTTTCTTGAGAACTTTGAATGGACTTGCACTCTTCAAATGAAGTTTCTTATAAATCCCTTTAGCATATTGTTCTGGTTTGACTCAAACCATAACCCTATCACCTTCATCAAATTCAGCAAACCTCCGTCTCAAATTAGAATGTTGTTTGCAGCTCTCATTGCTTATGACTATCTTTCATCGCACATCATCATGGATATCATGGATGTATTGACTAAAAGCTTCAGCTTCAGCTTCAGCTTCAGCACTAGGGCGATCCTGAATAGGTAAAGGAACCAAATCAATTGGTTTCGTGGGAAGCAAACCTGTGACAATTTCAAAAGGGCTGCGACTTGTAAATCTATTCACAGAGTTATTATATGCAAATTCAGCCATAGGAATTATTTGATCCCAACTGGCAATGTGATCACTAACAAGTTAACAAAGTAGATTATCCAAACTACGGCTAACAACCTCCATTTGACCATCAGTTTGTGGATGCAAGGTTGAAGAAAATTTCAGCTTTATATTCAACAACTTCCTTAGTGTTCACCAAAAGTAACTCATAAACTTTGAGTCACGATCAGAGACTATGGTCTTTGGCAACTCATGAAGTCTAACAACTTCTTGAAAAAATAGCACAGCAATGTCGACAGCATCTGATGTCTTTGAACAAGGAATAAAATGTGCCATTTTCAAGAAGCGATCCACAACCACACAGATAGAGTCATGCTTCCGAGGTATTTTTGGTAATCCAAGGACAAAATCAATACTTAAATCCTATCAAGGCTCATATGGCACAGGTACTGGAGTCTATAAACCTGTATTCTTCTTTCTTCCCTTTGAAAGTTGGCAAGTACAACACTGCGAAACAACCTTTCTCACATCTCGCTTCAACTTTGGCCAATAAAAGTGATCTTTAACCAATGCAATTGTCTTGTCTCTTCCAAAATGACCTGCTGCCCCTCTAGAATGCAATTCCCAAATCATTTCTTCCCGAAGTGATGCGTCGAGTAAGCAAAGTCGAGTTCCCCTGAAGATGAATACGTCATGCAAACAAAAATCACCATATTCTCCCTGCTGATCAACCATCAACTAAGCATGTATAGAGGTGAAATCCTTACAAGAAGGAAAGTCTCTCTTGAGCAAGTTAAAACTAACCACTTGTATAGCCATGGAAAAGAGAACATACACCACTCAACTAAGGGCATCAGTAACTTTGTTCTCTAAACAAGCCTTATGTTTGATAACAAAAGAGTACTCCTGCAAGAATGAAACCCATTTACAATGCCGATGATTCAGTTTCTTTTGAGAGTTGATGAACTAAAGTGCTTCATGATCTAAAAACAACACAAACTCCTCAGAAAGAACATAGTGTCGCCAATGGCAAAGCACTTGAATCACTGCATAAAATTCTATCATAGGTGGAATACTTTCGCTTGGCTTCATTAAAGGTTTTACTAAAATAAGCAACTGGGTGTCCTTGACTAAGCACACCTCCAATCCCAATATGTGATGCATCACACGCCACTTCAAAAACCTTTGAGAAGTCAAGAAGGCATAGAACAGGAGCCTTAGACATCATTTTCTCTATGTCTTCGAAAGCTTTTGTTGCTGCCTTGGTCCAGACAAACTGTCGCCCTTTCATATAATTAGTGATAGGTGCCATTACCATGCTAACATTCCTAATAAATTGACGATAAAACATTGCTAGCCCATGAAAGCTACGTACTTCATGCAAAGAGATGGGAATTGGCCATTCTAGGATAGCTTTCACTTCACTTGGGTCAACCTCCAGTCCTTTAGAAGACACAATGAAACCCAAAAATATAACTTTTGGACTCACGAAAAGAACACTTCTTTATATTAATGTAAAGCTTCTCTTGACGAAGAACCCTCAAAACTTGTTGAAGATGAAAGATATGTTCCTCCTTGGTCTTGCTATATATCATAATATCGTCAAAATAAACAACTAGAGAATGACCAATGAAAGGCTGTAATACCTGCGTCATAAAACGCATGAATGTACTTAGGGCATTTGTAATACCAAATGGCATGAGTAGCCATTCATAGAGGCCATCATTAGTCTTGAAAGCTGCCTTTCATTCATCCCCTAGCCTTATACGTAGTTGATGGTAGCCACTTTTCAGATCAATCTTTGAGAATAGACAAGATCAAGCCAGCATATCCAACATATCATCAAGCCTTGGAATAGGTAATCGATACTTGATAGTAATCTTGTTTATAGCACGGCTATTTACGCACATGCGCCAACTGCCATCTTTTTTGGGTGTAAGTAAAGCCGGAATAGCAGAAGGGCTTAAACTTTCACAAATGAACCGTTTGGAGAGTAGCTTATCTACCTGCCTTCTAAGCTCCATGTGGTCCTTTGGATTCATGCGATGGGCTGGAAGATCAGGCAATTCCGAACCTGGAATAAGATCTACTGTATGATGGACATTAAGCGTGGGAGGTTGTTCATCAGGGAGTTCTTCGAAAGTAACATCAGAAAAATGGGACAACAACTCAGCCACTTCTGATGGTAATTCTGATACTTCTTTCACCACAATGACATATATAACTCCCAGCTCCACACTCCCAGCTTAAAAGCACTTCTTGGTGAGAATGTGGAGAGATTAAGGCTTATTTTTAGCAACATCCTTTGACTTCTTTCCCTTGTACTTTTCCATTTCAACTGTACTTATTGGCTTCAAAACAATCTCCTTGTTCTTGAACGAGAAAGCATATGTGTTCTCTTTCCCACACTGCTGCACGTCTCTATCATAAAGCCATGGTCTTCCAAGAAGGATATGTGTGACATTCATGGGAATTACGTCAGACCAGTTAGAATCACTATAAGGACCATAAGAGAAAGAGACTAGGCAGTGTTGAGTTACCAGAATGGAAGTGTTGTCGATCCAAGCTACCTTATACGGATGAGGATGTGGTTGAACAAGAAGCTTAAGATGCTCTACCGTGGACACGAATACAACATTCATGGAATTCCCACCATCAATAATAAGCCTTTGAGCTTGGTTTCTGCAGCAAACCAACATTTGAAAAAAAAGAAGTATGCCTCCAATCTTCTTTTTCAACTTTAGGCACTACAAGGACATGTCTAACAACAAAAATCAATGAATTGTCCACCTCCTCTTCTTCTAAGTCATCTGTATATATTCCGCCAGTGACATGTGGTTTTGCTTTAACTTGATGAGTTGTTCACACAACTTCTCATGGTAATTTGATGGCATGCAGTTTTCCCTCAACTTGGCCTTCATCTCTTGCCAAGCACCAATTGGTGGTTGCCCCATCCTTCAAATATCACCTTCGACTCCCATCCACCAAATTTTTGCTAATCCAACAAGCTTTATCTTAGCAAATCTTACACGCCAATTGTTAGATATATCACACCAATCAAAGTACTCTTTAACAGAAGCAAGCTAATCATGAAACAAAGTAGGATTGACCTTACCTTCAAAATCTTGAACCTCCATTTTAATCTTCTTAGTAATATCTCCTACTGTATCATAGGTCTCACATTGGTTCCTCTGTAACAAGTCATAGGCCAACTCCCCCCCCCCCCAAAAAAAAGAAAAGAAAAAAAGTCACAGGCCCAATCAAAGATGGAACTTTGTTGCATTCTTTGACCTTGGTTTGCCCTAAATTGCTGCCTCCGAAGAGGATCTATTTGCTACTCGTCTGTATACTCACCTTAAGTCTTACCATTTTCATTAGAATTGTTATTCCTGGAGTTTTCGCCTTGTTCGCCTTGTTTACCATCATTATATTAAGTTGTTTGGCCTTCCAAAGTGCTGATACGTAAATTACAATTATCCATCCGTTCCACAAGTTTTAAGAGAATCTCATCACACTGTAAATTAGTTAATCTTCCTCTAAACAGCTTTCCAGATCGTGTAGACATGACGCTACGCTTGCTCTAATACCAAGTTGATGCAGGACAAATTTGGAATACGATTAATGAGGCTGGAAATACTTGAAACAGGGCTGTTTGGGACTGTGAACAATGGATGTAAACAGTATTTTGTATGTAGAAGAGGAAAGATTAGAGAAAGGTAGGTCTAGGCATCACACCTAGGGCTCCTTAGCATTGCACCAAAGAAAAGAATGCATCACACAATCAAGAGCTAAAAGTTTTTTTTTTTTTTTTTTTTTTTAACTCACTCAATCATGCTTTACCAAAAGGCTTACAATCTTATTTATACTTATTTCGACTTGACTCTAGAACTTCCCAAATTAAATGACCTTCAACTCCCATAAGACTCTTTTACTACATTAATAACATGGAAGAACTAAAAGACTTCGAACCCTAAAAGACAATTAAAGAATCCAGCCCATATCTAGTTGATATCCCAAGTAGGTCTCACATCATCTAGCATATGCCAAATTAAGGCTTGGGCCTTAGAACCATCCAGTCCACATCTTTTGTAAACTTTTATTGGGTGCTACCGTTTTCCATCACCCCCTCCCCCAATACCTCATAATGAGTAAGGATGGAAACGAACCGAGCCGTTCACGAGCTACTCGAGCTCGATTCATGAGTTAAACGAGTTCGAACCAAGCTTAGTTTTTGGCTCGTTTTGGATTCGAGCTTGAGCTCGAGCCTAGAGCTCGGTTCGAAAGCTCGCGAGCAGACTCGGTTAGAATAATATATATATTTTTAATAATATTTTTATTATATTTTTAAATATATTATATTTTAAATCAAAACGACGTCGTTTTGGTTTAATCGAGCTATTCGCGAGCCCAATCGAGCCTAAATTCTTCTTTATCGAACCGAGTTCAAGCCTATATAAAAGCTTAAATCGAGCTCAGTATAAAAAGCTCGAGCCGAGCTCGAGCATGTTAAAGCTCGGCTCAGCTCGTTTTCACCCCTAATAATGAGTATACTTCTTACATAACAAGGCCAGAATTAATAGCACGGAATGAGATGATGAGTCATAAGAAGTAACTAAGCCTGCACAACAATCATTTTGGTGGTGACTTCAATGATTCTATCACTCGTTTCATCTAATTAAGGTAACTCTTATAATGTCATCTTTATTTCCTTTTAGTTTTCATAAACATAGATTATAATTAGTTTTTATCCTTATTTTCTTAATTATTATATTACTTTATTGTAAGTATACATTCATTGTTATATTTATTATTGCATAAGTATTGACAATTAATATAAAAGTTTATTTTATGTAAGCAAGGAAAAAAGTAATATTTATTCATACAAATAACATTATTGATTGATTAAAAGCCATAAACAGAATTAATAATCCTTATTTATACATTTTAATTGGTAAAACATTAAAAATTATCCATTTTAGGTGAGGTGCTAATTGAAAAAAAAAAATTTTTCACGCTACCGGTTTCTGCTTCTATTACATAGCATCCATTACGCCCCACATTCACTTCACTGCAACCTTTATTATTATTTAAAATTATGCTCAAGACCCCATTTGCCACAATAGGACATCAAACATAATAAAGCCAGAGTTGAATAATATAAATTTTAATTGGTAAAACATCAAAAACAAACCATTTTAGGTGAGGTGCAAATTCAAAAAATAAAAAAATATAAAAGAAATATCACGCCTCTAATTTTTGCTTTTATTATGTAGCATTACACCCTACATTCACGTCACCGCAACTGTTATTATTATCAAAACCATTCTCAGGACTGCATTTGCCAAGATAGAACATCAAACACAACAAAGACAGAGTTTAATAACATTGATAAATAGGTAGAGTGGAAGGCAGTCAAAATTTTCATGAAAAAGATAGCAAAAGTTCACTGCAGAATAAGAATCAAACAGCGGGCTTGTTTTTCAAAGTTGATAATTATGTATGTTGGAAAATATTTGTACATATTTAGATAAAACTCAAGATCATTATAAACAAAATTAAATCATAAATTGAACAATAATATAAAATTATAATATATAGAAAATGTGATAGAAAGATGTGGCCAGTGAGACATGGAAGGTGTGCTATCACTGTCCTAAAGTAAGTATTGCTCCCACACACAAAAATCTAACAGAAGTAATTGCTCTAAGATACAACTCATGCTCACAGCTTGGTGGCAGTTGATCGTGTCAATCCACATCAATTCGTGTTTACGCTCAAATATATTAAAATTTAATGAGCATGTTAAATAATTAATTTATTTTCGAATTTGATCAAATTGTGTGAATTTCGAGTCAAAGTATCCATAGTGCCGTAATCGTATTTTCTCTTAGTAACTTCGTGTTCATATTGATGACGTTCAGATCTTGTTTGATTCGTGTTTAAAATTGTCACTCCTACTTACAGCCATATGCTACTCGAAAGTCACATCTTCTAACAGCTAATGATCTATCAAGTCATATTTCCCAAAACTCCACATGATAGTATGAAAGCATTGTAATTGTTTACAAATATATGAGGGAATTATCGAGCCTTGTATGTATTGCCACTATAGAGGCTCAAAACAAATAACATACATATTAAGAAAGGATGATGATCACAATCATGGGTCAATAAATATTATAACGGCCTAAATTAAAATAGAAATTCAATAATTTTAATTTAAATTATCATAGAATATAAAATTGTCACATTAAAACAACTAAACGTAAAGACCCAATTAGAACATATATAAAACAAAACACACAATAATATATTAAAAAATTTTAAATTTGATTAAATAATTATGTAAAAGAATTCTGGTACTATAGCATAGCCAAAAAAAAATGAAATTCGAACAGCAGGATTTGGTTGAGGCAGAGTGTTGAATTTTGAATTATTACCGGAGGACCATCTGGCGGTGCTTGAGGAATGAATTTGCAATCACCAGAGCCACTGAAACACCAACCATGGTACACACACTGCAAGCGGCCCCAGCGATCAATTCTTCCCTCGGATAATGGAGCCAACCTATGAGGACAAGTATCATCAAACACCTTCCAAGCATTCTCATTCCTATCCCACCACACAACCACATCAAGACCCATAACTTTCTTTGCATGAGGGATTCTTTTGTCAAGGTCACAGACCGGCATAATCGGATACCACTGCGCGTACCAGTCAAACTTGTCATTTCCGCTGTCAATTTCAACTTCTGGTTCAGGTGTGTCGGTGGATTGAGACGTTGAAACAGTTGAGGTTGTAGCAGTAAAGAGCCTGAAGTCTACATTGTTCTTGTGGAGTGACGAGAGAGATGAATTGGGTCGTTGATTGAACGGAATATTCAACGTAGGTTTCTCAAACTGGGGTTTGGGAAATCTGATCGTGAATTGAGACGAAGGAAATGGGTAAGCTTTGACACTGAGAGCTTCCATGGCAACTTGTTTGGCGCCCCAAGTTCAAATGAGAGAAGCGGACAACAAAATTGGGTGGGAAGGATAAGATTACATGAGTGAACAGTTTAGAGGCGAGTGGTATGAATTTCTTCTCCTTTCTATTCTGTTTTCTGAAGAAAGGCAATACAGTTTGTGGCTCGAATTCAACCACGGACCCTGAACGGAAAATTACGGCATTTGGTTCTCGTAGCTTCAAAGGATCCATTGGCACTTTATCCACTCACTGGTCGTTGTTAGCCTTCAGCGGTCCCCCTACGGAGGGCCTGGCTCTCTGGTTTCGTTTCCTCCAAGACAATAATTATTGAATCATAATTTTTCATTTCTAATAAAATAGAAATAATGTGATTGTAGTATTATTACAGCAAAAAATACTTTATTGTTATTAATCAGTCGTTTCAAATTGATAAAGAGGGATTTGCTCAACACTATTATCTAAAGCAGGCAATTTCATAACTGAGTCCATCAAAATTTGTTTACTCCAAATAAGTCACCTGTCAAAATCGCCATTTCAAAAAATGTATTTAGCTTCAATATTTTCAGATATATTTTGGGTTTTTTACGTAAATAATAATATTAATTTAATTATATACAGAAATAGGTTCGCTAGGGATTATTGACAAAAATCTGCTGAGTGTCGTCAGTGCTATTGAATTATGTCGACAATAGCACTGACGACATCAGACTAACTACCTAAACCGCCTAAGGTGTCGTCGATGGCACTGACGACACCCTGCCAAACTCCCCCTGCAACAGTTTGTATAATACAACCCCCAAACAATAAAAAGACAATACAACAACAACAACCATGTTAAAAGTTAAAAACATTTTCAGATTTTAAGTATAAATCATTACAAACAATTAACAAAAAATAAACGCTTGCTTCCTTAATTGCTAAATTAGAGAATAAAATAAAGGATAATTAAACTAAATCAAAACATAAACAAAATAGTTTTCGATAGCATTACACCTCCAATTTAAACCTTTAATTCTAAACCTTTACAAAACATGTTTTGTGTTTACATGTTATTACATGTTAAGAAGACAAAAATGTACTGGATCACTCCGTCCCACACGGAGGCCTCCTTCGTGCACGGCGTGGTCGGTCTAGGTGTAGAGGCGCATCGTCAACCATGGCCGCTAATACCACCGGTGGCTCCTCCACACATGGCTCCTGGCCAGGTGTTGCTGTCGATGTGTCCTCCACATGTGTCTCTCCTGCTAATGGCTCATGCTCCTCTTCTGTCTGTAAAGCCATAGGAATGTGCGACGATAATGATATGTCTATCCCTCGTGCTCTGCGTCGTCGAGTGTAATACTTAGCTGGAACCTAGGGGGCCGCCACTGATGTCTATGTATGAGATACGGGCAGACGGACAGGTGAGATGTATGCTGGAGATGCAGGGAATGGCTCTATGTGGAAAATGCCAGACCAGAAGTCATCCACATCCGCTGAGGGTGAAGCATATGCCTGTGTAGCTGGGGGTGGGGTCCGATTGTCGACGACGGGATCTGAAAATGGTATCTGCGTCTCGTCTGCAGGCAAACGCTCCCATGCTGTAGAACTGCTAGGGATGTCTGACTCAACTGGTGGGGGCAGATCGTCTGCGGGATCGAGGCCATATGTATCATGATGCCCCTGCACTCGTCTACCGACAGGCTGAAGTCTGCTGGGACGTGATAGTCTGGCCTGAGAGGATGAGCCTGTCTGCCTACTGTCAACAGGGGCTCGTAGCCTCTCCTCATGATCGATAGCAGTGATCACCGGTCCTGCCTGATGAATAATCTCCTGTAGTGGCCGAAGGTAACCAGCATGATCCGCACCAGTGACCGCTGCAACCACAATGTGATACATGCTAACAATAGTATTAACCTAGAACGTTTGAAGAAACTATATTAGTCAATATCAAACAGAAAAACATAAATAAAAAGTAAATTTATTATTCAAAAACCCATAAATATAATATCATACCAGAATGGACATATCTGCTGACACTGGCTGTGAACCAACAGGCGGCACATGTAAGGGTGGTGCGATGTGAGTCCGTGTGATGTGACGAAACCACTCCATATACGGGTCATCGAATGCGATAGGTGCAGTGAAAACCTCGCCATGCACAATCGTCTGTAGTCGTCTACCCCACTCATCTACATATTGATGATGGTACTGTAGCCAGTTCACCTCTCCCCGGCCCCGCCTAGTCAACTCATGCAATGCGGCATCCGTGTCAAACTCAGCCGGGATCACCTGACGGAGGCCAAACTGTCTCATCACACGTCCTGGTAGGTGGTACTCGACGATCTCGTAACAAATCAACGGACAGGTCGAGCGCCACACTACCTTACCAGCACGGCAGTATGTAGGAAGTCTGCTCAAAACGGATGCTGGGTATGGACACTAGGTCATCTGATCCTCTCTCAGGAGTGTCAGCTGCTCTCGGCAATCTCTTAATGGCCTGGCGAAGCTCACTGCTAGGCTTCCCTTCCATCTGCAACCCCAAGGATCTCCGGGAAGCCCAAAATCATCCAGTGCATAATCAGGTGGGGGAGGTGGTCGTGTAATGACGGACCTAAACGGTGCTAGCCGCTCCCATGCCCAAACCTATCATTGTAAACTATCAATTGATTCCAAAATAAGCTTAATATAAATTAGTATCAAATGTAAATAAAGTTTATTTTTACCTGAAGTATGCAAATCGGTCCTGCCATCTCGGCCGTGCGGGTGGTGGAAGCCAAGCACATCTCTCTATATAAGCAGGCTAGAGCAGCAGCTCCCCACGCTAGTCGGCCGCAGGCATCTAAGTCTCGAAGCAAAGATAGGTAATGTATCTTGACCATATTACCAGAGTGGTCCGATAGTAAATGTGCTTCGATAATAATAAGAATAAGTGCCCGGGTATGGTACTGTACGTCAGCCTCCGTAGCCTCATCTGGTAATGCCAAGAAATGCTCTGTCAGCCAACTAATCTTCAAACATCCCCTCTTAAAATCCCCCGCATCTGGAGTCCTACCAAGTAGCTCCTGGCATAGTGCCTGTCGTGCCATGAGACCATGCAGGTCATCAATCCCACTAACAGGATCACCATCAACCCGCTAGCCGGCAATGATCTCAACATCCTGCAATGTAATAGTGGCCTCGCCGACGGGGAGGTGGAAGGTATGTGTCTCGCGTCTCCATCGCTCGACCAATGATGTGATCAACGGCCAATAGAAATGGATAGCTCACAGTCGGTATATACCATAAAATTCGGCCCTATGCAACTGCTAGAGAACACGAGGATCCTGGGGTAGATCCAATATTTGGCGTAAGGCAGTCTGTGTGGCCCGAACTCGAATGACCTCCTCGAACTGCAGAACCAAAAATATTTAGTAAATATTAACAAATAGCACATGAGGGAATATGGCAACCATTGTAACTAATTTTTACATACGTACCCGAACGCGAGACTCCCAAATATCAGTGGATCGATGATTAGCCTGGGAGTGGAGTACACGGGGGTCTAACGGCTCAGGATCTAACATATGTCGTCTGTCAGACTTCTCACTGTACAGATAGTACAAAATGATAATTAGTATCAATTGTTACATTTTGGGCAAGTTAAAAAAAAAACCAATAAATAGCATGATATAAAATGCAGGATTCACTCATAACTTTACATGCATAGAAATCAAACTACTCTTTTATTACTACAAATATAAATGAAATTGCTCTTTCACTAGTATGAATTTTCATAAATACTCATAACTTTACGAGGCTTAAAAATCAAAATGCTCTTGAGTTACCAAGAAAAGGTTAAAGCTGCTATAGTGTTACATGAGCATCCCAACTTTAAAGCTGCTATAGTGTTCACATTTAAATACTCATAAGTTGTTTCGATGTACAAATTTAAGACAAGAACCTAGTGCCTGATGATGATGATGAAGCCCTTGCCGGACACTTGCGTCGATCATGCCCTTGTCGTTTGCAAATGCCACAATGTTGGGTAGAGCTGCGTTCCGATCTATCCATCTCATTTGTCAACCTGCTTGAACGAGGTCAACCCTGTGCACGGAGGAGAAATGGGTTCGGTATAAAGAAGGGTGTTTGAACACTGGGCCAGTAGTCCTCGTGCTCCAAGGGATGAAACTCTGGCATGTAAGTGGCGACGTACGACTGAAGCGAGTATACACTGGATACAAATTCCATCCAATCGATGCGTATTCGGTCGCAAGCGACTATAACATGTGAGCACGGTAGCTTCAAAACCTCCCACTTTCCACAACTGCATGTGCCATTCCGTAATCGAACAATCTGTCTGTTGTTACCCCTACTCAGATGGAAACCAGTCACGACTTGGCACTCTCCGGTAATGTGATTGAACTCCATTACTTGATGACCCAATGCATCATTCTGGAAATCAGTCAAAAGCTTTTGCACACATGGACTGACCCTTGACCCATTGTTGGTTGCATTCATAGCAATTAGGCGCCGCTGGTGGAAGTATGAAACAAGCTTGTAAAATGTTAGCTGAACTGCTACAGTAATTGGGAGGCTTCGAGCACCACGCAGTACGTTGTTGAAATACTCTGAAAGATTGGTTGTCATGATTCTGTATCTAAAAGCACCACCCGTAGCAAAATGTCCACTTCTCATTTGGCAATTTAGTAAGATATTTCCATGCTTCTAGGTTGAGAGACTTAAGTAACTCCATGACCTCGTTGAATTTGCGAACTTGAGTAGCCCTTCCTGCTTGATTGAACAAGTCAATTAATTGCTTGGCAGGCCAATTTTTCTTGAAATTGGCCTCTATATGTCTTAAGCAGAAACAATGGTGTGCATTTGCCCAACCAGACTGGGGGGATTCAACTGCAGACTTGATCGTACTGTGCCTGTCGGAGATTAAACACAACTGTTGGTCAGGGCAAACATGCCTACGAAGCATCCTTAAGAAGTATAACCAGCTGTCATTGTCCTCTTCATCAACCCATGCAAATGCTAATGGGAACACTTGGAGGTTTGCATCCTAGGCCATTGCTATCAATAGTTTACCACGGTACTTACCGTACAAGTGTGTTCCGTCGATCGAAACAACGGGTATACAGTGAGCAAACCCATCAATTGAAGGCTTGAAGCTCCAGAACACGTATTACAGAACCCGTTGGGCCCCACCCATATAAGGATGATGTCGATAGTGAACTATCGTGCCCGGATTGTAAGTCTGTACAGCATTCATGAACTTTGGTAGGAACAGGTACGACTGCTCCCAATCACCAAATATCTGGGCAACCGCCTTCTGCTTTGCAAGCCATGCCTTTTGGTAAGACACATGGTACTTGAATCGATCATTCAGTTCGGCTTGCAGCAAGACAACAGAACAAGCGGGGCTAGACTTAACCAAATGGATGATGTTGCTGCAAAGAAAGTTCGAGTCAAGTTGTTCATGGTCTACAGTCAGCCGTGCAAATATACATGTATGGGGGCCTTCATACTTAGTTATTTCGAATAAACCGTGCGTACTTAGCTTGGTTGCTCGGACTCGCCACTTGCACTGTCCTTCATTCCTCTTTGGACACTCAGCTACCCAAGATTTCTGGCTTGATTCCATAGTTATGTAGGGCTGATTTGATCTAATAGCATACAACTTCATAGATTGGAGTAAGTGCTCTTTGTCCTTGAAAAGTTGTCCGACGCAAGGATCCTCATTCTCTGGATTCCACGTTCGATGTCGAAGTGAAGGGGCCCAGTGAAGTGCACTGTCATCTAACTCAACAGCAGTGAACATTTCGGACATTGGTTCATGCAGTCGATGATCTGTACATTCATCATGTTCGTTCACAACCAAGTCTCCAGTAACTCCCTCACCCATCATGTCGATGTTTTGCAGTTTTATGTCTTCTTCGTCAACTGGGCCTTCAGCAATGTTCGAATTATCAGCCTGATCATTCACGTAGTCCCAAGACATATCCTGTTGCTGCACGTAGTCACGGACAGAATCACTAGTGGGTTCATGAGTGGCGTCGAACTGATTTTCTGGTTCATTGTGGGGGGGAAGAGGGCATGAATTCGTTGTAGATTCCCACCAAATGATCAGTTGGAGCATTTATTTGGAGGCTGCCTTCGCTGGCCACCGGCTCAGCATTAGTCGGCTCGAACTCCAAGTACAAGTCACAGTGATTGCGGTTCAAATTATGAACGATAGCAAACATTGCCTCGACTGTATCATCGTCCACTAGTTGTAGAGGCCTGTGAAGTATTTGACCCGCACAGTACTCGTAAAACGACCTACCTCGGGTCCATGCCAACAGTTTCATACAGTTTTGTCAACAGCATCATGTAGGTAGACTGACTGCTAACCCTAATACAACGCTTGAATGGTCTGTCGTAACCCACATCATCATCCACATCTATAAGATTCCCTCCCCAAAAACAAAACAGTGAAATTCGTTCTTGAGACATCACGAGCAATGAACGAACGACCAATTACAGCCCTGAACGAAATAAATGTTAGGGATCGTACCTTCTTAACTTTATATATTTGCAAGAGTGAAAAAGGTTTCCTTCAAGTTTTCTTATCTGGGACAATGACTTGTGTAACCTATCTTAAGTTAACCTAACTTTAATTACTTATCCTATGTTAACCTAACCTGAACTAATTTATATAATTTATCTTGAGTTAACCTCACATAACTTGTATTATAAATTTTTTCACTTTAATTTATACTTTAATCTTTTTATCAGTTGATTAAAATTTTTCACTTTAATTTCTCTTTCTAAATAAAGATAGATTATATTTTAACTAACCTAAACTAACTTAGCTAACTTATCTTATCTTAACGTAACCAAACTTGTATTATAAAATTATTTACTTTAGTTTTTAAATTTAACTAATTAACTTCTTTTAATCATATAAATCTATATGTTAATTACTATGGTTTTTTGTTATCAATTGACATAATTAAATTCACAAATGTGGTTAGTATATTTACTTTCTTTTTTTTTTTTTTTTTTTTTTTGTATAACTTATCTTAAGTTAACCTAACTTTGGTTACTTATCCTATGTTAACGTAACCTAAATTAATTTATGCAATTTATCTTGAGTTAACCTCACGTAACGTGTATTATAAATTTTTTCACTTTAATTTATACTTTAATCTTTTTATCAGTTGATCGAATTAAAATCAAATGTGACGTCAGCATTACTCTAACTTTACGTTTAAACTAATACATATTTATCAATGCCTAAATTTTTTTTCAAAACAATAATTAATACAATCGATAAATAATAGTGAAATAAACAAATAACGACAGATTATATTTACGTATAAATTTAAAGGTTATTTTTTTTTCTAAATAAAAGATAGATTATATTATAATCTAACCTAAACTAATTTATCTAACTTATCTTATCTTAACCACTCATAACTTATATTATAAAATTATTTACTTGAGTTTTTAAATTTAACTAATTAACTTTTTTCAATCGTACCATTATTATGATTTTTTTATCAATTGATATAATTAAATTCAAATATGTGATTAGTATAGTTGGTATAATTTAACCTATGTATTGTCTTAATCTCAGTAATTAAATTAATATAAATTAATAGGAATAAAATTAAATTAATATGTAGTTTTAATTACAAACACCTAGTAAATTATATACATAAATTGAAAAAAATTAAATTAAATAAAACTAAATTTAACTAAATTAAATCTAACTAAACAGATTATAGAAATAAAGTTATCAAACAAAAACAGCCAACTTATGCTTCAATACCATACAACAAAAAAATTAACATGTTCAAAAAATTCCCAAACCAGGATCCTCTAAAGTTGAATAGAATTTAGTCAATTTGAACAAATTCAATTTACATGCAACAAATTTTATACATTCTCAAACAAACAAATAACTCACCTGTTTTTCACCCAAACAGTATACAAATGTGAAGTGAAGAAATGAGATCAATCCAGCCCAATAATACCCAAATTCAAAATCAAAATTGACAACACAAATGTAGATTTCAACTTCTTCAAATCAGGTACCCAAATAACTCCAATCAAGCATCAAACAAACAAACTTCACTCACTCAACAGATATACGAAGGTGATCTGAAGAAACGACGCACAGCCCGCATGACCATATACACATATATATATAAATGGTTGGGTACAATAAACTTACATTTTGTGGACCATTGGAGATGGAGGTGATGGAGGAGAGGAATCAAACAACGCCTGGCAACGGAGGTGACCTCGCAGCAATCGACCGTTGAGAGAGAAATCAGAGGGATGGAGGGAGGGAGAACGCACGAATTAAGTAGAGGTGCTGCAGGCTGATATATAAGAAGGTGTCGTCGATGGCACTGACAACATCAGTGTCGTCAATAGCACTGACGACACCCAGTGTCATTGATGGCACTGACGACACCCAGGATATTTTAGTAAATGAAGGGTGTCGTCAATAGCACTGACGACACCCAGCAGATTTTTGTAAATAATCATTTGCGAGCCTATTTCTGTATATAATTAAATAAATATTATTATTTACGTAAAAAACCCATATATTTTAGTCAATATAAATTATTAAAAAAAAACTAACTCAGCTGAAGTTGCTTAAATATATTAGGGCCCGATTGGATACGGTTAAAATTTTGGAGAGGTGATTTATGAAGGGTGTGTAAGATAATAAGGGGTATTATTTATGAAGGGTAGACCCACAATGTTTATGAAGGGTGAATAAAAAAATAGTTGATTTGGATGAGGTATTAAAAATTGGTAATAAATAATACGCGATTTGGATGTTTTTTTAAAAAATGGTGTATAAGGATAAGTGTATGATGTAAAAAACTATCAAATGACTATTTTGCCCTTGTGCAATTCCAAAATTGATTATATATTTATGTTAATTATATAATTTGAAAACTAACTAAATCAAATTAATTTTGGACAAATTAAGTATAAATAAATTATGTTATAAGTAATTAAGCAAAAAGATAAAAAAAAACTAAAAATTGTAGGTCCAAATAATTGTCTGACAAATTAACAATCCCAATTTTCCTACCTTCCGAGAAAAGAAAGAAAAAAAAAAAAAAGACAATTCTAATCACCACCAAACCCCACTATCTCCCAGACCCAACTAAAATCAAAAGAAATAAAAAAAGGTGAATTGTTGGAGAGGTTGTCGTGACCTTTTTGTTCTGAAAATGGTGAGAAGGGTTCTCTTCCCTCCTTCTCTAGGGTTTTGCCCTTCGTCTCTTCCTTCTTCCCCTGCCTTCCCATCTCCTTCGAATGGGTCCAGAAGATGGCGATGGCGCTTCGCAAACTCTACTCCAATGTCAATAGGCCTCTTCGGCCTCTCCCTCGCTGCGATTCCCCCTATTACATGGTCTGTATGCATACATATATCATCATATGTCTATTTATTCCACCTTCATTTTCACCGTTTCAATCTGCGCTCATTCATCGTTCCAATTTGAAATCATGGGTGAGAAATAGGACAAGAAGGGGTAAAACGAACTAATTTCACTCCTGATAAGGGGGGATAATTTTTGGAGACCTCAGAGCCTCTCCAAAAATAATACATCTCCTTCCCGAGTTAAGCCGGAAGAATGAACAGGGGGGAGATTTTTTCAGGGAAAAATTATGCTTCCCAAACCAAGCAAAAACCATCACGTTAAGGGTTAATACGGGGGATGAGTTATATCCACGTCCTTTAGTTGCATCCAATCGGGCACTTAATGCAAATAGTATACTTAGGGGTATATAAACAATCAAGGTCTTTTGCCTGCCTAGCAACCGTACTATTAAAAAAATATTAGCCCACTTAAAGTTGTCATTCTTAAAAGTATATTTAACTTGAATATGTTATTCTTAACAGTATATTTAAATTTGAAGTGAAAGAGCATATTTAAAAGTTAAACAATTAGAAAAACATACCTGAAGTCATCATTTCGGAATATATTTTCAAATTGAATATGCTTTTCCTAACAGCATGTTTAACGAAAATAAAGAATATGAAAATACCAGTTGAATATGTTGTTTGTAACGGCATATTTAGGAGAAGTTAAATATATTGTTTGTGACAGGATATTTAAATTGAATATACTGTTTGAAATAGCGTATTTAGGCAACACTACTACAACGTAACCAACCTAACTGTGTCTAGCCCTCAATTAACACTCAATCATTCAATATTCATGCTCCAGTGAACATCTAGCCTTATTAGAAATTAAAGCTAAATCAAGAATAGCCCTAGTGGTTGTCATGCCCTCAATATTGTTCATCCATGAGTATCTTGCTCTATAAAGTGTAAGTTTATATTTGAATTTTTCTCATATTAACAGTTTTGATTTTCAGAGCGATCCCCTTGCCTTATCTTTCTCTCTATATCTCGGAACCCAAATCAAGTAAAACTTCAAGACTCCAATCTGTATCTCTGTATCTCTTAATTTTGATATGCAAATTTTGCTACTTTATTTTAGTTTTGTTAAATTTGATATGCAGAATTTGTTACTTGCCTTTTTGAGTTTTTTGTCCTTTGTTTGTTGAATTCTTAGTTATTCTTAAATTTGAGTACTGAATTTCAAATACTTAGATTTGGAAAAAAAAATTATGATGTCATGGAAGGTTCTTGAACTCTGTTAGGTTGGTGAATGATGATTCGAGCTATAAAATGACTATTCTGTAATTATTTTTTCACAACTGGTTGAAGTTAAACCCTTCGTTAGTTTACAGACTAATAAACTGACACTCCTGCGTAAATTTATTGTTTCTGCTCCCTCGACACATATTGGAATAAATCATGGTTTTTGTATTTTATTTTTCACATAATACTTTTGTTTCTATATCTAATATGATTTAGTATAGAACCTAAGGTATTAGAACCTTTTCCTTTTAATAATTTTCTTATTTGATTCAAACTATTTTTTTAAGTATTTTTATTTTACTAAAAAATGTAAATATATATATTGTATGATTTTTGAGTCCTCAATATAATTAACATATTACTAAAAGCAAACAGAATACAATGTCAAAAAGGAAAAAAATTATAAAGAAAAAAAAAAGTATTGTTGAGAATCATCAAATATGCATTAATTTAACAATATTAATTGTTTTGAAGAGTGTATAAATAGAAATCATCTTCTTCTCCACTAGAAAACCAATTAAGATTCAATAATTACTACTTAACTAATTTCATTGTGAGATTCAAGATTTAGTGTTTAATTAATTTCATTGTGAGTGCTTGACTAATTTTTCTTCTTTCTCCAGTTTAGGTATCATCTTATTCTTTTATAATCCCTTGATAAATAAAAGGTCAAGAAAAAGGCAATGGTTTTGCTTACATATATTCACACGTTACCTGTCATAACTTCTTAATGAAGATTGAACATATCATTCCATGGAAAATAAACTCTACAACTTAAAAGTGTTAGAAGCATTTCGTACCTTACGTATGTGTTAACTTTCATCTTGTCAAAGTTTATACGCTTCACCTACTTCCTTATTTTGATAGGTTTTCTCCGGTCACTTGCGTATTCTTATCCCATCCTCCTTCTGGTGTATTTATTTATTTCAAATTTGTAAGAAATAGTTTTCATTCTATTTATTGAAAGAAAAGTGTGAAAGGAAATCCTAAATTCTATTCTATGTAGTGGTGAAGATTAGTTATTTACATTTAAAAAAGTAAAAATGGATTATGTAAATTAATATTGATTTTTATATTATTTTTGGATATCAATTTATTATGTTAGACTTGCAATGTGTCTGATGTGTACTTTAAGCGATGGACATGCGCCTCCTCCAGTGCTCAAAATAATTAGTTTCAAAATTTTAAAATATTGTATATGTTTCAACAAGTGTCTTGATATGTGTTGGATGAGTGTATGAGAGTATCAGTGTTCAACAAGATATTAGGCCTTCTGAGAAGTGCTTATGTTTTTTAGGGACTTTTTAAAGACCTTTTTTCTTTTTATATTTTTTTTCTTTCTCTTATAGCAATAAAAGTGGTAAAATAAGAATATATTCTTAAATCTAAATGTTGTTATAACAATTACATAGATTAGGGATGTTTACAAGGATGAAACATTATAGGCACCATGTAAATTAAGGAGGCTTACGGAGATGAAACATCTGTTAGAATTTTTATTTATTTATTTTTTAAAGGTAAAATTCTTAGAAATCACATACATTAGAGAAGTTTATGCAGTTGAATCATCACTTAAACAGAACTTAGAAAAATTTTTATGTTCTTTACAAGTTCAATGATGCTAGAAAATTCTTCGAAAAGAAAAACAAATTAAATGAACAAAAAGAATAGAGGTTACAATAATCAAATGCATTGTTTGGCAAACCAAATGTTGATGTAGAATAAAAAACTATTCATGCATGGACTTCAAAGTAAGTTAGAGAAGGCTAAACAAAGAATTTCAAAAGACTTGAGAATGTTGAAATGGATTGTATTCGAAACTATCGTAAACTTCTCACACCCATGCTTCCCCCCCATTTTTTTAAGTTTAACTAAAAGCACTTAGTTTGCAATGACAATGACAGGTGTGTTTGGTGCACCAACCTTTGATAAAAATCTCTGAAAATCTCTATTACATTTTTACACATTTTTACTTTCTCAAAATTTGAAAAAAGTTCAATACCTTCTAAAAAAAAAGTCGATAATTAGAATTTGTTTAACCAAATAACAAAAATTTTTTACTATTCTCACCACGGACTCCCAAGATATTAAATGACATCCACTATAACTATTTTTTTCTGGAGTTGTAGAAACCGTTATGACGGATTGCAGAAACCATTCGGACGGATTCGCATAGCCAACTTCTGTCCAAACGGATTGTAGAAACCGTTTCAGGTGCAGTTTGATCCGCAAAGAGGCCATGACTGATATAAAATTTTGAATCCATCCAAGCAGAAATCCAATCTGTCGAAACAGGAATTCTACTGTTCATCTCCAAAAAATACAGCTTGAGATGTGTGCACCAAACGCAAAAAAGTTTCCCCAAACCAAATTTTATCTTATTGTATCCCACTTTTTATCACTCCAAACACACCTGACATTGTTAGATGAACAAGATGAAAACTCTCTTTTTATAGTGAGACTAAGATCGTTTTTTAGACATAATAAATTAGCAATATTATTCCCAAAACTTAAAGTATACACAGGATTGAAGAAAATAAATGGACTACATTAACAAGGACTTAATGTACTAGATAATGTGATGAGACCACTGAGAATTTAATATGTTATAATTTTGTTAAGTATTGCAATAAAAATTGACTTCTATAGATATACCTATCATCGCCTTCCAATTTCCAAAACGATTTTTAAATAGTAAAAATCAATTACGACTAGTTTTAGTTTTAAAACAAATACTATGAAACTCCACAAACTCAATGATTTTAAGTAATGACAAATCTTTAATATTAATTTGTAGTTTGAAATTGTGTAATTCACTCATCTAACTCTTGTTTGCTACTTGAGAATTTAAAAGCACAGTTTACATTCTGTAAGTTTGCCTAAAAAAATATGTGTAAACTCAATAAGCTCAACATTCACAATTTTCCCATCTCTTGAATCATAGAACTCATATAGTAAGCAAAAAATAACCCATAACTATTGAGGCATCAAATTTAAAATAATTATGTTTTACACCAGAATACTCCTTAAACAAACAAACAAGCAAGAGAGACAGAGAGGCAGAGAGATTTGTTTCCTCTTTATTTTATATACTTACTAGTTTGTTTGATTAGATTTCAAAGGAAAGGGGAGGACGAACAACAAAATACATCAGATGCATTATATAAAGAATTGAATTTTTTTTTTCAAAAGAAAGAGATAACTTATGAATACTATACTTGGGATGTATTTCAAATAGTAAGCCACAGGACTCTTACCTCACTGAAATGCAAAGAGTTTGAGTAATTCCAAAAGAGTAATTCTCTTAGACTAGAATAAGTTCCCAACTATTATAAGAAAAGGAGCTGATAGGGGATAAAAAGAAAAATACAGAGTAAGGATGAAAACTAAGCATACCAGATTTATAGAGCAAACTCCCAGATGTTCTCGGAGTACGCAACTAGGGCTAGATTAGGTCTCGATTTTATATTGCCTAATAGTCTAGGTCATGGGAAGCATGAAACGAGATAATCTAGCACAATAGAAATAATTAAAACTAGACCAACGAGAAATAGAGGATGGAAGGATAGTAGATGAATCAAAGGGCTCAAGGAAGACTTCAGAACAGTCATTCTTAGTAAAGATGACTTCTGTGGTTTGAGGTACTAACTATGCTGTAAGGAATAGCATTTTAAAAATTGTTTAACTAAATATGGTATTTGGAATAGCATATTCAAGTTGAATACGCTTTCAAGAATGATGATTTCAAGTGATTGGTATTTTTTAATCATTTTTAGCACCTTATATATGCTGTTTGGAACAGCATATTCAAACTAAATATGCGTTTAAGAATGATGATTTCAAGTGGGTTGGTATTATGCTTTTTCATATTCAAACTAAATATGCTTTTTAATTATTTATATCGCCCTAAATATGTTGTTCCAAACAGCATATTCAAGCTGATTACACTTTTAGGAATGACGACTTCAAGTGACCTGGTATTTTTTTAATAATTTATATTGACCTAAATATGTTGTTTCAATCAACATATTCAAGCTAAATACGCTTTTAGAAATGATGGCTTTAGCAAATGACTTATTTGGACAAAACAAATTTAACTGACTTAGTTATGGAATTACCATTTTTAAGTAACCGCTCTGGGCAAATTCCTCATTGGTAAACCCTTAATCATTTTATATCATTTAAATGCAAAATTCTATGGGAAAAAATTATGAATTATGTAGAATTACTCTTCTATGGGTTGGTCTAATTTAATCTGGAAGTTAAATAAAAATATTGCAATTGTAGCATTATTACAATAAAAATAAATTTGTGATAGATTATTTATTTTAAATTGATGAGCCCTATGGCATCTCACTCCATAAGACAAGATTAAACCAAAACCTTGGATCCCTTCATCCTCTTATACATGAGCACATTGACTTTGTAACGAGAATGTGAGCACAAGAATCTTTATAAACAAGGGCGAGGCAAATTTATCACAGTGGATCTATAATTTTATAATAAAAAAACTATCAGGATTTAGAGATGACAAGGCTAATCACTTAAAAAAATTAACGAATATTTATTACAATCTATAATAAAATACAATCCCATAATATAACTGAAAAAATACAATCACATAATAAAATATCAATTAAAGTGAAATAATAGAGAATTCCGTCATTATACAAAATGAAAATGAAAATGAAATTAAACTTTATTTGTCAGTCCAACTTCATTGATCAACCCAATGCCCAATACTTGCATTTTTAACTTCATTGCCTTCCATCATACCAAACTCCAACTGAAAATTAAAACAAAAATGAAATTATTTAAGGTGATAATAAAGGAAGTTCAATTGATTAGCCCAATTGAAGGAGATTTTTAATTACGTGCAAGAAGGAGATTTTTAATTAGCCTCAAACTAAGAAAAATTCTAGATATGGCTATGCTTTTCTTTGGCAGTAAGAACAAGATATAAAGCTAAGAGTGAAACATATATGCAATTAAGGTTTTGAAACAATTGATATTGAAGCAAAAGGGAATTTTATTAATTGATCTAAAAAATTGAAAGTGACTTGCTGTTGTTAGACATGCAGTTTATGTATGTGCTTAGGTTGTATTTAGCTTAAAACGAGAGATTAATTAATTGCTATCATAACCAAAAATAGTACCTTATTACTTTGATGAATTGATATAATATAAAAAATTGAAAATGACTTGCTGTTGTTAGACATGCAGTTTATGTCTGTGCTTAGGTTGTATTTAGCTTAAAACGAGAGATTAATTAATTGCTATCATAACCAAAAATAGTACCTTATTACTTTGATGAATTGAGACCTCTGTCCCAAATGGTATTAATCAAATAGCATAGCCTTGTCAGCTATATATTTAAATATCAACATAATAGTCAAGGGAAATATAATGATAAGAAAAAAATAAAAAGAAAAAAGAAAAATAAAGTCACTGTATATATTTTACATAACTTAGTAAAGAAGATTTCAGATTTCATTAAAATTTTTAGAAACCTCTGTTATAATTGAAAATATAAATAAAAAGCTCATTACAAACTTTAGTAACATCATTTAAATGGAAAAATTATAAAAAAAAAATAAGACATACCGAATTTGAGATTCTCAAGTTCATCCAATTTTTCTTCAATTTCAATTGGCAAAGGAGAAACTCATAAACAATATTAAGTACAAATCAAACACTCCACTAACTTAGAATTAAGAGAGGTACGAAACTAATTAAGTACACATCGTTCTATATAAAATGTTGATTTAAAAGTAACGTGCAAATTGGAATAGTCAAGACATCTTTTACTATTTGCAAAAGAACTTAATGCCTAAAGGAATTTATTTTCCACCATCCCAAAATTTCAAAATTCTCTTTGTCCTTTTCAAAACTTTCCTCAACGTACCTATCCACCTTTGAGTTAGAATCCACATTTTCTTATTCTTCCATTTGCTAGAAAAATTTAGATTGTGGATCATCCTCATAAGCATCATTATCTAGTTGATCAACTTCCATCATATTTGAATTTTGACCCATCCTACTTGTAGCACTTTAAAATCAAGCACTTGATAGTGCACACACATATGATCCATAAGGTCTCTTATTCTTGTTGTCGTCCCACTTATTTTTTTCTCAGAATAAATTTCAGCATAACAAAACTTGACATCCTCAATTTGTAATTAGAATCCAACACTATCGCAACCAACAGCATCAAATTGATTTTATCATTGTTCAACCAATATTTATCAAAATTTTTCTTCATCTTCTGAGCCATGGAACTTAAACAACAATCACTGTTCTTGAACCAATCACGTAAAATTTGTTCAATTTTACAGACTTTATGAAAGTAGTAATTTGAAGTGACATAAAAGGACCTTGACAAACACATAGCAATATCATAGAACTTCTTAAAAAATTTTATTAATGTCCTAGCATTGTTCCAATCACTTTCATTAGGAACTTCATCCTTGAGATCAAAGCCAAAATATGACTATTGTTCATCCAAGCATTCAAATGTTTTTTGAAATTTTAAGGTGGACTCCAACATAACATATGTATGGTTCGATCTAGTTTGTACGACTAAACATAAAGAGGCTTTGACATTATTTCTTTCTTACGGACAATATGCTTTGAATTATTATGCTTTTTGTGCTGAATTCCTAATGTACCTCACTGCACCATGAATTAAACAAATATAATCTTTTATTTATTTAATTCATTCTCTCACAATTAAATTAAAATATGTGTGCAACACTTCATGTGAAAAAAATCACCACCTAACATAAATTCATTTCTTTTAGAGATCTATTCTGCAAGTATGTCACAACAGTATCATTAGAATTAGCATTATCAATTCTGATAGTCAACACCTTCTCAATACCCTGTTGAAGCATTCATGACTTGATTGCTTAACTAATTGTCACACCTTTGTGACTGTAAATTACAAAAAACTTTAAAATTTTTTTATACAATTTCTAGTCCTTATCAATAAAATATGCTGTGAGGCATAAGTAACTTATATTTCGCATTGAAGTCTACAAATGTGTGGTAAATCAAACATGTTGAGATACATTAGTCAATACATATTTCAATTTTTTTCCCTTATTAGCATATAATTCTAAGCAATTTCTTGCCATGGTTGAATGTGACACTATCTTGAACTTTGGTTACATAGCATTAAAAAAATAAAAAACAAAACAAAAAAAAAATTCTTCACATTCCACAAATCTAAAGGACAACTCATCTACAATAATCATTCTAACAATTTCTTTCCTACAGAGGTCTTATTCAAATTTCAACTTACAAGCTAGCTTTCCTTTTCATCATCATCAAGTTGAAAAGAAAATGTTTTTTGTCTTTAGTTTAACATATTTCCAGGGTATTTTTTACTAGTACCATTAGTACTAGAATCACACCCCAGATTTCATAACCTAAGTTGTGAACAATAATCACATGCAAATCATAATAATTACCATAAACCCAATCAGAGCCATACAATCACCCTAAAGTGGATATCAAAATAAAAAAATAATAACAATGAATAACCAAAAGTCTCAGTCTCAATCGAACAATAGTGCTCCAATATAATAACCATTACCATGTTTAGGCTCATCTAACTTTTACAACCATATTGAATAATCAAAATAAATATCTGATTTTCAAAATAATACTTCACCAAAATAAATATCTAATACAATCTAATACATCTCCTTGGATATCAAAAGAATAATAATCTCTCAAAAACATGCCAGAACATTATTGGACCCATCTAAGCCTCAGGTTCTGCACCTGCAACAAAATATTTAGAGACGTGAGCACTAAATTCATGCGTGCCTATAGTGCACATAAACAGATATAATATGCAACAACATGCCCTAACATTCTACTATCATGCAACATATATCAATAGAAATAATTGATAATCATCATATCATCTTCACAACAATAACAAAATCCATATCTCATTATTAGTTATTAATTATGGGTGCCATTATTCACAGCTCTATTTTTTCTCCATACAACCCAGTTAATTTATGTATCCTATATTTTCTCCAAGTGACCCAATAATTTCTCCACACAACTCACAAATTGCACCTAAAGTTTCAAAAATACCCCTTCATCTTCTAAAATCTTTAAAATTAAAAATCCATTGCTGAAATGATGTAATATTTTTAGTAAATACATATCAAATTTTTGCACTTGTTTCGGTAAAAGGCTGTTAATATGTTATCTGGTCATTGAAAAAAAAATATCAAAATAGCAAAAGCTTGTTGAAATATTTTAATTTTTTCAGTGAAATATTTTAATTTTTTCAATGACCATTTACTAAAATATTTCATTTATTTTGATGTGGAAGTGTCGAAGGGTCCTAATTACTTTGCTTTATTTTTCATTCATTTTTGCTTAATTTCGGTGCACTTAGCTTTTACTTACTTGAAATGAACAAAAGTTAATATAAGTAAGGAAATAACCATTGTTTGATCTAATTAACCATTGATTAATCACATTTTCCTATGTATTTATCGTCATTTTATATGATTAATCACAACCCCTAACCTATACATTGCTAGTCCCTAGCAATGAAAACAATTAAGTCCTAGGGTCTCAAATACAAATGCAAGGTTACTTCTAACAAATAGCCCACTTATTCAAATAAAATAAAATAAAAAATACAACTAACTAAAGAAATGTCCATTTTCATAGGAGATAACACGACCACCCTTAGCAAATGAAGTAAGCCCTTTAAACACCTAGGTTGCTCTTAGTAGACGAGTAAGATCTTGTGAGGGTTTGTCATGATACTACCCACAAACATCTTGGAATGGTCTTATGTATGGCACAAGGTAATTTAATTTCAAAACGATTTAAGTTCAATAATCAACAAGTTGCAAGGTCCAAGAATTGCTTATTTCATCCAAAACGTAACCGCTAATCAATTTATGAAAATCATAAATTCCAAGTCATGTCATTCATTCAACAAAGGCACAAAGGCATGTAAAAACTCAACTTCAACTTCAAAATCTCATATGATGGCCACTCTTAAATCAAATTCACTCACAAAGGGTTTTTCTCATAATTCATGCAAGAATGCAATACTAAAAGTGCATGAACCCATCAAAAATGTAAGTGAGGAAAATTGAAAAATAAAGTGGTATAGCTTCATAGAGGAATGTTCTAATGTTTATTAAATAAGAGCATCAACACTACAAAAATGAGAATAATGAATGCACCATGCAAGAGTTGCTCACCAGAGTCCATTAGGTCTTTCAATGGTTGTAACTTGGCCATGGGGGGACAATAAAAGAAATGGAAATTCAAAATGTGCATGTCTAGGACAAATAAAAGAGTGCAAAGAACACACTTTGCCCAACTCTCCTCCTTTCACACCCTTTTTGACACTAATAATGAAGCTTTATTTCTATTATATATTTCTTTTTTTCTTTTTTTTTTTGACCATGGGACTATAATAATGATCACTCAACAAAAGCAAGTGACGTCCAAAATATATAAATTCTATTTTTTCTATTTTTTCTTTTTTTTTTGAAATAAATTTTTTTCATCCTTATGTCTCCATTTTCTTGCAAAACACCCAATCAAACTCACAACTCATCAATGAAGCACTCAAAAGTCCCAAGACATGCAAGGGTAAGGCCAAAATGGTGAGAAGGCTTAAAGAGTACGTATGTGGCTAGAGACAAGAAAAATCATTTATTTATATATAGGCTTTAAGTTGACTCTTAGGATAAAGATAAGCAAAAGAAAGGAAATAAAGGCATAAAATAAATCAAAGATAACCTAACGTCACTCTCTAAGTTTGCAACATCTCATATAGTGCTTAAAATTTATTCATGCAAGTAAGCACAATGCTATGGTTGCATGGAAACCAAGAACAAGAACAATGAAGCTATTCAAAAAAATGTGAGGTGAAAATAAAATTATAGATGAATATATATAACCCTCATGAAAGAAAGTTAAGCTCTAAAGCCCACAAAAAATGTGGGGTATAAATCTCCACCTATGTAAAGCATGCTTAAGTGACCAAGTTTCATGAATTTCACTTCTTGAGACACACTCTACTCAAAAAGTCTCAAAATGACATGTTCTCAAGGCATAAGGAAGTTATAAACTCAACTTGAACTAAGCACCTTACCAAAGATTGAACGAAAATTACTATTACTCTCATAACAAGTGCCAACATAAATCCAAACCATAGGAGAAAAGCTAGGTCAAAAATGTGCTAAGTTATAATATCTAGGCTCAATATGCTAAAAAAATTTTCGAAAAAAATTTGCAATAAAAGCATATATTTTCATCATGTAAACTTTACCCCCAACCTAAAGTACACATTGTCCTCAATGTGATAACAATGAAGCATATGCGAGTCATAGAGTGCAAGTGAACATGATGAATAGCATATATCAATGGCCACATAACAATAAAGCACAAAATGAAACCAAGTAAGCACCCATTATTTTTATTATTTTTTTAGCCACTTGAAAAGTAATCTAAAGCACCCCCAACCAAGATCTTACAACACTCCTAACAATAAGCAATTATATCCATTAAGGGGGTGTTTGGCAACTCAAAAATTAGCAAAAAAATAACAAAAGTTGGTTTTTGTGTGTTTGGCAAAACCACAAATTTTGTCACTTTTTTGATTTGCTACAGTAAAAAGTATCACTCCATCATTACATCTTTTTTGATTTGCTACATTAAAAAACATACCAAACACCCAAAAGTTACAACTTTTTTGCTTTGCTACAGTAAAAAATTTACCAAACACCCAAAAGTTACTAAAAAAATACTAAAAATTCCACTTGGTTCAACCAAACACACAAAAAAGTGCAAAAAAAAAAAAAAAAAACTACCAAAACTTAAGTTTTTTTTTAACTTCCAAACACCCTCTAAGTACGGAAGTGAAGTACAAGACTAAGTAAAAGAGATAGAAGAAATATTACCTTAAGCGCTTTATTCCACTAAAATCAAAACTCTACAAAAATAAAAATAGAACTATAAAAGAGAACAAAGGTGAGAATAGACAAATAAAAATAAAACAATAAAAAAATAAAATCTAAGCTAAGAAAAAAATGAAAAATAAAGAAAATAAAAGTCTAATCTATTATGTACAGAGACAACAGAAGACAAGGATCATCCTAACTCCCAATCTATCCCAAGCATTTATATATGGCTTAAAAAATAAAATATTCTTCTCCGTCATAGAGAGTCGAGGGTGGATGCTCCTTGGGTGGACAACAACCCGAGGGAATGATGGCCTTGTGGGATCCAAGCAACCCAGATATAGCCCAGTGAATGGATTAAAAATGAACATGGTGGGTTCTAATAATCTCTCAACACCCAAAAAATCAATTTGTGCTCCCTTTTGTGTCTTCCATATCCCCCCAATGATGGTTGGTTTTATGAAATTCACTCACTATCCCTTAAGTAGAACTCTTGCGTTGGGCTAAGTCAAGAGGTGAGAAGTGTGCACCACTCTCAACCTCAAATGTATGAGTGAGTGACCAGTGTCAATTGGCTCAATAGTATGCTCCTCGGGCCTTGTGTCATGAGTGTGCTTAAGTGAGTCAAAAGACTCTCAATAGTGCCCAAAAATAAATAATAAAACTTAATAATGATTATATTTTTTTTGGTAATGAGGTACATTTCTATTAAATCTTAAGTTATGCTAAAATGATTAGTTGAATCATTAAACTATGAAAAGTATATTCATTAGTTTAATGTCTAATAATAATTTTATATATCCCTAAAAACCAACATTATTTCTCTTCTACTTTTAACCCTGGCATAAATCGTTGTCCTTTTCTTAAATATATCCGATGCACCCCTTTAGTAAAAATCCTGGATCTGCCCCTTGGTTCACGCGCCCCCTTGCCTTTGCATAGCTATGCCCCTGCCAACCTCAATGACCATGACTAGTTATTCCACTTAACATAGTAATTGATGCATTATAGTTATACAGATAAAGTGTCCAACTTTATCAATAGCTATAAGCAATATCTTTAAATTATAAGGAACTTATGATTTAGAATTTTCCAGTGCATGAATAAAATTTATAGCACCCAAATGATATATAATATAACTAGAGGACATTTATGATTATGACATTGTAAAAAGAATAAAATATGCAATTAAGTAATTCTCAATAGATGAATAAACTTTTATAAACAATGTTGAAATAAAACATGCCTTCAGGGCATAATACTTTTAAAACATGAATAGTCATCTTATTAATGAGGTAACATGCAGTTAAAATAACATCCCCCCATAAATACTTTAGAACATGCATAGAAAAAGTTATAGCTTGTGCAACCTCTAGTAAGTGACAAATTTTTCTTTCTGCGTTGCCATTTTGTTGTGGGGTGTCACAATAAGTAAATTGACGTTGAATAGCCTTTTTTGCCAAAAATATTTCTAATCATTTGCTAAAGTATTCAGTACCATTATCTGCTCTAAATATACTTATTTTTGTTTGGAATTGATTTTCAATCATATTATAAGAATCCTTGAACAATTTTTCAACTTTAGATTTTTCACTCACTAAGCACACTCAGCGCAATTGCGTATGATCATCAATAAAAGTCTCAAACCAATTTTTTCAGATGCATTAGTGATTTTTTAGAGACCCCAAACATCACCATGGTTAAAATAAAATAGTTTTGAAGCACGATAAATTTTAGATTTATAATAATTTCGATGGCTCTTTGATAAATGACATGTTTCACAATGAAAAGAAGTATAATCCAAAATTTTATATAAACTAGGATAAATGTTTTAAATAGGGAAAACTAGGATGTCCAAATCTAAGATGCCAAAACATTATTTGTTCACGTATAAATACCAAATTAGTACTACCACTCAGGCCTTGAACTTGTTTATTGTTGAATATAATATCATTGAAATAATATGTTCCATCGATTATCCTAGCACTGCCAATCATCATTCTTGAGTGCTAGTCTTGAAATTCACATTAGGAATTAAAAATGACATAACAATTAGAGTCTTTCATGAGAGTTACTAATAGATATTAGATTACAATCAAGTTTAGGGACATGAAGAATATATTTTAGTTCTTGTTTTTTTTGGGGGGGGGGAATTTGAATTGAACTTATTTCGATAATGTATGAAAAACTCCCATCTACAACCTAACCTTTTTATTACCAGGACAAATGTAATAAGATTGAAACAATTGAGATGTACTAACATATGATTGGATGTACTTGAATCAATAATTCATGGTGTAAAGGCTAAACAACTAGAGTAGGAACTCGGGATATTACCTACTTGGGCCAAGGAAATAAAAGTACCAAACGTAGAATTGAATTTTAGCAATTAAAGAAGGTGATGCACCTGCTCAGCACTAAGAAAATTCGTCTTGCTTCATTGGCTTTAAGAACCATATATTTGTTTCCAGGAGGTCCAAGTTTGTTACTATTCCAGTTTTCCAGCTTTCCATCATGGTTTCCAGAAGTTTCTTAAATACGACACAGTTTATTATAGTAGTCACAACATATGAGGCTTTTCTTCAAACCTCTCATGGTTAGAATAAGGTTGCTATGCATTGGCATTGGCAGCAGCCACATCCAAGATTCTAGGCTAATAACACTATAAGGAACTGAACTGGTAATAACTAAAGTACAAGTTTCCATGGCTCCATTACCTTTTTTTTTTCTTTTTTATTATGGCATTTGAACAACAATTTTCATGCCACACTTCAAAAAATACCTCCTCGAGTGGAGGTTGTCTCTCTAGAATCTGCCCTCTAACTTCACCAAACTCATCATTAAGTCCAATCAAGAATTTGAATAAATTTTGTATTCTCCACCATTTTAATGTGGTTGCAATCTTTAGGACTTTTTCATTTCATAATCACTGAATAAATGTAAATCCTGTCATAATCCCTTAAGGACATTGAAATACTTTGTCACAGTGCCTTCCCCCTAATAAGTGTTGTTGATTTTTTACCGCAATTCATATATCTGAAACTAGTTTCCAAGGTCAGAGTACATCTAACTAGTATTGTCCCAGAGTTCTTTTGCAGTTAGATACCCTTTATTCCCTCTCCCCTGATATACATCATGACTAATTGTGACCACTGTAGGAAGTTCGCCTCATTCAATTGGATGTTTAAATTTGGACAGAGTAGGGTTCAAAATGGTAGTTTTTGTTTGAATTAGGGTCTTGTTTGAAGCATCCAGCATGGTGATAGACTTTGATAGAAAATGGAAGAAAGAGCATAGATGGAGAAGGGAAATAGAAATTGAGGGATTAGGGACGGATTTGGGTAGCCAAAGAAATTAGGGTTTTTAGAGAATAAAGAGGTAGCTATGATACTAACTTGAATGAGAGAGTAATTGAGTTAAACAATCCTCATTAATCATTAAAAAAAGATATAAGGCAATATTTATAAAATGTAGGAAAGAAAAAAATATCAGTAAAGTATAAACCAATTGCTAAGATTTAGGGAAACTAAATCTCCTAAAATATTTTCACATTAACAATTAAATTTCTCCTAGAATCCAGTAATAGTTATCTGGACAGATTTGGAAACTTTTCAACAATTGTATTATATATTATATATATTATTACAATAAATTGATGTGTTTTTGATGTTCAAAGTGGGGGCCTATTTTTTTTTTTAATTTATAAAAATACACGTCAAAAAGTCATTAGCTACTTCACTTAAAATGTAATTATTATTTTTCTTTGTAACTAAATGTAATTATTAATCCTTTGGCCAATATGATAATTATTTATTTAAAATTAAAACTTACATATTTAAAATAGTTTTGAATTTGATATATTCAATTTTTACTAAATAATTAGGATTGCCAAAAATATGTTATGTGTACATATTTATAAGCAATTGTAGCATACTAAAAAGCTATATTTAAAAAGATATAAAAATAAACGCGTTTTTCTAATTTTTTATTTTAATTTTTGTGCATAGAACAATTGAGAAGTAGTAGATTTATGTAATTTATTAATTTATAATGTTTAGTCTTAGGTTTAATACGTGACGAAGGAAATAACACACAATCATTTAACTTGGTGGAAATTAGCTTGTCCTATCCCTTTGTGTAGAACTTGAGTTCAAGCCTTTAGCATTAGCTAATGCTAATTTTTGAAAACTTTTTTTTAACTAGAGCCCGTTTGGAGGTTCAAAAAAAAGCAAAAAAGTAAAATTTTTGGTAGTTTTTTGTAGTTATAATTTTTTGGTGTGTTTAGTGGAAAAAGTGTAATTTTTAGTAATTTTTTGTAACTTTTAGATGTTTGGTAAACTTTTTACTATAGTAGAGCAGGAAAGTGGTAACTTTTTGTGTGTTTGGTAAGCTTTTTACAGTAGCAGAGCAGAAAAGTGGTAATTTTTGTGTGTTTGATAAATTTTTTTGTGGAATAAATTACTATAGCAGAGTAGAATAGTGGAAAAAATTGTGGTTCCACCAAACGCATCAAAAGTTACAAAATACAACTTTTGGTACTTTTTTTGTCTTTTTTTGAGCCTCCAAACGGGTTCTAATAAGTTGTAACGAAGTGAAAATGGATGCACGAATGTTTCACGAAACTTCTTATCTTTTTGTTTTTGTTTTTATTTTTATTTTTATTTGTTAAAACTAAACTTGAAAAACTATTTAGTAAATTTATTTCTAATTTTCAATTTAAAAAAATGAAACTATTTTCAAAATTTTTAAAAATTATGTAAAATGAAAAATGTATTTTTTTAGATTTTCATTTTCCTCCACAACTACCACCCTCACCAGTCACAATCATCACCACCATTGCCTACCCATTGTCAGCCGTTACCGACCATTGCCACCTATGACCACCGCATTGCCACCCATTGCTAGCTAGCAACCGCCTCTATAATCACCTGCTACCCATTGTTGACAATTGTCAACTGGCTATCATCTCTGTTATTATTACCCATTTTTAACTGCACCTCCACCGCTAATCGTCACCTATTGCCATTGGCCACTCTTCCAATATTATAACTATCAACCCATAGCTATTGTTACCAAACACATTTTAAGTCTTTCTTTTTTTGTACTGTGAAAATGAAAACTGAAAAATTAAAAACTAACACAAAAATTAGAAATTGAACACAAAAAATGAAAACTAATAATTTTATCAAACAAGTGCAAAATAAGCCAGTTTGAAATCTCGACTAAAATATAAACTAATTTCAAATAACAACAGGAAAGGAATAGTTAAATTGGTTCATATTTAGAAATTGTGACTAAAAAAATAAATCGATATGATTGAAAATCCCAATTTAAAAATAAACAAATTTCAAATGATAAAGGGTGTGTTTAGCGGAAAAGAGAAAATTTTAGTAACTTTTGCTTTCTATCTTTTTTTTTTTTGAGTTTGACAATACCTTAAAAGTTGCTAAAATTTTTTTTGAAAATTTCTCTAACTATTTTTACCAAACAATCAAAAATTCCTAAAAAATTCTTCAACGTTTTATCAAACAACTAAAAATTTTAAAAAGTTATCAAAAATTTTACCATATACTCAAAAATTACTAGTGCTATGTTTAGACCAAAGATTTATGAACGAAAAAAATTAAAAAAAATAAATTTTATAATTTGTGCAATTTTTATACGATTAACAAGTAAAAGTTAAATTTTGTTGATAAATATTTATTTATTTTAGTTTTATTTCTTAACTCAATAAAAAATTTAATTTTTTCACTTGATTGTACATTTCTATAATTTTTCTTCACTTTTATTTTTCTCTTCACAAATTTATGTTTTTAAACATTACAACATCAAACAGCGCTTTTTAGCTTTCTTCAGGATTTGGCCCGAACTTTTTTTTTTCCTACAAATTTTTAAAATCTCTATTTACTTTGTCAAGTACATAAAAAAAATTGCACCTAATAATTTTTATCAAAATAAAATTACAAACAAAAAAAGGCTCCCATACGCACCAAATGAATTTCATGAAGGGAAACGGTACCCCCAAATGTAAGTTTTACCGTGACCGTCCCGCGGGCCTCTTCCGTACATGTTTGCGTATTTATAGGAGTTGCCCTAATTGTTGCCCTAATTGTTTTTCGGAAAAGGGTATAGGTGTGGCCCTATTGCTCAAACAGTCTACGGCGGCTTGCCGATCAAGTATTTCCAGATCCAAGTCCTTACCGTCCTCGACCGATTCTTCTCCCTGGGTATTTGTTCTCCCTTCGAATCTTCATCTGTGTCTAGCGTTCACTATCACTGTGCACTAACAAATACACATGTATGATGGGTTTCTGTTAAAAAAAAAAATGGCTAATTTATCGACGGTATGTGTTTTTTTTTTTATTTTTCCTTCATTCATGATTCATGGTTGACGGACTGTGAAAGGCTTGCGTATGTGCTCTCTGCATCCATTCTTCATTTACTTTGGTAATTGTTGTTTGATTTTCTAGGGCTGGTGCAGGAAGAAAAAAAAAGTGTGAACGAGAAGTTTAGCTATCTATTTATCTGAAATTGGAAAAGTTATCAAAGATTTTCTTGAATTTGACGGTTGTTATTTGATAATTGTCTAATTTCTCTGGGGTCTGTAAGTAGGTCTGACAAGAGTTAATATAATTATGGCGTAGTTATCTTAATTCACCAATTGGAAAGATTCCGGGTGACTGTTAGGATAGTTCTAAAGACCAGAGAAATCTCCTTCTCTTTTTTGTGCTTCTTTGCTTTATAATTTAGGCTAATAAAATTTACCCATTCCTGGTCAGTTCTCTTATCCAGTTGTGTACTTGTTGAGTGGAAAGGGTGTCCTTTACTACATATATAATGGGGTTATACCTGAGAAGGACATGGATGTGAAAATTTAATTAGAACAAAAATAGAGCACGATAACAATTAGGTATTTATTAATAGGCATTTTTTTCAGGATAAAGGTTCTAAAATCTATTTTAGAGACTCTATTCATAAGTAAAAGGGAAGTTTTGGGATTTGAAATTCCTAAAATTAAAAAAAAGGGTTCAAAAGAGGGACTAATGGATGGAAATCCATATTACTATTTAATTATTGGACTCCATTTTTTTTCCAAAATCGGCAATGGATCTTGTGTGTCTCAAAACGTGGATCATTTATTTATGTACTGTAATGTTGCTAACAATATGTGGAGGAGATTGTTTGCTGAAGAAGGGGAGTGTTGGATTTTCCCAAGTCTTGTTTAGAGATGTTTATTATAAGATATTGGGGCTTTGGGTAAGTCCTAAGGCTAAAATAATAGGGAATGCAGCTCTATTTGCTATCGTATGGGTAATTTAGATTGAGAGAAATAAGAGGCTTTTTGAAGATAAATAAATGGATGGGTATTATTTATGAGATAGAAGTAAATTTCTGCCGTCTTTGGGGAACCATGCATCTCCCCTGTCCTAGTGATTCCTTTACAATGGGTTTGTGTGAATGGATGTAGTTTCTTAGGCTGAGATTTATGTCTTTGTCTTTTATCTATTATAATGAATATTGTATTTACTTGCTATTTAATTCTCCTTTTTATTAATAAGATTTTCCTTTATAAAAAAAAGGTGGAGAACTATGTTCTTCAATTTTGTCAGAGTATCTAGTTCTGAAAAGGAACTTTAAACAAATATTGCATGCCTGGGGGATTATTTAACAATTGTGGGGGTGCATCTAGAATTTATTGATATATTACATGTGAATGACACAGTCACAATGCTTTCTCCAAAAGGGTTTGTGCTTCTTAAAGTTATACATGAAATTTTCTGTAAGTGTTAGCTCTTTTAGGTTGCAGATAGGGCCGTGTTTCTGCAATTAGTGGCTAGAATGGGATGTGAACGGATTAACATGGGCTCTCGTGAGTTTCAAACCAATTATATTAGTCTAGTAGGATGTGACTACATGAAACGTCTATTGGTAACAAAGTGGATGGATGTAAAACGTCTATTGGTAACAAAGTGGATGGATGTACGATTTATTTTAAAAAGAAAGAAACAAAAAGATTGAAAAAAAAATCTTGTGGTTCCTTCCAGTGACGAACTAATTCTCCTATACTTATACATCAGATTATGATGTATTCATCTTTAGATTATTATATTAGTGCATGGATATGTGTCATTCTTAAGTTTGATTATTACCTGATTGAAATTAGATGAATAAGGCTCCAAAACTTGACACAACCTAAATTATGTGTGCCATCGCACTCAAGTGTAGGCATTGTGTGGTAATATATTTCTCATAAGATCGGATTCCAAACCTAAAGAAACATATGCTAGTGTTTGTTTCAATTTCTAGATAAAAGAGAATAATTTTTTTGAGATTTTTTACTTGAAGTCCTAAATTAATCTAATAATTAATTAATTAACAATAGTTAAATTTAAAAATCAGAATATTAAATGTCTGCTAAATCGATATGATGAAATTGGCTTGACACAAATGACTCCACGTTAATCTTGTCAATTACTGTGTCTTAAATAAATAATTGCAATTAATTTTATCAATTCAAATGGTCAAAACAAATTAATCAAGAACTTATTGTGTCACTCTCACAATGAGTACATGATAATCTATAGCTTTACAATCACCACAAGCCTTAATCTAAACTATAAAAAAAATCTATATTTGAATATCATTTATACACTTTATGACAATTAATATGTGAAATTTAAATGTATAAACCCATGTAGATCAATAAATTTTATTCAAATTATTATAGTTTTGTATGAAAATCTTGATTACCCATAAAAATTACTTGATGCTAATGTCCATCCTAGAAAATTCGTCAAAACATTCAATTGGATTAATTAAACTTAGTCACTAAGTTGAAATAAGAGCTGGCAATTAACAAAGAATCTTCTAAATTTAGAATCTAGCTACTCATATTTAAATTGCGAACTAAAGCATAAAAGTTGTAACAATAAAAATCAATTATTAAATAAAAATTAAAACTATAAAAAACTTGAATTAATTTGATCTGAGATTAATACAGAATTGCTTTTGTTGAATCCAAGAGGACAAGTAAAAAGAAATAAAAATTCCCCTTTCTATCTGTACTCCCCTGCTTTTTTTTTTTTTTGGTAACTTGTATAGATCTCAACGAATCGCGTAGCCGATGGGTAAACCGAGGAGATGTACACTGCCTTTCACGCACATCTTGCTTGAGTTAGAAGATCGAATCCTTGTGGTCTCTATGGGGAGCATACCCATGAGCCATTCAAACTAACCCCTAGGGGTGGGTACCCCATGCTATTTTTGTGGCCTCCGGAATTAACCCCCCTTTCCCCCCCAAAAAAAAAAGAAAAGAAAAAAAGACGGATTGCTCTCCTTTCTTTTTCCTTACCATTTTCTGGCTTTGAATAATAAAATGAATAAATTCTGTTTTTTTTTCCCGGCTTTTTAATTTGGTCCGTTACTCTTTTTCTCAATGTATATAGTCTGAATAGTGGCTAAATAGCAACTAGAGTTCTTATTTTATTTGAATTCAAAGTGAAATCAAATTTTCTTGTTTTCTGCTAATGTGCTTTTCTTGAATATCATTGGCGAGCTTGATAAGTGCTTTGTTTGAAACCAACATCTTTTATCACAATTTGAAAAATCTGCTAGTAAGCATTCGGCGAGTGGTTGGTTTTTTAATTTAAAAATAAAAATAATTTGGTTGGTTTTTTTATTTAAAAATAAAAATAATTCCTCATAGCAAGTAGGGATGAAACCCAATACCTAAGAGTCTCTGTATTTGTGCATATGCCAGCATGCCTAGGCATGGTGATTTGCTTTTTTTCTTCTTGAATTATTTTCATCCAATTCCATTCTTTCCCAAATCTCCAAGATACCTACAAACACAACTCAACACCATTTATAATTATATTTTATTATATAATTAGCTGCACGTGTGAAATGTTTATAACTATGGAAGATAATGGGTACAGAATATATTTTTTACCTAGTAATAATATTATAAACTTGCAATATTTAGGTATGATCAATAAGCTGTTTATATAATGGACTGCAAATGCCATTCATATGGTGACATCCAACAAGTGTCAGCAAAGTGGTCACATCTGTCACATTTTAAAACAAAAATGATTCCTTGTAGCAAGTATGGATGGAACCCAAGACCTAAAGGTCTTTCTTGTTGTGCATCTGCTAGCTTGGCTAGGCATGATGATTTGCTGCTATTTTTTTTTTAATTCTTTAATTGTTTTCATTCAACTCTATGCTTTCCCAAATCTTCAAGCTACCTACACACTTTTTTTTTTTGGGGGGGGGGGGGGCGGGGGGGCGTTAAGCTACCTTGCAAACACAACTTTACACCATTTAAAGTATTTTGTTATATAACTAGGTGCAGGTGTAAAATGTTTATAAAATGGAAAATATTGAGCACAAAAATATATATTTTTTCCTAATAATAGTATAAATCTGCAATATTTAGGTATGATCAAGAAGCTGTATTGGCCTGTAAATGGCATTCATATGGTCTAGTTGCATGTGAGTGGTTTCAAATGGACTAGCAGTCTTGTCAATAATTTCTGCAACTATTTGTTCTCCAACTATGGCTTGCTTTTGAATGTGAATCTGTAATTTACCCAACCATTGGAGTTATACAATATTGGGAAAGTATGTTTAAGGGATGGCAATTAGGCAGGTTTAGCTGAACCCAAGCCCAACCTTGTTAGGAAGTACCTTCTCCCCCATACCAATGATGGGTTGAGGTCACACTTTACATACCCACACCACGTAGTTAATGAAGTTAAGTGGGTTGAATGAACCTATTAAAACTTTTGAGTAAAGATAAGGTTATTTCAAAATCGGGCAAGTATAATACCCATCCTTAAGTTGCTCAAATATAGTGTCACTTACATGCATTGATTGTAGAGTAAGAAGAACTCTACTTTGGGTGTCTGCCACCTTGTTCACAATTTCGACATCGTGTTTGGAAACAAAAGTATGTTCTTTGAGAAATTTGATCCATGAAGCTTGCTTGCTCCTCAGTTTATTTTGTGACTGCAGGTACTTTAATGCTTGATAGTTAGAGTGAAGGACGAATTCCTGTGGTAATAAATAATATATCCAATGCCATAATGGTTACACGACCACGAATAGTTCCTTGTTATAAATAGAGCGTCTCATTCTTGATTCATTTAATTCCTTGTTGAATTACAATCGGATGCCCTTCTTGACTCAATGCCCCTCTTATGCCAACCTTCGAAGCATTGCAGACGACAGCTTTTGAGAAATCAGGATGTTGCAAAACAGGGGCTTATAGTCTTTTGTTTGATCGCCTCAAAGGTCTTACATGCAGCAAAATAAATATCCATTGGAAATTTCCTTTTCGTGCAATCCATGATAGAACTGAAGCCCTTGATGAATCACTTATAAAATGTTACTAAGACATCAAAACACTATGCCTCCAAAATGGTTTTAGGCTTAGGCCATTCTCTAATTGTTTGAACTTTCTTTGGATTTGTTGCTATATTACATTAGGAGACAATGAATCACTAGAATGCCACCTAAGATTATAGGAAGGAACATTTCTTTAGATTAACATAAAGCTTCACAACTGGTAGTACCTCATGAGTCTGTCTCAGGTGTTCCGTGTGCTCTTCTTTAGTCGTACTGAAGATAAGGATGCTGTCGAATTATACCACCAAGGTTTTTCCTAGAAAGGGGTGTAGGACTTGAGTCACTACTGGCACGAATGTGCTAGGGGCATTTGAGGGGTCAAATGGTATTAAGAGCCATTCTTACAAGCTATAAGGGGTCCTAAATGTTATTTCCACTCGTCACTAGGCTGGATGCAAATTTGGCGGTACTTGTTTCATAGATCAAGCTTGGTGAACCTCGTGTATCGGCTCCGGTTAGTAGATCCATCATATGCTCAAGCTTAGGTATGGGGAATCGATACTTGATGGTAGTGGAAAGGGTAGTGACATCTACCTAGGCCACCTTAAAAGGGCGGGGACGAGGTTCTATGGTAAACCTAATGCAATCACGGTCCTAAGAAGGTACTATGCTTGTAGTGCTCCCTCTAGCGATGATGATCTTGCAAACTTGGATCCACACTTTTAAGAAAGTTTGGAAGATGTTTTTGTGTTTTCAATCTTCTTCATCCACTGGGTTAGATAAAACGTATTTTATGACTTCAAGGTGGGTGTCCAGGCCTGTTGCTTGTTCTTCTAAGTCATCAACTGGCTCAAACCCTTCAACTAATTCAAGATTAGCAGATTCAGGAGATGGATCACGTCATTCGCAAAAGGTAGCATCATAGTATCTTCTTTGAAGATGCGAGTGTACTACCTTCGGTATGTCTTGGCTCACATTTAGTGCCCGATGGGGACATTGAGCTGCAAATGTGACCACGGTTACGACAATAATGACATTGAATAGTTGATGAACTACTACAAAGTGCTGGAGGGGATGATGCCACCTCGGGTTGTGAATTGCTTCCACGTTATAGTTGTTGCTTCCTTGAGACTTGGTGGGAACTGAAAGTTGTTGAATATTAGTCTTAAAAAATAAATTGTCTAGATGATTATGAACGATCAGAATTATGAATCATTCTCCTTTGGGTTGATAGTTAATGCCTTGTGAAAAGCTTCCTCCAAAGTCTCAAGGGAAAAACAACTCACTCTTTCTTGTATTGAAGCTTCAATCCATTAATAAACTTTCCAATTGTTTGCCAGGTCTTTTTCCTTATGTCACGCCTCATATAAAGTGCTTCGGAGTTGGTCATTTTCACCGTGACACTAAGGGATCCTTGCTTTAAATTCAATAGTTGATCATTCAGCTGGTCTTGGCAGTGTGAAGCAAGGTATTTCTCTGGTAGTTTAACCTTCATGTCAACTCATCAGTCGATGGTGGAGCTCCAAACCATTGTCTGTCCATCTGAACTAATTGCCAATATCACTTGGCAGATCCAACTAGTTTCATTTGGGGAAACATTACCTTGTTTGGGTTCGACATTCGTTACCATCGTAAGTGATCTTCAATTTCAAAAATCTAGTCAGAAAATATACTAGTATCTAGTTGTCCTACAAAGGATGGAGCTTCCACTTAGCCTCTCTTGATTATGTCATCTTGATCGTTTTGGGGCACATAGAATCCTTGTTTTATTTTTTAGTTTTCAGTTCTTCTCTTTAGCGCAGGGTAGAGCAACTTGGTAGTTTACAGGGCTCATAAACACATTGTAAGCTAAACCCGTGCTGACAAATAACCAACTTGCAATGAATAGGGAAGGCATAATAATGCTAGATAATATTTTTTCTTGTTCACTAATAAATCAAAACTCCGCCTACATTGGGGTATCCTTGACATAGTCAGTCCCAAGCTCGGACAGAGGAGGGTTGTGCGTTAGGTAGCTGACTGCCAGCACAATATTCAGTTGGATTTTTTTCATGGATTTGACACCTAATGAGATTTCGTGGGGGCGTCCCCTATTTAGCGATGCACTGTATGGTCTAAGAACAGTGTTAAATAAGTAAGGATCGCTGCATCGGCGCCTGGGTACAGTGTTAAATAAGCAAGGGTCATACTTTCTTGGACGAGTGAGGGGGATAAGGAAGCTAGTCCAAAATAGGAGGTTGAGATTAGGTACTTGGAACATTGGGAGTTTAATTGGGAAACTTATGGAAGTGGTGGATATAATGGAAAGGAGACGAATCGCAATTGCTTGCTTGCAAGAGACAAGGTGGGTGGGACAGAAAGCTAAAGAGATTGAGAGGACTGGGTATAAGTTATTAAGTATATGGGACTTAATAGATCGGGGAATGGGATTGGCATAGTAGTAAGTAAGGACCTAAAGGAAGACATAGTTAATGTAAAACGCTGTGGAGATAGGATTATTGCAATTAAGTGCCTGATAGATGATAATGCTAGATAATATTTTTTCTTGTTCACTAATAAATCAAAACTGTGCGAACTACCGCGGGATTAAATTGATGAGCCATACGATAAAATTAAGGGAGAGAGTTATTAAGAAAAGACTAAGGACAACAAATGATTCAGAGAATCAATTTGGTTTCATGCCTGGGAGATCAACCATGGAGGCTATCTTTCTCCTGAGGAGGTTAATGGAACAATATAGAGAAGGTCAAAAAGATTTACATATGATGTTCATTAATTTAGAGAAGGCCTATGACCGGGTTCCTAGGGAGATTCTATGGAGAGTATTGAAAAAGAAAGGAGCGTGTGTTGCATATATTGAGGTGATAAATGACATGTATGATGGAGTCATGGCATCTATACGGACGACTGGTGGAGACACTAAAGAGTTTCTTATCACGATTGGTCTACACTAAAGAGTTTCTTGTTTGCTCTAGTTATGGATGAGATTACAAGACATATTCAGGATGAGGTGCTGTGGTGCATGCTATTTGTAGATGATATTGTTTTAGTGGATGAGACGAGAGAAGGAGTGAATGATAAGCTAGAATTGTGGCGGGAAACGTTAAAGACAAAATGATTTAGGCTAAGCCGATACAAAACGGAATATATGAAATGCAAGTTTAGTCAAAGTAGAGTAAATGGTAGCATAGAAATAAGTTTAGGCACACAAAAGATTGTAGAGAAAATAAACTTTAGGTACCTTGGATCTATGGTGCAACAAGATGGAGGGATTGATACTGATATAAGTCATAGGATACAGGTCGGGTGGACCAAATGGAGGAGTGCTTCGGGGGTCTTTATGCGATATAAAAGTCCCCCTCAAGGTGAAAGGAAAGTATTATAAGGTGGCAGTAAGACTAGCGTTGCTATATGGATCAGAGTGTTGGGCAGTAAAGCATAATCATGTTCAAAAGATAGCAGTTGCGGAGATGAGAATGCTAAGATGGATGTGCGGGATTACAAGGAGAGATAGGATTAGGAACGAGGAGATTAGGGACAAAGTAGGAATATTGCCGATTGAAGATAAAATGACAGAAAATCGATTAAGATGGTTCAGCCAGGTTAGAAGACGTCCAACGGAGGCACCTATTAGAAGGTGTGAAAGCTTGGAGATTGTTAGAAGTAGGAGAGGAAGAGGAAGACCCAAGAGAAGTTGGAAAGAAACTATTAGACATGACTTTGCCTACTTGGATTTAACGGAGGACATAGCTCTAAACAGATTTGATTGGCGTCGTCAAATTTATATAGCCGACCCCACCTAGTGGGAAAAGGCTTAGTTTGGTTTGGTTTGGTTCACTAATAAATCAACTAATTAAACTCATGTTTCTATAATCAATTTGATCACCGGATTGGATTGGGGGTAAACGCTGAGATGTGGACCTTTTATCATGACTTCTGATTGTTGCATACCTTAAACGCTGAGACTTGGACCTTTTATCATGACTTTTGCTCATTGCATACCTTGGTCCATTGCTACACGGGACCTTTGGCAGGGCATCGGAGGAAGAACTCCATGATCTCTTTTGATATTTGAAGATTACTTGCGTGATTGGGGATTCGAAGATTACCTACGTGATTTCCCATGTCAACATGCAGAGCCTTGTTAGCATCACTCAAGACCAAATCTGCTTTGTTGTTAGCTGTTCTTCCTAAATGTAAGTGGGAACCTGTAGGCTTCCCTAGGATCCTGGTTTGATTACCTATTGATCCATTAGAACTTCTAGGATCCTCGAGAATAGGTCTTGGAGAATTAGGCTCTCAAAGTTGGTTTATAGATTCTTGTAGTCTACTCACATTTTGTTCATGGTTGGAATCATTTTGCTATATTAAAGGCAATTGGCAGCAGAAATTGTGCAAGATAATGTAGACAATTTGTGAAGAAATAGAGCCTGAAATTTGATGCAATTACATAAAAGTTGATCCCAAATTAGAAATGACCATCGGGTAGGATATATTAGAAATAACCAAAATAAAAAAGAAATACTCAGATATGGACTGAAATCACTTGATTTGGCTTGAAAAGGGAGTCAAACCCCTCTGTTAGGGGTCACCGGCCAATCATGGGAAGTGACGAAGGGGGCTGCCAAGGGGAGGCGAGTCTGATGATGGTGGGCTGGTGGCAGGTCGATTACACACGCACCCACACAGTTCAAATCCCTTGTGAATAAATCTGACATGTTGAGCTGTTGGTGGCTTGTGATGACACGTTGGTCTTAGTGAGGGTTCCTTGTTTGTTCAATGGCGCTCATTGGGACTTGGCAGTGCACATTTGGATGATGGGGTTGCTAGGATGAGAGTTGCTGTGGTGACTAAGTTCCTTAGCTTTTAAAGGTGCTATTGTTGGTTGAATGTCGGTAGGTGAGGTCTAGCGAGGTCAGTGGACAACTTTTTACGAGTTGGTGGCGTTATGCGATTTGTGATGGTTGATGGTGATTTGAGTTGGTTTGTCCATCAGTGGTTGGGCTAGGGTTTCTGTCGTCTATTTCTGCAACTAGTTGATGGAAAGATTGCAAAGGAATTGGAGAGATTGCAAAGAAATTTTCTTTGGGGTAGGAGTGAAGGAGTCTTTAAGCACAACTTAGTGGATTGGAAAGTAGTTTGCAAGCCTTTACAGTTGGGTGGAGCAGGAATTAGACAGTTGAAGCCGCATAATGAAGCACTTATGGGGAAGTGGCTTTGGAGATTTGCACACGAAGACTCTAGTCTTTGAAAAAGATTGATTGTGACTAAATATGGTGTGGAAAAAGGTGGCTGGACTTCTGTTGAAGGTTCCTCCTATTATGGTGTTAGTTTATGGAAATGTATAAGAAGGAATTGGTTCAGATTTGTTAACTGCTTATCTTGGAAGGTTGGAAGGGGGGATAGGGTTCTGTTTTGGAAAAATAATTGGTTGGCTGTCGGCTATCTTTCAGAAGCTTTTCCTGAAATTTATGTACTTGCAATGGACAGGAATGCTTTAGTCTCAGATTATAGCATAGGTTTTGGCTCAAATAGAGTTTGGAATATTCAGCTGTGAAGAAGTTTAAATGATTGGGAATTAGATAGCTTTTGGATACTGATGGAATTACTTTGTTCTTTACCGATGGAAGACACGGCAGATACATTGATTTGGAAGCAATCCACGCATAAAGATTTCATAGTAAAATCCTTGTATCTATTCTTACAGAGAGGGGAGAAGGATGTCTTTTCTTGGATGAATTTATGGAAGGCTCCTGTTCTTACAAGGGTCATTTTTTTCTCTTGGTGTGCGGCGAGAGGAAGGATTTTGATTAAGGATAATCTAAAGCTACGGGGCTACTTTATAGTTAATAGATGCTTTTTATGTCTCAGACAAGAGGAATCTATTAATCATCTGTTCATTCATTGTGGTTAGTCCATTGAAATTTGAAGTCTAATTCTTTCATGCTTTGGCGTTCAAATGTGCTTTCACGTTAACTTAAAAAGCTTTCTTTCAGCATGGTGGGGACAACCAATGGGCAGGAGGAAGAAGAAGATTTGGAATCTGATCCTTTTTTGTCTTTTTTGGTTGATTTGGAAGGAGCGTAATAGGAGGATATTTGATAATGCAGAAAAGACTGTTTTGCATCCCAAATATTTATTCCTTTCTTGTTTGTTTAGTTGGGTAGAAGAAGGAAAAGAGATAGATCTTAGTTCCTTTCTACTTTTTATAGCTAGCATGCAGTAAGTAGGGGGAAGTTTGTATTTTGCTCTGTTACTTTGGCATCTCTTCGATGCTTTTTAATAAAACTTATCTTTTAAAAAAAAACTAGTTGATGGTTAGGATACTTATAAATTGTGATACATTCTGAGAAATTGGAAGAGGAGTGACGAGAACTGAAAATTGTAGGATTTTATCTTTTGATTGACGAGGTTGAACTTTGATATCAAAAATGATGTAGGACCCAAAATACATAAAATGAAAATATGCAAAATAATCAAGAAGAGATATTAAAGGAGCAGAAGAGGGATTAGAGGAGAAAAATTTCAGAATTTTATTTCAAGCATCAAGCTGCCAGAATACTACAACTTTGGTCAGTTTATAGGATGCCACTCCTAGAGAATCATGGACAAGTTAACGATGCAAACTTATTAGACCAATCCGATTACCCCTTTCACCTCCTAACTCCACCAATCAAAAGAGCCTCCTTATTTGGCCATTAAAAGTTAGAGAGCCACCATATTTGGCAAATAGAATGCATCGTCTCTTTATTTTGCCAATTCAGGCATACATTTAGGATATATCTGAACTTAGCCCAGGAATTGCAAGATCATCACTCAAGCCACCACTGTTCGATCCACCTCGCGCCTGATTCCCTCTTCTCAATCCACCTCCGATCTGACATGACCGACGCTCCCAAACATTCTCTCATGCTGTCTCCCTCTTTGGCATCTATGCTGTTGATTTGTTCTTGACTCACTCTAATAACCTAGGATAGAACATTATAAATACTCCCTTGATTCACCACATTTATTCTAGCATATTGAATGTTCACCAACCTTCAGAGCATCCCTCTCCATTGGTTGCTTTGTTATTATTCTTGTTCTGAGTGTTTGAAGAACGCCTATCTCCTACTTCTCAGCGTTAAGTGCTTGCCCTACATTGGTATATGAGTCCCTCCTCCACATCCACATATCCCTCTTTATATAATTTTGCATTTCAATCTTTATCTGACCGTGTCTAATTTTGTATACTTATTGCCCAATTATTCCTTGCATTCTTTAATTATTGATTTAGGATATGTTGGTTTTTATTTACTTTTATAGATTTTTGTTGTATTGGGTTCTTGAATGCTCTTTTTCCTTATTTATCACCATAATTTGGACAGATTTTGAACTTTTTGCATAAATGAGGGAAAGAAGTTACACTCCTTCACCACCAAGGGGTTATGGAAGAAGAGGGAGGAGCCCTAGCCCAAGGGGTCGCTATGGTGGTCGTAGTAGAGATCTTCCAACTAGCCTTTTAGTCCGCAACCTTCGCCATGATTGTAGGTATGCATTTACTAATTTTCTTGCCCTTTGTTTAGTATGAATATGCGTGGAGTTGCTATTGTTGTTACTATCATTTTTGTTATTGTTAGTTACTTGTTTTTACCCAAAAGGTTTTATGTCATGTCTCTATAAATTTTGTTTCGTAATTTGTATTCTATAATTTGTTGACAAAGTTTCGTATGCAAGACATCATGAATTGTCTTATAAGCTGTAATGAATTTTGACTTCTGTAGCAGTCATCTTTGTTTTGAATAAATTTTGGTCTTCCTGGTGCTGAGGATTAACAAAGTTTTTTTGGTTCTCATTTCATTTCACCGCATGCACAATTATTTCTGTGTCAGAGCACCTACTGAAGCATGGAAGTTTATAAAGGATGTCTGGTAATTGTCTTATACATTTGCATTTATCTGTGTATGTATTTGACTAAACACACACAAGACTCTTGCTTATTTGGGGTCTAGGGAGGGGCTATGCATGCTGTCTTGACCTTAATAACAGGAGAGACCGTGTTCAAGTATTGAGCCTATGATCTCTAGGTCGCAGAGGAATAACCTTTCTGTTGTGCCAAAGTTCTCTCTTTAATACACACACAATCACAAACTCAAAAATAAGTGAGTTTAAGCTTGCAAAAATGAGAAGGCAAATGGTAGTGGATTTCATTTATACAACTGCAACCATTGTTCTGACGATTTAACATGCATGAAAATCTTTTTGGCAAATTTTATAGGAAGAATGTGCAACTTCGATTAACTTCTACAATACTGCTATTTTGTCCTGTTGTTTAACTTTCTTTTATAAAAAATTCCTGCTTGAAGAGATTTGCAGCCATGCGGGCAGCATCCATTACTTTTCCTATTTTAAACATTTTTGGTGACAACAGAAATTTGGATCTTTTGGATTCTTCTATCTTGAAGGGTTCCTGAGCATGCATGCTCCTGTTAATTTTTGGCCTATTCAAGAAGTGTCAGCCTACTGTCTGAAACATGAATTTTATTACCAAATCATAAATGTCAAGCAGTAATATATATGTCTACCATTGTTTCGGAAGTTTTGGTGTTCTAGACATGCCCAATTGGATATTGCTTCTGTGTAGAATTGTCCATGCATCTTTGGTCTCTGCAAAGCTTCTTTGATTTCATTATAAGTTTTTATTTATTTATTATTATTATTATTTGGGCTATTGCATGATAGTTATATTTGTAGTTTGTGCTCTTGCACAGGCCAGAAGACCTCCGGAGACCATTTGGGCAATTTGGTGCTCTCAAGGACATTTACCTTCCAAGAGATTATTATACTGGGTGAGCTTGTGTAGATTGAGTGATGAGATTTCCATATTATTTTACGAAATGAATTGCATACAGGCTTTTACATTTCTTGATCTTTCTGATATGCTTAATTAAGTCAACTGTATTCTGCGATTTTGGTTATTTTATTTTCTGCTGTTAAATTTTACTTGATTGTTGACCTCTTTATTCATGTTCTGCTCTTCTATTTTTTCAACTTGGGTTTCTTTATTAAAGTTGTTGAGATTTAACAGTGAAATAAAAGTTTTGAAGATGTCAATCAAGTATTAGAGTTCTGTTGAGATGATCAAGTTGTAAGAGTTGTGTTCAAGGTGATATTAGTGAAGAGTGGAAGGAATTTGGGTTTCTATACATTGTGAAGATTTCAAGATTTCAAGTCTTGAAGAATTTCAAGTCATCTTAAAACTTACACCAGCAAGGTCAGCAGCCTAGTGCTTGCTCTCTCTGCTTGTAATGGCCTAGCTTATTAATAAGGGATAATTTTTCCAAGTTTCATTACCGGAATTATCCTGCCAACTTGTAACACCCGAGGGGCTGTTTGAAACTTTCTTAAAAAGTAGGTTGCATCTTTATTCATCGCAGTTGTTCAAGGGGAAACTAATTCCAGCATTGGTCTTGAATCCCCCCGAAATAACTCCTAGGGGGAAAGGTGAATTTTCACAGCTACAAGTTACTGAACCATTAAATGCACACACACCCAGTTATGCTTCAGTATGCTGACTGGGTAACTGGACTCCTTTGCTTTTTCAAACAGCCCCAAGACTTCTGACTTGGTTTTTCCATCATACTTCTAGCCAGTGCATTTGTTTTTATTATTACCTTATTTTCATCAATCCTTTTTTTTTTTTGGGTATTGTTTCCATATTTTGCAGGGAGCCAAGGGGCTTTGGTTTTGTCCAATATGTAGATCCTACTGATGCCGCAGAGGCAAAATATCATATGGATGGTCAAATTCTTCTAGGTCGCCAGTTGACTGTTGTATTTGCAGAAGAGAACAGGAAGAAGCCAGCTGATATGAGGTTAAGGGAGCGTACAAGGTAGCTCTTGCTTCTGTCTGTATCCGTGTGTCTTCCTTTGAAATTCATTCTGTGTTGCTCTTATTTTCATATGACTTGAAAATTATTAGTCTGTTTGCTTTGGCTTTAGATGTAATTAAACCATTGAAAATCAAAATCTATTAAGTCTCCTTAATCATGTTATGGTGAGCGAATAAGCCTCATAAGAACATTGCAGGGTATCGATTAGAGTAATAGTTTATTTACCTATAAACATGTATTATATATTTCTGCAGAAATTGGGCCGTTATGTGGACATGGTTGGTCCTAACTCCTAAGGTGGTTTTACTGTTGGAACTCCCAAATGCATAAACTTGTGATATTCAAGGCACTGAAGCAGGAATTTCTGTAACCAGAAAAATATGGATACCTAGTATCTTTTCTTATACCACGTGGCCATGCAATTTTACCTTTTTTGTCTTCCATTAGATTAGAAGGCAAATACATTTGCATGGCAAAGTTTGTCACTGTATAACTTTTTTGTCATTGAATATTATAGAGCCATTGGCCCATTACAAGGCATGGAGTGCTTATATTACCAAACTAAACCAAGCCTTTTCCTACTAGGTGGGGTCGGCTATATAGATTTGTCAACGCCATTTAGACTTGTTTAGGGCATGGAGTGCTTTATATTGTTTCACAAAATTGACTGATGAAATATCATGTAACAATAATAAGTAAACTCATTTTTTAGATATTGCTAGTGAAAATTTTTATGTGATATTGATGTTTTCATAATCCATAAATATTGGAAATATCAGGGTCATTTGCACAGTACGTATTCAGTTTCCTTTTACTACCAACTCTCTTTCTCCTATCAACATCCTGTTAGTAGTACAATTTCCTTTTAGTACTCTGTTCTGCTGTCTACTTCCTGTTAGTGGTGGCAGTATGCTCCTGTGAGAATTTTATATTATCTGTCGTAGTGTGTTTCCTGTATAGACTAATATGTGCATTAAAAAGTTTGCTTGTTTTCATTCCGTTGCAGGGGTCGATTTGACAGGAGACGGTCTCCCCCTCGTTATTCTCGCTCCCCTAGGTATTCTCGATCTCCACCTCCCCGCTATGAAAGATCGCGATCCCGCAGCCGTGATTATTACTCCCCTCCTAAGCGAAGGCAACACTCAAGGTCTGTGATATGATACTTCAAATTTTTTTTTTTTTTTTTGGGCTGGGGGGGAGAGGTTAATCAGGGCATTCTTTCTAGGAGCTATATTTTCTCCCCTCCTTCCCTAGTGGTTGTAACAAAGAAAAGAAGGGTGGAAACTACTGCAGTGCGTGCAGGATATGTGATTTACTTTGTGTGTGTGTATTCATTTGTATTTAACTTTCTTGGTGCTTTATGATAATGTTTCCCACATTTACCTGTTGGAATTGCTCACGCTGACAAAGTGGTGATGTCATATAGCAGATCTCCTTCACCTCAGGAGAAAAGGTATGGTCGGGAGAGGTCATACTCACGGTCTCCAGCTTATAATGGCTCGAGGAGCCGCAGCCCGGTGAGAGAGCAGTCTCCACCCTATAATGGGTCAAGAAGCCGCAGTAGAAGTCCTGTTAGGAGGCGTACTCCAATCAGGGTGCAAAGCAGGAGCAGGAGCGGGAGTCCCATCCAAAGGGGAAGCCCAAATCCTATAGATTACTCAAGGGAGCCAGGAAGGGACGGATCTCCTATTCCGTGAGCTGGGTTACCTGCTCAGTCAGCGATGACATTACCCTGCTATGTTGAATTTATTTCAAAAACTACGTGGGCTGTAGCATTCGACTAGATTTGGAGTTAGATGTTTGTGCTTCTGAAGATTATAGACATCTGTGTTACTTTTTTTTTTTTTTTTTCTGGGTTGAAAATTCTCTCGTTTCTAGTTGTGAAAAATTTACGTGAGTTTGGTAAGATGGCAATTTTTAGAAGATGTGTAGTCATTTCTTATGCTATGAATAGACTATTTGGGAGTGCCTTTTGGAATATTTTTTGATTACCATCTGGAGGGGCAGAGGATTGTTCCTCATTATGATGGAACGCCTTAAAATGTGTTTGCTGGGAAAAATCCTTTTCTGAAAGTTTTATTCCAGCGATGCCCTGTAGCTCCTTCTGGGTTGTAGTCCAATCTCTTTCTGAGTTCGAAGTTGGTGGAACTTTCGTAACATATGATTTTTCTAGATTGCGTGGCTTGGCAAAACATGGGTTGTTCGATCCGACCTGATCCATTAAGCGCGGATATTTTTAAGTTTTACGGGTAATTGGGTAGGTTATTGTATAAAAATGTCAGGTTTAAGTTTAGAAACGGTATATGTTGTGTAGTTGATGGGTATTGTACGAAACTATCTAAATGCACGTTTATAGGGTATTCGGCAAGTATTATTTAATTATCATCCGCACCAGATTTTTATCTCGATTGTGTTTGTGTCCTCGGTAAAGTGACAAATTGTATTTATTGGAGCTGTATTGGGTCAGTTGAACTTTTATTTATATTGTTGAAACATGTGGTCAATGATGATTGTGATTTATTTTGTATCATTCTTTCAATTATATATATTATATTTCGTTTTAGTTGTAAATTGGCTCTGATTAATATAGAATATGTGATTGTATGTAATTTATTGTTCACAACTTGAGTTACGAAATTCAGAATGTGACAATTATATATATTATATAAAAATAAAAATTCAAAGCGTACCCACTTCAATCGCACCTTCAGGGTCAGTTTACTTGGGTTGTGTCAAAGAATGAAGGCTGCAGTGCTGCTACAACTTGGAAAGCAATTAGAAGACACTCACAAAAGGTGATACCATACCATATCTCAAGACACAGTTTTATACTTTAGCTTGCCATTGAAAAAAGACTTGCAACTGAGCTTTTTGTATAGGGAATGAGTGTAGATACTACTTGTGTATTCTATGGAAATTGCCTCGAAACCATGGAGCATCTCTTTTTCTTTTTCCTTTGTCTCTTCTCAGCTGAGATTGGAAATGTGCCTTAAAAATGTGCTCAATTGTAAAACTTACTCGACCATGGTAAGAGGAAATTGCATGGGCCGTTGGCAAATTTAGTGGGAAAAAGTTCAAAAGCACAATGGGCAAGTTAGCATGGGCAGCACTAGTGTACTACATTTGGGATGAGCATAATGCTAGAACATTCAAAGGTCTATCATCTTCTAATACTTGCATTATCAACAACATCAAGAGGGAGATAAGAATCAAAACTTCTCAAATTTTTGTCATTAAAAATTCAAAGGAGAGTTGTAGTCTTTGCGTTTCATGGGGAATCCCTTTGTTGTAACTAAATTGTGTACGGGTGTGTACTCTTAAGATGAAGTAAATATTCTCAATTAATCCAAATTATACTTACTTACCAAAAAAAAATTCAAAGTGTACCTAATTTTTAACTTTTTAATAACAAAAAATTTAAATTTATGACATTATTATTTGACGTTACAATAAAAAATGAAAAATGAATATAAAAATGTTAGAAAATGATTATTTAACATTTTAGTTTATATCTAGAGAAATAAATGTATAAAAATGTTAAAATAAAATAATATTTTTTTATATTTTTGATAATTTAAGAAAGGTGGATGGAAATGCCCTATTCACTAATTATTAGTCTACCTATGATACTAAAAGAATCTATTTTCTCTCTTCTTCTCTTGTTCACTCTAATCCTATGTAATATGCCTATTTAAACTCCATTCATTTTTTTCATTTTTCTAATCGATTTTAAATTATTTTTGAAAATTTTGTATTCTTTCTTTTTTTTCTTATTTTTTTCTCATTTACAAAATATTTGTTTTTTTTTTTTTTTTCCTACATTGTAAATACCATAACTTTGCTTTTTATTTTACATATAAAACTATTAGAGTTGTGGCATAAAATTTTAATAGATATGAATGAATTCATAGGTTCCAAATAGGCCCACTTGCTTATCTATATCTATATCTATAATACTATAAAATTTCACGTTCCGAATCTTGTAAGTCAAGGGGTGAGTGAATCAAGTCATGCATAACAATGCAACATTTACACATTTCCTCTTGATCAAAGTAATGACCACCCTGGAGTAGACATATAATACCTATGCTAATAAGCTGATCATAAAATAATATTAAAGTAGCCTTGGTACAACCATGCACAACAGCTCCAACACAATCCCAATAACATAATAAATAAATTTTAACCTTATGGCTTTACAACCTAATCTAATAAGTCAAATAAAATATTATTACAGTTCCAACAGGAAATTAAACTGATAACATAAATTTCTTAGTAAGCTAGCAACTGATCCAATGTAGTGGACCCTTCCTAATAATCAAGATTTGCACCTATACCATAATCTGTAGGGATGTGAGCACTAGTCACTTGTGCCAACAATGCATAATGCCAACATATATAATACACAGTAAAATTGAACAGCACAGTCATATTAAATCAATATCAAATAATCATATAGTAGTTAATAACCAAATTAGTAAACCACAACAAATATCTTTTTTTTTTTGGCTACGTAATCACAATAGATATCAACAACTAAATCTTTGCTTCATCAACAATCAATTTATTAACTTCCTTATGTTTATTTACCATTTTCACATCATTACATCATAACATAAGGTGGCTACTACTAATGTTGTTTTCATGGGCCAATGCTCAAAGGAAAGAATTAACTGAGCACATCGTATTTGTGGTTCTTGACCATGGGCCATGATCAGTCATAACTATTATGTTGCAGGCTACTAACCTACTGGTATAAATACCAACCTTTGTGTAGATTTAGGATCTCTCAACTCAAGAGTAATCTCTGTACCTACCCTATTTTCCTAATATCCGCTAACTTTGCAATCACAATATCATTATCATATCATTTATCACATTTATCGTTATCTTAACAATCAGAGATAGGCGAACCAAGGATTTAAACCAAGTTGAATGCATTAAGGATGAGGATGAAAATGTATTAGTAAAGGAAGAAGAGATAAAGGAGCGTTGGAAGAGCTACTTCTATAAGTTATTTAACAAAAGTAGTAGTAGTGACATATAATTGGGGCAGTTTACCATTTTTAGGGAAAAATTAAATCTTATGTTCTATAGGAGAATCAGTAGGGAAGAAACAAAAGAAGTATTAAAAAGGATGAAGAATGGGAAAGCGGTTGGGCCAGATGGTTTTCCTATTGATGTTTGGAGGTGCTTAGGAGAGGATGGCATAAGTTGGTTGACAAAACTTTTTAATGTAGTGCTAAAGAGCAAAAAGATGCCTGATGCATGAAGGAAAAGTATCTTTATACCCATATACAAGGACAGAGGAGATATTAAGAACTGTGCAAACTACCGCAGAATTAAATTGATGAGTCATACGATAAAATTATGGGAGAGAGTTATTGAGAGAAGACTAAGAATGACAACAAACGTTTCAGAGAATCAATTTGGTTTCATGCCTAGAAGATCAACCATGGAGGCTATCTTTCTCTTGAAGAGGTTAATGGAACAGTATAGAGAAGGTCAAAAAGATTTACATATGGTGTTCATTGATTTAGAGAATGCATATGATCGGGTTCCTAGGAAGATTTTATGGAGAGTATTGGAAAAGAAAGGAGCGTGTGTCGCATATATTGAGGCGATAAAGAACATGTATGATAGAGTCATGGCATTTATACGGACGACTGGTAGAGAGACTAATGAGTTCCCTATCATGATTGGTTTACATCAAGGCTCAGTGTTAAGCTCGTACTTGTTTGCTTTAGTTATGGATGAGAGTATAAAACATATTCAGGATGAGGTGCCGTGATATATGCTATTTGCAGATGATATTGTTTTAGTAGATGAGACGAGAGACTGAGTGAATGCTAAGCTAGAATTGTGGCGAAAAATGTTAGAGACAAAAGGGTTTAGGCTAAGTCGATGCAAGACGGAATATATAAAATGTAAGTTTAGTCAAAGTAGAATAACGGGTAGTATAGAAGTAAGTTTAGGCACACAAAAGATTGTAGAGAAAGATAAATTTAAGTAACTTGGATCTATGGTGTAATAAGATGGAGGGACTGATATTGATGTAAGTCACAGGATTCAAGCCGGGTGGACCAAATGGAAGAGTGCTTCGGGGATTTTGTGCGATCGAAAAGTCCCCATCAAGGTGAAAGAAAAGTATTATAAGGTGGCTGTTAGACCAGCGCTGCTATATGGATTAGAGTGTTGGACAGTAAAGCATAATCATGGTAAGAAGATGGCAGTTGTGGAGATGAGGATGCTAAGGTGGATGTGCGGGATTACAAGAAAAGATAGGATTAGGAACGAGGAGATTAGGGGCAAAGTAGGAATAGCACCGATTGAAGATAAAATGAGAGAAATCGATTAAGATGGTTTGATCATGTTAGAAGGCGTTCAACGGAGGCACTTGTTAGAAGGTGTGAAAGTATGGAGATTGCCAAGAGTAGGAGAGGTAGGGAAAGACCCAAGAGAAGTTGGAAAGAAGCTATTAAACATAACCTTGTCTACCTAGATCTATCGGAGGACATGATCCTAAACAGATCTAATTGGTATCGACAAATCTATATAGCCGACCCCCCTAGTAGGAAAAGGCATGATTTGGTTTGGTTTGGATCGTTATCTTAACAATACATCAACACCAATTACTAATCATCATCATCTTATCTCTTTCTACTTTCTTTATTACACCTTATTAATCATCATTTTATCATCAATAATTCATAGGGATAACCAAGATACGTAACATCTCTAACTATCAAAAAAAAAAAAAAAACAAAGATACGTAACATCTCATAGCAACTATATTAAGCCTAATAAAACATAACATAACCAAAGCAATATGTCTTTAACATAGTCATTCTTCAAACACCTAGTTCTTATTCCTTTAATCCCGTAATTCTCATTTATTAGTTTCCAAACATATTTGTTTTTTTATTTAAAGTCTTTTTAAACTTATTTATATTCATAAATTTGAGCAAAAGAGGATTCTAAAACCAAAAAAGAAGCAAATTAAGTTTCTAGACAGAGGGCGAGAACACAAGCCTGTGCACCTAGGTGTACGGCAGTGTATAGGCTCTTTTCTCATTCTTCTTTACTTTTTAACTATAATTCTCAAATTAATCCAAATTAAGGCTGAATTCCAAAAATCTCTACTTTTAAATACTTTCATAGCATTTATGAGAACAATATAGAATAGTAAATTTGATATTTCATCAAGTATAGATTAAGTTATGAACTTACGATCATTTTCTTCCTACAAACATATACATATATATATATACATATACAAATATATAGCTCATGTTTAATTCATCAACAGTTAAGCAAATCTCCCAATAATCATGTCAGCAGTATTCTATTACCCTTTACACATCATATATATAAGCAAAGTGCATGAGTTCCCTGCCATGGAGAAAAAATGAAGAGAAACAGAAGGCCCGAAGAACTTCATGAGCTCTGTACATGTAAATCATTAACCCTTACATTAAAATATTCATACCGTTATATTTAGTATAAATTTAGTTTCATTACTGTAAGTTTAATTTAAAAATGGCTAATGTTCGATATACTTATTAGAATCACTTGCTCGTCAGCTCTCAATTCTCTCTCTCTCTCTCTCTCTTCCCCCTTCTTTGACTAAACCAGTAACCCACATAATATGCATATATACATATATATATACACGAGCAACTACTCCTCCCCATTCTTCTATTCTTCTCTTCAGTATAAACTTGAGACAATCGGAAGTAGAAAAGACTCGAGATGGTGCATGGCAAATCAAACAGATTGATGCTCGACACATGAAGCCACCACCCTGTGCGCTCGGCCTCGGAGGAGTGTGTGCCCAAACTCCTCCCCCTTTAGCCCGTTTTGCTGCTTTTTTATTTTGGGCTAATTTCATTAACCCACTTCAATATGTATTATTAAGTCCAACATTTTTAAACCAACCCAAATAAATTTTGTTTATCTTCTATTTTATTACACTTATATCCAAAATTATAACTTTAATAAAATTTTAAAAAAAGCAATTAGGTCATTACAAAAAAAGTCTAGATTCATGAAAAACTTTATTTTGACCCTTATACCCCTCTATTTTTGTACAAATTCAATTTTACCCTTTATCTTAAATTGAAAGCCTTTCTCTCTTTCCCAAATTCCTTAGCTTGAAGCCTTGAAGCTCTCTTATCATCTTTTGTGACTGTAACTGTAACTCTCCACTTTCTTCTCTAACCATCACTCACTCCAAATGATTCTCTGCAATTATTAAGCCTATCGTTTTTTTTGCATAAAATCACCAGTGAAGCTTTATTTGGACCCTTATACCCCTTTATTTTTATACAAATACAATTTCACCCTTCATCCAAAACTAAAAGCCATTCCATCTTCCCCAAATTCCTCAGCTTAAAGCCTCAAAGCCGCTCTATCATCCTCTATAACTGTAATTGTAACTCTCCATTTCTTCTCCGACCATCGCTCACTCCAAAATGCTTATTTGAAATTGTTAAGCCTATTGTATGTTCGTATAAGATCACCAGTGAAGCTAGGCCCTATAAATTCATTGATTTGGTTGGTTTGCGCCTTCATATGTTTCCTTCTATTATTCAAAGTCTCAAATTCCTCAGGTCTAATCTTCATCCTTCAAATCATCTATTGTGACCCATAAATAGACATCAGATTTTCAATTCATTGTACCCGAATCTTTTTAGGGGTTTAGATTCAGTTGTCTTTATAAATTAGATTGTCTCGTATAGATTTGTGGCATATGGAGATAAACCCCATTATAAGCAAAATAAGCTAGGGGAAATATTCCTTAGAAAGTTAAACTAATAATTCTGAAGATCCACTCCACATGACTGAAAAATATGGAAGAAATTAGTTGATAAAAAATAATATATTTCCCCAAAAAATTTTTCAAGGACTGTTTATCAATGGAAGCAGAGGAGTTCTAATATAGTCTTTGTTTTGCAGGAGAAGTTCTCTATGTTAAGTAATTAGTCATGGTGGTGGTTGATAAATGGCGAGGGATATAGATTTATCGAGATCACCATTATACAGATGAAGATATTATTGGTTGCTTTCTCCAGCAAGGCACGTGTATAATGTGAGAAGGCAGAGAGATAGAAGTTGATCTCCATATTCTTATGACGAGTTTCCATTTTGAATTAATTGATAGTTATGAACACAATTATGATGTAATAGAGTGTTAATGTTAATAATATAAGGAATTAGTGAACAAAATGGATTGAGGATTGGAACAAGGGCTAACAATTAGCCAAATTGGAGCAAAGAAGGAACCCCGGGCATGTGCCCCTTGTTGTCTGGGCACCTAGGGTTATTAATGATATCAGCTTCTAGTTTACTCTAATTTTTCCACTACGGCATATAAGGGGGGAGGAAGATAGGTTTGCTACCCTCTTCCTTTTCTTCGTTCTAGAAGTTCATGTATATACATATATATTGTATATGTCTTTGTGTGTGTGATATTAGTTTGGTTGGGAGAGAACTAAAAGCTGAGGAGGAAACCCGAGTCTAGTAAGTTCTTTAATCCTTAATCGAAATCAAATTAATTTCATATTTCTTTAATTGGATTAATATTGAACACATTGGTGCAATCGTTTTGATGATAGGAGTGGTAGATTGAGCGTATGAGAATTCTAGCATTTCCCAAAGTTTACCACCAACTCACAATTCTTCGTTTTAATTTTTTCAATGAGCTTAAAGTAAGAATTTAATCCATTTTATTGGTATATATGATTTGTAGAAGATTCTAGAATATTGTTTGTGTGTTTTCAAGTATTCTGTTGAAGATTATGCAAGTTATATACACATATGTATGTATGTATACATTAGTGATCGAAGATGATGAATAGCAATGCTTGATTTTGTAATATGGTTTATGGAACTTCAAAGTGATTGTATGGTTAAGTTCATATGAGTTTAAAGATGATGATTGAACACTGAAATTTTGAGGAAAATATTTTTCAATTAAAAATAATTGGTTTTCAAATGTTGAAATCAAGAAAAACCAGAACAGAGCAACATTCACTAAGCTTCTAGCTAAAACCCAAGTGCACAGACTAGCCTTAGCGCATGGGAAGGGCCCTCCACGAGCATGGACCTCCTCCAGAATCTAATTTTCTTCATTTTTATTTTATAATATATATTTTTCACCCCCCAAATTTTGAATACAAAGGATTTTAAAAGGATTATAGAATTAAAGGTATTGTAATAGAATAAAGTAGAAATATATGATTAGGAACATGATTTCATATATTATGGATAATTTTATTAAAAGAAAGATGTTTATGGTGTGGCTTTAATACGAGATGTGAGTTGTTGTTGATTAAGATAAATTGTTATAATGATATGAGTTGTTAGTTATGATAACGATAATGGAATGAGATAAATAAAATGTGATTAATGTTATGGTTACAGGGTTGGTGGATAGTAGAAAATAGAAAGGGTACCGAGAATACCTTTGAGTTGAAAATCCCTAAAACTGCGCAAAGTTTAGTTATCGTGTCAGTAGATTAGTAACCTATAATATGATGCTGATATTGGTGTATCGTGACCATTAGATAGTGACCTATAAACAACGATGATGATATGGCCTACCATAGTCCTTGAGCCAGTCTCATAAACAACGAGAACTCAGTTTATCATTTTCATTAGGCGTTAGCCCATAAAATGACATTGGTTAGGGCGGTACTCATTAATCACATGATTGCCTTGCAGGGTATTCACCCATTATTGTGATGTGAAGATGAGAAATGATGAATAGATGATAGACAAATGATGACAGAATAATTGGTGATATTGATGTTGATATATTATGACGACGTGTGATTATTTGGATATTGATGATATGTGATGTTGCTATCATAATGTTTATTTGTTGTTATTGTTGTTGCATATTATATATGTTTATATTTATGCATCGTGGGCACATATGAATTAGTACTCACGTCCCTATAGACTGTGATCTTAAGACTTAGATTGACCTTCTTCGTTGAATTTATATGTTATTTTACTATAGCTAATTTTATTATTTAATCATTTGGAGGATTTATTTGATATGATTATAAAGATCATAAAGTCTAGATATTATATTTATGCACTTCCAAGCCTAATTAATAGTAGGCATTTTTTTTTGTATTTTAAATTTAAAATATACTAAGAGTTATTATTATGAAAGGAGTTAAATTTTTGTTAAATTTAATTAATAACAGATCATTTTTCAATCTTAATTACTATTTAAATAATTTTCTTTTTGTTTTTAAATTTAATTTCAAATATGTTAGAAATGTGTAAAAATTTTACAACAACAGTGAACTAATAGCAAGTGGATACATTTTAGAAACCCATTAACTAATTTCACATTACTTATAACTACATAATACAAATCAAGTGCTTGTACTGAAAAAAAAATGTAATTGTGATCATGTATTGATATATGGAATAATAGAAGCAAAAAGAGAAAAAAGAGTACTAAAAAATAAAAGAAATAAATTATTTCATTCAAAATTTTATAAAAGAAAATTAAAATGATAAATATGAAGAGTACACATGCAATTTGGTTCAATAAGAAAAAAATTACACAATTTTGATATATGCAAATATAGATAATATAGATTTATAAAAATCACTCAAATATTGAGTATTATTAATTAAAAATTGAGTTATTTTTATAAAATGCAACAAATAATTAATAAAAATAATATTTTAAATTTGAGTTATTTTTATAAAGGCAGTTAAAAAATTATTTTAATACAATTAAGATGAATACTATTTTAATCTCAAGATAATTTGATGCATCGACGGGTCAAAACTAATTATTATTTACAACTTGTTGGTTGCATATGGCGGAGAGGTTTTCACGTACAAAAAAAGTTCTAGAGGGTTCGCGTATCCGGCAAACGAAACGACAGGGTTGTAATGGGATCCAACGGATAAGATTGACTAGAACCTTCGAGAGGAATAGGGATCGTTCGTTCAACGTCCTCTTTGTATAAACCTAATCATTTACCAAACCCTTCACTAGAGCTCGCTTTTTCCATTTGCTGAAGCAACAGACCAAAGAGATAAGCCACAGCTGCCCTCACTAGTAGCTGCTTAAACCCTAATATCAAAAAGCTCAAACAACTCAGCCGCCGAATACCGGTAATCTCTCAGTTCTCCTATTTGAAGCATCGATTCACTTCTTATAGTACAATTTGTTACTATTGTGTGTGAATATAATGATGCTTCGTTCTGTGTGTTTGCTGAGATTAATTTCTCTTCAGAATTAAAGAAATGGAATTTGGGGTGTTTGGACCAAGCGTAGGAATCGAATGTACTTTGGGCTTGAGTGAGAACTTTTCTTTTGAGGAAAAAAAAATTAGTAATGGAATTTGCATGATTTAGTCTTCCGTTCGAGACACGCATGGCACAATGCTATTACTGATTTCATTTCCTTGAATTTTGGTATTTATTTATATGGGTCTGGTGTATTTTTGTTCAGAAGATGGGTATCCCACAGGTGTATAAAAAGAGGAATTTTTCCTGTCCTTGTCTGTTTCTATAGCACGGTTGTGAAATTTACAGTAATTGAAGATATTGTTTGCTGTAGAGTAGTTTATTCTGGATTTGATTTTACTATACTACTGAAGAGACGAGTGTCATTTAATTTTGTGTGTTTGTAGTGTAATTTGATTGGAGTTGAAAAGGATCTTTTTTGTTGCATATATTTGAATTCTGAATCTGAAGCCTCAGGCTTGTGTATGCACAGGCTTACAGGATAATTGTCATACAGCACTTAGGGGTGCAATCTGCCGACTGGCTCGAGCCTTAGCTCGAGGAGCACAAACGCCTAGAGCTCACTTAAAACCGTTAATCAAAGCTTTAGGCAACAATATTAAAATAGTTGCCGTCAATTCACTAGAAGATCAAATCTATATCCATCATCTCAAAATCTCAAACCCAAAGTCATCCAGCCAACTAATACTAAAGTTATTTCTATGTTAACTACATGAGTCCAATAACTGTTTTAATAATAAAAATAACTTAAAAGAAATTTCCTAAGAGACCACAAAGCGAGGTCCAAATGTTCATTGTTCATTTCTACTTCTCTTGAAAAATATAAAAGAAGATAGGAATGAGCTCACAGTTTAGTAAATAGTTAGAACATATTACTAATCTTTGGCAGAACAACATAAACACTTAATAAAAGACCATATGCTACTCTTAAATTTCTTTTTTTTTTTTTTTTTCTGGGGATAAGATACTGATGCATTTCTTTCCATGCATACCTATAATTTCTTGCAAGGATGTCATTTTTTCCCTAAGAGTCCTGTTGATAACAGTGATAAATCAAATGTTTAATTTCACAATAATGTAAGCACGGTCAATCCATAGCAGCCTTAGGGTGGGTTTGGGAGCGAAAAACCAATAATTCTTTCTTTTTAGCTTTTTTTCGGTCTTATATGACTTTTTCTTTTTTTCTTACACGACTTCTTTTTTTTTTCTTCCTTACTAAATTTTGATTTTCCTTTTTTGTTTGAAAGTTTTCGGGCATTTTATTCATACTCATAAGAAAAATATAAAAAATTAGAAATATTCTTGCATGGACTGAGAAAACTATTTTTTGTTAAAAAACGAGTCTTTCTATACATAGGTGAATTTTCCTATTTAGAAGCATTTTTTTTTTTTTTGCAATTACAAAAACCAGTTTTTTATATGTACATGAATCTTCCTATGTAGGTGTTTTTTGTGCAATTATTTTTTTAATTAATGTGTGAATTTTTTAAAATTTTTATTTTTTTTAAGAATGTGACTACCATGCCTAAAAAATATCAACCAAAAATGGAAAATTTTTGGTTAAAAGAAAAAATAAGATGAAAAATAGCTAAGAAGAAAAAAAAACTGGTTTTTCTGTTTCCAAACCAAACCTTAGAATCACCCCGCAAAGAGGACTTGAAGAATTCTCATAATTTCTTTCTAGGGAATAATTACATCATACGTAACTCAGTTAAAGTTACAATAGCCATCTTTATACTGATTCACTGTTAATTCACTTAACAGTTATTTTTTCCCCTTAGAAATGTGTGCATGGAAAATTTGGCAATACATCATGTTGGTAAGGCAAAACTACTCACCTGAAGTCCGATAAAGCAAGTATTGAAGTCAAACTAAATTATTTTGCCGTTCAAGGGAAATAAACAAGTGCCGTTTAAATTATAACCTAAAGCTGTGATTAACTCAAAATAATCTCAAATATAAATGTTATATTTTAAAATTATATACACTATTAGTCTATTACAAAGACATCACGTAATTAAATCCTATCAGCCCAAATTAAACAATCTGTACATCTTCATCCTTCCAATCACATCAACTTCTATTACTTAATATTTTGAAATTATATATATTGTTACAAAGAGAACACATGTAATTAAAATCTATCAGCCCAAATTAAACATTCTGCACATCTTTATCCTTCCTGTTACATCAACGTCTATTACTTTATTTTGATAATTATTTTGATTTTTTAATGAAAATTATTTTTACTTTGGAAATCATAATGGGTTCGACTAGCTTAACTAGATTATTTAAGTGAGATGGGTATGGGATGAGGGACCCATTATGGGTATGGGGGCTGGTATGGTTATGGCTTTTCCTAAGAGTATCTGGGTAGGACTAAGCTAAACTCGACCTATCACTATCCCTAAGTTTGGATTCAGCAACCTTCCTCAATAAAGGCAGTAACCATTTTCAACTGGGAGAATTATTTATTCTTAACCATGTAAAAAATATGGGTAATCAGCATTATTGATCTATATGTCTGGATTTCATTTCAGTGGGGATTCTTCTATTAACTGATTGACCATTTCTAAATCTGTGTATTTCTTGTTTTTTAAACCGTTAATTTGGTTGTTAAGGTTTCTCATTTTGTTTTGGACAAACTATGATGTTTATATTTTGAAGATGATTGTGAACTATTTTTTTGTCAGATTTGAAAGCATAAATGGCATCAACTTTTGCCACCATGTCTTTGGTTGGCTCCTTGGCTGCTCCAGGTGCCTGTGCGACGGATAAGAAACTTGCAACTTCTTCATACAAGTTGTCTTCTTTGGCTTCCATATCTTCAAGCTCCTTTGGAAGGAGACAAAATTTTGGTCTATGTAGATCACGTTCTCCCAGAATAAATGCCATGGCAAAGGAGTTGTACTTCAACAAGGATGGGTCAGCTATGAAGAAGCTGCAAGTGAGTCTTTTAATGAGTTTTGGTTTCATATTTTAATGAAGGTTATGTACATGACACCTCTAACGATATATTTTTGTCCTGCTCATGGTAGAGTGGTGTGAACAAGCTTTCAGATCTTGTTGGTGTTACTCTAGGTCCGAAGGGTCGCAATGTCGTTCTAGAGAGTAAATATGGCTCCCCAAAAATTGTTAATGATGGGGTGACTGTGGCCAAAGAGGTAAATTTCATTACAATAGTTGGCAGTAATTAGTTCTGCATTGGTACTGGCGGTGTCACTTTTCCTTGGATCACGCTAGAATCTTATTCTGATAAATTATTTTCGAAACCTAGAGGAGTCAATAGTTTTAGACTTTTCAAACCCACAAGACCACAGTTTGTATACTTAAAATGTCCTCACAGGGGTTGCACGTCTCTTGGATTTTATAAGTTGTTTAAATCTGAATCTTGTATGATTTTCTTTAGATGAATTCCTATGAATCTCCTTCAAATTTTGAATTAGCATTTGAAATGGAAGCTTTAATGAAGTATAAATACTACTATTTCTTCTTTTAAACCTTTATAGGTTGAGTTGGAGGATCCGGTAGAGAACATTGGTGCTAAATTGGTGAGACAGGCAGCTGCCAAGACCAATGACTTGGCTGGAGATGGGACGACGACATCTGTTGTTCTCGCACAAGGCCTTATAGCCGAAGGTGTCAAGGTACATGGGAAAATTCGTGCAGCTTTATTTGAGTTCCAAAGAGTGTAGCAACAAGCGTGATTCTAGCATTATCTATGCTTCTAAATATTATTACCTTTCCAGGTAGTAGCGGCTGGTGCAAACCCTGTCCTGATTACCAGAGGCATTGAGAAGACATCAAAAGCTTTGGTTGGTGAGCTTAAGCTTATGTCAAAAGAGGTAACACAGAATGTATTACAAATGGGTATTGTAATTAAGGCGGCTTGAGTTAGAACAGGAATTCCGCCCTTAAGTCATGTTTTATTTTTTTAATGTTTTTGTGGGTAGGCTTGGGTAAACCTTGATATCTTTGTCCCAATTTTTATGGTAGCATTGGATTTACTAGCTTCAATATGAAATCACAGGTAGAAGACAGTGAACTTGCAGATGTCGCTGCAGTAAGTGCTGGGAACAATTCCGAAGTAGGAAATATGATAGCTGAAGCCATAAGCAAAGTGGGTCGGAAGGGTGTGGTCACCCTTGAAGAGGGGAAAAGTGCCGAGAACAGTCTGTATGTTGTTGAAGGGATGCAATTTGATCGGGGATATATCTCACCTTACTTTGTCACTGATGGTGAGAAAATGGCAGTTGAATATGAGAACTGCAAGGTAAGGATGCCTGGTATACTTGCTGAAGTTGTAAATTTGTGACCTCTTTCTAGATTCTGTACTATGTACATCATTTTGTTTGGTGTTCATGCAGTTACTATTGCTTGACAAGAAAATAACAAATGCAAGGGATCTTATTAATGTCCTGGAAGATGCTATCAGAGGTGGATACCCGATTGTGATAGTTGCAGAAGATATTGAACAAGAAGCTTTGGCAACTCTTGTTGTGAACAAGCTTAGAGGGGCTCTGAAAATTGCTGCACTGAAAGCTCCCGGATTTGGAGAGAGGAAGAGCCAGTACCTTGATGATATTGCAATTCTTACCGGAGGTGATAGTTCATTCCTTTTGTTGCTGTATTCATTTCTACAACATGAATTGCTTTGTTTGTGCAATTTCAATTCTGTCCTATTTTCATTATGACCTTTAAAGTTAATCCTCTCCTGCAAATAGGAGAGGCTTGTGTTTGTCTGCTTGTTCCTTATCCATATTGAGAGATTCTGTCTTCTTGATACACAGGGACTGTAATCAGAGATGAGGTTGGGCTTACCTTAGATAAAGCTGATAAAGAAGTCCTGGGTCATGCTGCTAAGGTCGTGCTTACCAAGGACTCAACAACAATTGTTGGTGATGGTAGCACTCAGGAAGCAGTGAATAAGCGTGTTGCCCAGATTAGAAACCTTATAGAGGTTGGAGTTTCTTTCTTTGTTCCTACGTAGCTGTGGATGTGCATTTGTCATTGCTGACCGTGCATTTGTTCTAAGCAGGCGGCAGAGCAAGATTACGAAAAGGAAAAGCTCAATGAAAGAATTGCAAAACTATCCGGAGGTGTTGCTGTCATTCAGGTATCCTTCACCATGTAATCTCAGCTAGTTTAGTTTGGTAATCTATGAAATTTTTGACATATGCTAGCGTGCTGATGTACAATCATTTGAAGGTGGGAGCACAAACTGAGACAGAGCTGAAAGAAAAGAAATTGAGAGTTGAAGATGCCCTTAATGCAACAAAGGCAAGTTATATATGAGACAATGGGGTTCAGTTTATATGCATTGTTCCTTGGTTTTTATTGGCAGAACAGCAGCAGCATCTGATTTGCAATTGGTTTGCAGGCGGCTGTAGAGGAAGGTATTGTTGTAGGGGGTGGATGCACTCTCTTAAGGCTTGCTTTGAAAGTCGATGCTATTAAGGAAAGCCTTGATAACGATGAGGAAAAGGTGATTTTGATTGTAACTTATCTTAGATATAACTACAATTTGGCCTTATCATTTAGTATGGGATGATTTTTTAGTCTTAGATATAACTATAATTTAGCCTTATCATTTAGTATGGGATGATTTTTGAAAATGCTGCGGGTTTAAATTTCTTTGCTTTGAGTTTGCAATCTGCTCATGAAAACCGGAAAAAAAAAAAAGGGAAAGGCCATCTATTTTGCATTTTATGAAAGTGCAACATCAGTTTGACTGCTCCTCCATCTTTTGGGTTCTGCATATGCTTCTTGCTAACTTAAGTGTGGTGCAGGTTGGAGCAGATATAGTTAAAAGAGCTTTGAGTTATCCCCTGAAGTTAATTGCCAAGAATGCAGGTGTTAATGGAAGTGTTGTCAGTGAGAAGGTATTAAACTATGTTGTACCTTAGATCTTATACCAATATACCATGGTGTACGGGGTGTTGTGTTTTATGCTCAAGATGACATTTAAATGTTTCATTTTATTTTATTTTTTTTCTGGCTCAGGTTCTTTCCAGTGACAACCCAAAATTTGGATACAATGCTGCAACTGGAAATTACGAGGATTTAATGGCTGCTGGAATAATTGATCCGACCAAGGTGAGTTGTAGCAAATATTGTAATTTTTGTGAATGAGGTTGCATGTAACTAGAATGTCAAGGCAAGATTTATTAAAAATTATCTCGCTGGAGGTTGCAAATATAAAAACAAATCACATTTTTAGATTCCTGAAAAATGTTTATCAGTTGATGAATTAAGTGGTCTGATGGGTAACCTTTAAAATTTGATATTTTTGCTTTATGTATTGCAAGTTTGGAATAGAGAAATACCTGTAAGATAGAAAGAAAGATATCCTTCTCTTTCATAGTATGGAACTAAATATTTTTTGGTTTTGGAGATCTCTTAATGTCAAAAATACGTATAGATTACTGCTGGCAACATAGAGGGTTTATTGTCTTTGGCAGATGGTATACTCTATGAATTTTTAGATGTCTTGCACCTGCTATTTTTAACTTTTAACACAACTCAACTCAACAAACCCTGGGTTCCAAATTCGTTGGGGTCTTTTTCCTCTATTCATTTCTATCATATATTGTGTTTTCCATGAGATTAATAGAATTAGGTCATTCATCACAATTTCAGTTTATGTAATTTTAAAACTATCGGTTGTCCTCTTTACAATTACTTAGATCGACGTGCTTTTCCTTATTGGTGCATTCTTAAGTTTACGTTGAACATAACCAAACCATTTTTACACGACATTCTAGCAACTTTCTTTTGGATATATTCATTTATTATTTTATCTTTTTATTATATTACCACATATCTATCTTAGTGTGCCTACATTCATCTTATGAGAGAGTTATTTCTTAATGGCCCAAACATTTTATACTATAAATCTTGGTTGTTTTTATAATTCTCTTATGCAATTTTCCTTTCAGCTGAGTAAGTATTACCTGGTCACATTTGCACCTGAGATACTTCTTTATTTTAACTAGCTAGCTCGATTTCTGTGAATAACATCCTTTTCAACCCTTTCATTTGCATAAAATAATAAGTAGGAGGATAGGCAGAGCAAGAGCTCTTGAAGTCTACCCGGGCGCGCTTCTTCATTCATCCATTTAGGCCCAACTAGGAACACAGGGAACCTGGCTCGGGAACAGCTTCTTACTAGTAGAGGCTAATCACAGTAAGAGGGTCCAATCTCTGAAATAGGGCTTAGTCTTTCCATAGTAGTCTACTAGTAGAAGGCGTAGGTTATGACTTGATTCAATAGAGTCAGAAGAACACCTTTCTATCTAAAAGAAATGGTGCTCGATGAAACGATCCAGATTCCACACTATGCTGTGGGCTGGGGAGAGCTGCTCTGCGAAGTTGGGCGTAGTACATAAAAAATGACACTTTTAGCGCTTCTTGATCCTCAATTTTTATTTTGCTCTCAATTGTAGTTTTAATTTTACTAAATTTACAACGTACATATTTGGTTTTAGTCCTAATTATTCTAAAAGCTTTGAACTCTTAAGCGTGCCTCTGAAGTTTTTACTTATGATTATTCCTAGACCTAGTTTTATCTATTAGTACAATATTATATTGCAAACAATATCGACTAAGGATATTGTTTTGAATATGTTTAGTTAGCTCATGCATGACCAAAGAAAAAGACAAGGCAGATTCTTGGTGTTAGCCACTTATAATTGGAAAATTATTTGTATCACCCCTAAAGTTCTTATGCTAGCAATTGCTATGTCATGCACGTCTTTAATTATTTTAATATATTTCATAGAAAAGTTTTTAATTTTCCATATACATCATAAATTTTTTTTGTTGGGATCTGATCGGATGCCTTCTCTAAGTTGATAAAATTACGTGAAGATTTTTCTTATTTTTTCTATGTTCATCAACATGCTTCATTGAAAAATAGCTTCTATTGTCAATCTATCAGGCATGAAACTTAATTGGTTCTCTGATATTTTTGTTACAATCCTAGCCTTGATCACCCTTTAGTTTAATGACACTGTGGTTGTTACTCTTTTGGATGTCCCTTTACTCTCTAAAATACCATTATTGGATATCTCTTTTGTTAGTGCAAAGGAGCAATTTCGTTTCTTAACTGTCTACAGAAATTTGAAAGAAAGTTATTTCTAATTTTAAATGGACCTTTTGTGTGTGTGGTTATTTTATTTATATCCATTTTAGAAATTTATTCATACAAACTGAATCTTACTATATAATTATATTTGTTTTTCAAAAGTTAAGATGTGTTTTTAAGTGACGTTAAGTGATGAACGTTTGTTTTAAGTGATGAATGTGTGTGTTCCCCTAGTGCCCAGTTTAAAGAGATTAAAAAAATAGTAAGACACGTTTCTATAGTGTCTAACATGTGTGGATGGAGTGTTCAATGACTCTCTCTCTCTCTCAAAAGTCATACTTTCTGAGAATCAGCAACCAGGCAAGGTTGAACTCGTAGAAGTCTACTGCATTGACTTGAGTAGTCCTGATGATGTTGTTCTGGATCAGGTCGTGAGATGTTGCTTGGAGCATGCAGCTTCAGTGGCAAAAACTTTCTTGATGTCAGATTGTGTGGTGGTTGAGATCAAGGAACCTGAACCAGTGCCTGCTGGGAATCCCATGGACAATTCAGGTACTAGTTTTTGAAGCAAAGCTGGACACTGTTTCTGTGTAGGTTTTTTTCTCTTTGCTTCTCTTTAAGAGGCATTTATTTGATTAGTCACCTTCTCACTCCGCAGGATATGGTTACTAAACCACCGTAGAAGGTTGTGGGTGGGGACTAGAGATGAAAAGATGATGCTGCAATTGGTGGTAAACACAATCTCTCCTGCCAAGTGTCCTCGTTTTGTTTTGTTTTGTTTTTTCTTTTTGGGTTGGGGGGGGGGGGGTGGTGTAAAAGTCGTCCTTGAGAACTGGTAGGAAGCATTTGATGAGGGTAGGGGTTTTAGCCTGTTATTAGAGTCCGGCATGTAGCAACTTGCAATTGGATCTGTAATTTAACAGTGATGATGAATTGAGTGCAAAAGAATTTTTTTGGGTTAATGAAAAAAGAAAATTTTCTTCTTTGGCTTGTACTCGAGTATGTTCTTGAATGGTAAAGCACAGCGGAGTTAGTGTGTATCTTATGCCTAGTGCTTCGCATGGGAGACAATTTCGTGATTCGAGAGAGAGAGAGGGGGGGGGGGGGGAATAACTTGCGCTGATTTATTGCTTCGTACATAAGATACAATGAATTTGGGGGCTTCAATCGAACTTGTTGAGGGTTTAATTTGTTAGCATTTTGTAATCTTGCAAACGTATGGGTGTGGGTGTATGTATATATATGGGTGTTTATATTTTACTTCTATCTTGCTGTCAAATTAATGCAAGGCTATTAACATCAAGTACTTCTCCACTTTCTTAAAATATAATGGGAAAGTCATTTTTAAAATTTTTTCTTAAAATATAATTGATACTCGGGGGTGTTTGGGTGTTTAAATTTTATAAGAAGTTACGAACTGTTTTAAATTTTTACTAGCTTTTGGTTATTTTTCGTTACACTTTTGTGAAAACTTTTTTATAAATTTTTATCAATTCTTATAAACTTTTATTGATTCTTGTCAATTTATGTTAATATTTTTATAAATTTTTTATCCAAAATGATTCGAACGAATCATTGGATTACGATCGAATATGTCTTGTCTTTTGTAGGATATTTTGAGTTTGTTTTTTAAATGCTAAAAAGTGAATGAATTATTATACTTTTATTAACTTTTTATTTTTTAAATACCCCCTTGATTGAATATATGTATATATATATATATATATATATATAAAAGGACTACTCTTAATTTTTCTCTCCACATTATTTTTTTTTTCATTTAATAAATTAAAGATATATATTGTAGAGTAAGGAAAGTTAATGAAGACGCGAATTTATGGTTGTTCTTAACAAAGCAGAGGTTTATGAAAAATTAATATTACAACGAATTAGAAAAATAATAAAATTTAATAGAGATTCTATTATGAACTTGAAATGATAGAAATGGATAAGAAATTAGTAAGATACGGTGTGTAATGAGGGATGAAATTAGGAATTTTTGTAAGTGGTAGCAAAATTAAATAAATATCAACACCACGGATTTTTTGAATGATAATTAAAAAATGATAATTAAAAAATGATAACTAAAAAAAAAAAGAAAAAGAAAAATAAAAGTTATATACTTTTAAAACATAATGTCTTCACAAGTGTTTTGAAATAGCACAAGTAGATAAGTAATACAATTAATGTAAATAATCAATAATTATAAAATATAATAGCATAAATTATTTAATATCATAAAATGCATATTATTAATCCAAACATGAATATTATATGCAATAAAATAAAGTATTAAAATCAATTAGAATCAATTCATAATTTAGCCGCAAAATATTTAGTTATTTTTTGAAGAGATAAGATTGAATCTTGATTTTTGATTTTGATATGAATTCATTGTAAGTTGAAGATGGAGCTTTAGCGTACGTTAAAATGATATATTGACTGGGAGATGATGAGATTTGGGAGATAGAGAGATGAGGCGTAAAAAATAAATAAATAAAAAGTTGAAAGACTCTTGGTGTGGGTTGGCTTTGGTTGAAACGAGAGAGAGAGAGAGCAGTATCTTCAGAAAATATCATGCTTTTGCTTTCAAACACACTCCTTAGCTTACTCAATATATAAGTGTGTGGGAATTTAGACTCCAAAGTGCATGAGTGCTCGGGGTAACATTCTAAATTTGCGAATCATCCCCACATGGAGTTATTTGGTTTAGAAATCTATGCTTAAGGTGACAAAACTTGGGTTCTTTTGAAAAAATGATTACATCAAAAAGAAGTTATAGAGAAAGATGTGCAGTTGGAAGGTTTTGAAGATGATTGTGATCGTCCAAAATTTAAACATTAAAATTAAGAAAACATTAAAATAAAATAATGCAATAAAGATTTGGCCCCAAATAAACTCCCAAAGTGATATTGGCATTACAATTTAACTCAAACCAACGACAACAAAAATACTATTTGATGTATAAAATAGTCGAATTCAATTCTAGTTGGACATTTTGGAAGAGTTAATCTACCTAAAGGTGCCATCGAAAGGAGCAACCTCTATACGTGGCATGTAGACTCAAGGTCTTAACAATCTAAGGATGTTTTCTAAAGTATCCAACTTAGAATTAAATTGCCACAATGAAGGAAAGTTGGAATCCATTTCAATAGTTATGAAAAATTAATTTCAGTTTGGATAAGATATTGAATTGAACGCTTAGCGTGTATAAACTAAGTTTGTGCATAAATACCTTAACTAAAGCAACATGTATACAAAAACAAGATCTTAACACAAGAGTTAAACCATTATAACATTACCCAAATAATTCATTAGGAAACTTTAAAGAAAATCTAGCAACCCAACCATAAAAATTGAGATTTTACACCATAAAAAAACTCCTTTCAACCTCCATGTTCATCAATTTGGAACCAAGAAAAAAGCTAAGCTACATACATGAAAATAAAGAGAAAACTATATATTAAAGAAACTAAAAGAAAGCTTACATGAAATGGAAATCTAACATAAGAAATGGAAGGGAAGAGGGAAAACCCTAAGAGAGGATATTCCAAAGCTAAAAAGTTATCCAAAAACCATCCTAAGTTTGCCCTTATATAGGTAGGTTACATTTACGTGAAAAGACCAAAAATCAAGTTAAAAAATGCAGAAAAATTCATTTTTACTAGCTGACGTGCACATGGGAGACCTTGGGCATGCGCATGTGAGGCATCAACCATAGGATTTTGGGAGCTAACATCGGGTTTGATGTCAACTCCAAACTTCTGAACCATTAGATTAAAATCTAATGGTTCAAATGCATATATATAATTTTTAGATAAAAAAAAAAAATACTTGAATAAGTTTAGACTGTTGAATTTCAATCTAATAATCCATACACTTGATGTCATAAAGCTAAAGCATGGTCACTGTTAGCTTCCCCTTTCTCAGTCATGCACACGGCTGCATATAAAAAATTTTAGATTTTCACTGTGGCGGCCGGAGATAAAGGCTTATTCCTACACGTGTCTGCACGTAGTGAGGGTTGTCGCGGCTGTGTATACTTGTATATTTGGCTATGTCTATGGCTATTTTGCACACATGTGTCTGAGGGATTTGGGGTAGAGCCGGTGTGCTTGTGTACCAGTTGATAGTCAGTGCACATCTTAACCATTGCTTTTTGAATAGGATATAAACATCTAAGACCTCTGGTGATTTGGATAAATCACACTAGTTCCTAGATGTAGGAATCAGTAAAAAAACTGCACTGGCTATCAACCGATGCACTGACTCTATTCTAAATCCGTGTCTTGAGTGTCTTGCACGAGATGGTGTTGTTTTGGCGTGTCTATGAGGTGTCCAACATGTTTGAGGACCTTTTTTTGGTTGGCTGCCCATCTGGATTGGTGTTTATACTCTAAAAAATTTTGATTTAAATGGTTTTTTTTTTGTTAGATTTGTTCCCTTTTTAAAGTAAACAATAGATTTTAATTGAATGTATTGCATTTGATCTATTTTAGTTTATAATTATAAATTTATATTTCACTGTATTTCAAAATAGCGGTTAAACTAACCCTTAAATGTAAAGACGTGCGGTGTAGTTTTAACTTGGTGAACAAAAAATTGTATCAACAGGGAACAAACGAACAATTTATTAATTCCACCACTTAAATTCTAGCATTACTAGAAATACAGGTTTAGCAGATTGAAAAGTTGAGCAACCGCCTTTTGGCAATCACAAAAAGTGTATTAGCGACCACTTTTGGCAGTCGCAAAGTTAGGGGTCGCTAATTATCTGTGACTGGAGTATTCACGACGAAAATATTTACAGCGGTTGCTAATATGTCATGCACGACTGGTTTATCGACTGCCAAAAGCAGTTGCTAATACTGCCATTATATTCTGTACAGAATCTCTCTTTCTCCCCATTTCTCCCCCCTTCTCTTTCTTTTCCTTTGCCCAACTCTCTGGTGTGTCTCCTTGTCGTTCGCCACCGATTGCTACTGTCAGGTAAGTCCTCTCTTTCCTTCCCCCTCATCCCTCCCCAGTTCTTAATCTTTATGTCCAATTTTCTCTCTCTCTTTTTTTTTTTTCAGTTTTGTTTTTTGTTTTTTTTTTTTTTTTGTTAGATATAGAGCTGGGAAAAAAACAGTTAACTCCATTCCTTCATTAGGTATGCTTTTATATATATATATATATATATATATTATTTTTTTAAATTTTTTTGTTCTTGGATGTGAATGGGACTGGGAAATATATATGTGTGTGTGTTGTTCAATTTTAGTTTTTTTTTTTAATTTTTGTGTTAGGGAAATATTGGAAAATTTTCTGATGTTGGAATTATTATTTTGCTAGAAGTGACGGATTTTTTATTAGGTTGGGTTCCTCTTGATCGATCTACAATCATCAGGTAAGTTTTTTTTTTTTTTTTTTTTCTCTCTTTTTGTATACTATTTGTTTTTTAATTTTTTTGTTCTTGCATGTGAATGTAACTTAGGGAAAAATATATATGTTATTTAATTTCTATTTTTTTTATTGTTGTGTTAATGAAATTTTGAGAAATTTTCTATTGTTGTACTAATTATAAGTTGATGATGTAATTTTTTATATTATTTTCTTTTTTTATTTTTTTGTGCTAATAAAATATTGGGAATTTGATGATATTGTATTTACTGTTGGTGAGGTGATGGTGGTGAGATTGGAAGTGAAGAGGATGAGTTTGTGATTGGGGGTTTGTATTTCGGGATTATGGAAGTGAGGGGTAGAAACTGTTTTTAATTTTTAATTTTTTTTGCAATTAAAAATCAATTAAAATCAATGTTTTTATTTTTTTTTGTCTTATATAACATTTTAATTAAAAATATAAATTTTTTTATAATATATATATTATTTGCATTCATTAAAATAATTATAAATTAAATAAAAAAGCAATTAATGGTATAATAACTAGATAAGTTAATTAATGTTGCATTAGTTAGATTAAATTATGATATTCATAATATTAAATAATAATATTACAAATATTAAAATTAGGTAAATAATAATATTAAATTAATAATATTAAGTTAATAGAATATTATTATTTGCTAAAATATTAAATAATGGAATACAATATTGATAATATAGTTAATTTACTTTAAATTAAATTAGTTGGATTAATGTTGTACCGGCTATATTAAATTAGTTAAACTATTAAAAATATTATTATTATTTAAAATATTAAATAATGGATTATAATATTGATAATAGAATTAATTTAATTTAAATTAAATTAGTTGGATTAATATCATACTAGCTATATTAAATTAGTTAAATTTTTAAAAATATTATTATCATTTGAAATATTAAATAAGGAATTGATTAATGATATGATAAACAATAAAATTAATTCATATTACATTAATTAGTTAAATTAAATTATGATCTTCATAATATTAAATAATAATATTAAAAATATTAAGTAATAACAATATTCAAATTGTAATATTAAGTTAATAAAATATTAATATAGTTAATTTAGTTTAAACTAAACTAGTTGGATTAATATCATACTGGCTATATTAAATTAGTTAAATTGTTAAAAATATTATTATTTAAAGTATTGAATAATGAATTGATTAATGGTATAATAAACAAATAAATTAATTCATGTTGCAATTATTAGTTAAATTAAATCATGATCTTCATAATATTAAATAATAATATTAAAAATAATTACGTAAATAATATTATTAAATTAGTAATATCAAGTTAATAAAAATATTAATATAATTAATTTAGTTAAATTATTAAATAATGGATTAAAATATTGATAATATAATTAATATCAATATTAATTTAGTTAACCCTCGCTCGCAGAACTGAGGGTTGTAGGGCTCCCACAAAGAGGGGACTCAGCACTTTACGCAGGTTTGCTATGAGGTAAAATGTTAGCCTATCACATAAAAATTTCGTTTATTTTCATGTCATACAATAATATACTATTAACATATAATTTTCCATTCAACAGAAGGCAAAGGAAGGTTAGAGAACTGATCAGATGGCCATGTGGTTAGCAAATCAATGTGACAATTCACCGGAGGTTCAGGCCATGCGGATAATTAATTTATATGTTTTGGCTAATGAGCATATTGAATTTTGTTTTATATAATTTAGTTACTTATATTTCTTATCCATCTTTTCCTTTTACCCTTACGATCAGTTTGAGGCACGTTTGGCCGAGCTGCTGCCAAATGAGAGGGAGTCCGAGGAGAAAAGAGATGAGATATTTTTCTTTGTCGTCAGACGTGACGGCCACGGATACATGCTCACGCAGGGCATAGGTATTCCATTCCAGCTCATCGCATGAGCAAAGTCATCCTCTCAGACCAGATGTCACAACAAGAACCTTCTTCAAATCCTTCATGCAGAGATGGACACGTGAGAGGTGTCGCTTTAGGCTAAGATGATGACTGAGATGCAGAGACGCTTATCTCAGAGTTAGAGCCCTCTCCCCCTCCTCAAGTTAGAAATATTAATTTTCGTATTTATAACTAATTAAAATTTTATAAATTTATTTATTTGTGTTTTGTTGTCACGTTCTCATTCGGTTATTGTTTCATTAAAAACTCGGACGATAGCAGCTAGCCTTTTTGGAATGGATTAGGGTGATTGTGATCGGTTTATTTTGTTTTTTTATATTTTATAAATTAATTGTTTGTAATTAAATTTCGTACTTTTTTGTATATATAAATAACATTTTTTTTGTTTTATTTTATTTACAAAATTTTCTATTACATGTGCACTTTAAATTATAATCAAATTAAATTAATTTAGAAACAAATATTTACAAATAAATAACATAAATAATAAATACATTTAACAAAATTAATAAAAAAATAATTTAAATAATTTAAAAATTAAAATATAATGTTTTAAAAAATAAAAAACTTATTACGACCATTTCTAGCGATTGCTTATAACAAAAAAACGACCACTACTATCCACCCGCCAAATGGGTGGGAATTGGCCAAGTTTACGAGAAAGGAGTAGCGACTGCTTCTAACGCAAAAGCCCTAATCAGTAACTCGCCGGCGGTCGCCATTGTTGTCGCAAATACAGTAGTGACTGCCTAAGCGATCGTTAATAGTTTTTAGCAACGGACCGAATGCGACCTCTTGTTGGGGTCATTAAGTTGTCGCTAAAACATATTAGCGATCGCTTTGGCATTTTTGGTGACCACCACCCCATTTTCCAGTAATGCAGACAATATTATTTTTAAAAATTAATAAAATAAATTATAATTATTTAATAACTAAATAAACAATTAATTAATGATGATGCTGCAAAATAAGAGTTTCGGTTCAATCCTAAATAATACTCGACTCTTTATAAAAATAAAAGCAATAAAATAAAATTATAAATTAAACGAATTAATAAAACATAGTCCAAGCTCATAAATAAGAATTGGTACTGCAAATATGATGGGTGTAAAAATAATAGTTTCATTTTACTATTCACCATCTTCTTCTTTGATTCTCATATACATATATCAAACATATTAACATCTCAATCAAATACAATTCATGCAATATATCCACATCAATCATATAGTATGTAGTAACAAAATCGAGTGCAACAAAAAATTATATATCTCTAACCTCACAAGAACAGCATGCCTGGAAGTTCGAAAATTTCGAAAAACCAACGACGATCATTTCTAACACCCCAATATCAAACTAATCCTTTCAATATCCTCAATCAAACTCTAATTGAACTTTGGAGGAAGTGGATGATCAATTTGATATAGGACGTCCTTCACCAACTCTTCTCTCCCTCCTCTAGTTTTCTGTTCTTCTACTTAAACACACACATATATATGTATATGCATATATAATCAAGAATCTTTCAAGAGGAAGAGAAAAGCAGAATGTGGCCATGGTCGATGAGGCTATGATCTAGAGTAAGCATAGGGTGGCTTGACTACATAAGCTATCTGCATCTTTTTGTAAGTTACTAATCTACTAGCGCGAAAAACCACCATTTGCACGAATCTAAAGACTCTTAACCCATGTTTACCCATGCCCTCTATTTTAGTACCTCTCAATCCCAATCACAATTAATAATTCAAAACCATCTCAATGTGGTATAATTCCAACTAATATCATTATAAAAACAATCAAAATTGACTCAATGAGATCTTAGATAGTCCTAGTTAATTAAAATTTTCTTAGTTAAAACTGGTTTCAAATATTTGTTATACTCATTATATTTATAGATAGCAATCCTAATTTATGGATTTGGGTTAAGTATTGCTTTAATTTAGGTTATTGTTTTATGTATTTGTTTTGGCTATTATCTCTCAGAACTTAGTTATATTTAGGATTGAGCCCTAAAACTTGATTTTGTAGCATTTTTATTATTTATTTATTTAGTTAATGATTAATTAATTAAAATTTATTTTATTCAAAAATAAACAGAGTCTAGAATTTATATTGTGGGATCAACTAATTGGTTCAACTGTTCTTGTACACTTGATTTTGAACTTACAAACTTAAAATTACACTGCATAATGTTATTCTTAAGAGTTTAGTTACTGCAATTCTAAGATATGATCAGATATCATAAAATACAAACAAGATGTTCGTAAGACTGTTGCGGGGTTCGAGAGAAGTCCACCTGAAATCTTAGGAAATTCGCTTAAGCTAAATCCACAATTCTTAAAACTATACTTGAAGACTTATTTTGCTCGAGATTTTGAGTTTTATGCACTTGAAAACACCTAAAGAATGTTTCCTATTGCCCAACGAGTAGTGGCAGAATTAAGAATTTTTCCTAGTCGTGGTGTAAAATTTTTTCTAATATTCTAAATAAAATTTAATTTTTCATAGTATTCTACATAAAATTTTTCTTAGGTATAGAATTTTTCCTAGGTGTAGCGTAAAATTTTTCCTGGTGTTCTAAATAATTTTTTTTTAATGTGAATTTTTCTTAATATATGTATACAATTTTTTTTTTTTTGAAATTTCAAGTGTGGCGACTGCCACCCCTTAGATGAGTGTGGCTCCGTCTCTGCCAATAAAGTTAAAAACACAAATAGAAAAGTTTTTCACGATTCAAGGAACTATGAAATCATGAGAGTCTACTTAATTCCATCTAAGCTTGGAATATATTTGGACTTTATACGGAAACATACTCCGTAGGGTATAAAGCATCAATTCTTCTAGAAAGAAGAAGATCATTTTATTTAGTGTACTTTAAGAAACTTCTCTTAACCTAGACACGAAAGATTATTTTTCAAATTTTGCGTGTGAATTTTTCAAATGAGTTCAAAGGCGTGAGTATATTCTTCACCAGATGCAACTAAAGATTATTCTTTACGTGTTAGAGAAAACAACTATTGTAATTGGCGTGAGAAATAATAAAAAAGTACACGGTGTATGCTACCATGATCTTTCTCATAACTATTGGATCATAGTGGAGATTTTTTTAGTGACTTGAGATTTTTCACCCTTTGTTGTAACAAATTTTCTCATTAATTCTATATTTTCAATCTCTTTATTTTTTGCATTATGAGATTGGTTATTATTATTATTTAATTGTTTAATAATCCATAACTAACACCCCCAAAAAAACAAATTTTTAAATTTTTTTTTTAATGAAGCCAAAAGTGCAGAAAACTGCCCACCAGAAATTATAGTATACTTGCAACAAATTTGCATTCACTCACCACTAGAACAAGAAGAAAACCAATGTTATTGTTGTTATTATCACCATCATCAAAACAAATGCGTTGTCAACTATTTACCCCAATCTAGTTTTAGGCAGTTATATTACACTTCTCTTTTTTTTTTTAATAATTATAAATGCATTTAGAGTGATAAAAAGTGAAATAAAATAAAATAAAATGAAATAAATTATAAATTTATAATTAGTGCAGTGAAATAAAAAGTAAATAACTTTTAGAATTTTTTAGTATTTCTCATCGTTTTTCAAAATTTTTTAATCAGTCCAAATGAAACCTATATCTATATATTTTGATTTTGACAGATGAGTTATACTTGAGTTTGACTGCGTGCACGGCAACCAACCGGTCAAAGCGAGATGAGTGACTCGCCAGATTTTTTGATCAGTAATCACCAATTAACTGTTTTTCCGGTCGACCAATTAAAACCTATCAAAAGTAATCTCCTAAAATATACCACCTTCTAGTTTGTGCCCAAACATGTAAAATTTTCATCCAATGGTTAAGACTTGCTTTGAAACCAATCACCGTAGAATTTTCCAGTTACAACCAACCACCTGTGTACAGTTTCTTCAAGCAATGGATAATTCCCCAAGTCCAACTGACCGAAATCTTTAAGGAAGGTCATCCAATCCAGGCCTCCCAAGTTAAAACGATACAAAACAAAACACCAAAAATAAAAAAAAAAAAAAAAAAACGGAGAGAGAGAGAGAGAGAGAGAAGCATTGTTAAACTAAAGGGCGGATCCAGGAAAGGTAAATGTTTTTTTTTGGGGGTGGGGTAAGTAAGTAAAGGAAAATGGTGATAATTATGTAATTCGGTGTCTCTCACACATTAAGTACTATTTTCACATTCTGTAGCAACTGATTGGTTTAAAATTAACCACACCCCGAACATGTTTGGCTTTATTCATATATCGATCTATCTATCAATCTATTTATTTATCTGCATTCTCAAAAGCTATCCACAACAGTCTCCTCCTATTAATGATAATTACTGACCCACGTAAATATATCATTACTAAGACGAACCTATTCCTTAAAACTACACAGGGCAACCCTCCCAACCCCCCCCCCAATATATAGATATATATATATATATATGTATTTAGCTTTAGTTCTAGAAACAATTTCCAAACCACCAACATAGGTCAACAAATAATAAAAATCATTCAATAAAAGAGTGTTACAAGAATAAAATACATGCTACAAGAATGACCTTCCAAAGGTAAACTGCTTCTGTAGATAAAACAGGCTAAACTCAAATTCTATAGTAATAATTTCCTTAATTTCATGACCTCTCTCAGTCTCAACTTCCTTAGTATTTCCCCTAAATGCCGCATGGTTGGGAATGAATCAAATTTCTGAATTTACCATTAAATTTTTGTTGATAAAGAGCGAAGTGAAGGCAGTAATATGCTCTCGTAAAGCCTCGACTCAAATTTGAGGGAACGAAGAACCTCTTGACTTCAGAAAAACTGGGTAATTGAGGTGGCATATTCCACCAGAGCAGTTGTGTATCTACTGCTGAATCTTGAGCACAGGGAAAGCAATCACATCACGGATACTGGCAGAATTTGTCAGAAGCATTACTAACCTGTCAACGCCAAGACCCTGAAATAAAAGTATTTTAATTAGGTTCTATTGAGGCAAAAGATATCTCAAATGTTGCAGATAAGAAATAAATTAAGAGAATTTTCCTAAATCCTTCAGTGTTACCATCTTTAATTGTTAGTTAGCTTGAGAAATCTAAGATTTATACTTCTTGATATAACATGGATTACGGTCACCCATGCACTCTATCTAATAACAGTTGAGCTGTAAGTAATTAGCACACTGAAACTTCGCAGTTGAAGAATCTTGCCGTGCAAATAATTTGAACAAAACATATTAAAATTTATAAACAAAGTTGGTTGGAAAAAATTCCTCTTTGTCTATTCCTCGTTCAAATCATACCACAAATGCAAAAGAGAATGGAAGTCTAGATCAGAGTACAGCCATTCATACACAAACTCAATTGCTGCAATTATAAACACATGGTGTTAAATGAATGGTTGTGACTTTTGATTTATGCCACTAATAACCTTACTAATGCAATATACAAAAAAAGCAATTGGATGACCATACCATTCCTGAAGCTGGAGGCATTCCATATTCCAAAGCTGTTACAAAGTCTTCATCTAGAGTTACTTCATACAAATCATCATCACTTTTCTTTCTGCTTATTTCTGAATCATTCATTTCGGAAATTGCTGCTGCTCTCTTCTCGTTATGCTGCCTCACTTGCTCTTCCAGACGTCCTCGCTGCCACGAATTCAAATTAACAACAATTGTCTTCATTATGCTAAAATCAACATCCCATAATGTATTTCAAAAGTGTAGTGGCCAGGCAAAAAGTAAGTCCTCCAAGTAGTGCATGCATTTGTTTCTGCACACATTTGCTTCACTTCTAATGTTGCTTCATCTGTTAAAAATTACTTTCTGCTACAACAGTCATCAAATCTAATGAACAGAAAGATTGTTGCCATCAAAAAAAAAAAACTGCAAAATCAAAAGGTGCGGTTATTTAGGCTCCATTTGTTTCAATATGAAATGTTTTCCAAAAAATACATTTACTCATATTTTTGAAAAATGTTTTCCTCGAACATAAGTGTTTTATGACAAACGTTTTACATTAAAACAAAGGGAGCCTTAATTTCTTGTGAACACATTAAATTAAAAGTCTTGTACGACTGTTGTCTATGAAACACTGTTGACTGATAAACCTTACATGGCTCTATTTGTTTTTGTTAGATGTTGTCCCACATCGGCCCGAAGTAAAAATTACTTGTCCCTTATAAGAGATGGACGTCCCTCACTTTAACACCTAGGTTTTAAGGTTGAGGCCCCTACTCTTATGTGTTGTTGGGTTTCTTTAACAGTTTTAAAGGAAATAATTCCTGGATATGGTTTTCAAAGTACTTTTCTTTTAGTGAATAGAAGAAAAATTGATACATACACAGAACAGAAAACAGGGTATCTGTCATATGTCCGCCACTGTCAACACTACGTAAAAGGGCAACTTACAACAATTGGTATATTGAAGGAAAAAAAAAAAAAACACTACATTTTAGTGTCCAGGAGTAGAGCATTCTGAGAAGTCAATTAATATCACTAGAATTGCCAGGCTTAGCAAAAGAATTTAGCATTGAACTCAAAAGAACATCAAGGACAGAACTCCTTGGTTCTTAAAGTAGGATTATTTTGATTTTCGAGAAAATGTTTTTGATCGATACAATTGCATTATCTGAACATCTCAATCCAGCCTCACCAACACCGTATATTTATTTATTTTGTGGTCTATAATATACATACATTCAAGGATTAGATTACCGATTCAGTAATCCCTTCCCTTACTGGAGGTCTGCTTGTAAGAAAACCCTTGGGACATTCCAGAAAATTGAAAACGGAACATTTCGGAAACAGAGAAGGAAAAAAATTGGAAACCTAGAGAAATATTTGAAAACATAAACTAAAGTTCACCCCTTTGTATTCATAAATCAAATATATAAACAATTAAACATTCTTGTGGGGTACATATTCATTGGTCTGGAGCTGATCCAATCATTTGACGAAGCTGGCTCCGTTGAATCCCCCATTATTAGATCTGGATCAATCCATTTAATATGATTGAGATCCAGCCTGACAAGGCCAGTTTATTTTTATTTTCAACCTTTTATTGTTTTGAATTCAATCTTTAAATTTATGATATGGTACCTAGGGCTTTGATTTGGTGGCCATTAACATGTCAACATATTGAGATGATAAAAGCCATGTATATATTGTGGCGCCACTACCTCAGTGAGATCAGCTTTTGGCACAAGTAAATTTCCAATAACTTATATCTCTTCATCAAAATTTTGCACCAAGTCCTTATCTTTTTGCTTTGATTATGGATGAATCGAGTAGACATATACAAGAAGATATGCCAGTTGATGATATAGTTTAATAAGTTATAATTGTGGAGAGATGTGTCAAAATAACAAAATTGTAGTACAAGTAAGACTAAAACTAAATATATTGAATGTAAATTTAGTTTCAGTCAAAATACAAATGAAGGAATAGTTGGCATTGAAGGTCAAGACATACTTAAGAATGGACAATTTCAATAGTTAGGGTCTATTATACAAGTCAGGTGGAGAGATTGGAAGGGGTCTACCCAAATGGAGAAACGCATATGATATTTCATGTGATCTTCATATGCTTTCAAGGTTAAAGGAAGGTTTTATAGGACATTGGTTAGATTTGCAATGTTGGGGGGGGGGGGGGGTTGGGGGGAAAAAACATCATATTAATAAAAAGAATATAGTGAAAATGAGAACGGTAAGATGAACGTAAGGTAAAGTGAGAAAATGTAGGATTAGGAATGATCGAATTTGTGAGATGGTAAATATAACACCAATTGAAAATTAAATTGAAGTAAAATCAATTAAGGTAGTTTGACTATATTCAACAAAGACGGGTATATATGTCTGTCAAGAAGCTCAACAATACAAAATAAAAGGTGCCTCAACCTTAAAACTTAGGTGTTGAGGTGAGGGAAGTCCATATGAGAGAAATAACTTTTCTCATTTTCTCATGGACCGATGTGAGACAACTTTTAATAGTCTCCCTTCATGCTAACCCATATGGACATAGACACAGCATGGACTATTGTGAAACTCAATTGAAAACTCACTCTGATACCATGTCAAGAAGCCTAACAACATATAAGAGAATGGGCCTTAACCTTAAAATCTAGATGTCAAGGAGAGGGAAGTCCATCTCTTATATGGAATAAATAACCTTTCTCATGATTCGATGCGGGATAACTTCTAACAATGTCAATTACGATTAATAATCCAAATGATGGGTAATGCAAAGGGCAAGATAGACTAAAACTAATGTACTAGAAATAATAAAATAAGGATACGGCTGCATGCAGTTTAGCAATGGAAAAAACCATTAGCCAAGCAGAATTTTTTTTTGGGGGGGGGGGGGGGGTGTAGTTTACCCCATATAGCAAGTTTGAGTTTACTTTAATTTATGAATTTGTTAGATTCAATTTCTTTCAAAGCTTTCATTGTTCTAAATTCAGCAAAAAATGTCCCTCAAACACTAACACCAATCTTCCATACTTGCTGAGTCAGCTACTCGAATCTTGATCAATAAAAAATGCCCTATAGATCACTGTCACACCGCCTACAATACTCCCTAGCATTGAGTTTCCAGCAGTACAATTCAAATTGTCTCTAAACAACCAAACATATAGTACCCTTCAAGTTTCTAGTACCTTTGCCAGTACTATTAGCTCATTAGGTGCTGTAGAAAACATGCCATCAAAGCTCAAATATATCACCGATGCAGTTAATGGTTGTCCTAAGACTCCTAACCATGGTGTGCACCACTCTTATCTAAATACAATGGTGGTGGTCATACTCAATTAAATGGACCGACCTTAAGTAGCATATTTACCTTTGACTTAAGATCATTTGTGACTGTAGGATCAATTTTTTCAAACAAGTTAATTGCAAGAGATTTTGCACTTGGTATCATTGGTCCCATGTTGTATACCATGCATGGAATAATACTATGATAATAGTCTTTCAAATTTCTTAGGTTGATAGGCCATTTTCTTAATGAAAGACTTCTTTGACAAAACTGAAGGTCAATATTTTCATCGGTGTTGGGTGTGCATAAGAGCAAAAGAAATGGGTGCGCCATAGCATCCCTAGAGGGCCCTCCCCCCCCCCCCCCGGGGGCCCCGGGGGGGGGGGGACATATTAGAGTCAAGTTTCAGGTTAGGTACATATTTATTAATGGGTCAAATCTCAAGCCTAGGGACTAGACGAGATCCATTTGGCTTCGGGCGTGGACTGGATCCACATATATCAAATCTGGATTTGTTGTCCGAACCAAAATTATAATAATAATTGGATAGTAACTTCATTGTTATTTCAAACATGATGGGCCATCTCCCTCCTTATTTTATGATAAATATTACACATTGCACATTGCCTATTGTCCCCATCAAAGTTGTTAAAATCGAGATTCAACTCAAAATCGGTAATGTCCAAAAAATCGAATTGTAAAATCACATTTAATGTCAAGAAATCAATTCCCCATGATTCCATCTAATGTCACATTATCTTTTTTTTAGCTCAAAAATCACATTTTTCATTTTTTTTTTTTTTTGAAAGGAAAAATCACATTTTTCTTGCTAATGCCATAACTATAAACAATTGTACAAATATTATTAAAATACCAAAGTTAAATTATGCACAAGAGCAACCTAATGCACGACGCAGGATTTGGGATGGCTAGATCTAGGCAGCCTTCCCTCCGCAGCAAAGAGATTAATTTCAGATTTTGAACCCTTGACCTCCGGTCGTAATAAAACAACTTTACTGTTGCTTCAAGCAACCCTTTTTTTACATTTAAATTATACATATGTAGCTATAATTATTAATGATTGGAATGTTAATTTATTTTCTTATGATGGTGAAATCATTTACATAGTGATAATAATAATAGGTATTTATTTTACGTGTAATAATAATAATAATAATAATAATAATAACCATCACGAAAATTTATTAATTTTCACAATACAAAAATAATAATGATAATAACTAAAATGGTGACAACAGCAACAGCAGCAGCAGCAGTACAGTAATAATTAATAAAGATATTTTAACTATTTTAAAAAGAGTTTCATGAAAAAATAAGTCTATTCACTATATATATTAAAAAAATACAAACCTAGCTAAGAAAAATTGGGAGGGGGGATTAATCGAGGAGGGGGGAGAGAGAGAGAGACTAATCATAAGTTTGGATAATAGAAATTAATTATATGTTACTATACATGCATATATATTTTTATAACTAAAATTCAATTTTTACAAAAAATTAACTAGAGTTAATTTAATTATTATAATTAAATATAACCATTACATCCTTAATAATAAATAAAACAATATTAGTAATTAAAATTACAATGATACACACAAAATTATTTGCATGGAAACTAATTATTTCTATTGAAACACATCAAACTTATTTGTTTTCAACGAAACTATTGAATTTCAACAGGGACTCTCTGTGTTGAAAGGGGAACAATATTTAGATCCTTGAATGTATTCAACGGTGCCTAAAAAGAGAGTGCAACTCAGTTCACTCAAAGAATATGGAAAGCTATGTGCTCAACAAACATCACCCACGCAACTCCAAAAACTAAAGCACCATATGCCAGACTTCTCTAACAAGAAAGAAACGGAGGACATGATTGATGCTCCCCCATGCACGTTAACAAAAGACAACACCAATAGATCAAAAATTCATTCTCCCCGGAACCCTATGTATATATATTATCCAAACCCAAAAGAAAAAGAAATTAAAGCTTAAAAGCTCGTCGCTTGTATTACAGTTACTTGTAAATTAGTTGTAAGTGTAAATAAGTAGCCAGATCTAAAAATTCTGTTGATGTTTACCTGATCCACAGGATCGGTCAGTTCAGAAAATGCGTTAGCCAGTTCACGACCACAAATAAATAACTCAAATCTCTCGGTCAACCCTGCATGACTAAATCAGGACGACTAAGGATGAGATACAAGGATCATTCCAATTCAAAATGCAAGCAGTGATCGCCATGTATTCTTAAAACACCCATTTTTCCATTTCTATGTACTTCACAGAATCACAATTACAGGCAAAGGAAAACACACAGAATAACTGAAAAGAAGAGCAAAATGTGCCAATAATGATGTGATATATAATGGGATTAGCCCTCCCCCCACAAAATGAAAACTGATAAGAAATTTACTCCTCTCCAAGAACTTTTAAAGATGTTATTATCTTCAAACACATGATAATTCAACTCAGAAAGGCTACCTCATCTAGCTTGGAATAAAGAAAGGAAATCGGAAAAATAAAGAACACAACAACATAAGATGTATTCATAATACTTAAATCCCAACCCCCACCCCCACCCCCCACTGATGCAAAAATGGAAGTAAAATATTAAAGAATTGTTTTATTTTATATTACTAGAATTTTATTTTATTCCGTATCATTAGGAGTAGATTTTATTTTATTCTTAAGATTGATTTTTATTTTGTTTCCTATATTAGGATTTCATTTTTAGTACATCATATTTATGGGATTTTGTTTTGATTTAAGGTTAGCCTATATAAAGGGTTTATTGTATTGAATTAGGGGGCTTCTGATGAATAAAAAAACAATGACTTGAAGCCTGTGTGGCTTCTTCTTCATCTTCTTCTTCTCCTCCTCCTCCTCCTCCTCCTCCTCTTCTTGGCTTATTCTCCTACTTTTTTAACCTAATTTCTTTCATCTATTTGTTTTAATCTATATTGTCCCGCATCAACTTTGGTACAGTACCAAAATCATGTCCAAATCCCTAATGCCAAACTTTACCAAATCCATCTCTGTTTCAAGACCAAAATCCTAGCCTGAGACCGACCAACACAACCTGTGGCTGTCCTACCTAGTCCCGATCCCAACTTCACCAAGCAACAACAGCACCCCAATCACCAAACCTTCCACCCTAGCGACCTCGCTAGACATTGCTGACAAGCCCTAAAGGATCACACTCATCTTCAGCAGTCAACGGGACCAATCGCCCCCATTTGTGACTTTGTCAATCATCAACAACAAGTTTCATCAGTTGCAAACGTCATCGACAATCAATCCACACTAACAAGGTCCCTCTTCTAGTCGCTAGAAGGTCAATCAACACCAGCATTGGATTCGACCCTCGACAGTGACCCGAACCAACCCTTTGGCGAACTCTAGCAACTTTCCAATGAAGCTTTGGCAACCCGCCAACGACTCTTCGATGACCCTCCTGCGAACTCTAGCACCTTTCAGAATACCCTACAACTGACAATACACTGTAGACTACCAATTCAGACATGGTTGCAAATTGAAATCCAGTAGCACAATGACAGATAACTAATTGCAAACCCAACTAGCAGCCATTGCGGAAGCAATTCAAGGACTAACCTCTAGGATGGACGAACTACTTGACCATGGATATAAGGTCAATATGTTAGACAACTGGAATCACCATTATTCAACCCAAATGTCAAATTCAAAGCTAAAGACAATTTCAACTCCTCCATTGAGTGCCTTCACCCATATTCCCAAGGCCATTGATAAACAACAAAGAGAATCTGATAATAACCACCTAGAAGTATTGATTTATGAGCCTAATCCTAAAGACTTCTATTTTTCAGATGATAAGATTCAGACCAAATCGTAATCGAATGGGTTAATGTGAAGTCTTGTCATATTATACCACTTGATGATGAAGTTTTGGCGACTACTAAAGCCATTTCTCCTGACAAGACAAACATTTCCATGAGATCCCTACTTGTGTTATCCCAAACCTTGGGTTGAAGAGTATGCCTAAAACATACGGTCCTTCTGTGAATTTTGTTTTCCCTACAACTAAACCCCTTCCATATCATTAGGAGTAGATTTTATTTTATTCTCAAGATTGATTTTTATTTTGTTCCCTATATTAGGATTTTATTTTTAGTATATCATATTTATGGGATTTTGTTTTGATTTAAGATTAGCCTATATAAAGGCTTTATTGTATTGAATTAGGAGGCTTTTGATGAATTAAAAAATATTGAATTGAAGTCTATATGGCTTGCTCTTCTTCTTCTTCTTCTTTATCATCATCATCTCTTCTTAGCTTCTTATTCTACCTCTTTAACCTAATTTCTTTCATATATTTACTTTAATATATATTGTCCTGCATCACCCACCTCCCCCCCCAAAATTGTGAGGGGGGGGGGGTAACAATAACATCCTTTTTATATATTTGACAAGTTTCTTCCTTATTTTTAGGTAACTAGTAGAAACAGACAGAAGTAATAAGAGCATTGCAAGACTTGCTTCCTATCCACATGAGCTTTTTAACTGCTAAAATTCTAGCCTTGATCCCTTCCCACCAAAACCTCTATCTTCCACAAGGTTTTATATGTTAAATTTAAGTCTAACTCATATAAAACCACATGACTACATATATATAAAGGGAGAGAGGAAATTTTTTTTTTTTTTTGGGTAAAAATCTATCCTCTCCAAGCAAAAAACAAAATCTTATACATATATATATACGTACATATACAAGTAGAAATTTGGATTGTTCCATCAGCATTATATAAAGAAAATTATCCAAATTGCTTGATCTCAGTTACATATTGGTACCAAATTATACCCAGTAGTTAACCAGGTCTACTTTCTATATCTGGGTTACACTCCTACTTTTACCCTTTTTGCATCATTTCCAATTTCAGGTTGGATATTCATCCCCACATCTAGTTGAGTTTTCACAGCAAAAATAAACTGGTTTTTTACAGTGTTTATTTTTTTCTTCATCAGATTACAAAGTTCCCCCTGCTCAGGCTAGACAGTTCTCCAAGCATTTCCTGTCCCATATAATACTTTTTTCACATTACAATTATTAGAAATTTACAAGTAGAATTAAACCTAGGCATAGGCGCATAGCTTAAAAAGACAAAAAAAGAGACTCCACTATATATATGTAGCCATATGCACAAATGGACCTTGCAAGACCAACAAAAGTACAATATACTTTGAGAAGACAACATTATGATGCCACAGATACAGTTGATATGCATGGGCATGAAACCAAAAAATACGTTAAACTTGCATACAGAAATTACCACAATTCCAGAGATAAGCTCATAAGGATGCTAGAACGCATTCAGACTCCTGCATTCGTTTTAGGTACAAGGTACACTAATTATGTATGAGATAAACTCCACAGTACCACTTGACAGAAAAAGCCTAGTTAGTTGTCCCGTGTTATTATACCTGAGCTTCAAGTTATATATCTAATTTTTTATAGGTATCTGCCTTTCAAGTCAGTAAAAAAGCTTAATAACTGAAGCAATCAAGATTGAGGACCTATATTTGGTAATCAAAGGCCCAGAATCAAGTGCTAAGAAACTTAAAAGGCTGGATTTATTAACTCTATGGTTTTAATTTTCTTGATAGATGTTTACCTATCAAAAAAAAAAAAAATTTCTTGATAGAAGTTTTTTGTGTAATATAGTACTCCATCCGTAGATCTATTTTTGCAAGTTTTGTTAGTGGTAACTTGTAAGGTAACCTCAGAAACTTTTATTGAGGGACCAACTTGGAACTTGTCATTGTGATGGTCGCATATAAACCACTACAATAAAGTGTTAAGAAACTTGAAAGGCGGGATTTTTTAACCCCATATTTTACTTTTTGGATTTAGGTCTTAGGGTAATAGAGGACTCCACTTATGGTTGTATTTTTGCAAGTTTCTTTAGTTGTCACTTACTTGTAGCTCCTTTGGACGTGATCATTTGTAAGAAATTGCTATTGAGGCGCCAATTTGAAAGCAACTTGCCACTCGTCATTGTGATGATTGCATGAAAACCAATAGTCACTTGCTTATCACACGGTAGTTACATACGACCCACCTGTCACACATTTGTTTGCGAGTGACTACATATAAACCACTTGTAACCTTGTCATTTGAAGCTTTCTATGTTCTTATGTGGGTCACCATGAACTAATTAGCTAGTTTATATATTGGGGTTGTACTCTCTATTTGAAGGAGGTTTCACCGCTTATTTTGTTTCTCTTCATATTTCCTTAATTTTGGGGCTTCATTTGGAACCTATTTACAATTTCAAGCCTTACTTGCTGGAGATTGCAAAAATCATCCCTTAAACCTCATTTTGTTTTTGGCAGGTATCACATCCCTTAAACCTAACTTCAGCCTTTTCACGGGTGCAACTTTGAGTCACTGAAGCCATCAACCAGACCAACAATTTGGATTACAAACACACTGGCCACTCTAGTTTTGAACATATAATAAATAGAGCACACAGAAAGTTCAAAAGTTCTAGATCATCCCACTCACCTCAAATCTACTCTGCTAACAATAGTAGTTTCAGGAAAATTAGGATAATATGGTGTAGTCAAGTTAATAATACATTGTGCACACATGGCAATTATTAAGAAGCCAAACTATTCCTTGGAAAATCTTTTATACCTTCTGTGTGGTTTGGCCAGAGGAGAAATCTCAATAGGGTAGTTTAAAACAAATGTAGGCTGTAGCAATTTTGGTTCCACCTCAATCTCAAAAACCTGGAGAAATGATGCAAACTAAAAATTTAGTAGGTCTGTGTGGAATAATTATTTTGAGTTGAAAAAAAAATGAGAAGACAAAAAAAAACTCTTCCCAGAGGCAAATTAGCATTACAATATTATGGAGCCAGCAGCCTCCAAGCAGGATAATAACCAAGCACAACTCAAAATTTTAACTAAGACACTAGATCAAAGAAATGCAGATTAACCTCATTAAGCACATGGCCAACAGATTGACATGCTTCAATGGAACACTTGTCTTTGTTTTCAAGGCGTGCACCAAGGGTTCTAATGGTAACTTCTTTAGCAGCTCTAAGATCATTTCCCAACTCAAGGAAATTAATCCCAGTGACTTCTTTTACAAGATTATGCATGGTTTCCCTCCTCCAAGGTCGTTCTAAACATATATCTACTCCCTGCATGTAGATTAGAACTTTAACAGATTTATTTTGCTCATCACATTATGCAAAAAATAAGATGATTAAAATTTCAAAAACCACATAACGAAATAACTAAAAGAGAGAAAATAACATATTAACACGACTGAGGTACATTTAATTAGTAGTGCTTAACTTTTTGCCACAATCATGCAGTGCCTCAAAAGTGTAAGAGCAATAAGAGCACTCGCATTAGGGTCTCTAAACTTGAATCTGTATGTAAAATAGAGATCTAAAATAGAGATTTCAGCCAAAAAAAAAACACTACATCAGAGTCTCTAAAATACTAACTTCCACACACCAAACTCATCATCATCAGCTGGAATCCAATTGTTTCTTTTTCTAATTCATCTTAATGCTCAATATCTTGTTCTTGATGTTTGAAATTCATGTCTCAAATTCTCAGTCAACGGCGAGCAACAAACACAGCAAATCTAGTGATCGGTGACAGTGTTGGAACGAGATAGAAGAGATGGAACTAGGTTTGCTTGAGATATACTTACATATATACAGTTACATACGTACATGTATATGTATATATGATTTTTTTTTTGGCAATATTTATTTATTTGTTTTACGTAAGGGTAAAACAGGAAAATCAATTAAAGTTTTGGTTGACTTTGACCTATTCTATTAAAAATCAACGGTTTATTTGACAGAAGGTGGTTAGGATTGACAACTTTTCAAAATAAGGGAGGTATATATAAATTTTAAATGTTGAGGGGTGTATGTGTAATTAACCTAATGTTTAGGGGAAGTAAGTGTGATTTATCTTAATTATATTTCCAAGGTGTTCATAAATGGGATAATTTTTGGAGCATGAAAAGGATATTAGAAGGGGGATCGCTGAATTTTACAAAAGGTTTTTACAAAGGTGGGGCATAGGAGGCCTCATCCTGATGGTCTGGATTTTTCTATTATTCCTATCAAGGAAAATCTTGCCTACGAAGGTACTTTTTCTGAAGAGGACATTTAGCTTGCTCTCAAGTCTTTAAATTCTGATACCGCACCAAGAGCTAATGGGATGAACTTGCCTTTCTGATATGGACAAGATTACTTCTTAGACTTGAAAGTTTATCTTCGTTTTGTAAGTCAGAGTCATTTTTTTTTTTTTTTCCCTTCTTGTGGGTAAGACTGAAAATGCATTTTTGGAAAGTCCAAGTCTCTTCTAGAAGTTTTAAGAATCTTTCAAACTCCATGGGAGTCAAAAGGACAATCAGTTTGACTGCTTTAGTGCTGCAGAAAGCCTATAAATAAGGCACATTTGTAACCATTTAGGGACAGACTTTGGTGAAAAAAACTCTATTACCAATCTCTCATTTTATGTGGGATTTAGTGTGTGACATGAAGTTATTGTTCTAGCTTAATCTAGCTCTATGATTATCCTCTTTATTGGTTTTGCTATTTCTTTCATATGCTTAGTGCATCAGTTGGTATCAAAGCCACCTTCTGATCCTTTCGCATTTATTTGAGCACTTTTTGTTTCAAGGCTCTTTTCTAAACTTGCTTGAGTTGGTTATTAACAGGGATGTGTAGGTTGAGGACTGTTATTTTATAGTGGGCGGTCAGGTAGTTTGGGAGTTAGCTTTCTGTAGGAATCCCCAAGATTGGGAGATTTGCACCTTTACGAATTGATGTAGTCATTAAATTCTCATAAAATTAGAGAAGGGGCAGATTTGTGGATATTAATTGTATCCAAATCAGGGAGGTTTAAGGTGAAGTCTTTCTATTTTGCAAAAGTTGGTAGTAAGGGTCGGATTTCCATTGGAAATTTAGGTGGTCGATTGGGGGGCCCATCAAAGGTTACTCTTTTTTTTTTTTTCGTGTGTGTGTGCGCGTGCGCGCGTGTTTAATTTATAGAAAATTCTTACCATTGATAATTTCATCTTTCCTATAAAACCATTAATAATCTCATTATTGGGAACCATATCATAGTTAATTGGTGCTATTTGTGTAAGAGAGATTCCATTGACTACCATTTTGCGCATTGTGAATGGACTAAGGGCCCCTATGGTTTCAGGTTTTATCTTGTTTCAGCAAAGGCCACTTTTATTATGTTGGGGTGCAAAAGCCTTCAGGAAAAAGGAGGGAGTGTGGAGGATCATTCTTCATTTTTTTTTTTTTTTTTTTTTGGAGCTAGGTTAGGTGGATGAAACATAAGAAAAGATTTTTCAAGGGGAGGACGTAACTTTAGAAGTGAAAAGTAATTTTTTTTTTTTTGTCTATTTTGTATTGGTTGTTATACAGTGGTAGGGAGACAAATTTACATAGTTTTTTGACCTTAGAACATGGAATTTTTGTCTTAGGTTTCACCTTGATTCACTGATATAATTGGGAGGCATCCCCTGATTCCTCACTCTAATAAAATGCTTCTATTTCCTCAACCAAGCCTTCATCCCAAAATAGTTGGGATCGGCTACATAAATCATATTCCTTCATTCATTTATATTTATATGTATCATTGCTCAAAGGCTATTAAACTTGCATCAATTTAGAAAGCAACTTTGTAATGAGAGGGGTGGTCCAGCCAAAAAGGAGTCGGTGCCAACAAAGGAAGAAACAGCTATATATTATACTCCTTTATGCTGAACAAGAAGATACCGCAATCAATTCCTAGAAGATTCTGTCTGCTGAAATCAACTCAGCATATAGAATACTGTATAATCTTAAGTGAATTAAGTTGACCTCCGTGCAACCAAAAAAATAAATAAATAAATTGAAAGAAGAAAAATGGAAAACAACATTTTACCTGATAATCAATGGTAAGCTTCCCCTGGACTGCAAGGGCACACCGAGTCACAATTTCTTCTGCCAAATTCATCATGCTTTGATAGTCTGAATATGCTTCATACATCTAAGTTCAAGCTAAGAATGTTATTGATCAAAGATCATTTTATTTAACAAATGCCATTATGGTTGCAGACAACATTGAGGATAATGCAAATAACTATTAACTTGTTTACCAGACCCCCCAAAAAAATATATAGTAAATAAAAATAAGGAAAAAAAATAAAGAAGAAAGAAAGAATGACCTAAATAAGGAGATATTACCTCTATAGTGGTAAATTCAGGATTATGACGAGTTGAAATGCCTTCATTTCTGAATATTCGGCCAAGCTCATAGACTTTTTCAAATCCTCCAACCTGTCATTTGCAATTCGAGGGTTACCTACTTACCCCAAAAAAAAAAAAAAAAAAATTCGAGGGTTACTTGAGATGACATTATTTTACATGGACTACCAGCAAGCCTAATGACAATAGTTATATTTCTTCAATTGATACATAGAGGAGGATATGGCTAGAGGATCATCAGTGAGATCAATACATAATGTTCAGCAGATTAGAATTCGGCAACCAAAAAAAAGGTCATACAACAAGCAGGCAAACTAACAACGCAAGCAGAAGAATGGTAAGCTAGAAAGAACATAACTACTACAGGAGGCATTCATGGAAACGCCAGGTAGGAAATTGACAACAATAAAGGCGCACCCAAGCAGAGGCACCTCAGCTTAGCTCCCAATGCACCAAAGAATGATGGAGAATTTACATTTTTGTTTAGATGAAAGGGAAAGGATGTGAAGAAAAGGGCTTGGAGAGGGAAAGGAAAGAAAGGAAGGAAAAGGGAAAGGAAGTAAAATATCCTCCTCCTCTTTGAGTCAAGGAAGGGAATGGAGGGTAACTTTTCCTTTTAGATACTCTATCATCAAAGGAGAAGAGAGGTGAAAAAATAAAAACATTAGCAAACATAATATTAATAAAAAATAATTTTCAAAAGCACTTCCCTTCTATTCATACTAACAATCTTTTGCTTCCCTTTGGTTTCCTCCTAATTTGAAGTGCTAAAATTGAGGGCTGTTCTACCCCTCGTCTGCCCTCTGTAAACTTCCTGTTCTTATTTTATAAAGGATCCAAACAAGATGAATAGTATCCTTTTCCCTGAGTATCCTTTACTTCCTCTCATAGCCCATCAATCCAAGCCAAGTGTTATGGTTAAGGCTATGTTTATGGTTAAGGCTATGTTTGATTAGATATAACATGCGATTAATTTTTTATGTGATATTATTTTTTTGATATTTGGTTGGTAGGATATAAAGTGGGATAAAAGATGTGATTTAACATGTAATGTGACAAAAAATAATTTTTAGCCTTGAGATTTTGGTGGAAACAAATCCAGTGGTTAGGTATAAGTAATACCACACCCCCCCCATGGCATTACTTATCCCCCATTTTGGGGGATATACCATCCAAAGTAGACTTGTTGTCCATAGTTATTTACAAACCCAAACAAAGGATCTTAAGCCAAACAAAGGATTTTAAGCCCCATTGGACTAATAGCCCAATTTACCCTTTTTTATCCCATAATCAAACACGGCCAAGTTTATAACACTATGCTGCCCTCACTCTAGGCTCCTATGAGGGGAGCATATTTGGATCCACAGGGGAGCACATAAAGTTTCAATACCAACAACATATCTCTCATAAATATGTTGGAATTGAAACTGTTAGAAGTTGTCCCACATCGGTTCATGAGAAAAATTATTTCTCCCATATAAGATATGGACTTCCCTCATTTTAACACTTAAATTTTAAAATTAAGACTTCTCATCTTCTGCATTGTTGGGTTTTCTTGACAAGGTATCAGAGCAGTTTTTTAACTGGACCTCAGCACCATCCACATTGTTCCTATGTCCATGCAGGACAGCACGAGAGAGACTACTAGAAGTTGTCCAACATCAACCCATGAGAAAAGTTATTTCTGCCATATAAAAGATGGACTTCCCTCACCTTAACATATAGGTTTTAAGGTTAAACCCTCTCATCTTATGTATTATTGGGCTTCTTGATAGAAACTATGCTTCAGAAGATATTGGATATTGCTTAAATGAAGCTTGCTCCACTTTTTGGGTTTAGATAAAACCTAATTAGATGGCAGGTTAAAAACGCACGAATATTCTTGTCATAAATATGAAATAAAATTGCTTTAGGATCATTACAAAGCTTGCAAAATCAACATTTAATAGAACTGCTAAGAAAGCTTCAAAGAAATCTATTAATGTTCAGTATCAAAGAGAAAGCAAAGATTGACTGGTGTTGGGTTGTGTTTACCAAAAAGAAAACAAAGGTTAAAAAATGTGAAATCTCACCAGCATTCTCTTTAAATGGAGCTCAGTAGCAATTCTCAAATAAAGATCCCTCCCAAGCGAATTATGGTATGTAACAAATGGCCTAGCGTCTGCTCCACCAGCTGCTCCCTAGTTGATCAATAAATTGAAAACCATATAACAAACACAAACAATCCCTTGGCATTAAAATATTAACATTATATATACACATAAAAAGAGAAAGGATAACAAAAGTGATGCAGGAAATCAACAAAGACAAAACAACGCTGGCAATACATGAAACAATTGCATCACAAAGAAAAAAGAAATAAATGCTATTGCAGGGCACCACAATCAAGAAATAAAGGCAACTCATTCAAGTTCCCAATTAAAAAGATTTGAGTAATATAAACAAATGCTGTATAATCAATTTAGTTAATCATAAGTCTGCTCATTCAACTGCTTTCAATCTCAAGTTATTAGATGTCATGGTTACTTTGTACTACACAATAGGCTTCTACTTCCATCATGAGATTACCACATGCCTAACCACATACCAAGTCAATGTTCTATTTTTTATTTAAAAATGTGGCATTAATTATAAAGACAAGCTACAAAGTTTAGGTGTCTCAAGTTATTGAATGCCTGTTGTTGAGTGGTTATATGCCTGGTTACATTGTTTCTATTTCTACCCCAACAACTCTTGAGCATTCTCCCTGCCTGCTACTCTTTATAGACCCCCATAGCCTGCCAGCTTTGCTTGTCTCCCGCCAATCCCACATTCGAATAACCATTAAAAATGAAGATGATGAAAAAGCATAGAAAATTACAATTAGATGCTCTATGGATACAAATTATAATTAAAAAAACTATATGGGAAATAATTTAAATTCATCAAAAGTTCTAAAATATGATTCACCAAACATTATTGTTTGTTAGAATTCATTCTCATTGAAGTCCTTTGCCAGAAGTCCCTCTTAAGACATTTAGTTTCAAGATTGTTAGAATATTTAGGGAATAATTGATGGATTGCGATATTGTTAATTTTGGTTATTAGTATATACTGGTTGATTTCAGTTTCTATTTTTTGTAACCTAACTTCAAATATAAATTAATATGAGGGAGAAGAAGAATTATCTCTCTCTCTCTTTTTCCGCCTAATTTTCTGTTTTGTTTCTCAACTTGGTATTAGAGTGTTTTTTCCTTCTTTATTTTTTTTCAGAATCTTTTAAAAAAAAAAAAGGAGAAAACCCTAACTGCCGCCACTGTTCATCACTAACGGCAAGCTTTCCGAAAATTGTTGTTGACCAGCAAAACCACTAGCAAGCTCGGCATCCATCGGCGACTACCACCGGCAAAGATCACTGCCGGATATGGTCTAACACACCCGCACAAGCGACTCAGTCACCGGCGGATCAGCAACACGCAATCTACGTTCCTAGCACGTGCCGGTGCGTCTGTCGACAGTTGATCTCCAACAACCCACTACAACAATCGCCTCTCCCTGCTTCTCCTCTTCTCATGCTTGGTTGATGCATTTGGATGATACTTGAAGTTTGGTTCATGTTTCTTTTGATTGGCTCACAGATTTCTCAATTTTTCAAACGACCAAATCTAATGTTCGGTGTTTCACAGTGCCTCAACTAATGCTATTTGTACCTTTAATTGGTCTCTCGCTCACTCGTTGTTGATCGTTCGATTGTGAGTTCTAATACTCCCTGTTATGCTTTGAAACCTTGTACATAGATGTGTGGTCTATTCTTTCTAATCTGATTTGGGTTGTGATTTATACCTCGCTAATGGCTATTAATCCGTCTACTGTCAAGACTACTTCAGATGAAAGTTCTTCACTTGTTCCTGTGCCTACGATTTCAATTGATGATTTTCCAAAATCCATTATTTGTGAGAAATTAAATGGAGCTGCCAACTATTTAACTTGGTCTCATGCTGTTCGCATATTCCTTATTAGTCGATAGTTAGAAAGCTACATTATAGATCCTCCTCCAGAATCAACATCTCCCACATATTCGCAATGGCATGCTACCAATGCTAATGTTATGAGTTTGTTATGGCACAGTCTCGAACGTTCAGTTTTTCGAACTGTAACCTTGTGCAACACCTCTAAGGCATTTTGGAATTCTTTAGCCGATTCGTTTTCGCAGCGTAGCAATATTTCAAAGATTTTTGAGGCGTACGAGCAGCTCTTTCCTTTCCAACAGGGAGATGGATCACTATTTGATTATTATAACACTCTTAAGGCTCTCAGTGATCGCCTTTTACAACTCTGTCCCTTCCCTAAGACTAAAGTGGAGATGATATGAGCTTATGAGTTTTCTTCTGCTGGCTGGACTGAATGATAATCTTTGTAGTTACAGAGATCAGTTTTTGGCTAGAGAGACTATTCCCCCTTTAACCAGTGCATATTCCTGGTTGCAACGATCTTCGCTTGGTCATTATCACCATTTGGCATCTTCTACTTCCAATAGGATAGACTCTGTTGCTTTGATTAATGGTTCTGGTGGTCATGGAGGATCTCGTGGTGGCTCCCGTGGTGGGGGCTGTGGTTCTCGTGATAGTTCCCGTGGTAGTGGCTGCAATTCTAGACGCGGCACCAAAAAGTGTGATCACTGTGGTAGTACCAACCACATAGAGCCATACTGCTAGAAGAAATATGGCCATCATAATCAAGCTCACCATGTTACTGCTGATTCTACTAGTTTAGAAGTAGTTTCTGGTTCTACTACTAGTACAAGTGATCCTATTAACTCTAGGGTAGTTTCTCAAGCTCCTTTTTCTCCTGTTGAGTTAGATGCTATTGTGCAAGCTCTTTGCATCTCCCACTCTTCCAATTCCACTGCTACTTTGGCCCATTTAAGTAATACTACTTGTTTTTCCACCTCATCTGCTCCACAGTAGATTCTTGACTCTGGTGCTAGTGCTCATGTATCAACTAATCCTTCTTTGTTTTCTAATTTAATTACCACCACTCATCGTCTTACGTTAGCTGAGGGGTCCTCCCGATCTATAACTGATAAAGGACACCTAAAACCCTCGGCATCATTATCATTACCTTCGAGTCTTTGCGTGCCTAACTTTCCTTTTAATTTATTATCCGTTAGTCAGTTAACTAAACTCTTAAACTGCTCCATAACCTTTTCTCTATCTTTCTGTGTTTTTCAAGTTCTCAGGATGCAGAGGATGATTGGTTCGGGATGTGAGCAAGATGGTCTCTATTATCTTGACCCTACTAGTTTCTCTGTCTTCTTCAGCTTTTCATGTGTCAGATTCACCTCTCCAGTGGCATTGTCGACTCGGCCATTCATCTTTATCTCGACTGCTTGTTGTTCCTGGTCTTAGTTCTGTCTCCAATCTCGAGTGTGAAGCCTATCAACTGGGAAAGCACCACCATAGTTCTTTTCCTAGTAGTAGTCACGGTCATGAATCTGAACCTTTTTCTGTAGTCCATACAGACATTTAGGGTCCTTTAGGAAATTCTACTATTAATGGTTATTGGTACTTTGTTATTTTTGTGGATGATTTCTCGCGTATGACAATTATTTTTAACGAAAAGTCGTTTTAAATTATCCAATATTGTTTTACACTTTTATAATGAAATTTTTACTCAGTTTGACAAAAGAATTAAAATTTTACAGTCTTATGATACTTTAGAGTATACCAAGTCTGTCATGGACAAATTTTGTGTTGACGAGGGCATCATTCTTCAAATCTCATGTGTTCATACATCTCGGCAGAATGGTGTTGCTGAACGCAAACATCACCATCTGTTGGATGTCGCTTGCACTTTACAAATACATATGAATGCCCCAAAATCATATTGGGGTGATGCTGTCTTAATTGCTTGTCACCTTAATAATCGAGTCCCGTCTATTACTCTTGATAATCGGTCTTCCTTCTCTTTTCTTTATCCTTCTTCTAATCCTTTTTCTCTTCCTCCCCGTACATTTGGTTGTACTGTTTTTGTCCATAATCTTGGTCCTGGTCTGGACAAATTATCACCTCAAGCTCGTCGATGTATTTTTCCGAGTTATTCTCATACTCAAAAGGGCTATCGCTGTTATCATCCTCCATCTCACCAATCCTTTGTTAGTGCTGATGTTACCTTTTTCGAGTCTACACCCTATTTTCAGGTTCAGGGGGAGTTGTCATTTCGTAAGGGGGGGTTTTACCCTTCCTCTTGAGAGGGGGAGTCATCTACATCTATTTCCTCTACTAATCCTGTTCTTCCTATTCCTGATGCGCCATTACAAGTCTATCAACGTCACGCTCGCCCTGCTCCAATCACCACTACACTTGTAGATCCTGCACCCTATAAGACACCTGCTCCCGATACTTCTATTCCTGAACTAGACACTTCTATCACTAGTCAAGATGAGCTTGAGCCTCTTGCTATTGATGATCTTGATCTTCCTATTACCCAAAAACGAGGTAAACGTACATGTACTCAGCATCCTATTACTAAATTTGTTTCTTATCATTGTATGTTACCTCGATTCCAGTCATTTGTTTGTGCCTTGTCCTTGGTTTCTAACCTACGTCTTATAATCAAGCACTATTATCACAGAACTGAAAGAAAGCAATGGATGAGGAGATGCAAGCACTACATCTCAATCAGACATGGGAGCTCACTTCTCTTCCCCAGGGAAAGAAGACTGTTGATTGTCATTGGGTTTACACAATAAAGTACCACCCTGATGGTTCAATTGAGCATCTTAAAGCCCGCTTGGTTGCTAAGGGTTATACCCAAACTTATGGTGTAGACTATCTTAAGACTTTCTTACCAGTGGCTTGTCTTAATTCAGTCCGCATCCTTCTTGCAAAAGCACTATGCAAGTCTTGGCCTTTGTTCCAGTTAGATATTAAAAATGCCTTTCTGCATGGTGAACTTCAAGAAAAGGTATATATGGACCAACCACCGAGGTATACTGCAACAAGAAATGAGCATCGTGTTTGTCGTTTATGCAAAGACTTGTACAGATTTAAACAATCTCCACGAGCATGATTTGATCGGTTTAGCTCTGCTCTTCTGGATTATAGTTTCAAACGATCCATTTCTGATCACTCAGTGTTTGTTATCATTCACCATCTAGTACTATTATCTTGATTGTCTATGTGGATGATATCATCATTTCCAGTGATGATGCTAAGGGCATTTCAAAATTAAAGGGTTATTTGGGAAAATAGTTTCACACAAAAGATCTCAGAACTTTAAGTTATTTTCTTGGGATTGAGGTTACCCATTCTTCCCAGGGTATATCTTTATCTCAAAAGAAATATGTTCTAGATTTACTCTCTGAGATTGGACTTTTAGGTTCTCGTCCTGTTGACGCTCCTATGGATTCTTCTATTCACTTGGATAATGAAAGTGGTGATCCGTTTCTTAATCTTAGTCGTTATCGACGTCTTGTGGGTAAGCTGATTTATCTCACCGTGACCCGTCCTGATGTTACATATGCAATTGGAGTGGTCAGTCAGTTTGTGCATGCTCCACGCAAACATAGCTTTAAAGCTATATGCCGTATTATGAGATATTTGAAAATTTCACTTGGTAAAAGTTTACTCTATCGAACCTCTACCAAGATAGATTTAACTAGATACAGTGATGCAAATTGGACTAGTAGTCATTCAGATCTGAGGTCTACTTCTTGATTCTGTACTTTTGTTAGTGGTAATTTTGTCACTTGGCATAATAAGAAGTAGACTGTAGTGGCTCGATCTACTGCTGAGGCTGAGTATCGCCCCATAGCACGTACTGCGTCTGAGATGTTTTGGGATCTTTTCCTTCTTCGAGATTTTGGTATTGATATTTCAACTCCAATGTCTATAATCAGACTGCAATCTTCATTACTAACAACCCAGTCTTTCATGAATGTACCAAGCATATAGAAGTTGACAATTACTTTATTCGAGATCCTCTGGTTATACGTGATATCATTACTCTATTTGTATGATCGGACTCTCAGTTGGGTGATATTTTTTACCAAGCCTTTAGCTATTTCTCTATTTTAGAAAATCTCTACCAAGCAAGACATATTTGATCTTTATGCTCCAGCTTGAGAGAGAGCGTTAGAATATTTACAGAATAATTGATGGATTGTGTTATTTTTATTTTTGGTTATTAGTATATACTAGTTGATTCCAGTTTCTATTTTTGTTAACCTTACTTCAATTATAAATACAGAATGAGGGAGAAGAAGAATTCTCTCCCTCTCTCTTTTTCTGTCTAATTTTCTATTTTGTTTCTCAACTAAGATGTTGCACCAAACAAGCTCTTAGGTTATATTTACTTACCAAAATTAAAAAGCTATTTATTTCAAAGATCAATTTAGAAGCACTTTTCCATTCAGCATCTACTAGTGGTTAGGGACCGAACAATATTTTTTAATGAGTAGTTAAAACAATGTAAGAATTGTTATTTTTTTTTGGGGGGGGAGGGGGCGCAAGGGGATTGATCAAGAAAGATCCCTTGTTCTTATTATAAGATCATGATTGAGGATCTGCATATGTTTGGTAAAGAGAATAATCTTCACCCTATCGGGGAAAACAACCTAATCTCCACCTCCCAAGCACCTTTGAATCTAATCCTTGTGCACAGGAGCAGCAACAGAAGCCGGCCCCTGTAATAAGCACTTTAGAACAGAGGTTTCAGTGTGGAAGAAATTTCTTATGTGCTAATAAAGCAAGTGGTTAGGAACAAAAAATAGCCAAGCAAGCAAGTCATGCCCCTACCTATCACGGCACTCCACCGCTATTCTCTACAGAAAACAGAATAGAACAGTAGCAATGGTATCTCAGTACAGCTGTACTGATTGCAGCTCTTTTTCTCCTTTTATACTCGCTTAACTACGTTTAATATATAAGACATAATAACAAGATAAAATAATCAAACCATGTACTGAAATTGGCAATACTGTAACACAACACAACTAAAATTTATTGTACACAAACCTGTAAAACTGGTGTTTCAACTTCAATAAAGCCTAAAGACTCCACTGACTTTCGTATCTCTGATACAATCTACTGAAAACAATATAAATTAGCAAACTGATTTAAAGCATAAGAAACTAAAGAATTTAGGTTCGGAGGGAGAATAAAAGATTCGTAACACTGGTAGTTTTGGACCAGTGAGCACTTCAAGATAAGTCAAAAAGTCCCAACCAAAATTTGAGAAGCAGTTTCTCTTTCTTTCAGTTCACATTTTAAGTCATTCCAAAATCTGAAACTCCGTGATCACTAAAACACTTTTCTCATGCTATCTTTCCAATATTTTAGCAAAGAACAGAAGAGAACACCATACAAATGACAAGTGTTACATGGACTCCTCTTTTCACCAATGTACACACGTCCACTAATATGCCAAGGGTAAGTGCATACGTGTCAAAAACTAAGATGCACAATACAATACATGTTACAAGATAAGCATTTCGTAGGTATGTTACGTTTATATAAATTTTCCCAAAAAACTTTCAATGCATACACCGTATCATACGATACGATTCACATTGTACTATCACAAGCTTAAATTTTGCTGGCCTCAACCCATGCGGCCCTTATATACTCAATCCCTTGTTATAAGTCAACCTATATGTTAAACCATATTTAACCATATATATTCTAATACGCACAGATACATATATATTAGAGAAAACAGTGACACTTCTAAAGCAAACGTAATCAGATAATAAGTTAATCACATCAGTGGTACTTATATTGGTTATGGTAACAATAAAAATATTGATCAACCACCTTTGCTCTTTTCCGGAATATATCTCCCACCTCAGGATTTGCAATCATATCAACATACCTAAACAAACAACAAAGCAAGACACTATCAGAATCAGCAATGAACAAATCTATAGACTACTACACTATCTGGCATCTAAAAATGGAAATACTCACGAAGCATGGAGATAGGAAATCTTAGAGTCCTGAGAATATATTCAAATTTATAACAAGTTAATGCAAGTTGGTACGACATACTTCATAAAAAAACACATGCCACTATATAACCAAAATACACAGTCATATTATATATTCGAAACATATTCGGCTTTTCGGGTAGTTCACACAAGATGCCCAAGCCCAACAATTTTAGCCCATACTTAATTCAGTTCCATAAAAAATTGCCTACGACTTTTTTTTCATTTCCTTTCTCTTTTTTCCAGGGGTGGTTGGCCCCGTGTGTTACATGTTGAACCCGCCAAACTTGCACCCCTTGTTTATATTTTGGTTGTTGAGAAACTAATCTACTTTTTAGTTGTTTCCTAGAATGAACAGTCCAATAGCAATAAATGACATGACAATTTATTCCATTAGAGAGGAGTGCTAGGATTGGCATGTTTACTGTGTAAGTACGCCCAACTTGCAAAGGTAATAAATGCACCATCCTCGTTCACAATTTTGAATTAAGAAGAGACAGCGCTTGCATGCTGCAGCAGGTTAGGAATGATTTCTACATTATTTTTACTTACATATCCAAAACAAAAATGTTTGAAGAAGTAATAAGATACTAAATGGAAGTATGATGGCATAGTAAGCCACCTAGCCCCCTTACTGATTGACAATGTTACAATATTATTTATCGTAGGGATTTGATTTCTAGGAGATTTGATTCGATTAGGGAGAATATACTTGTTTCCTAGTTTGTACTAGCTCTTTGCATATAAACGCATGTTGAGACAACCCCAAGGGTGTTGAGCAAACCCCAAGGGTGTTGAGCAATTCCATTCCATTCATTATAGCAGAGATCCTATTTTATACATTTCCTAATTTGCACTAGCTCTTTGGTATATAAATACATGCTAAGACAACCATAAAGGTACCAAGCAATTCCATTCAATCCATTGTTTTCTGACAGACAGTCAATGCACAAATCTAACTGACACTGATATTAGGAATTCAGTGAATTTTCCCACGATCAAGACATTCAAGCATAGGCTCAAACGGATGACTCTTGGCGGGCAAGGGAACCACTAGACTGTCTTAGTAAGAATATGGCTATCCAGGAAATCTCAAGTTGTACCCACCTCAGTAGTGAGAAAACCATCAAACACCTATGCTAAACACTTCTCTTCCATTCCATAAATTGACAAAACAAGTGCAAAAAAAAGAAAAGGGGGATGCAACCAAGGAACAGTGAACTCGCCAAATTCATTTCATCCCTACAACAATATCACTGCAATGCCTTGTCATCTTATTAACTTATGCATGTCCAACAAAGAGGGAAAGAAGAAAAGTGAACTCACCGTTGGCGGTACCGCTTATCCACATCCGTTAGACCATGATATTTGTCTGGCAGTGGGAGTAGGGACTTTGTAAGAATTGCAAATGAATTCAATTTAACAGAAAGCTCCCCTGAAAATCAAATTAAAGAATAAATGGTCACCAAGGCTGTGTTAGCCTTTTCAGGTCACATCCTTTTTCTTAACTAAAGAAAGCCAGAAAGAGTCCTGAGCTGGCATTCAAAAGTCCTTCTTATCTAGAATTTTGCACTTTATTCATGTTAATGCAATTCAAAAACCAATTAGTGAAACTTGTAAACTAGGAACCAAAACCTCACTTCATGGCATGTGTCAGTGAAGAACATTAAACGTGGATATTACATCTCATTACGAAGCATTTAGTCTATCATCATATTATCATTAAGCATCCAGTCTGATCCAACCAAGGAATATAGTTTCACTTCATTCCCAACAAAACAGCCAAAAACATTTCTAGTTGCAGAAAAGAAACATGAAATGTAATTAAAAACAAAATTTCATTGTCTCGGTTAATGTATGTAGTATAATTAATGTAGTGTTAATGCAGAAAATGTATCTAGTCACTTGGTAATCTGAATGGTCACCAAGGTAATGTGTACAATCACTCTCTCTACATATATAAATTCACACACAAGAATTCAGTCTGTGTGTGCAATTCTTCTCAATTCACTAAGCTTTACATGGTATCAGAGCATCAATCTTCCTAGTCCTATTCTTAGCTTCTGTTAGCTTCTCTCTTGGGTCTATCAGTCAACATCCAGTGCAACAGAAGCAAAGGTTGGAGCTTCAATAAGCGTAAGTCCATCACCAGGCCATTATTTCAAAAATCTAACCATACCAATGTAGTTGATGGAGAGAGGCAATCGTTGCCGAAGGAATGCTAACGCCGAAAAATCAATCACACGCCTCCATGCGGCGTTTGTTCATCTGTGCGTGGGCCTCACGTGCCTCCATTGAAGCTGCGCGTACAAGTGCGTGGAGCTCCAGTGAAAGTCCAACCTTCTTAGCAGTCTTCTCTCCTCCATTAGGCAACCCTACCAGTGTCCTTCCCTCATCATTTAAACAAACCTCTCTCTCTCTCTCTCTCTCCCCCTATTTCAGCCCTCCGTTGGTGTCCCTATACTGCTCCAAGGGCTACTGTTGTCTATTGTAGTTTGCTTTAAAAGGTTTCTGAGATGTCCATTGAACAAAAACTAATTGGTAGCTCAATTCCCATGCCTCAACAGTTAACCACAAGAAAATTGAATGGGACGACCTACATTCAATGATCCAAAGCTATTAAAATTGCGTAAATGGGGTATGAAAAGCAAAAGCATTTGATTGAATTTGAACCTCCTGAAGCTGATCCTAAGTACGATACTTGGGTCTAAGAAGATGCTTATCTTGTTAATTTATTGTAGAATTCCATGGAGCCCAATATCGCTAACATGTGTACCCATCTTAACACACATAAAGATATATGGGAGTATATTCGTCTCCTTTTCTCTAGTGATCTCACCCGAATTTATGACCTATCACTAGAATTCTTTCAACTCCAACACTCCGGTAGACCAGTGACTGAATATTTCGCCTCTTTGAAGCGTGTCCATGAAGAATTAAACTCTTTGCAACCATTATCTACACATATCAACATGATGCAGAAACAAAAAGAACAAATGGTGATACTTCGTTTTCTTGCCGGCTTAGATTCTGAGTTCAAGCTGGTAAAAGCCCAAATTCTCAGTAGAGCTACTCTTTTCTCATTTGCAGAAACCCATTCCATGGTTATGAGGGCTGCTTAAGAATTCATCCACCACTCCAGAGTCCGCACACTATGCCTTAATCAATCAGATTTCCGTAAACAACCAAAGTCCTGTTTATAAGCCTCCGTTTCAATCTGGTGAACGTGGTCGTGAAGGATGTGGTCATGGTCGTGGTCGTGATCGTAGAGGTTGTGTTACTAGACCTAAATGCTCTAATTATGGTCGTGTTGTACACGCTAGGGAAAATTACGACCTTCATGGGAAGCCAGCCCATATTGTTCATGCAGCTTCATTTGATGTCCCTACTTCTTCAGATAAACTTAGCACGAGTGAATCATCAACTGTGACTTTTTCAAAAGAAAAATATGCCAAATTTCTCCAGTATCAAATGGCTCAGCAAGCATCTCTTCCAATAGATTCTTTAGCCCATTGAGGTAATTCTACTGCTTGTGTGTCTGCCTCTTCACATAAATCTTAGGTTATTGATTCTGGTACTTCAGACCATATACCTAGAACTTCTTCATTGTTTTTTGATATCCAGTGCTCTCCTATCCCCAATGTCACTATGGCTAATGGTTCCATCTAATCTAATAAAGGTTGTCAGTAAAATTTGTTCATCTTCTAAATTATCCGTATCTTCAGCTTTATATATTCCATCCTTGTCTTTCAACTTTCTATCTGTCAGTAAACTCACTAGGTAATTGAATTACTAAATGACTTTTGTCCTGATTCTATGATTATTCAGGATTTGAAGACAATGAAAAAGATTGGAGAAGGGCATAAAGCTCAAAGACTCTATTATCTGGCTGGTTCTTCATCTATCATTTGTTCTGCAACTAATGTTGTTAAAATCGCGATTTAAATTGTAAAATCATACGATTTTACAATGTTACAGAGCAAGACCTTGTTAAATCACATCAAAATCGGTTTTTGGGGTAAAATCGGTGAAAAAGCGATTTTATGGGGTAAAATCGGTAAAATCCCGATTTTACTTACGATTTTACGATTTTAACGATTTTAAAAAGTTAAGGTTTGTAGTCACAACTAATTAAGAGGGGTAGAATCGTAAAAAGTCAAATTGGGTTAAAACCCTCAAATGGCTAGAAGAAGACTCAACTGTAAAAAACAATTAATCTGTGGATTATGTGCAAGCCTGGGCAGCCACGCAAAGGAAAAACGAAGGACGAGCAAAGAGAGACCCAGCAAAAATTCTGTTGGTTGTGTAACTTGTGTGTTTGGAAGACTTTTGTTATTTTCTTTGAGGTTTAGACTTTCAAGTTTGTGTTGTAGAATATATTTTCATCTTAATCTTGAATTTTTTTCTCTTATATTAGTTTTTTTTTATTTTATTTTTTTAGTGAATTAATAGAAGGATCATGGTGGGATTCGAACCCACATTACTAGTCATAAAGTGAGTGTTTTTCCACTCAAACGACATGATCGTATCAAATTGAAAGTTCTAAATGTTAAAATATTATGTTATACAGACTGTGATTTCAAAATTTAAGTTGTAAGTAAAATCTTACGATTTTACGATTCGATTTTACAACCCCTCAACCGATTTTAGGTAAAATCCCAATTTTAACAACATAGACAGCAACCGCCTTACCATTTGAAATTTATTGTCAATTGGGTCATCCATCTTTTGAAATGTAGAAATTTATAGTTTCAAGTTTGAGTCAACTCCGCTTATGTTTTTTCATAGCCGGTCCCAAGCCCAGATAAAGGAGGAGGGTTGAGTTAGATAATCGACAGCCAGCGTAAAACTTTAACGAATTTTTTTATGGATTTTTTGACACCTAATGAGGTGCTAAAGAGCAAGAAGATGCCTGATGCATGGAAGAAAAGTATCCTTATACCCATATACAAGAATAAAGGATATATTCAGAACTGTGCGAACTACCGCGAGATTAAATTGATGAGCCATACGATGAAATTATGGGAGAGAGTTATTGAGAGAAGACTAAGAAGGACAACAAACGTTTCAGAGAATCAATTTGGTTTCATTCCTGGAAAATCAACCATGGAGGCTATCTTTCTCTTGAGGAGGTTAATGGAACAGTATAGAGAAGGTCAAAAAGATTTACATATAGTGTTCATTGATTTAGAAAAGGCATATGACCGAGTTCCTAGGGAGATTCTATGGAGAGTATTGGAAAAGAAATGAGCGTTTGTCGCATATATTGAGACGATAAAGGACATGTATGATAAAGCCATGACATCTATACGGACGACTGGTTGAGAGACTAACGAGTTCCCTATCACGATTGGTTTACATCAAGGCTCAGCGTTAAGCCTGTACTTGTTTGCTTTGGTTATGGATGAGATCACAAGACATATTCAGGATGAGTTGCCGTGATGTATGCTATTTGCAGATGATATTGTTTTAGTAGATGAGACGAGAGAAGAAGTGAATGCTAAGCTAGAATTGTGGCGGAAAACGTTAGAGACAAAAAGGTTTAGGTTAAGCCGATGCAAGACGGAATACATGGAATGTAAATTTAGTCAAAGTAGAATAACGGGTAGTATAGAAGTAAATTTAGGCACACAAAAGATTGTAGAGAAAGATAAATTTAGGTATCTTGGATCTATGGTGCAACAAGATGGAGGGATTGATACTGATATAAGTCACAGGATTCAAGCCAGGTGGACCAAATAGAGAAGTGCTTCGAGGGTCTTGTGCGACCGAAAAATCCCCCTCAAGGTGAAAGGAAAGTATTATAAGGTGGCAGTTAGACCAGTGCTGCTATATGGATCAGAGTGTTGGGCAGTAAAACATAATCATGGTCAGAAGATGACAATTGTGAAGATGAGAATGCTAAGGTGGATGTGTGGAATTACAAGAAAAGATAGGACTAGGAACGAGGAGATTAGGAGCAAAGTAGGAATAGTACCAATTGAAGATAAAATGAGAGAAAACCGATTAAGATGGTTTGGTCATGTTAGAAGGCGTCCAGCGGAGGCGCCTGTTAGAAGATGTGAAAGTATAGAGATTGCCAAGAGTAGGAGAGGTAAAAGAAGACCCAAGAGAAGTTAGAAAGAAACTATTAAACATGACCTGGCCTACCTAGATCTATCGGAGGACATGACCCTAAACAGATCTAATTGGCGTCGACAAATCCATATAGCCGACCCCACCTAGTGGGAAAAGGCTTGGTTTGGTTTGGTTTGGTTAAGTTTGAGTCAACTTCAATCTTTAGATTGTGAGTCTTGTCAATTAGGAAAGCATCACCGTGCTTCCTTCAGTCCTAAAGTCAATAAGAGGTCCTTAAATCCTTTTAATTTAGTTCATTCAGATGTACGAGGACCTAGTCGAGTTGTGTCAAAATTGGGATTCAAGTATTTTGTTACGTTTATTGATGATTTTTCAAGGCTTACATGGGTTTACTTAATGAAAAACCGTTTTGAGCTATTGTCCATCTTTCAATCCTTTTGTATTGAAACAAAAACTCAGTTTGATGTGTCTATTAAGATTCTTCGCAGTGACAATGCTAAAAAATACTTTTCTAAGCCTTTCACTGATTTTATGACATCATTTCGTATTCTTCATCAGTCATCTCATCCTCACACTCCACAACAAAATGGAGTTGCTGAGAGGAAGAATTTATATTTGGTTGAAACAGCTCGCTGTTTAATGTTTCATATGAAGGTTCCAAAGATTTTTTGGGGGGATGCTATTCTCACAACATGTTACCTAATCAACATAATGCCATCTTCTGTCTTGAACAATTGTTCCCTTATTCTGTATTGTTTCCCCAGACACCGCTATTTCCTATTCCTCCACGAATCTTTGGGTGTGTTGCATTTGTCTATTAACTTGACAGTGGAACTGATAAGTTTGACCCTCGTGCCCTTAAATGTGTCTTTTTAAGTTATTCTCATGTACAAAAAAGATATCGATGTTATAGTCCTTCTCTCCATCAATATTTTGTAAGTGCTGACGTCTCATTCTTTGAAAGCACTCCTTTCTTCTCTGATAATTCCTCTATCTCTGATGTAAATGACAGTCTCCCTTTACCTGTAATTTCTCCCTTTCATCTTTCTCGTCTTGATCTGCAGGTTTATTCCAAACGGCGGGTAGTTTCAGAGTCATTCTCTAATGCTTCAGGCACTTCAACTTCTTCTATCCAGTCTTCAGATCCTGCTCTTGAGCCGGCACCTTGTGACCTTGATCTTCCGATTGCTCTTCGGAAAGGTATACGAACTTGTACCTCTCATTCTATTTGCAACTTTGTTTCCTATACTACCTTGTCTCCATCATATCATGCTTTTATTACCTCTTTGTCTACTAATTCTATTCCTATTCCTAACTCTGTATTTAAAGCACTGTTCCATTCTGGATAGCGTAATGCCATGGAATAAGAAATGTCAGCTCTTTGAGTCAATGACATATGGGATTTGGTCACTCTACCTACCAGCAAGTCAATAGTTTGTTGTCGATGGGTGTATAATGTAAAAGTTCACCTCGATGGTTCAGTTGATCGGTTGAAAGTGAGGCTCGTTGCCAAGGAATACAATCAAGTCAATGGCCATGATTTTTCAAAGACTTTCTCTCCGGTGGCCAAGATCACATCAGCACATTTTCTCATTTCTCTTATAGCTATTTTTCGATAGTCTCTTCATCAACTTGACGTTAAAACGCCTTCCTACATGGTGATCTTATAAAAGAGGTGTACATGGAGCAACTTCCTGGCTTTGTTGCTCCGGGGGGTTTGGACTAGTTTGTAAATTAAAAAGTCACTATATGGCCTAAAGCAATCTCCTCGCGCATGGTTTGGCGAGTTTAGTGATGTCGTGATAAAATTTGGATCAATATGTTGCGGTGTTGATCATTCTGTTTTCTACCATCATTCCTCTCAGGTAAAGATACAGTTACTAGTTTATGAAGACGATATTATAATCACAGGTGATGACACACAAGAAATTCATGATCTGAAAATATTCCTTCAAACTAAGTTCAACACCAAAGATTTGGGTGCACAAAAGTACTTCTTGGGCATTGAGATTGCAAAATCACACGAGGGTATTGCCCATTCTTAGAGAAAATATGTTCTTGATCAATTGTCTAAAACCAGCATATTAAGAGCCAAATCAATTAATACTCCAATGGATTCCAATACGAAACTTCTGGCAAATAAAAGAGAATTATTAGATGATTTTGGTCGATACCATAGATTAGTTGGGAAGCTTAACTACCTCACCGTTACACGACCAGATATCTCATTTGCTACGAGTGTAGTGAGTCAGTTCCTTGAAGCCCCTCGGTCGAGTTATTGGAATGCGATTATTCGTATTCTGAGATATCCAAAAAGTGCACCAAGATGTAGTTTGTTATATCGAAATAATAGACATACACTTGTTCAAGGTTATACAGATGCAGATTGGAGTAGTTCGCCATCAGATAGACGATCAACTACTGGGTACTCTATCTTTGTGGAAGGAAACTTAGTATCATGGAAAAGTAAAAAACGAACAATGGTGGCAAGGTCAAGTGCAAAATCAAAATATAGGACTATAGCACATACTTCTTGTGAATTGGTCTGGATATGTCACATGTTGACAGAATTAGGGGTTCTTGGATCCCAACCCATGGACCTATTTTGTGATAATCAAGCTGCTGTTCACATTGCTTCTAATCTAGTGTTTCATGAGCGAACCAAATATATCGAAGTTGATTATCACTTTTTCAGAGAAAAAATTTTACAGAATGTCATAAAAACCAGTCATATGAAGTCAAAAGATCAATTAGCTAATTTATTCACTAAGGCTTTAGAAGAAGCTAGAGTGAGATACATTTGTAACAACTTTGGAACATATGATCTATATGCTTCAGCTTGAGAGGAAATGTTAATGTATGCAGTATAATTAATGTAGTGTTAATGTAGAAAGTATATCTAGTCACTTAGTAATCCGAATGGTCACCAAGGTAATGTGTATAGTCACTCTCTCTAGGTAAATAAATTCACACACCAGAATTTAGTCTGTGTGTGTAATTCTTCTCAGTTTACTATGCTTTACAGTCTCCATAAGACACATGCTCGAACCATTCTAAAAGAATGTGTGGTCTGACCTAACACAAATTTCAAGAAACATAACAAAGAAAATTTTCCATCATTGGACAATATAAACAGCAATATATGAGATAGGATTATTTTTGCATGTTTTCATGACCAAGACGAGGCTAGCAAGGAGGATTAAGATCCAAAGTCATGCAAGACTACACCTTGCAAGCTAATTATGCCATACGGTACAAGTGCCTAATCCAATTCCCATTCTTAAATGGTAAATAGACGTTAATATGTAGAGCAGTTCAAAAAATCCAGGCTAAACAACGATCTACAGAGGCTTACTCAAATTGTCAGCTCCTTTTGGTCTTCAATAAGTACGGATCATGTAGATCGACTTCATACTCCTACGATTCTTTTTTTTTTTTTTCTTTTTGTCTGATATTGATTTATCAATTGCTCAATCCCTGAGTTAATCCCTATCATTAAGTTTTTTTAGTTACCCAACAAAAAAAATTAAAATCTTGCATCAATTGAATAACTAGTGTTCTACATATTGTTGAGTTACTTAGCTTTTAATTAAGGGTGTAACGAATGGCACCAAGAAGATGAATGATTCTGGCCATATGCATATAACCTAAGAAACACAAACCCTTCTAGGAAAGTGTGGTGTCTATCTCAAACACTAACATTATTGGACACCATGCATGTCAAATTCTTGTCTAACTATGTCATATTATTTTTTGATTGTTCTATAACCAGACATGTTTTGGATACTTGGACGTGTGTTCATCTCTCAAACACATTGTAATTTTGTAAGGACAAAAAAATTGGAATAAAATAACAAGATAATAGCAATATGAATTTATATTAGTTAATTCCTTATCCCTTAATTTTTTTAATTTTAAAAATTTGAAGACCTAAAACTTTTAATTTGTGTATGAATTAAATTTTCTAAACTAGATATAAATGAAAGATGAATGCACTTATAATATAAAAATAAGTAAATAGCTGTTTTTTCATGCATATGTATTGAAGTACATATAAATTTGCATTAATGCGTCCCTATCATGTGATAGTGTTGTGTCCTAATCTCATGACATGGGTGTCTTGTACCGCATGCCCGATTATGGACTATTTCTGTATCCATTTATGTATAATTATTTTTCTATCCTAGAATCTTCATTTTTTTTTAAGTTACTATCAATGTCTAGATCGCTATTTGTGAAATAGTATAACTCAACCGTTCATTTTAGCAAACAATGAAGATGGGAAAATACTAATGAAGAATTTTCTTCAGTCTTTTTGTCTATTGCTTGTAGATTATTAGTTACTGCAGATAGTTTAATTCATTCTTGAATTATACTTCACCATTGAGTTATGAATGTGCAATAATTTAACAGTTTTTTATATAATGCATACTATCATCCACAAGTTATGAATGTGCGAAAATTTAACAATTTTTATGTAATGAAAACCACTAGTTTTTTCAAATTAACATATTTGTGTCTCCATTAGGGAAATCGAACTAGTGAAAATGCAAAACTGAACCAAACTGGTTCCTTTGGTACAGTCTTTTGAATCTGCAATTCGGTTACAGTTTGAAAGATTGAAAAACTAAGCAGTTCAATTTAGCATACAATTTGAGGGTCCGTTAACTGAACGAAACCATCACTATCACTATCTTTGGAATGAAAATGACATTGAGCATTTCTTGTATTAAAAGCATAATAATCTATGTTTAAAACAAAAAATGATTTCTGCAATAACATTCATTGTATTTGAAATAGAAAATAATTTCAGTATTATCACTTTCTTTTAAATTTCTTATTGATCAATTGCTTCCCATAAAACTGCCAAACCAAAACCAAATTAGTGGTTTGGTATTTTTAGTTGAGCAGTTTGGTTATGGTTTCAAAATCTTCCAAACCGATGTCTTGTGGTTCGATTTAGGTTTTGGTACTAAACCAAGCCACACCAAACCATATGACCCCTATTGTCCATGTCATGTCGTGACCGTATCCAGGCTTCCTAATAAATAACATAGTTCCAAGTTTTGGCAAGTCAGAGATCGAGAGAAAAACCATTTGTATCATTCATTACCATAGATAATGAACAATCCCAGATACTTGCTTTAAGCTACCAAAAAATTAGTCATTGCATTGCACAACAAACTACCAAAAAGAAGGAAATACACAGGAATTCCAGATTTATCCTGAATTGCAAGTCAAGGAAAGCCCGTCATAATTCTGGATTTCTATATGTCATCAAGGTAAAAACTCTACTTATCACCATGCATGTGCGTGTGTGTGTGTGTGTGTAACTGTAGAAATCAATATTTGAATTCTAACTAAGATCAACTTACAGGATATTAAATATAGACTTGAGCAGTGTGAGAGTACCTTTCTCTGTCCGCTTTATTGATCCACTCGCTCCAATTATATCACCTATATCAACAAGTGTCTTTAACTGCTCAAATTGATCATTTTCAAGCCTTTCCTTCTCACAATAAAGCTAAAATCAAAAAAGGATAGTTTCAATTTAATACCTCGCCATAAGAGAATTCCACATGTAAAATGAACTCAAAAGGAACCAAAAAAAAAAGACAAGAATTTTGTTTCACTGCTTACTCTCCTAAGCAACAATTTTTTATTTTTTTTAAATACTAAAGGCTCTCCTCTTTTGGTGGGACTAATTCCCTAGAGCTCCTGACCTACTCCCGTAAGAAACATATTCGCAATATCTCAATTATCTATTTCGTCATTAAGAATATTATGGTAATAAAATTATCAACAGTTAAAGTTTACATAGGTGTATGTGTGTGTACATGTGCCACAAATAGCACGAAACTGTAAACCCTTTTCAGATCACAATAAATTCTTAAATACTTGAATAAAATAAACAAAAGAACAAAAGAAAAGGACACTATGCAAACCTGGATTGTCCCGGAATCATCCCTTAAAGTCAAAAAAGCAAGCTTTCCAAAAGCTCTACGAGCCACAATCCTTCCCGAAACTGATACATAATCAATCTCACTAGTTGACTCATCACCACTGCCCAGATGCCTATATATATCTTGCAGTTGACCAGCAGTATGAGTCCTTTCCCAGTTATAAGCATAGGGCTCAAAGCCCTTGCTCCTCAATTCTTCAACCTGTAAACAAACACATTACTCTTCTATGATGACATTGCAACTTAAAGAAGCAATAACATTGATGATTGATTGAGATCATTAATTTGAAAGCTACTTTTATGGTCCTTTTGCATTTATAAATAACACAAACTGCAGTATAATTTTGTATATTTCACCTAATACAAGGATTGCTTGGTTCTAAAGGCAATAATTGAAATCCACAGTTTCTAGAATCTGAGCTCTGAACAGTTAACCTATCACAACCATAACACTTTTTCAAGTTGCCTTGCGTTTTATAGTTTCCCTGCTGTAAATGTGTGGAAGTGCAATATGCAAGAAACCCATCCTCCAACCTTCAAATAAACTTGCTTTAACAAATTGTAAACACTGGTAGAACAATAACTTTCAAGTGATACACAACTCAGGTAAAGAAATCCCTAGGAAGTAACGTACACAATTTTCAAATTTTTATCAAATAAGTGATCCTGTTCCGAGAAAAGAGCTCTCACGTTTCCGAAGCAATTATTTTTTTCTGAAATGTGCACTGAAATACCCATAATAAGACATATTCATTCAAATTAAACAGATGTTTTTTTCATTCAAATTGAGATACATCTTATGTGAGCGTAATTTGCTTATTGTGCAGAGCTCCAATTAAATTAGAGAAGCGACATTCCTACTCCTTTATTTATGCAGCAGTAACCATTCTTGCCTCCAACGGCAGGGTCGGTAAAAATGTTTGCTTTCAGAAAGCAAGAAGCGTAAGGGTTCTAAAATTGTTAATTTACAAGTGAAGGAGACAACTGCATTGCGAATTTTCCTGAAAATCGAATATGGAACTTTCTTTTAATTTTCTTTTCTAGTTACGAAGGGATTCACGAAAGATTAATGATCGAACACTACCTTCCTGAGACGGATAGCGCGGATGGCATCTCTATCGGAGGTGGAAGAAGACGGCGACGAGGAAGTGGAAGATCTCCGGTTCCGACCCGCGACTCTGGCGGCGCTAGCGGTGGTGGATGAGGAGGGAGTAGAAGAAGAGGTACAGCGAACGATGAAATTGGAGGAGGTTCTTCTAACACCGTTGGTAGAAGCAATGTTAATGAGGCGCTTCAATGGCTGCGACGATATACTCAGTACCTTCAACGCCTCCATCTTCTGATTCTCCTCTCCCCTCTTACGTCTCTATGCAATCCGTCAGGTTCTACAGAACAGGGCAGTAGCTGGATTGTGGCAGGGGACCGAAACTACACTTTATTTTTTGCATCACATTAAAATGAAATATTTTATTCAAATGTTTTATTAAACTAAAAATTCTTTTTACTAAATAATATAATAAAATTAATTCAAATAATTAATTAATTAAGATGCAAATAAACATTTTATTAAATTATTTTTATTAAATTATTTTGTTAAATAATATAATTAAATAAATTAATTACAGGATTAACTATTAATTAAATTAATATGAAATATATTTTATTAAATTATTTTTAACAAATAATAGAATTAAATTATATTTAATATATTTTATTTTAATTTAATTTAACTATTTTAATAAATACAATAAATAAAATAATTATTAATCAATTAAATTAATAATTTAATTTTATCTAATTAATTAAATTATTATGAAATATATTTTATTAAATTATTATGAAATATATTTTATTAAATTATTTTTAATAGATAACATAATTAAATTATATCCAATATATTTTATTTTTATGAAATTAAATTTTTTTAATAAATAATATAATTAAAATAATTAAATTTATTTATTTATTTATTTAAATTAACTATTGATTAATTTAGTTAATTTTGATTAAAGTAAACAATTTAATTAATTAGTTATTTTTAAAAAAATGATTAAATTAAATATTTTATTAAAATAAAAATTAATTATAGTGAACAAAATTGAATTTTTAAATGTAATTTCAGTTTTTATTTAAAAAACTATAATATAAAATAAAATCAGAAAAGATAAACAGTTAAATATAAATAGAAAAATAATAACGTTATCAAACAAGCTCTATTTAAAAAAATTAATTGTGAAAATATTGTTAATAAAACCTCAATATCAACGTCTAATTTCAAATGAAGTAAAATTGTAACATGATAATATAATTTCTTTAAAAAAAAAAAAGAAACCACTGAAAACTGCATCATCGTTTTATGATTTTAAGTTGTCCAAAATCACAATGTTGAAAACATTTGGAGCTCTATTAACCTGAAAAAAAAAAAAAAAACAAAACAAAAAAAAACAAAATATAGGAGTCACGTGGCATCTTAAATGTGTTTGGTGTGTCTAGTGAGAAAACCTGAATGTTGTAAGTACCAATAGCCAAAACTCTGTCGTTTTGGCCAAAGATGAAGCAACTGCAACAGTTAGGAATGGCAGGAAATTCTCTCAAGTACGCCGTCAATCAAAACAACCACCGAGGACATAAAGCAATTCAAAGTTCTGTAACACGATGAAGGCCAAACCTTCTCCCTATTGATTATGAAGTTCATACGAGGGAAATTTTTGTTCAAGCTCCGCCACCAGCGTAAGACGATACAACCTTTGCCTGAGACTCACCGAAGGTGTTACCAAGGCTGCTACCTGTCTTCGTTAGTCAACTAATAGAAGGTATTGTCAAAGGTTACGTCTCCATTCCCTCATCTTTCTTGTTTACAATTATTTTTTCTCGTCTATTTTGGTCTGATTTGTTCCATTTAGGGGTTCTTGCTAAAAAAGAAGTCCAAATTTGGTCCGATTTATTCCCTTTGTGTGAACAAAAGTCCCCCAATTCTGTGAATATCATTTTTTTGGTTATTGCTAAAAAAACAGGGTTTCCGATTAGTAAAGAACAAAAGTCCGATTTGTTCCATTCTTTCAAATTGAGAACGGATCACAAAATTATTAGGGAATAAGATTATTCTATCAAATCGAACTATTCTCAAACTGTTCTCACATTGATTTAAAGAACAAAAGACCGGTCGAACCGTGTGAAATTATTTTTTGATGTCAATTAATTAGTTCAATGATGGAAGAGGCTACCCATTTACTAATTTATTTCTAAAAGAATTAGATTACTTGGGAAAGGGGATAAAAGGAATAACATGTGCTTTTGTGTATGTTATTTTGTTTATATGTGCTTTCGTATTTATATTTTGTTAATATTATGATATTTTAGAACAATAGATGCCCTTGAATCTTTGAAACTGAATATTAGTCTAAGTTTGTATACTGATTTTTTTTTTTTTTTTTTTGCTTTTCTTATCCCTCTTTGGTCCTTTTGAATTTTCCTATCTTGTACCATAACTTACCCTTAAAACTTTGCATAGAGTTTTCTTAGGGCTGAGCAATTTTAGATTCTACATTTAATTCTTTTTGCTTTTCTCGGGCCTTGTGACATGTTTCTGTTGAAAATCAACTCTGATACTGAGTCAAACCATAATTTATTTTCTTTATTTTTTCCTAAATTATTGATTCAATGTGAAAAATGTGCTTTCTGTAGCACTCACATTTTGATTCTTATTTGTGTCAAATTTAGTTCTTGCTAGTTTTCTGGCTCATATTGTTCTATTCAATTACACTTCTGGCAGCACTTATTGCCACCAATGACTTCAGATTGTTCAAATTAAAAAAAAAATAAAAATTCTCAATTTGAAAGAACATTATAATAATCTTGTGAAAACAGTACGACCCGAACAAATCAGACTTAATAATCTTCCATTAGTGTGAAAACAATTCAACTGGTCTTAATCTGCCTCTCTCCAATATGCACTCCTAAGTTATTTCCATTTTCTTTTTTCAAAATTTAGTTCAAGACTTGAGTTAGGTTCATAGTGATCATTATATATAGGCCGTGTTATGTCTCGTGGATATTTATTCAATTTGAAAGAACAAATTAGGTAGACTCAGACTCAGACAACTATGTGTGTATGTATATTGGCACACTGACTCAATTTGAAAGAACAAATTAAGTAGAATAAGACTCAGTGGGTTGTTTTGATTTGGGTTTTGTTTAAGTTTTCTAACAAGTAGTTTCAATTTAAAGTTTCATATTGTATTGATATACTTCAATTTTCAATTATTAACTTACAAAATTGAACAATACAATAGGTATTTCCTACAATTTTAGCAAAAGTTGCTAATAAATTGGTTCAATAGATATCTTTTGATAAACTCAAATTTTAAGCATTACTTCCGCTGACTTGAAGGGGAAAAACATAGAAATAATGAACTAATTTAAATAGCTTTTTATGACATATGAAGAGAGTGAGAGAGAAACGAGAGTGGTAGCTTTTTATAATTTAAAACTAACAATAAATTATGTACACTCATATGCTCTATTTAACTTGCATTACTTGCTTCTTATTTTCCTACTAATTCTTATTTGTTACTCAACTAGCAGTGTTTGTTAACCTTTTTTGGGGGCTTGAGTTACCTAATATCATTCACAATTTGAATAAGCATTAGATGGTGAAATCTTTTTTTGAACCAATTTTGTATTTTGGTCATTGTTCCTAGCTTCTCTTTTGCTAATGTATCTTACCCTTAAAATTAACGCATTTTAAGCATATTAATTTAAAAACAGAATGCCATAAATTATTTTTTTACAGCTATGTTTATAAAGAATATACGTAATGTCTACTCTCTATTTCTAAATTAATAGGAGGATAAGCAAAACATCAGTTGAAATAATTTTTTTATATGCACTACCATACCATTCATTAATTGATTTATACGTGGTCAAAAGTTCTTAGAAATATTTTTATTTTATGCTCTTTGAGTTACTTTATTAAAGCTATTTATAAATATTTAAATCTTAGTTCTGAGATAGATGCACTGGGTTTTTAACCCCCTTATGACGAAAGGAAAAATCAAGAGAAGACCTTTGCTTGTCCCCCCCAGAAGCGCACGGAAAAAAACAGCGAAATGAGATTACAATACTACAGGTATATTGCTTGAGCTCATGTCCAAACTTATAGATGAAGGCCATAGGTGGGGCAATAGCCTTTCTCTGTATGGGCAGAGTTAACTACTCATAAGTTTCAACTAAATAATTAGAAAAAAACTTAAAAATGTCTCAGATAAAGGGTAAAATTCAAGTCCTACGCTCTAATTGGAAAGCTTGAATAGACATAAAAAATTTAATTCATGCGTGACCAGGTTAGGTAGGGATCAAAGAAAGAATACTTCAGTTGCTCTGGACGATTGGTGGGCCTCACAGGAAGTGGTGCTCATATGTTTCACCTACTCATTTGATTCAAGCTATTCATTTTGTTCTATTTTTAAATGTCGTACTTATCAATTGTACACCGACTCATTCATTAACTTATTTTTATTATTCACGCTTTCGTTGCAAAGAAATCCCGCAGTACTTAAATTCAAGAATGAGGGATTGGAGCATGTTGATTTGATGGACATGGTGTTCCAGGGCACCACAGCCACAAGCAAAATGCATTGGACGCCCTCCGCTGGTCCTCACGTTCCAAAGTTTGGTCAAGGATCGATCTTGCAGAGCTATACAAAGTTTCAAGCATTGGGAGCCACGCTACCTCCTTAGGAGATGGGCACGGCCATAGAAGAGCCACCTATATCAGGCTCTGATAGCGGCCAGAAGAGATCAGGGGCTACAACCGACGACCCAGACGAAGGCTACAGTGGTTTTAGACGTCGACGGAGTAAGGGTAGACTAATTGTCCAATCCCTCACCAACATCGTGGGTGGACTGCGTGGGTAAGGGGAGTTGTTGCACTACACGTTCGAGAAAGTTGATTGTTCACTAAAGGATTGTGTTAGGAAGTTACTGAGCATCCCAGAGTTTGACAGCCACTCAGACTTGTACATGCTCGCTTTCGACCTATTCTCTACCCAAATTAATAGGGAGGTGTTCATGGTACATCTGAATGACGAACACCAGCTACAATGGTTGGCTAACCACAAAAAGCAACATGACATGCTTCAGTAAGCTCAATAGGGATAACCGCCACGTTTGCCTCCACCCCCACCCCTTTTGCTCCCCACTAACCCCATTACCCTTCTCCCAGGCCCGACAAAGTTTTCAAACAGTCACTTTCCAACCCCGCATTAAGACTTGTTTAATAGTTGTTATACTTTACATTTAGTTTATGATTTTATTTGTCGTATAATGAGAACTTGAGACTCTTTTACATTATCTTAGGCTTAAAATGCAACTCTTAAAACTGTCACATTCCATTTGTATGAAGTTGTTTGGCGTTTTATTTACCACTTTCTCTTTCAATTTGGTTCATGTACTTTCAATTCACTCTATTCTTTCCTTACACACACTTCTTAATAATTACTTTTTGTATTTACCCAAGGTTTGTAACATGTGTATGCTTGATGAAAATTACAAGGCCTCAACATGGCAAGCTGGAACAATGATGCCTCATCCCCATTTCGTGCCGGCATTAATTCGATTGTCTGGGGTAAGCTATCCACCAACATAGACATCGCTATAACTACTAGTTTTGTCACCCGCTATTACATATATTTGCTATCGAAGTAGCCTTGCCACACCTCCGTATTAACTGGCCATCGGTGGGTGCAAGAACTATTACAAGGCCATCCCTAGTACCTGTACGATACGCTGTGCGTGGAGAAGAATGTCATCCTTAGGTTGTACACCAAATTGACCGTAAAATACGATTTTCATCGACAATGAAATGTAGCGCTAACTGTCGAAAAGAGCGTGGCCATCTTCTTGCACACTTTGGCACACAACATATCCAATAGGCAGCTGTAGAAGCGTTATCAACATTTAGGCAAAACCATGTCCCGTTTCTTTTGCATGGTTTTAGATACTATGACGTGTCTTACCGTTGACTATGTCCAGCCTTTTTATGCCTAATTCGAGACGCATTCGTCATTGCTTACCAAATATTAGGTGCATTTGGTGCACAAAAATTTGATGAAAATCGATGAAAATCTCTATTATATTTTACACATTCTTACCTTCTCGAAGTTCAAAAAAAAGTCCAATACTTTTTAGAAAAATGTCGATAACTGGAATTCGGTTAATCAAATAGTAAAAATTTTTTTACTATTCTCACCACGAACTCTCGAGTTACAGAATAACATCCACTGTGTATAATTTTTTTGGGGTTGTTCTGACGAATTGTAAAAACTGTTTAGATGCTTTGCATTTTTTTTCCTATCCAATTCTGCTGAAAACTTTCCTGACATTAAGTTAAATGTCGTTAGGACGGATCTCATGCGATATGAATAGTCGACTGAAGCAAGTGACTGTCATGTATTCATGCACTACCAATCGATTGAAGCATTGCAATGGCTGCTTTTGGGGAAGAAAAAAAGGAAAAAAACAAAAAAAATGCCTGCAAGGCTATTCTTAGTTGTCAATCAATCAACCGATCAAATGGCTGATACTTTAAAAAGATTGAACTATTGTCTCGTCTCGTCTTTCTCTCTCTCTCTTTCTTTCTCTCTCTCAGCCATATGAAATGGTAAAGCAGACTCTCACGGGCTCCACAATGCACCGAGGCCACAACCGTCCAAACGACTCGTGACTTCCGTCAAGACGATTCCGAACAGACTTTTAACTTTTGCAAATGAATAAAGAGGGTTCAATACATGGGCATATTCATGCTCTCACCTATATATTGATTGCCATAATTTTACCCCATCAAATGCTCAAAGCAATGTCACAAAAGAGAGCAAGTGTAAAACTGTGAAGCATAATTTTTCTATTCGATTCCTCTTTATACACATTTAATGATGGGTTATTATTGGGCAGGTTGGTATTGGCTGGTGTGGGTTTGTATCAAACTCATGAACCTGAATTTAAAATTTAATTTTTTCTGAATTTTAAGCACTTTTATTTTTTACATTGTTCAATATATTTATAATTTGATTTCACTTACTAAGAGTCAAACATTATTAACTGATAGATAATGCCATATACTTATATAAGTAAAAATATATATATGTATAATATATAATTTGTTGATGCTATCGTCAAGAGAATTTACACGGGTGCTGTAGATTTATTACCCTAAATCTGTCCCTTCGAACTTTTTTTTGTAATTTTTTTCATTTTATATGATTTTTTTACCAAGATTAAAAATTTCAAGAAGTTGTAATTTTTAAGCGTTTTAATCGTATTCGTTAAAAAAATTTAAGAATTCATGTCTGTTTGGATAAAAGTGAGAAAAATTAATTTTTTCATTATTTTTGTTACTTACACAGATAACTTTCAAATATATATATATATATATATATTTATAATATAATATTTTGTTAAATCTGTTTTTTTTTTTTTTGGTTTCCAAAAAAATAGAAATTTATATTCATTTTGTCTCTTTTTTCATGTTATAAATATATTGTTAGTTTTTAGCAGTTTTTCGATTTTTGTTATATCACATCAAAATAAATTAATTTATTTAAATATTGCATTAAATTAAAATTTAACTAATTTAAGAGATAAATAATATATTTGGATTTATTGAATCAAATAATTGATATTATCGATAATTATATAATTACATAATATATTTTATTTAATTAATTATAGTAATATGAAGTAAATTTTATTAATTTATTTTTAATATATACTATAATTACATTAATTAATCAATGAAATTTAAAAACCAAATCATTTAATGTAATCAATTAAATTGAATAATTATTATTAATTTAATTTAATTTTTCTAATTAAAATGATATGAAATATATTTATTAAATTATTTTTAATAAATATTATAATTTAATTATATTGAGGGTATTTTATTTTTATTGAAAAGAATGTATTTTTCATAAATAATATAATTAAAATAAGTTAATATGTTTTGTTTAATTTAGTTAAATTAGTTATTAAATTAATATAAATTATACAAAATTAAATTCAATTAATCTTATAAAAACAAATTTAATTAAATATTTTTAAAATAAAAATTAATTATTATACAAAAATTAAAAAATATAAACAAATTAACATAAACTGAAAAATACTAGTCCTACCAAACGGGCCCTAATTAAGCAGATGTTATTTAATCCATCCAAATATATCAGTTAATTGAGTTCAAACCCATCTAATTTGGGTTTAATCGGATGGGTTCATGGGTTTGGGTAAAAAATTGCCAGCTCTAGTAAAAATTTGGACAAGTTGTATAGACCCTCGCACCCCATTATTTTGATATGTTATTTTTACATTTTTTTTATGTGTGGTTGCTTTGTAAATTAAACATTAGTTATTTAAACGCCATAATTATTTCAGTACCTTAAAGCACAGATAACTAATAGTAAGTTTCAATTAAATAAGTACAGTGTTGACTAATCAAAGTTCAATTGTAAAAAAGTAAACTAATGTTTTAAATGTGAAACATTCATAACTGTATTTTGAGAAGAAGTTCAAGTATTCGTTGTATAATGCAATACTAAAAACGACGACGCCAAATACACTAAACGAAAACCATTAACTATTGAATGCTATGCAAACCATAGCCTACGCATGATATAGGCCATGGATGTACTAGACGCAGGACATTGAACTTCAATGCGGTGTGCAGGATCAAAGAAACAATTTGATTTAGAATAATAGGGTGACGCCTTTACTGAAGAGACCGGCTGTTACACATAACCATTCTACAAATTCTATCGTGTACCTCATCCATTTCACGATCATCCTACAAATCTTCAATGTCAACCTCCCCCTGGTCATCAATGATCTCAAGAATTTCGGCGGGTTCAGCAGCATGTGTAGACGATGATGTACCATCTTGGGGTGTGTGCACTGCATTGACCCTACTTCATCAAGCCCTCTGTGCTTGAGTATGAAATTATAAAGGCCCATTGAACAACTAACGATGTCAACCTATACCCCGAATTCGTACGATGGCATTGCTCGTAAGATGGACCATCGCTTTTTCCATACACCGAAAGTCCGTTCAATCACACTTCGTAAAGCAGAGTGGATCTCGTTAAAACATTCACGGGGATTCCCTGGGCCACAACCACTCTGAAACTGCTGTAAATGCATCCTGTCTCCCTTGTACGGTGTAAGAAAACCGTTCTTATTTGGATACCCAGCGTCAATGAGATAATATTTTCCCTGAACAATGAGGAATGACATAAGAAATTATAAATTGCGAAAGACAAAGTATAGTAATTAAATTTAGAAAGGATTGTCCCGTATCTATATTAGGTGGCAAAGGTACTTGGGATTGGGTACAAGAACTATTCGTTTGGATTGGATATCACTTGTTTGAACACACGGCTATCGTGCATACTCCCCTCCCACCCACACAAGACAAATACAAAACATTGGTCGAAATCACAGGCAAGAAGGATATTTTGCATGAATCCACCCTTTCTACTACAGAAGGCAAGCTGTTTGTCTAAGGGGTACGCAAGTTACATAGGTGCCATCCAAAGTACCAACACAGTCCTACGTCCACAATAGTAAAAGAAAATTACGTTTCACACTCATACCATACGTGATGAGTAAAAGGTACGAGTGAAATTCTTACCACAAAGGGCATGTGCCGAGAGTTGTTTAGAATGTGATGATGCATCATGGTTTGGTCAAAATCTAGCTGAAGATAGGCACGGGACAAACGTTTCACGGGTAATAACACCATGTGAAAGTGCCAGGATATAGTCTCACTAGAGTATTGGAATCTCTCCTGTAGTTGACATGTTGTTTGCCGAAGTTTGTAAGAAAATAGCAACATTCTCCTCAATAGGTAAACGAACATTAGACTGTCGGACAAGACCATAAGTCATTGTGAGTTCCTTGCATAGGGTCATGAAAACATATTTATTTACATAGCACGCCTTATACAAACAGCGCGGGTGGCCGTCCAAAAGTTCGTGGACCCACTTCAGGCCAGGTGGAGAAGATGTTTGGCACAGTTGCCTGTATAAGAATGAAGAGTATTATAGATAGACTTGTGCTGCCGTGGAGGCTGCGACGACATCGATAAACTTGTCATCACACACCACTCCTCTAACAATGGTGTTGAATATTACCTTATTTTCATCCCCATCATGTGCCATGGTTAGTAGCTGGAATATGTTCGAGGTAGGACGTGTTACAAAGCGAGCAACAATACAATTAGTCAACAGTAACATATATCATTGTGCTGAATAATATACAAAAAATTTGAAAATAATGTATGAAGGACCAACCACCAAATGTGCTATACAGAGAGTTCTACAAGTAAACGATAGGAATGACTGGCATAGAATGTAAATAATAATATTTGAAATAAAAAAGGCTCATCACAGTAATTGTACACACTATTTTAGAAATATCTGTACAACATCAAAGTAAGGCAACTAAATATAAAGAAACAGTATAAGCAATATGAATGGTAGGAAACATAACAACATAGAAACCTAGGTAGCACAACTATTAGAGGGGAAGAAACCCCGGAATGTGTCTTTCGGACCTAGTTGAGGAAAGTAGAAATATTGGAGAAAACCAAAAGGAGGCACATGCATCTGTGCATGCTTGCATTGTTGGTACAATAACTATCGCATCTTATGATCATCATTGGGCTGTGAAATGAATGTATCCCGGTTGACTGTTGTGGAGAACAAGTCAACAGCAAACAAGTATAGGTCGGAGTGGCTATCAACTGAATCCATGGCAAGCAATTTAACCATATAATCTTGCATTGAATTCACTGAAAAAGTCCAAACAAGTCAGACCTCATTGCTCTTTTCATGCACAACATTAGCCATATCGGCAATAGATTCACACATCCGTGTTGCATGGCTTTGGTGACGTCTCGAGCCATTATGCCAGTCATCTATATCATCATTCTCCACCCTCTGCGGCCTGACCTTGTCTGAATTTGTGCCAACTGGCCCTTCCGTCGGGATGTTTGGCTTCGCAACTGCAAGGGCACCACCAAAGGTGACAAACTCTGCTTGGCTTGGCTATCTTGAACCTTGTCCAACCTCTGGTACAGTAGGTTTGGCAAATGGAGTCCAATGATACTCTCCAATTGCAGTAGTACCTCCAGAAACCTTCTCCATCAACTTCGCATGCTCCTATCCCCGATCTTTGAATTTCATGACTTGGGAATTAGTCTGAATGAACGCAAAGAAAAAATAAAACACAAAGGGAAAAGAATGAACACAGGATATTATAATAATAAAATAAAATAACACTAACAATCAATAAGGAGAGAAATACGCTAATTTAACGCACCTATTACTGTTGGGTCCACCACCAATCAAGGGCTTCCAAGGTATTTGTCTCATAATTCCACCGCATTTTGGTTATTCTTGAGTGGGGGTTTTTCAAGTCCATCTTTGCTCTCCAGTCTTTACCCAATTGTACAATCTGACTCTTTATCTGGCCTATGGTGAGGGCTTGCTGTATTGTATGGTTGAAATTGAATAGAAGTTAAGGATAGACTACTGCCCTTCCAACGTCAGTTCTCTATAAGGGTAGCTGTAAGGGTCAATAGGACTCTTGTTTAGTGAAATCCCATTTCGCCTTATGTTTGTCACCTTGCCTCTTCCTTCGCGACCCCATGGCAACATTGTTATCAATATTTTGAAATTCATCTAAAGGTGGGATTGGGAGTCTGGGAGGTCCATAACAGAACAAATAAAAAAGATAGCCATGTTGTCATTCTCACATATCATGTAATGTTGTGGAAGTTGAATTTATTAAGAAAAATAAATTGGAGGACCAAAGAACATGTATCATAAAATTGGAAACCAAAGAGTAGTTAAAAACTACAATAAGAATTTTGAAGCAAAGCTACTCCCCCAAGACCAATTTTATTCAAACATTCGTAAAAATTAAACCAATAGAATGTCGAATATAGAGAGGGCCACATTTTATTTGATAATAAAATTTTAAATGGTTTTATAAAATAACTAAAACAAAAAATATTAGTAATAATCATTTGAATTTGCACACGTCTACTATGACCAAATAACGTAAATGGAAGACACATTAACATATGTAAGTTATAGGTAACAATGCATTATTAAAACTATCAATCAATGTAAACAATAACAATCAATGAAAATATATATTCAACGTAATCGGAGCAGTAGGAGAAGGATGGAAGGATAAAGCCTAAAACATAATAGCTCAATACCGTCCAAACAGTTCGCAGCTAACCGTTTCGACGGTTTGGCATTGCTTACTGCCGTCCAAACGGACCGCCATAAACTATTCCAATGGTTTGCACTGCCGAATTCCATCCAAACAGACATTGGAAACCGTTCCAAAGGTTTTGCACAACCTATTACCGTCTAAGCGTATTGCCGAAAATTGTTCCGACAATTTTGTACTATTGCAATCTATCCAAACGAACATCAGAAATAGTTCCAACAGATTTATCCAGAACACAAAAGCTGAATTCGTCCAAACGGTCTCGAAAATTTCGTCGGAATGGGTCACTGAGCATATTTGAGATTTCAACTGCAGAGACACCAGATTTATGGAATACAACTAACCAAAGGGATTTTCTCTTTCATCCTAACATATGGCCTAGCAATAACCTTGCAAAAAGAAAGAAAACAAATGTTTTTAACCTATTCACACTTAGTTTGGAAAGAGAAGTAGAGAAATCGCAAAACCCAAGACCCACCATGACCAATCCGAGCTCCCAACAACAAAAAATAAAACTAGAAAGTGTAAATGAAAGAAAATCCGAAGAAATACCTTTTGATTCAAGAATGAGAAAAAGGAATAGCGATGTGGGTGTCTCAGATGTTGTGTCTTCGCCAGAGAAAGTATCGTCTCATTGCAGATCTTGTGCCTCTGTTGATGGAGCTTCATAGCAAATATGGAGAGCACTTCCTCATTTGATCCTGGTTGCTATATGTTTGATTGACAGAAGCAAAGGTGGATGAAGAATCTTGCAGGAGAAGATGACGGTTCTTGCAGAGGAATAGGTGTGAAATGGTTGCTTTTCGAACCGTTTGGGTCTGTAAAGAAGCCATGGCTTATACAAAATTTTGAATCCGTCCAAACAAAAATCTAATCTATCAGAATAAGAATCCTACTATTTATCTCAAAAAAAAAAACGTAGTTTGAGATGTCTGCACTGAACGCAAAAAGTTTTCCCAAACTACATTTTATCTCATTTTATCTCACTTTTTATCACTCCAAATGAACCCATTGTTATCGCCTATTTAAAGTAATTAACATTTGTGTTTAACACATTCATCCAATTGAGTTAAAACCAACATATCTAATTTGTTGTGTCGGGCATCTTACCAGGACTGTATTGGTGCTCTTGGTGGCACCGACGTAAAGTGTGTTCCCCCAGTGAAACTTGAGATTCATTTTACTGTCGAAAAAGTGGCTACACGTAAAATGTCATAGCCGTATGTGACTTTAACCAACGGTTCACTTTTATCTCCTGTGGTTAGGAAGGAAATAAGCACGACCAATGTGTATCCTGCAACGTTGTAACCAACCCTACAGAAAATTTCCCCTACCTGACTAGAGGTACATCCATTGCCTATATATGCTTTCCATCTTATTTCAATACCGCACTAAGACTTATATATTACTACTTGTTGTAGATAAATACTACTTCGTCAGTGCTAGTTACCGTAATAAGAAGGGGTTTTTCACACCCTACAAGGGTGACTGCATGCATATGCAGGAGTTTACATGTAGTCTTGGGCCCAAAAATCTAAGGGAATGTTTCAACGAAATGCACTCCTCTATTTAGAGTCTCATGGAATGGACTTTCAGTGGGCTATACTACGCAACATGCCATCGTACGAGTATCCCATCCAAGTTGCCATTATTGGTTGTTCGATGGCTCTTCACAATTTTATCATCATTCATCGAACCCCGGATGAAAGACAATTGTACACATCTATTGGTTTGAATGTTGGCGCATCATCCTCATGCTACACCATGGATGAAGATGGCAATGGTCTTGTAATTGATGATACAAATATCAATCATTCGAATGAAGACCGAGAAATGGACACATTGAGTGATTGATTTTGTCATACGATTACACATAACTAGGCACATCAATTGAATGGTGAAATATGATATTTGGTTTGTGATGTGAGTTACTGGAGGGTAGCATTACGGTGTTGATTTGATGAAATTCTAAATTACCTAATATGATTATTAGAACTTTAAACATAGTGCTGGCTGTGTGTGTTTTTGGTAGATATTAAGTCCTGTTCTACTTAATGGAGTTTTGATGGATGATATGTTTTAATTCTGATATGGGGAAGTACATTTAGATGAGTTTGCTTTGTACAGAAGCTAGTTCTATTTTGCTGCAGTGTTTTTCAAACATTGTATGTTTACAATCCTAATTTATTTCTCTTAATTTGAATAGGCCATAGATATAATGTCATCGAGATTGCTACTTCTTTAGCTTGGCAAATTATATCAGAATCTATACTCTCGGATGTTGGATTTGTTAGCGACCTATGCAGGTATTTGACGAAAAGTCTTCAAGCAACTATTGAGTCAGTCGGAGAGCAAGAGTTGAACTTGAATATTGCACTCCAAAATACTATTGAAGATTGCTTGCTAGAGACCGCTAAAGAGGTAGAATCTTTTACCCTATTTTTTTTTTCTTTTCCCCCACCCTTATAGGTTTCTTTGCTTTTGCGTCCACTGTTATTAGATTACTGATGCGCGGCCACAATATAACACGATGACAACAACACTAGAAAAGCAATCATCTATTAAAGTTGTTGTCAGGGCAACAATTGGATCACTAATCATTCTTGCTCATATGGTTTCATTAGCATCTATCTCTTCACTTTCACAATAAGTGAGATAGTTTTAATATTTTCATTTACATGTATCCATGTATTTGCTACTTGACACTTATTCTTTTTTATTTGACATCTGTTTAAATGTTTTTGGTAGTAAAACATGTTTAGCTATTTCATGTAAGAATCTATTTGCTATTAAAATGAATACATTTTGATTTCATATTTCATTTGAATGGTAGCCAAAAAAAAAATATTAAGCCTGCAGTCATAGTTCTTAGGCATGTAACTTATTTAAATTAAGTTTTTGACTTCTCAAATGAGCCCTTCTATCTTCTCCATTTATGAGATCTTTTCTTTGTATTTTTATGATCATTTTTCTTAAAAGTTTTGTCTTTAAACTAGATAACGGTAACACGTCTGCTTTATATTTTCTCGCAAGTGTTTCCAAAGGCATTTCTTTTTCAACTTTTGAATACAATGATGCATCCTGATGTTGAAGTGCACGTTCAAATATTTTGCACTCTTCTTATCCACAGTTCTAGTCATCCTTGATCTAATGTTTTTAACCATCCAAGAAGATGGTGCTCTGATACTGCATCTGCATTAGTGTTGCTTGATAGACTTTGGAGAGAAACAGATGGGATTAATGTTCAAGATGATATATAATATAAGGCTAAAAGCTTAAAACCCTTTGTCAATATTTTTTTTTTTTTTTGGTCTCCAATATTTTAATAGGAGCAGAACAGAAAGGGCATAACATAACAGTTCTCTATTATTACTAGTTCACCAACTTTTATAGGGTGTAGCTTAAGACAAGGCTTGAAAAAAGACCTCCATTCAAATATCATAGTGCATTTATAATCATTTAAATTCCATTGAACAAAATACTGTATTTAGAGCTCAACAATGATCAACAAATAAATAAAACGAACCAATTTCATGTAACAAAACGTTATCTGGGCACACATTGGCTTGGCCCCTCTGCTTAAAAAGCTCAAGCGCTTTATATCCATCCCATGCATTACCAGTGCCATGAACATGGTATTCCATGCAACAAGACTCTTCCTACAATTCATGTTATTGAAATCCCAATATGTTTTATCAAGAAATCAGCATTTTGCATACATTTCGATGGCTGCATTAGAAACTTGCGCATTCATATCCAATTTCTCATCTCTAATGCAATTCAGTATCTTTTCGCCCTTTCTCATTGCACCCAATTGCGAGCAAGCCAAGAGAATACCAAGCACTGTGACTTCATTTTAGCTTTAAACCCTCTAATTTCAGTTTCTTAAATAGCTCTAAAGCTTTACTATGTTGACTCCCTTGAGCTAACCTAGCAATCAAAGAGTTCCAACTTGCAAGCATTTTCTCAAACACTTACTGACCACAATTTAAATCGTCTGACTTCACATGCACATCCAATAGTGTCATCCGCAGTGTCAAGCTTGGAGGACGCACATGACATGTGGCAGTAGCAGGTGATGGCATTAGTAGGTCGATCACTCTGGGCGAGGTTGAGGATGATGGCGTTCCAATCATTCGTGGCAGAGGAGGAGATCCTATGAAAGACATCGACGGCATATGGGAGGCTGCCAGCAGAGGAAGTGGCACAGAGGTCGAGGAGTTTGGACCGAGAAGGATAAAATTGAAAGATTTTGCTAATAACGAGCTTTGCTTGGAGCTTTTTGATTTGGGATAGAGAGGTGCATTTTTTAACCTTAGTTTTAGTTTTTTTCGAATTTGATGAATCTTTTTAGTAAATTTAGTGTTTGTAGAGTTTTATAGAATTTTGTAGAGTTTTAGTTTGTTTTGTGTAATTTTTTTGAACACCAAACGATGCCATTATCATGTAGTTTTGTCCCACTCGTAAACTATAGCATGATAATGTGACTTCAGTAACTTCCATTAATACCCCCATTTTGGTCACTTTCCTATCCTATTTCCTTTTCTATCCCAATCAATTTGTTCAACATAAATCAACCCGCCTTATTCAACACATAATAATAATCCCACAAAACATTAATTTACCAACTTTTTTATGGTGGCTGGGTCCGCGCTAGAATTGATTGGTGTAAGTCATGTATCTCTATTGTTACATGGTACGTCCAAAATTGCTCAAACATATAAAAACGTATATTTTTTTTTATCTTAAAATAGGACTAAAATGTAAAGACTAAGAGTTTCCAACCAACACTTTTAAAATGAGTGTCTAGAAATTTGAATTTTAATTCTACTTTATAAAGAAAATATTGATAACCACTTTTACTTATTTATTACAATACTTGTTGTAATACTTAAGATCAAGAATAATTTTAAAATAATTATCTTTGAATCTACGTAGGGTAGATTTTAATTGATTTTTTTCTTAGTTTTTTTTTTATTGGACATGGAATTTTTTAAATATTGGGTACAAGTGTTGAAAATACATTGTTGAAGATCAAATTAATGTATATATAATTTTGAAACAATAACAAATATAATTGAACTATATGGAACTTTTAATTAGGACTTTATTCAAAGAGATGCATGCAACAACTTTAAGTAGTTTTATCGTATTAATAAAATGAATTTTAGTGAAGAGAGAATTTCAACTCGTTAGAGTGAGCTTGTTTGCACTTCCCTAATAGATTCTTATGCTTCATTTTACTTTTTTATTAAATAAAATTACACTAATATGCTCATTCTTCTGTTAAGATGTTTTGTATAACTTTAATACCATAAATACTCTTTTACAAAAACCTAATTCATATCAACTTTCAAAACTACTTTTGCCATTGATAATTAATTCTCATTCAACTAAAAAATATAGGTTTTACTCACACTAATTTATTATTGACAAAAAATATAATAATGTATTTAATAATGATAGAGAATATAATAATATATTCAACTAAATATTTTATTTTTACACACTTATTTTGACAGACATTCAACTATATCATCTTCATTTTAAAGATACTTTATTAAAATAACTCATTTATTTCATTTTTATCATATCTTTATAAATTTATAAATCATACTTCACACTTATCTTTTTTATTTCGTTTTATGCATTTTAAAATTTCACTCTACCATTATTTTATTTTTTCTTTACAAAAAAAGTTAAAAAAATCCAATTACTCATTGGTATATTCAAAAAATATTTTTATATTATTATTCTAATTTTACCCAATAACCTATAATTAAAATATCTCTCACTTTTAATTTTATTTTAATTTTTATTTCTATTCTTTATGATTATCCATTACAATTCTTTACAAGGTGGAAATGTATTTTTTATTTTTTTTTAAAAAAAATAAGTAATGAAATTCAAAATAAATATAAACTCAATGCTGATTTTATTTTTTGAGGTAGATAGATTTTAAACTTTGATATTAATATACTATATTACATGTTAAATCATTATTATTTAAGATATCAATTATTTAAGCACTATTAAAAAAAATATTATTACAATTTTCATATTTCTCTAATTAATAAAATGATTCTTAATTAACAACTTTTATGATTTTTTTTTAGTTAATAAATTTTTATAATAATAAAAAATTCTCTTCTCCAATTTAATTTTAAATTATTTAAATGTTTATTTTACTTTTTAAGAAATAAATATAAAAATAAGAATTTTATTTATCTTTAATTTTTGACTTTTGACTTCTAATCTATTTTATAAATTATATATAAGTGGATGAGCCCATCTGTACTTCACAAATAGATTATTGCACCCTATTTTAAATTTTCACCAAATAAAATTATATAATTACCATGTTCTTCTAATAAAATATTTTATATAATTTTAATACCATAAATATTTTTTTGAAAAATATTAAATTCGTATCAACTTAAAAATGTAAAGTGGAATACAAAAATTTATTTGTGAATTGCAAATAAGCCTATCCTTTAATCTAGTTTTTTTTTTAATTAATTAGCCAATAAAAATTAAAATAACTACATTATTATATTTTTTGTCAACAGCAAATTAATGTGAGTAAAAATATAATTTTTAGTTACATGAGAATTAGTTACCAATTAATATTAAAAGTAGTTTTAAGAAGTTAATATGAAATAATATTTTTGCACAAGAATATTTATGATATTAAAATTATACAAAATATCTTAATAGAATAATGAGGATAGTAATATAAATTTATTTAATAATAAAAAAAAGAGGTGTGAGAATCTATTAGTAGATTGAAAATATGCTTACCCTTCTCGACGATTTTTAATAGATCTATGATGAATTTGTTCTTTCTAACGACAACTATACTTCTCATGATTGGCATATTTATGCTTATGATTTTAGTCTTATTGATGCAAGCCAGTCAATTTATAGTAAAAGGTGACAGTAATGGTATTTACTTTTTACAATGAACTTGTGCCGGTAATTGCGTGACCAGTAATATAGGCTTCTCACGATGATTTCTCTAGTTTTCGCAATATTTTTTTTAATTATAAAAACTGAATGGCATCGAGGCTTACTAACTTGTATAGTTATTAATTTATTTACAATTAATTCTAAATTTTTTGAAAAAAAAAAAGTGTGTTTTAGTGATGAAAACTGAAACAACTTTATTGTATTTCTTTATACGGAATTTCACCGTATTTGGATTTCTTTATTGGCATAGCACATAATATAGGTAATTTCAAACTCTCTCACAGGAAATATATGTATATATATATATATATATATATTTTTAGAAGAGAATAAGAAAAATATTTAAAAAGCTGGGAGTATTACAATTCGCATAATATATATGTACGTATATAAAGCAAGAATAATAACAAAATTATTGCAAGTAATATAAGTTTATAATTAAATTTGCACATAATATTTAATTAAATATTTAGGTTCTTGATTTTTATAATATTCACATATTTTGCCTACTTACATAATATATTTAAGAATACATATCTTAAATCATTATTATGAAAATCTGAATACGTGTTCTTGAATTCTTCTTTAACAAAATTAAAACCCTTTTGGAAAATAGGATTTCTCTCCCTTTCCATATAAACCCTAATGTATTATAATTTAATGTGTATGAATTGATGGAATTCATTCACTATTTATAAGCAGAAAGAGATTTCAATTTTCTAATTAGTTATTGAACCTCTATCGTCCATCAAAATAAGATATGATTAAGAAATTAACTCGCAACTTTTTGTTAATAATAGCTCTTCTAAATAAATTCTTATCAAATTTGAATTATTATATAAACCTCTTTAATTAGGACACTAATTATGGAAATTAATAATTCGGTTTAATTACACTGACACTCCTTCAACTACACTTGATTTTCAATTTAGTCCTTTAATCAATTAACCCTAATACTTCGACCCTCTCATCTATTTAAAGGGATACCGTTTGGAAACTGTTAAAAAAGTTTGTTAACTTTTTATTTATTTATTATTCCTTAATTATTTCAATCTTTTTCTAATATGATTATTATTACACACATATATTCAAATTTGAAACTTATGACTAAAGTTTGCATTGGGAAGGTCAGATAAATTATTTGATTTTCTATTATAAATTAAATAAATTAAATTTTTTTATTCCATCCAAAAAAAATAATCCAGACCTAATTTTAATAAAAAATCTAACCAAATCAATTTTCGGATCTTAATAATAAATGTTTTTAATTTCTTTATTCTATATTTATTATATATATTTAATTTTAATAATAAATAATACAAAATGTATCCTCAAATTTGGTTTAAAATTTTATGCTAAATTTAAATTAAAAATGAAACTAAATTAAATGAAAATATTTTAAGATTAAAAACCCAAAATTATTAGGTTTATTTGATTTTTTTATTTTAATTAGGTTTCACTAACCTGTTTCTTTATATCAAAATAAAAGCAGTCCATATATAATTTATTTTTGTTTTTGGGTTGAGCTTTTTTTTGGATGGAATAAGAAAAAATTTTATTTATTTAATTTATAATATAAAATCGAATGATTTATTTAACTTAACTCATGCAAACCTCTAGTGATAATTTTTAAATGTGAATATTCAAGTAGTAATCATATTAGAAAGAGATAATTAAGAAATAATAAATAAATAGTTAACGAAATTTTTTAAATGGAGCTCCCTTTAAATAGTTGAGGGAATCAAACTATTAGTGTTAATAGATGAAGCAGTAAATTAAAAATTAAGTATGGTTGAGGGATGTCAATGTAATTAACTCTAATGATTAATTAATTCCAACAAGTCATAGACTATTAGTACTACAATTTTCATCCATCCGATTTACTTTTTAGTGATCCAACGGTCCAAAAATGTAACGGTGTATAAGCTTGGGCAACAATGCACCGGATGCCCCCAAATCCATAGTATTCATGCATGACATCAAGTGTTCAACGTACAATAATTATAACCATTCTATTCTAAAATCCAAATTTATTAAAAAATCTATTCTGACTATTTTTTGTCCTGCATCAGTCAACATTCGTTTATTTGTGCTGGTGTCTACGGGTGGTGACTAGTGTGTTTCATTCAAAATCATCACAGTCATAAAATATTATCTCCTATTTAAAAATCAACAATGCAAAATTTGTTTTGTGGGAATGGATTGGAGAGCTTAGAGCATATGTTCTTTCAATGTCTCTACTCGGCCGAACTTAGAGAAGCCATATTGACTAAATGCTCTATCACTAAGAGGGCTCAAACATGGAGGAATGAAATTGCTTGGGCAATGGGAAAATTTAGTGGGAAAGGCTCCATGTGCACTATAAGGAAACTATCATGGGTAGCTTTGATTTATCATATTTGGAAGGAAATAAACACTAGAGTCTTCGGATGAGCTCATTCGCCATCAGCTAGTATTTGTAGGAGAATCATCCATGAAGTATATATTAAAATGTCTCACCTTCCAAGTGTAAGAAGTCTCAATGTAAATACTATTATTAACTGCAGTTGGGAGTTATTATTTTGTAATTAATGTAATACGGGGTATGCCCCTAAGATGATATAATTATTTTTCATTAATCCAAATCTTACTAATTACCAAAAAAAAAAAAAAAAAACAATGCAAAATTTGAACAGTAACTAGTACGGAATAAAATAATGGCGGGCGTAATTTTACTGAAATTTATTAACTAAAACACATTTGATTTGACTTTACATCCACTATATATATATATATATATATATATATATTCATAAAACTCAAATTTGAAAGTGCATATTTAAATCTAACTAATTATTATTATTATTTTTATTATTATTATTACAATTACAATCTTAACCGGAGAAGGTAGTTATGGAATTGGAAGTATTTGTAAGAACCATGGTTTAACAAGCTCTAAGTGGTTTCCCACAGAGACAATCGTTATAAGCAAACGACGAGGCTTCAAGATGGTCGAAAGGGGAGCCCGCCGGAATGGGCCCACAGAGGTGGTTGTGACTGAGATCGAGGTGGCCGATGAAGGTCGCCGACGTTATGGATTTGGGAATGGGACCTCTCAGCCGATTATACGAAAAGTCCATCACCATGAAATACGATCTCGACCCGAAAGCATCGGGTATGACACCTTCCAGCGCGTTTCTGCTGAGATTTAATATGCTGATGCTCGAGTTTATCAACGTTGGCGGCACCCGACCCGATATTCGATTACCATCCAGATTCAACGTTGCCAGAACCGCCATCTTCCCCAGAGTTTCCGGTATGGGCCCCGAAATCTGGTTGAAGGAAAGATCCAAATCGGCGAGACGGTAAATGAACGACACGGAGCCGGGAATTGTCCCGCTGAGTCGATTCCGACTCAGTAAAGCCCGGCTCAGCATTCGGAGCTTCCCGAAGTTGCGCGGGATCGTCCCGGTGAGCTTGTTGTTTCGGAGATCCAAGTGCATTAACGACGAGAGGTTCGTTATCGACCGGGGTATCGTGCCGGTAATATTGTTGTCGGCGACGTTCAGCACCGTGAGTCGACTCAGTCTTCCGATATCAGACGGAATTTCGCCGGAAATTTGGTTTCCGATTAAGTCAAGGATTCGGAGAAAGGGAAGGCCGTTGGCAATGCAAAGTGGGATATTGCCGGAAATTCCCTTCCAGTCGGCGATTGTTAGGCTCGAAAGGCGGTTCAATCTACAGATGGCGGGAGTGATATAGCCAGTCATGAAACCAGTCCGGTGGGCTTTCTCGAAGATTGGGTCTTCTGACTCGCCGCGGAGGTTGATGTCGGCGACCCGGCGAGACGTTGGGTCGCAGCTGACGCCGTACCAGCCGTGGCAACAGTCGGGGCCAGTCCACGAGTTGAAGATTCCCAAGTAGGGTTCTCGTAGGGCTGCTTTGAAAGCCAGCAAAGCCTGCCGATCCGACGGCGCGCACGAATTCACGGCCGAGCTAGCAGCAAGCAAGAGAGCAGTGACAAAGGAGACGATTCTCATCTGTACGTCAAAAGCCATTACCTCTCTCTCTCTCTATCTATGGATGTGGAAGAGAAGAAAGCACGTGCACATGCAGTCTCATGCAGCGAAATAACTTTAATGACCTAGTACTTGAGCTTGGAGTGCTGAAATGATCTCACTCGCCCAACTTGACATTGGTAGGGTTTATATAGTCGTTTGACAATTTTTTTATGACGGTTTTGCCCTTACGGTGCAAAAGCCACTTCAAGTAAATTTACTGAGGCTGCGTTTGGCATGTTATATTTTGTTGAAAATCTCTGAAAATCTCTATAAATCTCTGTTAATTTTATATCACATCAACTTTTTTCTCTCACTGCACGCATTACGAACTCTCCCCAAACCACAATTTATCTCAATTTATCTCATTTTTTCTTACTCCAAACCAACCCTGAGAGTAGAATTATAAGTAAATTTAAAGTTGTGATATAAATTATTTTATTTGTATTTTGAAAATTGGACAAACTTATAATTAAATTAAATTTAAACTAGTATCGAATAACTCGGTTAATTTTACAGACCAACTTTATCATGTATATTATATGTATATATGTATGTCGGTGTAGAGATTACATCACGAAAAGTTTTCGTGATGAGGCTTGAGACACATGATTAAGGCCCGTTTGGTTGACCAACTTTTGATAAAAAAGTACAATAAAAATAGAGATGTGACAAAAAAATAATAGGTGTTAAAATTTAATTAAAAGAAAATATAAAAAATAGTTTAAAAATTAATGAATTTTAATAATATTTTATAGACCAAATAGGGCCTAAATGAGAATGTGAGGCCAAACCGTGTGCTGCCCCGCGTGGCAGCTGCTTGCCCGCGTTCTAGAGTTTTGGGCCATTACAAGGGGTGTTTGGAGTAACAATTTGTGGTAATCTTTTGATTTTTTTTCATCAAAAGCTATTAATTACAATTTTTAATGTATTTAATGAAATAAATAGTAATTTTTAACAATTTTTTATAACTTTCAAGTATTTGATAAAATTTTTAGTAATTTTAAGTAACTTTTGATAATTTTTAATAAGTTCTGAGTTTAAAAGTTATTGTGAGAAGGTAGAAACTAACAAAAATTAATGTTTTACCAAATACCAAAAAACAAATTTTGATACTTTTCTGCTAAAAGTTGTGCGGCCAAACAAAGCCACATGCATATGTTTAAAAAAAAAATTGTCAAAAATAGTAATAAAAGTGAGAAGGGACATCTAGGAGCGTTTTATTTAAAAATAAAAAATTTGTAAAATTCTCATAACTCTATAATTCTTCATTATTTTAAGTTATTTATTATCAAGTTGTGTTACGATTGTAATATGTGTATAATTATGATACGTAAAACTTAATTATAATTATCTTATAAATAAATTAGTATTTTACATAATTATTGCTTATTTATAATTTTAATTTTATTTAAATTAGAAAGTTCATGGATATCACTTGATATGTTTATTTAATATACGTTTCTATTTGTTATATAATTTCTTATTTTTTTATTTTTATTTTATTTAAAACATATTTTTATTTTTTATTTTTCTATATTTTAATAAATTATTATTTAAAACACAATAAATATTATTATTATTTTTATTAAAAATAATGTAAAAAACTATTTATCCTATTAAATAAAGATTTTAATAATAAACATTATTAAACAAAATAAAATAAAAAATAATTATTGTACTAAATAAATAATTTAATTTATTAACATTAATTTATAATTATAACTATCTTAATTTACAATTATATAATCTAAAAAGAATTGGTATTGTACATAATTACCACTTATTCACAATTTTATTCAAATTAGAATGTTTATTAATATTACTTAATATTTTTATTTAATCTACACTTATATTGATCACATAACTTCTTATTTTTTATTTTTTATATCTTAATAAATAATTGGATAATTTCAATTAACCACTATCAGATATTTGATATTTATTAGATCAGATAATTTGATATTCATTGGATTAAGTAATATATTATTATCTAATATAAATTATAAATTCACACGAAATTTGAGTACACATAGTAAATTAAAAAAATAAAGTATAAAATAGCATTCATGCCCATAAAAACTTACTAAAATTTTATTATGTTGACTTTTATTTATTATTAACATGGATTAAGGAGTAGAAGCTTCAAACTTTGATATGAAGATTTTATCGAATAAATCAGGACCTACGATTCAAACAAAGTTTTAAGTTATAACAAATAACTAATACGTCAGGTAGAATATCTTTATCAGTTGTAATCATATCTCCATGTAACGCAATGCAAATCTCCAACTTAAGGAGAATTACACTAATTTTCTCTTCAACTCTATATTACTAACTTTAAATATACATATACATATATATATATATAGTCTCAAAAAAATATAAATATGTATGTATTTATTTATATTCCGGCCATAACGTTTATTGTTACTGTTTCTTGTTACTATAATTTAATTCTGTCATTACAAAATTGTTGTTATATTTCAATTAAAAGTTTGAATAAAACATAATTTTTTTTATTTTTATAAAATGGTGGTTGAAAACCAAACTTATTTTTTAAAACGAGTTGGATTGAGGTATATGGATCGGATCTGAATTATGCGAGATTAGGCCTAACTATTTTTTAATCTAAAGTGGATTCATTATTATTGGATTTGGACTGGTTCTAATGGGTTTGATTCAAACTTGACCTATTGATATGCGTATTTATTACATGTAGAATTTAGATGAATAAAGAATTTAATTTAATGTAAAAATGTTGAGAAGATAATCAAATATATGAATAACCAAATATATATTGGGTAACGAAATATTTATAATTTGTATATAAATTGTGTTTATAATAATTAAATCACTCAATCACTTTGTTGTGGAATATTTCTATCTTAGAATTGATTTGATTTTAAAATAAAGAATTGATTTGATTTGATTTGATTTGATTTAATTTGATTTGATTTGATTTGAATTGGTAAATAAAATTTTGTATTTGAAACATATTTTGAAATTAAGAATTGAATTTATTTGGTTTAAGAAAAATACTAAGTTTGATCATGTTAATGTGAGGTAGAAAATATGGTAAATATGATACATAAAGATAAATTTGTTCACTTACTTACAATAATGAATTCTTATTAAATTATATTATTTTGGATTGGAATTCAAATAATATATAAATTTCAAAATTTAAGTTATGAAATAACATCAAATCTAACATATAAAATTTTATTTTAATTCCAAACATAAAAATTAATCAGAATTTGTATTAAATAAAATCAAATCCCATCAAAATTACAGTTCAAGATATAATAAAAAATATTACTTAATAAAAAATGTTATGTCTATAGAAAAATTAATGATATATATTTCGCAGCATTATTTTCAAATTATTCTCAATTTTTTTAAAGAATTTTAACATCATACATAGATTTTTTATTTTTTTTTTCAAACCATCACCAATAATTTCCGAATTACGAAATTTTTACCCCACCAAATAATTTTGAATGCGGAATTTGTTACAATGATACAGATACACCCGAATTATATTTTTAATAATACGGTAATTTTTGTTTTCTCCTGTAAAGAGTCAAGTAATATTGACTTGATTATACGGATTTAATGGGTTAAAAAAACGAAATTTCAAATTACTAAAAATTTAGAAAAAGTTTGCCAAATCAAATAATAGTTACATATTTAATGGATTTTATGACTTTTTTTCGTCAATTTTTTTTTAAGTTGTAGTTTTTAGGCGTATTAATTCCATTCATAAAAAATATCAAAAAAATTTATTTTTACTTGAATAAAAACTAAAATAAAAAAAATAATTATTTCATTACTTCTATACCAAACTGAACAACTTTTGCTTAAACTTACAAATTTTTCAATTTTTTTATTCAAATACAATTAATATGTCTAAAAGTTGTGATTAAAAAAATAAATTTTAATAAAAATTGTATAAAATAAAATATAATTAAAAAAATTTTCAAACTAATTTTTGTAAAACTAAGGCAATGTTTGAAATGACAAAAAATTTTAAAAAATAATAAAAAATTCTAAAATTTTTACTTTTTATCTCATTAAAAAAATTATAAATTTATCATTTATCTTATTTTATTTTATTTTATCTCACTTTTTATCATTTCAAACGCAACCTAAATCCATCCTTACCCAGCGCAGGAAATTGGTTCATTGTCAAGATTCGCTGGACTTCCGATTCCAAATCGCTTGGATGACGTCTGAGCACAATGTCTCGTCGTAGACAGGGCCCCACAAAATTTATTGGCTGAATCTTTTTGCCTGCCCCTCTCGCAAGTGGCCTGGTTTATTAGTTTGCGGAAAAGGTGGGGGGACTAGAGTTTTGTCCGGGGAATTTTTTTATAGTAAACAAATACATACATATATATATATATATATATAGTAAATACTGTCCACGGTTAATCAACCCATAACACATTATCAAAATAAATATTTTCTTTTAATAATTTTACCTGAAAAAACAATATCAAACTGTATCTTGGAGATTGAGGAAAGCAGAAAGATGGTTAAAAAAATTTGAAGAAATATATTAAAAACCCTAAAATGATTAAAGAAAAAATCATTACTCATAAGAGATCATTACCTATAAGAGGATATATATATATATATATTATAATAAGAAGAGAGAGAAAAAAATATAAAATAACATATATAGGTTCAAAAAATCAAAAAAGTAACCAGGAAATTAAAGAGATATATTAAAAATTTTATGGCGGGCTGAAGAATATATCAGTTTATCGCATTTGTAGAAATTCTAATGTGGTTGGAGAGAAGAGGTAGAAATGGATAAGAAAAAAAAAAAAAAGAGAGAGAATGATCAGAATAACAGACATACTAAAAAAGATGTAGAAGAGCAGAATGAGAAAGAAAGATGAATATTAGAATAATAGAAAATCAATAAAATAGCTTGAAATTAAAAAATTAAAAATTCTATAGCCGTTGAAGAAGAGACAGAAGTAAATAAGAAGAATAGAAGAAAATCAGAATAATAGATATTTTGAAAAAGATGTAGAGGGTGTTTGGTAACTCAAAAATTAGCAAAAAAAATATCAAAAGTTGATTTTTGTGTGTTTGGTAAAATCACAAATTTTGCCACTTTTTTGATTTGTTACAGTAAAAAGTCCCACTTCATAATTACAACTTTTTTGATTTGTTACGGTAAAAAACATACCAAACACTTAAAAGTTATAACTTTTTTACTTCGCTACAGTAAAAAAATTTACCAAACACCCAAAAGTTACTAAAAAAAATACTAAAAATTCCACTTAGTTTAACCAAACACACAAAAAAGTGCAAAAAAAAACAATCAAAAAACTACCAAAACTTAAGTTTTTTTTTAACTTCCAAACACCCTCGTAGAGAGAAGAATAAAAAAGAATGATGAGGAAGATTAAAACAACAGAAAATCATTAAAATCCCCCGGAAATTAAAAAATATATGCACTAAGGGAAGAAAAAAAATTGAATTAATAAGAAAACGCATTTGGGTTTTTAGATAAAGTGACGCATTATTAGAATAAGCTTTCATTAGCAGTATAGATTATTTTCCTTTCAACACTATGTGCTATTCTTTTGCTGTTATAACAGCAGAAAAAAAAAATTAAAAAAAAATAATCTGATGGAGGGTACCCAAAAGATTGAGTGATCCCAGCCATTGATTCAACTGCCTTATCATCGGACTGTGTGGATATTAGGCCCACGCACCTAATAATGGAGGTATCGCAGAATCTGGGTCATTCTCAAATGTGGAAGTGATAAAGTGAGTACAAGCAAATCATGTGTCAATGTTTCTAGGATTTCAAACAAGCTTAAAGATTTGATCCACACAAAAAATAAATAAATAAATAAATAAAATATTATTTAACAAATAAATAAAATCTTTTAATTTCTTTTAATTTGGAGAGCCCCAGTCACAATTGTAAAAATCATAAACAATTGATAATATTTTTTTTTTAATTTCTTTTATGCTTGATTGGATGATTTTCATGGAAGCTCTTTAGTTTGCATGGTGGTAGTATACCACTATGAAATGCAAAATGAACATGTATACAAGTTGAGTACACGTGTTAAATTTCAATACGTTCTTAGATTTTCTTGCATCAAACTTAATTTCTCAAAATTAATCTATTCCCCCATTATGTGATGATTTTACTTAGATGCATATAAGTAAAATTTATCGACTCTTAATTTAATTCATTGTATGTTGGTTAGATACTTTATCTTTCGCCCTTAGTCTCTTTATTTTATAATTTTTTTTATTTAATTTGAATTAGTTTTAATTGTTACTTCTTAGAGATCGTTTGGTATGAAGTGAAAATTTTAGAGGTGAAAAATTACAAGCAGTAATAGTTAATGAGGTAATAAATTTATGATACTTATGTTTGAATTAAGAAATTAGATATTATTTGATAATAATTATATTATATTTAGAATGTTAAAAATCTTAAAAGGATAAAAGTTAATTATATTTGAAATGAGAGTCATTTGACTAAGGAATAAAAGTTGATATTTAATTTTAGTGAAATATTATAATAAAATAACTCATCATTATAATTATTATTTTAATAATAATTAATTTTAATAAAATATATAATTTTAAATAAAAATAATTATAAAATATAATTTTATGATAGACTAGTATTTCAATTGTAACTCATTTTAATAATGAATTATTATTTGTTAAAAAACATTTTTAGTTTGATAAAATAATTTAATAAAACAACTAATTTTAGTTTATTTAAATAAATTATTAATTTTAATAAATTATATCAACACACTACATAATCTACTAAATTATTATCTTTGAGAAATAATTTTTATTTAATAACATATCCTAATAAAATAAATCATTTTAATAAGTAAATATTATTTAATAAAATAATTTTATTTTGAGAAAATAAATAATTTTAATCATAGATTAATATTTCAGCACTATTAATTTAATAAAATAAAACAAATCATTTGAATAATAAATTATTATTCATTAAATATTATTTAATAAAATAATTTGATAATTAATTAATTTTAGTTTGATTAAATAAATTATTATTTTATAATATTTACTATAATTATTTATAAGAAAACGTTATATAAGATTTTATAAGGGTGTAAAGTAATATTCTACGAAATAACGAGAAACAGGTATAATTTTTATACCACTTCCTGTTTCCCACCTCTTCCACCAATAATAATTTACTCCTGATCCACTCTTGCAAACTAATATAATTGAAGGGAAAAATTACCCTCGATAAAATTTACTCTCCATTACTCCCAAAACAAACATATCCTTAGGTGTGATGAAATGTCTAATTTTTTCATTCAAAATTCAAACCCATTTTCATTTATCTAAGTTGTTTGACATCCATTAGCATTGAGTGGTGAACCCATTAGTTAAAACATTCCCTACAAAATTGAAATGTATTTCTCATTTTATAAATTTAAATTAAGGTAATTATACTTCACTCCTTCTAATTTGAATAAATAATACTTGACTCACAAACTAAACACATAACCTCTCTCGTAATTTAGGTTAAAATATAAAATTAACAAAACATATGAAATTTAATCACGTTTGTATCACACGTGTTTATATGCAACCATCTAAAACTTTGTCTCAAAAAATAAAAACAAATTAATTTTTTTAAGAAATAAAAATTTCCAAAAAATGAATTTCTGTGCCTACTTTTGTAAGAAAATAAAAAATAAATAAATAAAAATTCCTCAACAAATTTTGAAGTACGAGACACAAATCTAGTTACATTTAACAAAATCAATCAATTTTAAGTTATATATTAACTTTTGAAGCGTAACTGCCCACCTAAACCATGCCATACATTTGCAAAATACAAGCACAACAATTAACTGAAGATTTGTAGAACAAATTCACATTTCATTGTATTTGGATGTGTTTGAAATTGTATAAAATTATAAAAATTAATGTCTCGTTGTTTATGCGTTGAGTAAAGAATTTAAAATTCACAATCTCGTAATTCATGCTTATAGAAATTTGTAAAGTTTTGTATTTTTTTCATAGCCCCAAACGTTGCCAATTGTATTGTCTAGTGCTTTCCGTGAGAAACGAGAAAGTTTTGTAATTCCCTGGAATTCTCTTTGTACGACAACAATTTGCAATAAATTTGAATAATGTGCTGTGTATTACTTTATCCATTTCCTAATCCCTTCATCAGTGTACCATCCCACAAGTAAGTAATCTTGACCACATTCGATCTTTACTAATCAACCTGTTCTCCTCACACCAAACAGCCAATATTGACTAAATGTCAAAGGTCTCTCTATATATTAATAATTTGTCCGGCACATATGCAAGAGAATACAGAGCCGCCAAAAAGGAGGGGGGGGGGAATAGAAAATCAATTCCCAGGCGAAGAATTTCCACCATCACTATTCCACCAAAAACTAACAGAGAAGCTATTGGTAAGAGATCGCACATAATGCCACCATTTCGGAGGGATATAAAGCATTTCACCTTCCTCTAAAATGCAGTCCATAAATTCGAGGTCCTGCACCTTCGGGAACTTTTCCACATCCACGTCACCCAAATCAACCTTGAAGCAAAAGTTGTTGATCAGCATTATACTTTAGGTAACTAATAAATATATATGAGCTATACTCCATGCAAAGTAGCACTAGCTCCAACTCTGAACTAATTTTCTACCACAAGAGGCAACAAAAGAAATGCAACTAGCCAAAAAAAAATGCAATATAAAAAGAAAATTTTCGTCTGCAGATTAAAGACTTTAATTACTTGAGAAATCCATAAAAACAAGAATCACATGGCAGCACCGAAACGCTTGAAGCTATTTGGCAGTTCTGAAGTGATGCCATCAGATGTGCATTTGAATGATGAGAAACACTTTATTTCAAAATAACAGACGCATCATCCATTTTTCTTTTCTTTTTATTTATTTATTTTTTCTTTGCCCACAACATATTAGATACATCTATGTACTCATCAAAGGGTTTGGGATCAACAATCATAGATTAATGAGCACAACAAAGAACTCTGCTCCAAGTTCTGTTTCATCAATAAGGTTCTTAAAGTTCATATCTTTCCAAGGATAATTCCAATATGAACCTGCTAGTCGACATGCATGAGGAAATCCTGTGAAATCAAATATTATAACATGTCTGATACCCAGAGGTAACTACAAGTGGTGATTTAACTCTATTGTGTAGAGGACGTACGAGTGTTTAGAAGTAAATTAAATTATAATAAGGAAGCCAGCATGTGTATAGCTATGGAGTTGGACAAGCATCTTATTAAGATTGATCTTTCGGTAAATACTAGCATTTTCCCAGAAATAATTTGCTCAAAATCTAATGCAGGGTTCGCAAGCACAGCTACCTGGCTGGAATTGCTAAGCATGGACTCGTTGTGTGGGTAAAGTTCCTCCGACAATGAAGCTGGATAAAGCCGTACATACTTTTTGCCAACAACCTGAGAATCATTCTCAACAATCAGATAAACATTGTGTGTGTATATATAAACACACACACATATATAAAATTATGAATGTGATGTCATCATAACACCAGACCAGATGCTAGAGAGAAAACACCAGGAGTGATTGACAAGCACCAACCGTTAGGGCTGAGTTTGTTTGCGGGATTATTTTGGGAGATTGGACTATTTTTAACCAAGTTAACTTTAATCCTGTGTTAGATTTGCAGTATTGGAATAATCCGGACTATACTACCTATCCCATAAAATGGGGGATAAGTAAAAACATGAGGGTGGTGGTATTATATATCCTCACCCCCAGATTTGTTCCCGCTAAAATTTAAAAGTTCAAAATTATTTAATATTACATCTCATGTCAAATCACATCTTCTATCCCACTTTATATCCCATTAGCCAAATACCAAGAAAATAATCTCACATACAAAATTGATCCCATATTATATCCAATCCCACATATTATCCCATGATATTACTTATACTCCATCATCCAATCCCTAGATCAAACATAGCCTAAATCAACTTGTATATCAACTATAAACAATTTACCTGCACAAGAGAATGTCCACTTCATCTCTCATTTTGTTCACTTAATCAAATTTTACTTTTATTTCTTGAGGTTTCACAAGTGTCATCTAATTTAAAATTTCACAACCATCCCTCCCTAACTTTTTTTTTTTAACTTTGGATTCCCTTAAACAGGATTCTTCAGTGAATAGAGTTACAGTCTTTTGAGTACCTGAGCAAGTATATTATGGTGAGGATCATGGTGCAATGGTGTTTCTGTCCCGGCAGGACCAAACCAAGCATTAAGTGATCTGAGCTCCCCGCCACCAGCAAAACAGTAATCAGGGATAAAAATGTCCTTTCGAAGCTCTTGTATCTGCCATTTAAACATTAAGTCAACTGCTGGAAGCTGTAATATGAAGTCCTAATGCTATATGCTAGCTTCCAACAGAATAGCATCCTCGTAAAAGGTTATGCATGCCTGATCAAACAATGGATGCTGGGCTAAATATGTTGGAGCACCAAAACTAGAGTCATTCTTCTGAATCCTCTCAAGAAACTGGGAAAACGTGATTAACTCTTGTTTCCAGTCTGAGCATAAATAATTCTTCCCGACCTGCAAGACATTTTCAAATTTACTAGTTTTAAGATCAAGAACTCAATCTATGCACAGAATATTTTCCGTTAACTGAATCATAACATATAAGACTTATAAAGACGAGAGAGAAAAAAACTGGAAAAAAAATCCATTTAGATACACATAAACATGTATATTTATATATATATGCAACAAGTTATACCATGCTTCAAAACAGAATCCAATATGGTAATAAGATTTCAGTTTAACAAGGTGACTTAAGGTTTAATATTTTAACAAAATGGCTGTCAGGTGACCAAAGGATGGGACAGAAGTTGTTTGTATATATATATATATATATAACCTTCACACAGGAACTAAAAATATGGACAAGTTACGTTACTTGGACTGTTCTATTTCCTCCAATGTACCCCGTATCCCAGATATCACAAGGGTAAATATATAGGATACATGTCCAACACCCATGGCCAAACTGGACATTTAGATTCTCTAATTTTTAAAGTCTCTTAAAAACACGACATACCTTTGATGGTAAAGAAAAATTTTAATCTTTCATGCAGATAGAATATTACAATCTCATTTTATTTTATTTTATTTTCTTCTTTTACAATTCTCAAGTACATTTCTAAATAGTAAGTTAGGAACTATATTTTACGTCAATATATTACACAATATACATTATATTCAAATGTTCACCTGTCCACATAACCCACCTGATTTTTGAACACATATTCTAATATCCTAACATTAAAGTTTTGGGAGGTCTGAAGCCTGGACATTCCCACATCCAACACTCTTACCCAAGTTCAAGCGACATAGTGTTTAAGCACTTTAAGCATTCAAGAATCTTATTGATAAGGTGTCTGTAAAATGACTGATTACAAGCACACGATCCCTACCACCATCAACCTTGAATACAGGAACACAAAATATCTAAGCACAAGTGTCAAAAAATCTTATTGTTGATATGTCTGTGGAATGATTGATGATGACCACATGATTCCTATCACCATTAAAATTTAAAAGGTAGTGAAACACTATTTCAAAGACATGGCTTCCATGTAGCAACTCAATAATTGTTGGGAGTACTTGCAGAACATAACAGCAACTCATTGATAAGCTACTTGCAAGTGATCGCCTGAACAATAAGCTGCTCCCAACAACTAAGGAAACTAACAAAAATTATACCAATCAACAACACTTATTACTAAATCCAAATTACCATTTAAACATACAAAAAAAAAAAACTCAAATTCATCTTTTTATCTTTCTTGAGAAGTGGACAAGCCACCTATTCCCATCAGAAATAATCTTAGACCCTGATGCAATTACAACCGAGGACCAACTCCAGTGAGAACAAAAGGCACAAGAGCAAGCTTTAAGAAAAGAGTTTAAACATGTTAATTTTTATTTTTTGAGTGGTATGATTAAGTAGCACTTATGGATTGGGTAATGATGTACACTATAACTTTATTACTAAATATCACTTTGTTAACTTTATTAGTTGAAAGGTAGGCAACCTCCTTTGATATGGGTGCTTGCAAACGAATAATGAGCAACCTATCATTGAGATTATTATTGAAAGAATCTTGCTGCCTACTTGTTTACATAGTGATTGCACATAACATTTCACTAGGTGGTTGCACATAAACTAATGTGCCCATGCTTCTAATTGAATGGTTGCATGTGGGCCACATGTCACTACCTTCTTGCTTGTTAGGTTTTGCAAAAATCAAACATTATCCATGACTATTCTGAGTCCATCTGCAATTGTATTTGTTGGAACCACTAGCCAACTATGTCAAATCTTCACCATATCACCCTCTGGTTGTTCAATAAACAGGGAGGAGATGGTGAGTTATCTTTTCATTAAATAGTGGTCTTGGGAATTGTCGGAGCATCTTTCCCCAATATATGTTATAGTATGGCTCACCTGTTTACAAAAACAGGTCATGTTGCTAACTCCAATTATTTGGGACAGACTAATGAGTTGGTCATGCTGTCCTCTACTGTTGGAAGAGGCAAAAGGTCAAATCCTGGCAAGACTTAGGGACTGGGGAGAGGAAGTTACGTGAGCCGCTCTTAAAGATTTATGATTTGTTAGTGAGACATTAAAGAGTTGCATGAGTCCTCCAATGAAAACACCAGTTCGCATCTTCTCTTGAGAAGGGATTTGCGGGATTGGGAAGTTGGTAGAATCCTAGATCCCTACACAACCCTCTATGAATGGAAATCAAGAAGAAGCAGAAATAATCTAAAGTGGAACATTTCAAATCAAGACATTTTAAAGTTAGGTCTTTTACCAACACATTGGAAGGTGGAGGTTGAAGGCCTTCTTTTCAATGGGGTAACGTGCAAAAAGTCGGGGCCCCTCCCAAAGTAACTTTCTTTGTATAGTGCATGCTTCATGGTAGGACCCTCCAACTAGACAATCTAATCAAAAGAAATATGACTTTAGTTAACTGGTGTTACCTATGCAAAAGCAGTGAGGAAACTATTGATCATCTCTTTGTTCAATGCTTGTGTGTATTTGAACTGTGGAATCTAGTCTTGTCCCACTTTGGCATGTGTGTCCTTAAGGGAAGTAAAAATGATTTTCCTCGAATGGTGGCATGCTTCCGTGATACACATTGGAACCTTATCCCAATGTGTATCACATTGCTGATATGGGGAGAAAGAAACAAAATCTGCTTCACAGACATAGAGTCCTTATTTAGATTAAAGAGCTTGATGTTAGGTCTCCTATACAGTTGAGCGTTCAAGGGCTAAAGATCTGAATTGGGTTGCTTTTTACAATTTACAGAAAACATTGATACTTGTTCATAAGGTTTTGGGTAAAGCCTCTTTCTCTTAGAGGTTTTTGTCAAAGGCCAACATTGCCTTGATGCCTTTTTCATAAAATTTTCTTATTCAACACAAATATATATACACTAGCAAATAACCCGTGCCTACGGTACTTCTCAACTAAAATTAAATATGCACGCATTTGAAATTGACATATGTTAGCACATTTTCCCTTTTCAAAGACCCAAAAATCCCCTTTTCATCGTAATACTGAGAAGCAATATTTTTGTCATTCTCAATACAACTCTTCAGATATCATCATTGAGTTCAACTCAATGATCTATCAGAATGTGAAGTGACTCAAAGACTGGACGAGAGTTTGAGAGGAAGCTTTAGTTTGCAAAGATCTCAGCCATTCGTTGAAAAATAAAACTCAATCTTAGCCTTTGGATTATAGTTTGTGAAAGAGACATTTTTGAAATGTGTTATGTTTTATTATATAGATATACACACTAACAGTATGTGTACATTATTTTTTTTTTAATCAGTAACTATTATTTAAATATTATTTTTTTTTATAACCAGAGTATCCAAGCCAGCTAGTAAGCAATATTTGCATACTATTATAATATATAAGAAATATTAAAGATATTTTATTACATACATAGGTGGGTTCAAGGTAGGAAGGCCAGAACTTTAACGTCTCGTACCCGCTTTAGGTTAACCTAACCCTAGCACATCTATTCAAATCTCAAACTGTCCAATTGGGGTCAAGTGAAGCAGATAATTGGGTTCACTGTTAAATAGCCATACCCATTTACAATCTTTTAAAGGACCTCCCATTCATTGCCTACACGTGCACCTCCCTCATGGTGCCTAACAAGGTGCATGTGGAGGCAAAGGACGGTAGATCCTCCAAACAAAATAATATGTTCTCTTTGCCAAAAGATTCTCAAGCATTAATGCAAATTTAATATCTAAAATAATGCAAAAAGTAATTTCCTTAACAAAGTTATTAACAACTAAATAAAGGATGCAGAAAAAGAATTTCTATGCAAACAATTTGAATAATAATACCCAGTGCTAACAGCTAGAAAAATAATCACCTCAACTGGAACCGTGCGATAGCCAGCAACCCTTTTCAAGTAATCAATGTCATTCCACTTTGTCCTAGCTGGCCAATGAGCCATACAATCACTGATTCTAACTGGAGAACCTGACAAGAAATAGTCACGCAGGAATCCCTCCAAGGATAGAGCAGACTGTTTCTCAACAATCTTACAAGACAATGAATTTCTGGGTAAAGCCTGAAGCACCTGCATTTCAAATACTGTACAAAAGTTACTTTTCCTCCCTTCCCTACACATATCATTCAAAAGATTGGTCGAGGTATCTTAATCAATTGTAAGATGAAAGAATAGAGAACAATAAATGCAATGATTTAGAGAGAGAGGGGGGGACGGTTTGGACACCAACAGTGAATTTTGAAACTAGTTAAGTTATCCATCGACAAATGAATATATCATTCAACCGAAATGGAGTAATGTTGGTTTTTTCACCTTTACTAAAAGCTATCTGGAAATAAGATTCCTCCTTTTATAACTTACTCAACCATTTAGAGCTTGTTCATTTCTTGATAGCGTCAAATAACTATTCTTGCAGAATGAAAAGGGAGAGGCTAACATAGTATTGCTATGTAGCTTCCTGACATTGATGTAGCAACCATCAAATATTAGTTCAGATGTATTCACACCATTTTACCTGACAGTCCTGATTGCAAGTCATCGGACATAGCAATGTTGTGTCAACCCCCCCCCCCCCCCAAAAAAAAAAATAAAAAATCCTATCAAAATAGCTTTGGAGTCCTTTATCTAGACCAACTATATGAACAATGAACCACACCAAGCATAATTAACCCAAAAGTACAAAAACCCACATTAATGATAAGAAAGTTTAAACTCGTCAGCTATACCATGTCAAACAAATCTTAAGTATAGTGCAAACATTAAAAAAAAATTAAAAAAAAAAAAGAAAGAAAATAAATTTTTAATCGGGTAAAAGTTACATGTAATGTGGAATATAATCAACGTGAATTTTAAAGAAAATCCGAACAAACAAGGGTCCGAAATTCACTATAACAAAGTCTGGCCGAAATATTATTGCATATTCCAATCAAAATCAACTTATTATCTTACAAATGCGAGCTCTCACACAGAAGCATATCAATAGTAATTTACAAAAGGAAAACAAAAATGCGTATCACGAAGAGAAGAAAGAACGAAACGATCAGAAAACAGACCTCACCTCCGCCTCCTTAAATTCTTGAGCGACAACAAGACATTGGGCTTTAGGAGCTCCTTCAGTTCCTTCCTCAGAATCCCTAAGAGCACCAGCCTTTGCCGACGCCTTCTCGACCGCCGAGTCTAAATCTTTGCGCAGAGCCAATCCTCCCATAATCAAGCCCATATCGAGAACCCTAAGGACCTCCTTTAAGTTACCGTTATTGTAATGGAACTTGGCCACATTGAGGCACGCCATCGAGTATGCGTCTCTCCAGATGGGGAGCACCGAATGCCAGGGCCCCGAGTGGAGCTGCTCCCAAGCCATCTCACGCGCCGCTTCCGCCGCCCGGAAGTCGCCGGCGGCGGCCAGGGCCGACATGCGTACGTAGGCGTAGCCACCCTGTTCCGATATTTTGTGGAGGATGTTCGGACCCTCAGCGTCTAGGAGCGGGGTATCTAGCAGGTCGGAGAAGTCGCTGGAAATGGTTGTGGCCATTGGAGAAGCAGGCGGAGAAGCTTCGATTATTTACTGTTCACACGAGGCGGGGCAGTCGAATGTATATATACACACACAGTTCAGAGATATTTTAGCGATGGATCTTCTGGAAAGATCTAACATGACGATAAGGGGTGGACTGGAAAAATTGGGTCAAGTTTAGCTCAGAGACATTTTACAGGGGGTGTTTGGATGGCAGGGGAGAAAAAGAAAGTACAAAATAAAAAATTGATGCTGGAGTAATACGTGTTATAATTTGGTTAGAAAAAAATAATAATTTTTTATAATTTTTGATAACTTTAATTAATTTTTTTTGTTAGTCTGAACAGTTATTGATTTTCTCGGAAAAATCTAACATGACAATAAGGCGTGGATTGGAAAAATGAGGTCCAATTTTTTTATTAATTTTTTGGGAAATTTTTAAATATATTATATATATTTATAAAAAAATTACCAAAAAATCAAAATTAAAAAAAAATTATGTATGGGCAAACAACATGCCTAAAAATTAACAAACAAACAAAAAAAATCAAAATTTAGTAAAAAGTCAAAACGAAAAGAGTAAAAAGTAATTCTTCTCATGCCACTCTTAAGTAAGAGACAATTTTTAAAGAAAATAGTTTTTTGTATTTAAAATTAGTATCGGTGAATAAAATTAAATCAAAACTATGGATGGCAGCCGAGTGGATTAAATGAGGTACCCAATCTGACTATGAGATCTAATCTCTGGTTGTTCCTCAGTAATTCAGTGGTAGAGTTGTCGATTGCTAATTGATTGGTCGTCGACTTGAATCTTATCTGGGGAAATTTGACTAATTATGAATAATTCAATTATTCAAAATGAAAAAGCTCGTTTTATTTGTTAACAGTAGGTAACTCATTTCCTCTCTTTGTTTATATTACATTATATCTCATCGTATCACATTCAATTTTGGATATTTGAGAATTACCATTAATGCCTCAGTGTAGGTTCGGGAAACTCTTCTGTTCCATAACCTGGGGCTATCTACAACTAGCCAATTAAGAATACTCAGATGTACTAGTACTAATAATACATCAAAGAAGTAGCCATCGATTCTCCCGAGAAGCCACAATTATCGCGAGCAAATATATTAATGACAAGGAAGGCTTTTTGTTATGCTACGAATACTTATATTTCCTCTATTATTCTACTCAAGCCTAGTTAAGAAAGAGTTACAAGGCATAAAAAAAAAAAAAAAAAAAAAAAAGTGCTAATGGGTCGAGCGTACTATATGTAATGATTCTACTATTAACGATAAATAATAAATAAAAGGAAAAAGTAAGGCCATTCTATTTTAACAAAAGACTCACATCCAAGTTTCATAATTTTTGATCCACAATCCCGATCATGATTTCCTACCTCGAGAGGTAAAGGTCATTCTCTTTTGGGCCGGTTATGGGCGAGGAAGGATTCGATCCCCTGACACAGTAGTTCATAGCCACATGCTCTAATCCTCTAAGCTATAGGCCCCACCCCATTTTCCACTACATTTATTCCCGGGAGTACCATTAAAAAAGAAAGAAATAAAGAAAAGAAAAAGAACATTTCCTCTCCGCAACTATTTTGAGTCAAAAAGATGTGAAAATGTGTTTATCTCTATAAAAATAGTGCATTCTGACGTGTGAAGTGGGAAAGAAGGTTGAGGTTTTGAATAAGACGACCTTTTTATCGTGTCATTTTTTTTTTCTTTTTCAATATGAAAAAGTAAAAAGAATAAAGGATGTGAAGCTTTTTATCATCCTAGCATCAAGCTACTTTTCTAGAAGACCTCCCTTATAATATCATCACAGTAGTATAATTTAACCACCAAGTTCGAGATGAATTTGTGTGGTTTCTCTATGCCTGGAACACCAGAATATTGAACCATGCATGAACAAAGAAAGGCATGAGATAAAAGCATATTGGCTAGTAATTGTGAGGCCCTAATTCTTGATTGGAGGGGACATAAAAGGCCTTTGCCCTTCCATCCCTTGGATAGATAAAGAAAGAGAGTAAAGCTTTTGGTTCTTTCATGTTGTCAAAGAGTTAAATAATAGTTTTTTTTGTGCTGTCAAAGAGTTGAACAATGAAAATAAATGGCAAGTGCTTGATCGAATTGATTAGGTCATGTAAGAACAAGGTTCAAGTCTACCGGTCTGTTAGGATGCCTTAGCTATATACATCGTTGCACTTCCACTTGATACCTATCTTAATGATAAACGGCTTATCTCGTTATGACTTTCTCATGAATTCTCAAAAGTTCTATCACTCGATGGAGTACTGATAAACAACATCACAATAGGACTAGGGGAAAAAAATTAAACCTCGTCGGGGTTAGAGTAAGGTAAAGGGATTAGTACCTAACCTCGACTCGATTAGGTGTAAATTTATAATAATACATTCATAATAAATAATAAAATATGCAAAAAAAAAAGAAATAAATCAAATTCATTTCTTGTGGCACTTCTTCATCTTCATCTAAGAGCATTCCTTCACTCTCTTCCCTCTACATCATCCAGCAAAGCAATCAAAGGCCTATCACTGACTCTCATTTTCAATGGCTAAAGCCTAAAGCTTCCCTAGCCTGTCACATCTGCAACTTGCAATTGTTTTTTTGGTTTTTCGGTCGAGCCACATCTACATTTAATCACCACCTAAGTTTACCTAGTCTAGGTTGTAAGATCACCGATCAACATCTCTCCACCTATTTGCTTTTTTGTTTCTTTTTTTTTTTTTTTGAAGTATAGTGCTTATATATATGTGTATGTTAGTTTCGTGTGTTAAAAACATAGCCGAGAAAGGCAAAGAGTTGGTAAACTGGAATGATACACTAAAATTGGTCTTCTCTTTTATTTTCAAAGTTTAATTAGATTAAAATACAGTGTGTTGGGTTGGTTGGCTCAGTGTTAAGAAGTATAGATTGATTGTTGCTGGTTTTTTACATTTTCGAACATTCTGGAGTTTATTTCTTCCTTCCCGAGTAACTGAGTTAGGGATTTAAATGTATTATTGTTATATACTTGTTATATTTATGCCTATGGAGATATTTATATGGTTAATTAAGTGTTTTGATGCATGACTCAAGATGTGCTATAGATATTTATATGTATATATGTGCACAGTTGTGGAAAAAGATGATGTACAATTAACTTGATTCATGTTAAATCCTTGATGTGTTGATAAATTGGGATTATTGTCATTTTGTTTTTCTGTTGGGAAGAGATAAATAGATGAAAACAATTAGTAAAATAGTTTTTCAAACCGAGTAAAAAAATAAAAAGTAATCGATTTCTGGTATTGGAGATATCCTGGGTGCACAAATAAGGAGCCTCGTATATAGGGACTGGCTTCTAGCTCCCTTGGTGCATGGACTAGGGGCTCCATGCGCATGAACTGATTTTCTTACCCCTGTGCGCACTGACCTTTCCTCTCGAGTGCACGAACTCAAAACTTATGCACACCTATTTTTACCCTCAACATATGGATGAGGTTTTTACCAAATTTTTCCTAAATTATTTTTAGAAAGAAAATGATTTCCAATGTTTATACTACTGCATTATAAAATGTTTCAAAGGGTAATGATTTCAATTATGGACTCAAAGTCAATAAAAATGATAACGAGCTGATAATGGCATTAAATGAGCATGGTCTGTGGCTAAAAATATAGTTTATAGACTATGTTGTAACATAGATTAGAATAATGTTAATGTCATTGATGTTACTAAATTGTATGTGGAAAAAATAACGAGATATGATTGCAGGTTGTTGATTTTAGGGTTAGAGGGTACTGAAAAATAAGAGGGTACATGATTACCTTTTAGGTTGAGAGTCCCTAAACCTACATAAGGTTTTGTCATCGTACCAGTAGGTTAGTGGTTTACATAACGACGCTTATTAGGTTAATCGTGGCCCTTGGATTTGATTCATAAACGATGATACTGACTTTGTTAATCGTGACCATTAAGTCGAGTCTGCTAAACGATGACAGTTCAGTTGATTGTTTTCGTTGGGTACTAGCTCATAAAAGACAACAATGGTTTAGATCGTACTCACTATATCTCATCGAGATCCCTAGTACTCCTAATTGATTAAAACTTCTTTATTAAAACTATTTATTTAAAATAAAATTCTTTATTGTTAAATCTTCTAATTTCCTATTACTTGTGTTTGATTTGGATTAAGTGTTACTTTTTTATATTCTTGCTTAATTAATTTGTTGTTTTAAATTTTTTCAGATAAATTATTGTTTAAATTGAGTTTGATTTATTTGAAAACTAGTTATTTATGGCCCTTTTGGTAAAACTATTTGTTTTCAGTTTTTGTATTTAGTTTTTCAGTTTTTAATTTTCATTGTCTAGTTTTCATTTTGGGGGAAAAAAAAGTAAAAACATGTTTGGCAAATTTTTATTTTGTTTTTGTTTTTGTTTTATTTTTTTTGGTTTTATAGTTTATTAAAAAAAAGATAAATAGTACAAAATGTAAATGAAAATGATAATTTTTTCTAATACTATAAAGCAATATATTACAAACCCAAGAACTAAAATAAAGTATATTACATCATTCATTTCTTAATATGATATTAAAATGCCAAGTATTGTGCTAATAGTACATGTTTATTTTGGAAGAAAGACAATTAAAGTTACAAATATGATGAAACTTAGTAGAAATACAAAATAATATTACATCCACAACAAGCACATAGTAGTATACGCTACCAATGCAATTTTTGTGGAAGTTCTCTTACTAATCAATGGCAGTCGGTAAGCATATTATACTCATCAGACCATATGAAAGTATTAACATGGTTGTGACTAAGAGGATAATGGTAGAAAGACAACTATAATTCTTTTTAGTGCAAGCTATAAAAACATTCATCTGGCTCACACTGAAAGAATATGGTGGTCTATAATGGTTAACATTTGCCATTCCTGAAATCATAAAATTCGTCAACATCAAATTATTGACCATATATTCAATTTGCCAAACATAATTTATAAAAAAATTAGAAATTATAGTATAAAAAATGAATAATGTACAATGTAAATGTTTTAGTACAGATCCATAAGATCAGCGACTGCTCACACTATCATAAATCTTATGAGTTATTTGATCATGAACAATTTTGATTTGTCGAGGTTGATTTTTACTTATATCAATATCAACAGTAGGCTGGGATTGCTCATTGAAGCGTGATTAGGTCTTTCGTCTTCATAATTACTTTGATCATTATTGTGAAGAACCAATTCATCCCCTTGATTGTGCATCTAAATAAGATTATGCACGGTGCTGAATAAAATTATACACGGTGCAACAAGCTATAGGAATATATCTTTGGGTTGAAATCTAAAAAATAGGCATTGCCTTCAATAAAGGGAATTTTGCCTTTAACACCCTAAAGCATCGTTCAGTATAATTTCTCAAGGAAAAGTGTTGGTAGTTAAACCACTCCTCAATTCCACTTGGTGTACGTCCATGCTTTATTCACATGATACCTCTCACCTCTATAATGGGGCCAAAAATCCAGGCATGTTAGTATATCCCAAATTTACAAGATAATATATATCTATAGGAGGCAAGGGGAACATGTTATTGGTATTAGTAATGCACTCACCAAACATCCTTGAATCATTTACAGTTCTTTCTCAACTAATGTAGACATAAGTAAGCTTTATGTCAAATAAACATACACACATTATATTTTGAGTTGGAACCATTTACTTCCCCCAATAAGGAATTTGTTTATTTATTAGAATGTGTGCTATTATGTGTGAACCATTAATTATTCTAACATAATTTTAGAAAAAAGATAAAGAATATATTAAAATCATTAAAAAAATCTCCAATAATGAAACAATTAGATATAAACTACTAGTTTACCTTGAAGAAGACTAATAAACTTACCAAAAAAAAAAGAAGACTAATACATTGGATTGTGTAAAATCCCTGATGGTACTTCATCACAAGAAGGTGATCATATGAATATTACACTCAATCTGCCGACTGCTTTTATTACTTTATGAAAATATTTTGAAATTGTCTCAGCTGAGTGTTAAAACCTTTCTACTACTATACATATTCTGTGGTTGTGTGCTATAATAAAGAGGAAGATAGCAACTTGCTCTTAAAGTGTTGTCCACCAAGAGTGCTTTAATTGGCCATGTGTAAGCAACACCTCATAGAAACTTATAAATACATTTGGACACATTCTAAATTGGTTAATTGTACGATCATCATTACCATCGTTCAATAGCTCAAATGCATATACATGACCTATTAACATGCACGTTCTACACAGAATGTGTGACTGGACATTATAGATATAATTTCCTATTTCCAATGTAAGAAATAAAAAAAAAAAAACACCCTCTTCTTCTTCAGAATAAGAATTAGAACTATCATCTTAATGCACATAAGGTTAAACACCATCCATGTTGTGTTATTTTAGAAAACCACCTATAATAATCACAAATAAAAAAATAAAAAGTATAAATACTTTGCCACGACAGATATATAGCACAAAACAGTAGTGCCTAAGGAGTTATACATAAAATATAGTTTATTTCATTGGGGGGGGGAACAACACACAAACTAAAACATTGTCTAAAATAGTATGCACGCAAAATAGTACATCTAACATTTCTTTAAGATACAAGCAGTCCTCATCAAGTTTGTAGACATTAGTTGTATTGCCACTAGATGTCTATGCCATTCTCCTCTCCAGTAGCTTCATCTTTCTTTCACTAGCTTCAATAAAAGTATTTAAGGCAGCTGATAACGAAGCACCGTAGCTTTCTCGTTTACGACTTTTTCTGAGGTGTAGTATCTACCTTCTCGTCAAGTTCATTAAGAAAGTCGTCATTTTCACTAGGCATATCCATAAATTTATGATTAGGTGTAGGGTTCTTACTATTATCGGTGGGTGAGGGCAATTTTGTGGAAACGTGAGCAAATGCTTCAACAACCGAAATGTCCCAAAAAATACGACTCAGCACTTGAAAGTGTGGCAACCCTCTCTTCTTGAACCTCATTGCGTACTTATTAATCTATGCAGAAATATTATTTTATTATGACACAAAATATGTTGAGGTAAAATAATTTTTTTATAATAAGTAACAACAAATTATACATTAAATAATATTTTGAACAGTTTTTACCACTGGCCATTAGAACTTGACACCGTATTGGTTGTAGGATCCCGACCAATTCCTGTCTCCGTCAATAGTGCCTAGAGATTCCAAACTGTCCTAAGGAGGTTATACTTGTTCTTTAGATGGTCTAAGGTGTATCAGTGTCTAGTTTTACTTTCCATCTCGTCCCTCAACCTAGACCAAACTTGTTTTGTGAAACAACCAATTTGTTTTTGACCTTTGGCAACTTTCTCGTCCATTAAAGCAAAGAAAATACCTTTATTACGTTCTGACCATGGACCAGATTTACCATCCCCTTACACCTCAACAATATCGTCTCCTAGATTCATATTTTCATTGCTCTGTATTTCCATTTCTATATATATATATATATATATGAGAATATAATTAGCTATATGTACTACAAAGACAAAGCTATATAAATATTATTTAAAACATATTTACCATTAAATGAAATTTCACTAGCATATGAAATTCTATATTTTTTATTTATATATGATATTAAAAAATATTATTTATCCATAATATAGAAAATGGAAAGACAAAACAATATTCTTCATCATGTGTGAATAAATGCTCATGTGTAAATCTGAAAAACTAAAGCAAGAAGCTATTACGTAATTCCGAGATCCATAACTTGGCTATTAATTTAATGTGTACATAAATTCTCATTTATAATCAAGGTTAATTCGTTGAAAGGCCAGAAGGACAATGAGAAATGCATCAATCTAGCCTGCTTATGGAGCCAAAGTAACTAAAATAAAGAAAAATGAATAGCACATCAAAAATCTGAAAAGCAATACAACTATTGGCATCTAATGCACAAATATAATAGGTCCAAAGCAATAAAAGAACAACATAAATTTGTCTTTTCCTCTTCAGATATTCCCTCTAAGTAGAGCTTTCATATTGTTACGTCTACCATTGCACAAAGATATATTATCACATAATAAAAGATTATAATAAAACACTAATTATCGTAACTTGCATTTTCAAGTAGGTATGCGACTTGGGTTGTGTAAACATGCTGAACCTTCCCATTATTTAAAATATTGATAAGGTCAAACACTAAAATGGCATGTAAAGATAAACAAATATGTATAACACATACAATAGGTTAAATAAGAACAATGGCCTACTGTCAACAAGATGCTGAAAATCCTATGAATTATAAATCTCCAGCCATACTAAGGATTATAAATCTCTAGCCATACAATCATATGGAAAGCAGATGATTTCTCATTTATTGTTTGCTCACATGTGTACGAATTCTTTTTAAATCCAAAAAAGAAAGATAATGTGTTAACAAAAAGCAGTTTTATTCTGGGTTGAGTTCTTAGTGTTTTGAGGCAAAAACATAAGAAGAAAGGGGAAAGAATAAAGAACTACCTTTGGCATGCAAGGAAAGAAAAGTAGAAAAGGAAAAATAGGGGGGGAAACAACTTTGACAAACATGGCCTTATGCTTGCTTGTTAATCATACTCACCAAGAGCAAAATAAATAGAAGCCACCATGCATGTGCTTCCTTTATAAAATAACTTTATATGCCTAATTGACCAATGAAACTAACAAAGAAAAGTGCTACCATTTTAAGTTGAATAATGCAAGTTCAAAAATTCAAATGGTATAAATTCAACGTCTTGTGGGCCATTTTAGTACATCATAGGGGCAAATTATAACCATTTAATATTCATTATCACATGCTAGGGTAAACTATATATGCGAAATGCAAATAGGCAATTAATTACCAGTAATAACCTTAATTATTTTTTAACAATTGAACCCAATAAGGTTTTACAACTTATGAGGTTTAAAGAAATTTTAAAATTTAAGAGGAGCCATGGCCTCCACAAGCACCCCCTTCCTCAGGGTTACATCAGTGGTAAGTACACAAATATTTTTCATAAGTTAATAAATTATATTCAACACTTGCATAGACAATCATAGAGATGCCGCATATTCAAATTTTATATAACTATCATTTGTGTCCAAAAGGTGCAAACATTCTAGATTATCAGTGACTATAAATGCCTCAATTGGATTTTATTCTCAAAAGATGTTATTGTGTAGTATGCATTAATCATATATGCAATCAAGGTTTATAGTTCTAAGATCTTAAGAAGATTTAAAATGTCTGACCTACTCTTTCGGTTAATTTTGTAGATTTCACTCTCATGTTTGGAACAAACGACTCAGAAAAGGTCTCTACCATGTGCAAAAGAAATCAAATGTAACCAAACTACTTAGAAAAATAAGAACAATAATACAAGAAAAGAATGGCAAGATTGGCAGCCAAAACATTAAAATGTCTAGAGGGATAATAACTGAAGCAAATTCAAAGTGATACTTGAAGATTGTACACACATAACATATATTTTTCTTTTTCTAGGTTTGAGTTATGCTAGTTGACTGAAATGCCAAAACAGGGAAGACTACTAATAGGGTGTTTGTTTCAATACATATATACGTATATACTCTTCATTTCTTTCAATCTTGAATGTTGGTTGTATGATTTAGGTCTCTTCATTTGCTTCAATCTTGAATGATTTGGGTTGTTTAATTTAAGTGCTATGATTTAGGATTTATGATTTGTGTTGAAATCTGATTTTGAATTTGAAGACAATGAAATTTGGAAATCTAATGCTGTTGGGGTGAAATCATCATTTGCCTCATCAACTTGCTTCATTTTTAGGTGAGTTATTCTTTAATTTGAAATTGTATTTAATTGAATGAGCTGAATGAGTATTTAACCTTAATAGGCAAATGGAAATAAATTTATATAAAGTTAGGATAGTTTTGAACTTATTTACGGAGGTAGCAGTGTAATCGTTTACTACCTAAACGATTTCATTAAAAGGAAAATTGGTTTATGGCATAAATGACCATCTATCCAGGAGACAAAACTTGTTTACAACTTAAATAATTTCTTAACCCCCTAGTACCCAGATTTCTTCATTTTCCTGCAAATAAATAGATTTACTTATTTATTTTAATTTAATTATTTTTAGATAATATTTGAATAATCAATTAAAAAAATATTACATGAATAATTAGTGAGATAAACACAAAAATTAGTTTTTTAATTTTAATTACTTTAATTTTTTGCAATTTGAAAAGTTTAAAAAATTAGGTAATTAAAAAAATGTTCATCAGTCAAGAGTCATAAAAAAAAATAAATAATAAGTACGTTTAGGATTCAAAAAAATTTTTAGATAATTTTATTAATCAATTAAAAGACATTTACGTTTTTTTAGATAAGTAATTCAAAAGTTTAAAAAAGATTTGATAATAAGTACCATTAAAATACAAAGGTTAATTTTATTTATCAATTAAGAATACTTATTTTTTTAGATAAGTTCATCCAAAAGTTCAAAAAATTTTAGATAATAAGTACACTTCGAATTCAAAAGTTTTTTTAGATAACTTTATTTAACAATTAAATAAATTGACATTTTTTAAGATACGTAATTGAAAAGTTTAAAAAATAGATAATAATTCAAAAGTTTTTAAGATAATTTTATTTATCAATTAAAAATAATTACTTCTTTTTAGATAATTTCATTCAAAAGTTTAAAAAAAATTAGACAATAAGAATACTCAAAATTCAAAAGTTAAAAATTATCCTAAAAAACGTAAATATTTTTAATTTCTTATGAGTGTGTCACAAAAAATAAAATGCATTTACTTTTCCTGCACTTGAACGCGTGAATTGGTGTAATTGGTATAAACAAACAAATTGACTATTAACATGTAAATTTATTTTAAATTAAGTTACTTAGTAAATTAAAATTAAAAGATAAACTAAACAACGTTAAAATATAAGTAAATTAATTTAAGTCAGATAAAATTTAAATTCAACCCTAGTTAGATAAGTTAGGTTAAGTTACTCATTTTTTTTTTTTTCTGTTTAAAGCTTAGGTTTCAAAAGAAAAGTTTCAAACTTCATTAATTATTTAGACTTTTAAATTACCAAAAATGTTCAAATTTCAAAATCTAGGTTAAGTTGTTATCCTAAGTAATACTATCAAACGAAACTTTTCCCAATTTAATACTGTTACAAAAATATAAAGTTAAGAGGGTACGATCCCTAATACTCATTTTTTCTGAGCTGTAATCTATCGTTCATCAATTATTCATGATGTCTCAAGAACAAATTTTACTATTTTGTTTTTGGGGAGGGAACCTTATAAATGCGAATGATGACTTCGGGTACGACAAACCATTTAAGCGTTGTATTAGGGTTAGTACTCAATAGACGTACGTGATGTTGCTGGCAAAGCTATACAAATCTATCAAAATGAACCCAGCCCAGGTAGTTTTGAGAGTGGTTTGCAGATATCCAATTATTAGTAGTGCGGGCCAACTACTTCACTGACCTTTAGATGTAGTGGATAATGACACAGTTGAGGCAATGTTTATTATCGTTCATAATCTAAAGCACAATCACTATAACCTCTTCTTGGAGTTTGAACCAACTAATCCTGCAACATTGGTGATGAAACCAACCCTATCGAGAATGTTTCGATTGAGAATTTGTAGGCTTACAACGAAGTCATACCCTCCTCCTTCTATAATAAACTAAAAAACCAGCTTGTCACCACTCCTTCACCCATTTCTGACCCTGTTCATGACTACGCGCAGCATATGGACATGTTCTAGGATTACATAACTAACCAGACCGATGAGTTTAACGGTGCTGGAGTTTCGATTGACGAGGAAGATACAGAACTGTAACACATAGACATGATAGATGAGGTAGTTACTGGAGATCCAGCTATCAACAAACACCATGACGGTGCGATTTGACAACTGTACGAGCTGATGTCTGAAATGTTCACCTCCATTAAATTAGATGACAATGCACTTTCCTGGGCTCGTTCGCTTTGCTGGGAGACATGGAATCCGGATATTGAGGATCCTTGCATCGAACAACTGTTCAAGGACAAGGAGCATCTAGTTTAATCTATGAAGTTGTATGCTGTCAGATCAAACCAGCCCTACTTAACTATTGAATCAAACAAGAAATCTTAGGGAGCTGAGTACCCAAAGAGGAAGGAAGGCCAGTGCAAGTGGTGAGTTTGAGCAAGCAAGCTAAGTTTATACGGTTTATTCGAAATAACTAAGTATGAAGACCCGCACATGTATATCTTCGCATGGTTGAGCAAAGACCATAACTAACTTGACTCAAACTTCCTTTGCAGTAATGTTGTCCATTTGGTTAAGTCAAAGCCCACTTGTTCTATTGTCTAGCTGCAAGCCGAATTGAAAGATCAGTTCAAATATAATGTGTCTTATCGAAAAATGTAGCTCACTAAGTAGAAAGTGGTGGCAAATATATTTGGAGATTGGGAGAAGTTGTACTTGTTGCTCCCGAAGTTCATGAATACAGTCCAAACCTACAACTCGGGCACGATAGTTTACTATAAGCACCACCCTTATATGGGTGGGGTTGACCGTATTCTCCATTATGTGTTTTAGAGCTTTAAGCCTTCAACTGACGGCTTCATTGATTGCATTCCCATTGTATAGAACGATAGAACACACTTATATGATAATTATGCTAGAAAACTACTGATAACAACGACTCAAGATGCAAATCTATAAGTATTTCCCATAGCATTTGCATAGGTGGACGAATAGGACTATGATAGCTGGATGTACGTTATCTTAGTTTTAAAATAAGTTACTATTTCTAATGATAGGTTTGGGCACGGAGCAATTAACATAGTTCCAGCCAATCGTTACATAACCACCTTCCCCACCTAATCCTACATTGGAGCAATTTGGACTTCCAAGTGATCGATTGGGTTACATATGGAAGAGGGTCCTCGTTGTGAGCTTTGCAAGGCTGTTGAGGGATTGTAGAAAGTAGCTTACACTCATGAGGGAGGAGTAAATGACATGGTGCTCATACGCAACATCAGTTTTGAGCATACTTCCAGCTTATGACCATATTGGAGAGGCAGTGTGGCACTTAACTTGTCCCTTGATATGTTATGAGGTCTTCGAGTACCACCTCTTGGGATGCATGATGAGGCACTTCGGCCTTTATTAGATGATTTCACTGCAATTCGATATAGATGCCCATTTGCATAAGTTAACTAGGCGTGGTCAGGGGAGATCAACTGGCTACAATACCATCAGCAATATATGGAGGAGTGTGGTAGACGACGGGAGTCGGTCATCCCAGGTCAAGCTTTCTACATGTCTGTCATTTGACGACCCGTACATGTAGTGGTACTGTCGTATCAATCGGAGTCGCATCAAACCACTCTCACATTTGCCACCTGTTAGGTCTCAGCTAGTGGCAATTGATATTTTGATTTTGATATGGTATTTTATGTATGGATATTTCAATATAACATGTTTTATTTATTATTTTTAAATTTAACTAATATGGTTTATTTGTAACTTGCAGGTTAGCACTATTGTCAACATGCATCGAGTTGCAGTTGCAGCCGTCGGTGGTGCGGATTAGGCTAGTTACCTTCCGGCACTACAACAAATTACTCATCAGGCATGACTGGTGATCACGGCTGTCGATTATGAGGAGCGACTGTGGGCACCCAGTGACACTAACCAGCCAAGCTCATCCTCACAAGTTGAACCATCACATCCCCCCGACCACGGCCTAGTGGTAGACGAGTGTAGGGGCATCCAACTCTATTTGGCCTTGCACCACGAGATGGATTTCCCTCACCACTTGTGTCCGGGTATGACATTTCGAGTAGTTTTATAGCCCCAGCAGCCACTATAAGCGAGCTACAACATGAGAGGTTTTGACTGCTATGAAGACACAAGTACCATATTTGATGCTGAGTGTCAAGCTTCAGACTCCCCACTATCAACAACATAGGTGTCACATGAGCTTATTGTAGCTGATGGCTTGGGCACTAGTGAGACACAGATACCAATTTCGGCTTCGGGTGTCAAGCTCTAGACCCCATTGCTGGCTTCACAGGCAACTAGTAGTTCGTTCGCTTCATTGTTGGCGGATATAGATGACTTATGGTCTAGGATTATGCATATAGAGCCATTCTTTGCATCCCCAGCATCTGGATCACCTACTAGCCTTTCTGCATTTTATACACAAATGTCCGTGACGGCCCCCAGGCACCAACTAAGCATTACACTCTATGTAGATCACAAGTGATAGACACATCTTCATCGTCACACATTCATGTGGTTCTAGATAAATATCCACCTGCCATCACACCTGTATCAGTTACAATTAAGCGACATTTACAGCAGTGCTCAACAGCAAGAGCGGATGAGTCACGAGTATATGAGGCATCGGCTGGGGAGACACGTGTGGAGGATGAACTAGTGGTAGTAGCGGCGGAGGCCCGTCTGAAGGAGGCACCAGCGGGGCAACCATGTGTGGAAGAAGCACCGACAGCATCAACGGACATAGTTGACGATGTGCCACTGCACCCGAACCGACTGCGCTGTATGCAGAAGAGGCCTTGTTGTGGCACGGAGTGATCCACTACATTTTTTTATTCTTTGGTACTCTTACTGCATTTTTCATTTGGTAAATGTAAACAAAGACATGCTTCGTATGGGTTTATACTTAATTGGTTTAGACTTGGGTTGTGATCGTTTGGAAATTACTTTCATTAAGTTTAAATTTAGTTTAATCATTTTTTACTCATTTTTTTTTTAATTTGGAAGTTAACAAATATTAAACTTGCATTTTTTTGATTAATAGTTAATTATTTTTAATTATTTCTACTTAAATTTTTTAAATTATTTTTGAGTTAATAGGGTTGTTGTGTTGTTGTTTGGAGTGTGGTAAGTTGTTGTATTGTTGTTTGAAAATGGGAACTGGTAATGTTTGAAATTGGGGGGAGGGAACAAGTAAATTGTGAAGTTTTCTAGTGTAGACTCGGTGTCGTCAGTGGTATTGAGTCAATACGATTGACGACACTTGATTTTTACCAATAGTTTGATTTCATCCGATTATAGTAAAATCTTAAATCAATATTTATGGGTGCATTTAGCGTGAAATAAAATGCTAAAATTTCTAAAAATCTAAAAAATATTTGTAAAAATTATTCATTTTTATCTCACGACAGAATTTATAAACCCGTAACTTATCTCATTTTATCTTATTTAAGAGTTTTTTTATGAAAATATCATTCTAACTATCCTTTTTTTTATATATATATTTCGTTCTTAAACTATCAAACACACCTATTGCAGTATTAAACTATCCAATTCTGTTCTATTTGGTACAATTTTGTTAAAATTAACAACGGAGTTAGTATTTGGATTAAATAGAATGAAATTGGATAGCTCAGGAATGTAATAAGTGCGTTTGATAGTTTGAGAACGAAATAGTAAAAAAAAGAATAGTTTGAGATATATTTTTATAAAAAACTCTTTCTTTTATAAATTTTTTTCAATTTTAACATTTATTTATTTTTTACATCATATTAAAATGGATTATTTTATTTGAAAATTTTATTAGACTAGAATTATTTTCAATTAATATATTATAATAGTTTGTTTTATTAAAATTAATATAACAATTTATGATTATGTAAAAAATAATAATTACATATTAAAATATTTATTTTTATTGAAATCAAATTAATTATAAATAAAATAAAAATTTATTATTAAAATAATTTATTTTATTATATTATTGTTATGTTTTAATAAATAATAATTACATAGTAAAATAAATTATTTTTGTAAAATTAAAAATAATGATAATTGCATATTAAAATAATTTATTAATTAAATTAATATTACTATTTAAAATAATATTTTATTATTAAAATAATTTATTGCATTAAATTAAAATTTTTTAATAAGTAATAATTACCTCTTAAAATTTTTTATTTCATTAAAATATTTTTTAATATCCAATTAATTTTAATAAATAAAATATTAATTTATTATTAAATTATGTTATTTATTAATATATTTTATTAAAATTAATTGTTATTAAATCATAATATATAATGTTAAATTAATTACTTTAAATATATTTTGTTAAATTTAGTTGATTTTATAAAAATTTAATAAAATTAAATATTTTATTAAAACAAAATTAATGACTGCAAACAAAATTATAATATCAAACATGTTTCAATTTTTATTTCAGGGAAAAAAATAATGACTGAAAATAAAAAAATTAAAAACAAAAACTATTAAAGATGAAAAAAAATCGTAAATGTTACAAATGAGTCTTAAACTCAACAAAAGCTTTTTTTTTTTTTATAAAAATTCCCATCAAACTACTCTTTTTTTCTGTCCTCAAATTATTAAACTAATTTATTATATTCTCGAACTATCTAATTCTGTTCTATTTTGTTCGAACACTAATTTCATTAGTTAACTTTAACAGAATTAAATAGTTCGAGAATATAATAAGTACGTTTGATAGTTTAAAAACGAAATAAAAAAAGAAAGACAGTTTGAGAAATATGTTCATAAAAAACTCCTCCTTTTGTCACACTTTTTAATACTTTAAGGCCAAGTTTGTTTCTCAGATGAAGAGGTGGGATTGGATTACTCATCCCGTGGACCCCACAAAAGGGGTGTTTGTGTGTTGTCCGGATAGTGGGATTTGTGGGTCCAATGGATGTGTTATCCAGTAAGTTATGGGATGAGTAATACCGGGCGAGTGGTGGTATTATTAATACCCCACCTCCGGATTTGTTTTCCGTCAAGATCCAAAGGTCTAAAATTATTTCCTATCATATCACATATCAAATCATATATTTTATCTTACTTTATATCCCACCAACCAAACACTAAAAAAAATAATCTCACATAAAAAATTAATCCCATCTTTTACCCAATCCCATATATTATCCCATGTATTACTTATCTAGTGTCATTCAATCCCTCAAATAAACATAGCCTAAGGCCATGTTTGATTCCTGATGCTTTGGCCGGATTGGATAACTCATTCGTGGGTCCCGCCAATGAAGTGTTTGTTTTATTTTTTATTTGATCTGTGGGCCCCATAGATTAGAGTGTTAGTGTGGTGTTTTGCCGGATGAATAATCCCGAGTAGAAAGGTAATATTATTAATATCCCATCTCTAGATTTATTTTCTGTTAAGATTCAAAGGTTCAAAATTATTTTCTATCACATCACATATTAAATAACATATTTTATCCCACTAACCAAATACTAAAAAAATAACCCTACATAAAAAATTAATCATATCTTTTATCCAATTCCATATATTATTCATGATTTTATTTATCCCGTCGTCCAATTCCGTCCAACAAACACAGCGTAAACACAACCTGTTTCCGTGTAGCAAACTCCTCTTTTGACCTTATACGTTACTTGCCAATAGCGCATTAAGTGCCCTTAGCTTTCTCTGGGAGCAGTATTCAGAAACAGAAACTCTCTTCCAAATTCCGAACCCTAGTTTGTTCAGGTGAGGCACTCATTCATCGGGCAATCCAAATGGCCACCGGTGGAAGTAGTGAAAGTCCAGTAGAAAAAAAGCAAGGCAAATCAAAGATCCCTCGAAAACCCAAAGATAGTGTTCTCAAACAGAGTCAGTCCATCTCTCTCTCTCTCCCTGGACACAACACACGCACACACGTCGGTGATTGCTTGACGTTCTACTATCTAGGTTCGATGGGTTGATTCATTCTTTGGTCTGCAGAGTCTCCTGCTGAGTTCTTTGCAGAGAACAAGAACATTGCTGGATTTGACAATGTGAGTATTTGACGCTTTTATTGATTTTTTTTTCTAGTTCTGTGGACTTTGGTTTGAAGGGTACTGTTTCTTATGCTTTGATTAGCTTCTAGTGTGAATAACTTACACATTCTTCCTAGTTTTCTCTTTTCCTTTTTTTTGGATATAAATATTTATAAGCCAGGCTCGTCAGTTGACACTATTAGTTAATTTGCTTATGTTTAGCAGTTTAGGACCACATGAAAAATTCTGGCCGTGAATTGGAAGTTAGGAATAAATTTTCTCAGGTGGTGGATTATTTTTACAATTGGCTATACATGATTTTAGATTGTCTGAAGTAAGTAATTATGTATTTAGTTAATTGAGCAGCCAGATTCAGGATAATCTGCAATGAAATGGTTAGAACTGATGTGTTTTTTTAATTTTGTTTTGTTAAATAGCCGATTACTGCTTTTTTTTTTTCTTTTTAATTTATCTCATTGATTTCAGCCAGGAAAATCCCTTTACACAACTGTGAGAGAACTTGTTGAAAATGCTCTGGATTCTGCAGAGTCGATCTCTGAGCTTCCAGTTGTAGAAATAATAATGTAAGCGCTTACCTTTTGCACATTACAAATGTGAATATCAACGTCTCTAACTAGCACCTATGCGATACTAACAATTTTTATTCTTAATTGCTTCACAACTTCAGTGAAGAAATTGGCAGAAGCAAGTTTAATTCTATGATTGGTCTTGTTGATCGTGAGCGTATTGACAGGGAATTATATGATGATTTTGAGACTGCCAAGGCACGTGAGGTGTGTATGCTTGTGATATAAATTCTCGGCGTATGGCATAATTATATAATGGTTGGCTAAGGTTTATCATTGTGTAATGGACCAGTTTTTAGTAAAGTATTTTTCTATTGTTTTATGATTTGGTTTGACTAGTTGTTTAATTTTAAGTACTTCCTGCACTAGCTTGCTGGATAAACACTTTCCATACGATGTCCTTAAGCTTGGCCCACATATTGAATATTAAAAGTCCCCTGTTCATGGGTTGAGTGGGTCAATTAGTGGCTCAACAGGTTAGTGATTCCGGAAAGGATTGGAAAATTGCAAAAAGAAAAAAACAATTTGTTCCCTTCCCTATCCACAATTTTATAAGCCATTAGGTGGCTTGCGTAATTGGGGCTAAAAATTCCTTGATCAATGGCTGTTTAGAAATTACAGTGCAAAACCATTGAGCACATTTAGGGTTGGAAAGATTGATTTGGTATGAGGAACCAAGATTACAACTTTTGATAGCTCATAAAAATGGTTTCTGCAAGCTGTGATTGTTTATTAATTTTGTATTTCTCCTTTTTCCTTAGAAACGACTTGCAAAGGAAGCTCGTAATCAAGAAATTCAGGCAAAGAATGCAGCTCTTGGGAAGAAAGTAAAAGAGGCAGTGGCACCAAAAGCCATTAGGGGTCGAGGTGAGGCCTCATTTTACAGGGTGACTTGTAAGGTGTGATTTATGTCCTAAATTTTCAGTGCTAACTTGTTTTATTTCTTTTAAAAAAGGAGCATTTTAAGTATTTTTCTTGACTTGTTTAGTTTTTATTATTGGTTGGATAAAAGCTGGTGTGAGCTGTTCTTTTTAGGTTGACCTTTTTTTTTTTTTTTTTTTTTTTCTCAATTACTTTGCTCTAATGTAGGACAATGGGAGAGGGATGCCACACGATGATATTCCAAATATGTTTGGAAGAGGTTTGAAACTACTTGAAAGCAACTATTTCCATTTGATACATTTTCTTTTTCTCCTTTGGAAACATGGACTGGACATGTTTGATCATACACATGAAATTTGATTTGCGTTAGGATGAATATCTTTCAACTCTATGACCATTTTATAATGAGTGCTTATCACTCCCATATATGTGTAGTTTTGTCTGGTACAAAATATGGCTTGAAGCAGACACGTGGAAAGTTTGGACTTGGAGCGAAGATGGTAATGTTTTGACATCTTTTAGCCTAATTATGCAGCTTTGAGTCTGTATTATGGTTAATCTTCATAAAAAATTGAACATATGAAGCTTCCTATTTTCTGATGTTGCCTGCTGAAAGTCCCTCCATCAATTTTTGTTTGTAGAATTTAGTTTCTATGGTTATTCGTTTAATAATCATGATTTGCTATAGAAATCATGGAATATGAATGCAGTTTGGTCTACCATGGTCTTATGCTTATGATATAATACAGTTAATAATTTGATCTTCATGTACCTATGTAGGCATTAATTTGGTCCAAGATGAGCACAGGGCTTCCTATTGAGATCACATCATCAATGAAAGGCCAAAATTATTCTTCATTCTGCAGGCTGGATATAGACATTCATCGGTATGATCTATTTGTTATGCACACAGAAGCTGTAATTGATTAACCTATGCCTATTGTTACAGTGTTCCAATATAGGCCTCCTGTAAATGTTTTTGTACTGTTTGTTTTATTCTCTGCAATTTATAATGGTGCTTCTATCAATTATTAGGAACATTCCTCACATTCACTTGCATGAAAAACGAGACAACAAGGAACATTGGCATGGAGCTGAAATACAAGTTGTCATTGAGGGGAATTGGACGACATACCGCGTATGCACTTAATTTGGACCATTCATGTGATTTGTTGTAGTTCTAGATCTTTGCCTGAAATAATTAAATAAATCAAATCATTTATGCATTTTTTTTTTCTTTTTTTTTGGGTGGCAACAATGTTTGACTGAAAGTAAGGATATTTGACCATTTTTTATTGGCTTTCTTTCTCAACTGGTAACTCCTTAATTCATTTTTGCAGTCCAAAATATTGCATTATATGCGTCAAATGGCTGTTATCACACCTTATGCGCAATTTCATTTTAAATTTGTTTCAGACACATCAGAGTATTGCTCCCTCTCTCTCTCTCTCATATGTAATATAATTATCCTGCTCTTGTATAAACTGATCGCATCATTTTTTATCTCTATTCTTTATCCTCTATGAAGTAAAAATGTTACCATAAGGTTTGCAAGAAGAACAGATATAATGCCTCCAGTTCCTCCAGAGACAAAGTACCATCCATCAGCTGTTGATTTGCTTCTCATTAAACGCCTAATTGCAGAAACTTCAAAGCAGAATCTTTTGCAGTTCCTTCAGCATGAATTTGTGAATATAGGGAAGTCTTACGCTGAGCGTTTAATTGGTAAGGATTGGCGCTTATTGTTATGTCTATCTACACATGCTGGAAAGTAAACAAATTGTAGAATTATCTATCATGTCAAGTAATATCTGTTAATTCAAGTTATATGATACTCAATGTTTTATATATTGATTATTTTAAAGAGACATTTCTTTCAAATTGTGGAACTTAGTTTTCAGAGTATCTGTGATTTTTAAAATACTCAATTGTGTTCTGTGGCAATCAATTTGAGATTCTCAAGGTTCTAATTTTGAGACTCACTAGCTTTTCTACAACCTTACAAAGTTTGATAAATTGTCACTGAAATTTTACTAATTCTCAAACAGATAGAATAACTTTGTCATGAATGATACTAGATTGTGGAAAGGGATAGAATTGAAGAATAAAATAGAGAAGGAATTTGCTGAATCTTAATCGCACCCATATGATGTCATAGCCTAGGTAAACGACTTTAAAATATTTTTTATGTTACATATAACTTTATTGCGTTATGGTTTGATGGCTTCCTGCAGGTTAGAGCATGAGTGAGTATGAAATTATAATATAGTTTTTAGATATATAAGTTGTCCATACATGCATACCCAAAAGAAAAAAATTGTTTTGGTACAAGAGATTTGTTCTGAAGCATGGTTTGGTGGGTGCCAACAAGTTAGCAACTTTCAGTAGTTAAGAGCTGGGGCTGAAAATATTGGTGATGAAAGCCTTCAGTAGAACGGTGAGGAAAGCAGTGGATGAAGGTCTTATTGAGGGATTCAAAATAGGTAGCCGTAATCGAGAAAATATTGAGGCATCCCATCTCCTTTTTGCTGATGACACTATTGTGTTTTGTGAGCAGGATGTGTTCTGAATGGGACATTTGAGATGTGTTTTTTTATATTTTGAGGCACTCTCTAGATTGAATGTAAATTTGGTCAAATCAGAAATTATATCAGTTGCGATAGTGGAAAATATAGGAGACCTTGCAGCTTTGGCAGGTTGCAAAATTAGTTCATTATCTTCTTCCTATTTGGGTCTACCGCTTGGGGCACATTATAAGGCTAAGTAGATTTGGGAAGGGATGATTGATGGGTTTCAGAAGAGTTTATTGGCAGAGAAACCAAATTACCCATCAAAAGGGGCTAGGGTAATCTTAACAAAAAGTACGCTGTCTAGTTTACTTGCTTGCTTTGTCTCTGTTTACAATCCCAGTTTTGATATTGAGAAGGCCAAAAAAGATTTGTGGACTTTTTATGGGGTGGAGTAGATGAGAGATTTAAATATTATTTGGTAGATTGGAGGACTGTATGCCTTCTAGTTAGTGGTAACAGTAATAGAATTAGAAGCCTGCAACTATTCAATGTAGTACTTTTAGAAAAATGGTTATAGAGATTTGCTACAGAAAGGGATGGATTTTGGTGGAACTGGAATCTAGTAGTAGTAACGAAAGCAGTAGTAGTGACATACAATTCGGACAGTTTACCACTTTTAGGGAAGAATTAAATTTTATGTTCTATAGGAGAATCAGTAGGGAATAAGTAAAAGAAGTATTAAAAAAGATGAAGAATGGGAAAGCGGTTGGGCCAGATGGTATCCCTATTGAGGTTTGGAGGTGCTTAGGAGAGGATGGCATAAGTTGGTTGACAAAACTTTTTAATGTAGTGCTAAAGAGCAAGAAGATGCCTGATGTATGGAGGAAAAGTATCCTTATACCCATATACAAGAACAAAGGAGATATCTAGAACTGTGCGAACTACCGCGGAATTAAATTGATGAGCCATACGATGAAATTATGGGAGAGAGTTATTGAGAGAAGACTAAGAAGGACAACAAACGTTTCAGAGAACCAATTTGGTTTCATGCCTGGAAGATCAACCATGGAAGCTATCTTTCTCTTGAGGAGGTTAATGGAACAGTATAGAGAAGGTCAAAAAGATTTACATATGGTGTTCATCGATTTAGAGAAGGCATATGACTGGGTTCCTAGGGAGATTCTATGGAGAGTATTGGAAAAGAAAGGAGCATGTGTCGCATATATTGAGGCGATAAAGGACAAGTATGATAGAGCCATGACATCTATACGGACGACTGGTGGAGAGACTAACGAGTTCCTTATCACGATTGGTTTACATCAAGGCTCAGCGTTTAAGCCCATACTTGTTTGCTTTAGTTATGGAAGAGATTACAAGACATATTCAGGATGAGGTGCCGTGGTGTATGCTATTTGCAGATGATATTGTTTTAGTAGATGAGACAAGAGAATGAGTGAATGCTAAGCTAGAATTGTGGCGGGATAAGTTAGAGACAAAAGGGTTTAGGTTAAGTCGATGCAAGACAAAATATATGGAATGTAAGTTTAGTTAAAGTAGGATAACGGGTAGTATAGAAGTAAGTTTAGGCACACAAAAGATTGTAGAGAAAGATAAATTTAGGTACCTTGGATCTGTGGTGCAACAAGATGGAGGGATTGATACTGATGGAAGTCACAGGATCCAAGCCGGGTGGACGAAATGGAGGAGTGTTTCGGGGGTTTTGTGCGACCAAAAAGTCCCCCTCAAGATGAAAGGAAAGTATTATAAGGTGGCGGTTAGACCAGCGTTGCTATATGGATCAGAGTGTTGGGCAGTAAAGCATAATCATGGTCAGAAGATGGTAGTTGTGGAGATGAGGATACTAAGGTGGATGTGCGAGATTACAAAGAAAGATAAGATTAGGAACGAGGAGATTAGGTGCAAAGTAGGAATAGTACCGATTGAATATAAAATGAGAGAAAATCGATTAAGATGGTTTGTCCATGTTGGAAGGCGTCCAGCAGAGGCACCTGTTAGAAGGTGTGAAAGTATGGAGATTGTTAGGAATAAGAGAGGTAGAGGAAGACCCACGAGAAGTTGGAAAGAAACTATTAAACATGACTTGACTTACCTAGATCTATCGGAGGACGTGGCCATAAATAGATCTAATTGGCGTCGACAAATCCATATAGCCGACCCCACCTAGTGGGAAAAGGCTTAGTTTTGTTTGATTTGGTATTTTATTGATTATTTCTTTTTTTTTTGGTGGGGGGGATTGGAAGTCTTCTATGGGATCTGCAACACTTGGTGGTTGGTTTATGATTACTTTTTATTACTAAATGTTTGAATATTAGGAGAATATTTAAGATCCTCTAATTTTGGAATCATATCTTTGTATTTTTGGATATTGGTAGCTGGCTCTATAGCTGGCCCTAATTTGTGATGTTATAAATATTATACAAGGTTGATGGGGCTAGTACACAACAATTACTCGATTAGATTGGTTTAATACAAAAATTAGTTTTTGGTTTTTTAGTTTATTTTTGTCTTATATGAATTTTTTTTAAAACCAAAATATGAATTTTCTTTTTTTTTTGTTTGTTTGTTTGTTTGGTAGTTTTTAGGCGTATTATTCGCATTTATCAAACAAAAACTACCAAACAAAAAAAAATTAAAATCATATTTTGGTTAAAACAAAGCCATATAAGATGAAAATAAACTAAAAAAAAACAACAAAAAGTAGGTTTTTTTTTAAATATCCAAATGAACCCTTTATCTCTTTTTGTAATTTTGTTTTACTCTTTGTTCTTCGTATCTTTTAACTTCAACTTGGTATTAGAACATAAAATCTTGTGTTAAAAGTTGTGCAGCATTAGAAATCAGGAGAGTTCAAAGCATCCAAACAAGAAATCAAACCCACCAAAGGCATTGCCAGCTCTCACCAACCAGAGCACAAGCTTTTACGTCCTTCTTGTGTCCTTGTCGTATCCCTCCAGTGTCCAATGAGAAAAAAAGCAAACAAATTAGAGAGACATGCCATATGGCGTGTCTAATGCGTATATTGGCATGTTTGGGGAATGTTCGTATCCGATACAGATACGATATGAGCATGGCATCTAGTTTGGAATGTTTATATTTCTGGTATGTCGTTTGTACTGTGCTATAGATGGCCTAAAACAAGCCCCTCATGCTTGATTTGATTAGTTTAATGGTGTTGTACTTGATTATGGCTTTCACACATCTACTTTTGACCACTATGTCTTTGTTTGTTGTATTTCGTCTAGCATTGTTTTATCGATTGTGCATGTCTATTATTATTTCTGGGAATGATAAATCTACTATTGCTGATCTAGAATATTATTTGTGTCATCACTTAACTAAGGATCTTGGTGCAAAAGTAGCTCGATCAAATGGGGGTCTCACCTGGCCAAGACTCTCATGGATTCCCTTGTTAAACTTAATATTGAAGATGACCCTTCTATATTTGATGTTAGTAGTTATTGGCATTTAGTTGGCAAATTGGTCTATCTTATGGTTACTTGACTAGACGTTGCTTATGCTCTGGGCGTTGCTCGATGTATGCATTCCCCTTGCCACATTTTGATGCCGTGTGTCGTATCTTGTGTTATTTGGAAGGGACACCTAGTTATGGTTTGCTTTATCATGCTTCCTCTTCTTTGTCAATTTTGGTTGTCGTTTAGATCGTTGATCTGCACTTGGGTATTGTGCATTTGCTAGTGATAATCTTATTACTTGGCAGAGCAAAAAGCAAACTTTTGTGGCTTGCTCTAATACCGAGGTTGAGTATTGTGCCATGGCACACACAACTTTTGAAAAAATGCTTTGGGTTTGGTCACTTTTTCATGATTTTATCCCTTAGCTTATGTCTATGTTCAGTGATGTCAAACTAGCAGATTGAGAAGAATTGTGCACACATCGATTGAATTCGGGTGTGTGAATTTATATACATAAAAGGAGTGACTATACACATTACCTTGGTGTCTATTTAGATCACCAAGTGATTAGATACACTTCTTACATTAACTCTAGTGTATTAACACTACATTAATTACACTACATACATTAACACTCCTCCTTAACCTGGAGCATATATATCATATGTTCCAAGCTTGTTACAAATGTATCTCACTCTAGCTCTGCCTAAGGCCTTAGTAAACAAATTAGCTAATTGATCTTCTGACTTCACATGATTGGTTTGATGACATTCTATAGTATCTTTTCTTTGACAGAGTGACAGTGAACTTCGATATGTTTGGTTCACTCACGAAACACTGAATTAGAAGCCTTGTGAACAGCAGCTTGATTATTACAAAATAGGTCCATAGGCTGGGATTCATGAATCTCTAGTTCTGTTAACATATGACGTATCTAAACCAATTCACAATAAGTATTTGCTATAGCCCTTTATTCTGATTCTGTACTTGACCTTGCTATCACTGTCTGTTTTTTATTTTTCGATGACACTAAATTTCCTCCCACAAAGATATAGTACCCAGTAGTTGATCGTTTGTTTGATGGCGAGCCAGCCCAATCTGCATCCATGTAACCTTGAACAAGTGTATGACCATTATTTTGATACAACAAACCACATCTTGGTGCACCTTTTAGATATCTCAGAATACGAATAATCACATCCTAATGACTTGACTGAGGAGCTTCAAGGAACTGAGTCACTGCACTTGTAGCAAATGAGATATTTGGTCGTATAATAGTGTGATAGTTAAGTTTTCCAACTAATCTACGATATCGACCAGGATCATCCAATAATTCTCTTTTATTTGCTAGAAGTTTTGTATTGGGATCCATTAGAGTGTCAATTGGTTTGGTTTCAAATAGCAAATCAAAAACATATTTCCTTTGAGAAAGGGTAATACCCTCATGTGATCTTGCAATCTCAATGCTCAAGAAGCACTTTAGTGCACCCAAAAATCCTTGGTGCTAAACTTAGTTTGAAGGAATATTTTCAAATCATGAATTCTTTGTGTGTCATCACCTGTGTTTACAATATCATCCACATAAACCAGCAACCATATCTTTCTTTGAAAGGAATGACGGTAGAAAACAGAATGATTAATGCCGCACTGTATCAATCCAAATTCTATAACCACATAACTAAACTTGCCAAACCATGCGTGAGGAGATTGCTCTACGCCATACGGTGACTTTTTCAATTTACAGACTAGTTCAGACTTCACTTGACCCACAAAGCTAGGAGGTTGCTCTATATACACCTCTTCTCTAAGATCACCATGGAAAAAAGCATTTTTAACGTCAAGTTGATGAAGTGACCAGCAAAAAGTGGCTGCAAGAGAAATGAGAAGACGAACTAATGTGATCTTGACCACAGGAGAGAAGGTATCTGAAAAATCAAGGCAATAAACTTGAGTGTATCCTTTGGCAACAAGCCTTGCTTTTAACTGATTAATTGAACCATCAGGATGAACTTTGACATTATACACCTATCGACAACCAACTGGTGACTTGACAGGAGGTAGAGTAACCAAATCCCATGTATCATTGGTTCAAAGAGCTGACATTTCTTCTTCCATGGTATGACACCATCCAAAATTAGACAGTGCTTTAGATACAGATTTAGGAATAGAAATGGTGGACAAGGAGGTAACAAAAGCATAATATGATGGAGACAAGGCTATATAAGAAACAAAGTTAAAAATAGGATGAGAAGTACAAGTGCATATACCTTTTCGAAGAGTAATTGAAAGCTTAAGATCACAAGATGCCGGCTCAAGAGCAGGATTTGAAGACTGGGGAGGAGAAGGTGAAGAGCCTGAAGCATCAAGGAAAGACTCTGAAGTTGTCTGCCATCTGGAATAAACTTGCAAATCAGGATGAGAAAGATAAAAGGGAGAAATCATCGGTAAAGGGAGACTCTCATTTACATCAGAGACAAAGGAATCATCAGAGAAGAAAGGAGTGCTCTAAAAGAATGAGACGTCAGGATATACAAAATATCGATGGAGAGAAGGACTATAACATCCATATCCTTTTTGTACCTGAAAATATCCCAGAAAGACACATTTAAGGGTACGAGGATCAAGCTTATCAATCCGGTTGTTAAGTTGATGGACAAATGCAACACAACCAAAGATTCGTGTAAGAAGAGGAAATAGCAATGTCTGGGGAAACAATACAGAATAAGGGGAATAACCCTTCAAAACAAAAGATGGCATTATGTAAGTAACATGCTGTGAGAATAGCATTCCCCCAAAAAATATTTGGAACCTTCATATGAAACATTAAACATCGAGCTGTTTCAACCAAATGTAAATTCTTTCTCTCTGTAACTCTATTCTATTGTGGAGTGCAAAGGCAAGATGACTGATGAAGCATGTCAAATAATGTCATAAAATCTGTGAAAGGGTTAGAGAAGTATTCTTTGGCATTATTACTTTGAAGAATTTTAATAGATACATCAAACTGAGTTTTTATTTCAATACAAAAGGGTTGAAAGATAAACAATAACTCAGAACGATCTTTCATCAAATAGACCCATGTAAGCCTTGAAAAATTTTCAATAAATGTAACAAAATACTTGAACCCTGTAATGGCTAGGAAAGAATTATTGAACTGTAGAACTGAAAAAATTAATCTCTCCTTTTACAATGGTCCTTCTCCTTATTTATAAGCCACAGCTAACAACCCAACTGCCTTCCTAACTACTTTTCCCTCCCAATTTCTTAACTAACTCACTGATTTATAACTAGCTTTTTTGTTATAACAGCCTAACAGCTCTCATTCCCTATTTAGTATGTTGTTTTACTAACTACCAACTACTTATTTATAGATCTAACATTCCCCGCTGCTTGAAAACAGCCTTGTCCTCAAGGTTGGAAGTGAGGATACTTGGTCTAAACTTCTGAACAATCAATCCAAGCTGCATCTTCTAGAAAAGAGTTCTCCCACTGTATTAGCCACTGTTCCACCTCTTTTTTTCAGTTATTAACACTTCTCCTATCCAACACAGCCATGGGCTTCAACTGTAATGGTCCTTCTGAGCTTACTGGTGACAGGTTTTGATGAGTTGTTATTGAGGAACCTAGTTTCTTTTTTAGCATTGAAACATGGAACACTGAGTGTAGTTTGGCTCCTGTTGGTAGCTGCAATTTGTAGGCCATTGAACCAATCTTCTCCACTACTTGGTAGGGTCCATAGAATCTAGGGGACAGCTTCATATTCTTTGGTAAGGCTACTGAAGCTTGCTTATAAGGCTACAACTTGAGATAGACCTAATCTCCAATCAAGAATTCCCTCTCAGATTTGCCCTTGTCAGCGTAATACTTCATCCTCTGCTGCGCTTGGTTTAGATTTTCCCTCAATTGTTTGATGATATCTCTCCTTTCCTACAGCCAGCTTTCCACTGCAGATGGCTTATTTAAGCAGAAGGTGTGATCAGGGGGCTCTTGTCCATAAACAGCAAAATAGGGAGTTGTTTTGATAGCTGAATGATAGGTAGTATTATACCACCACTCAGCCAATGTGAGCCATTTAACCTATTGCCTAGGATAGTCACCAGTCATGCATCGTAGGTAGTTTTCCAAGCATTTGTTTAGAATCTCGGTCTGGCCATCAGGTTGTGGGTGATCAGCAGTGCTAAGGCACAATTTACAACCCTGTAGATTGAATAACTCATGCCAAAAATGGTTGGTAAACACAGCATCCCGATCAGAGATAATGGAGGAAGGAAGACCATGTAATTTGAACACATGATCGAAGAATACCTTAGCCACCTCTTTTGCTGTATAAGGATGGGCTAAAGCCATGAAATGCACATATTTTGTCAATTTGTCCCACAAGAATCACAGTTTTGCCATGGGAATTAGGTAAGCCATCGATGAAATCCATAGAAATGTCACTCCAAATTCTGTTTGGAATGGTTAAAGGCTGCAGCTTTCCTGGATACTTCACATTCTCCCCTTTGAATCTTTGACAAATATCACATTCTGAAATGAAATCAACCACTTCCTATTGTAGCCCTTTTCCAATAGAAATTCTATTGGAGCCTTTTTGTTGTTTTACTTATACCGGAGTGTCCTCCTAGGGGTGAGGAGTGGAACTCCTAAATGAGTTGTCTTCTAAGGGCTGATTTTCCCACCACCAATTTGTCATGATATGTTAATTTCCCTTGTTTCCAAGTATAACTAGTATGAGGTTTCCCTTGCTGGACGTCCAAGATTAATTGCTTGATCTCTTTATCTTCTTCCCAGCTAAGCTTCAATTTTTCCATGCATTGAGTAGACACACAAGACAAAGCATGCAGACTTGCTACTGCATCTGCAGAACCTGATAGTTCTTCCTTCCTTGATCAAGCATCTGCTGCTTGATTTTCCTTGCCACTCTTATAGGCTGTAGAATAATCAAAGCCTAAAAGCTTAGTTACCCATTTTTGTTGAAAAGGAGTTCCTATCCTTTGTTCTAGGATATACTTGAGGCTTTGATGATCAGTTTTGATGATAAAGTGCCTGCCCAAGAGATAACATCTCCATTTGAGGACTGCTAAGACCACTGCCATTAGCTCTTTCTCATAAGTAGAAAGGGCTTGATCTCTAGTTGAAAGTCCCTTGCTCCAATAGGCTATAGGTTGGCCCTCCTGCATCAGTACAACCCCTAATCCCATGCCTGAAGCATCAGATTCTAACACAAACTCTTTGCTAAAATCTTGCAAGGCGAGCACTGGTAATGTAGTCATTTTCTCCTTGATTAGCATGAAGGCTGCAGTGGCTTCAGGTGTCCATTCAAAGGAGTTCTTCTTGAGCAAACATGGAGAGGAGTGCAGATTTTTCCATAATCTTGAATGAATCTTCTGTAGTACCTTGTTAGTCCTAAGAAACCCCTCAATTCCTTGACAGTGGCTGGTGTGGGCTAAGAACTTATAGCTTGTAGCTTTGTGGGTTCTGCAGTGACTCCTTTCTCTGACACCAAATGGCCCAAATATTCAACCTCAGTCTTCCCAAACACACACTTAGTTCTCTTGGCAAACAGTTGTTGTTGTTTCAACCTCTACAAAGTAATCCTTAAGTGCTGCAAATGTTTTTCCCAAGAATGACTATATACAAGGATGTCATCAAAGAATACTAGTATAAATCTCCTTAGGAAAGGTCTAAAGACTTCATTCATTAAGCTTTGGAATGTAGAGGGTACATTAGTAAGCCCAAATGGCATTACTAAGAACTCATAGTGTCCCTCATGAGTTCTAAATGCAGTTTTTTCAATATCAGAGGGGCGGACTCTGATTTGATGGTATCCAGACTTTAGATCTAGCTTAGAAAAATATTTGGCTCCCCCCAATTCATCTATGACAGATATTGGGAACTTATCTTTAGCAGTAGCCTTGTTTGGTGCTCGGTAATCTACACACATTCTCCAAGTGCCGTCTTTTTTCTTAACCAAGAGGACTGGTGAGGAGTAAGGGCTAATACTAGGTCTTATTATACCAAAATGCTACATTTCCTTAACTTGTTTTTCAATTTTAGCCTTTTGGAAATGGGGATACTTGTAGGGTCTTACATTTGTAGGTTCAGCTCCAGGTTTGAGAGGAATGCAGTGGTCATGAGATCTGCTCTGGGGTAATTCCTTTGGCGCCTGAAACACTTCTGTAAATTCTGAAAGTATGGCTTCCACTTCTTGTGTACAGCCCTCCTCTTCTTTACTGGTAACTGCTTGTAATGAACGAAGTTGAACTATAACTCCTTTTGGTTGCTTTTGTTGGTATTTCTTCATCCTTCCAGAGTTGACTACTTTCATTTCTTCCTTCCTTCCTCCTCTTAACAAATGTCTTCTTCCACCGAGAGAGAATTCCATGCTAAGATTCCTGAAATCCCACTAAACTGGTCCCAGCGTTGCTAACCATTGAATGCCCAATACCATGTCACATCCCCTCAACTGTAGGATCCTTACATCAGCTTGAAATTTAGTTCCCTGCATCTCCCACTGGAAGTTCCTGCACATGGCTGTGCTCAGCAGTCTTGTTCCATTCGCAACAACAACTGGCAATTGATCAGTTTCTTCAACTTCAATGTTGGTCCTCTCTGCCACCTCAGTACTCAAAAAATTGTGGGTGCTTCTTGAGTCGATTAAGATTATAATAAGCTTCTTCTTCACATTCCCTTTTACTCTCATTGTTTTATAAGAGATTGGCCCAGTGATTGCATTTAAAGAAATATGTGGCTCTTCTTTATGGGGTTGTTCTTCATCTTTCTCCTCTTCTCCTTCCCCATCTTGTGTTAGTTCTTCTTCCTCCTCTTCCATGACATATAATTGTTTCTTGCTGCATACATGTCTTTTTGTATATCTTTCATTACATTTAAAACACAATCCTTTGGCCATTTTTTCTTCAAGTTCCTTGGACCATTCTTTTTTGTATTGGCCTCCATTGCCCATATATGTTTTATTTCCAATAATTACAGCTTGTTTAAGCCCCATTTTTTACTTCAAGATGGCTTCAATGCTGGACTCTTGTAATTTTGCCAACCCTATGGCATTAGTGATGGAATTTGGCTTGAACATCAAGACTCCTGATCTAATCTCCTCCTTGAGCCCACTTATAAAATAGCTAACAAAGAAGGACTCAGGCAAATTCTGAGTTTGATTAGCTAATACCTCAAATCTTTCTTGATAGGCCTTAACTGTGGAGGTTTGTTTGAGTTTAGTTAATTCACCCATCGCATCCTCATAAGAATTTGGGCCAAATCTTGCTAGCAACCCTTGTTTAAACCACTCCCAGGTGATATGCTGATGACATTTTTCAAACCATTGAAACCACTGCAAAGATGAGCCTTCTAAGTGTAGTGCTGCCAACTTCACTTTATCCCCATTATTAACTGTATTACACTCAAAAAACCTCTCACATTTATACAGCCATCCGTTGGGATTTTCACCATAGAATCGAGGATATTCAATCTTCGCAACTCTTTGATAGAAGGGAAAAGAAGAATGGGGATTTTCCGACCTTAAAAGGTATTCTCCTTAACCTTGAAATTCAACTTGAACATTTTCCAATGACTCTGGTTGTTGCCTTCTTGAACTTCCACTTCTTAGCTTCTTCTGTTGCTCTAATTCATTCGGCCATGGTGGTTTTTTTTCTTAGAACAGCAGGCCAAGAATCAACCTGCTCTGATACCAATTGTAATGGCTAGGGAAAAAGATGACAAATTAGGAAAGAATTATTGAACTATAGAACTGAAAAAATTAATCTCTCCTTTTACAATGGTCCTTCCCCTTATTTATAAGCCACAGCTAACAACCCAACTGCCTTCCTAACTACTTTTCCCTCTTAATTTCTTAACTAACTCACTGATTTATAACTACCTTTTCTGTTATAACAGCCTAACAGCTCTCATTCCCTATTTAGTAGGTTGTTTTACTAACTACCAACTACCTATTTATAGATCTAACATCCAACTTCAATACAACTCGAGTAGGTCTCCATACATCTGAATGAACTAAATGAAAATGACTAAAGGTTGTCTTATTGACTCTAAGATTGAAGGAAGCACAGTGATGCTTTCCTAACTAACAAGACTCGCAGTCTAAAGACTGAAGTTGACTCAAACTTGGAACCATAAATTTCAACTTGTCAAAAGACCGATGACCTAATCGACAATAAATTTCAGACGGTGAGGTGGATGCAGAACAAGTAATAGATGAAAAACTAACCAGATAATAAAGTCCCTGAATTTCATGCCTTTCTCCAATCTTCTTTCTTGTCTTCAAATCCTGAATAATCACAGAATCGGGAAAGAATGTCATTGGGCAATTCAATTATCTAGTGAGTTTACTCACAGATAGAAGGTTGAAAGACAAGATAAAACAGATTAAGCTGAAGATAAAGGTAAATTAGGAGATGGAAAAATTTTACTGACACCCTTTACGGGATTAGATGAATCATTAGCTATGATGACATTGGAGATAGGAGAGTACTGAATATCAGAGAGCACTGACTATCAAAAAACAATAAAGAAATTCCAGACATATAGTCTGAAGCACCAGAATCAATAACCTAGGATATATGTGAAGAGGTGGACGCACAAGTAGTAGAATTACCTCGATGGGCTAAAGAAGCTATTAGAAGAGATGCCTGCTGAGTCGTTTGATATTGGAGAAATCTGGCATATTCTTATCCTGAAAGAGTCACAGTTGATGATTCACTTATGCTAAATTTATTTGAAGAAGTAGGGACATCGGATGAAGCTACATGAACCATATGGGCTAGCTTCTCATGAAGGTCTCAACAATTTTCCCTAACGTGTTCAACACGACCACAATTAGAATATTTGAGTCTAGTGCCACGGCCTTCACGACCACGACCACGACCACGACCATGACCACGTTCACCAGATTGAGATAGAGGTTTATAAACAGGACCTTGGTTGTCAACGGAAGTCTGACTGATTAGGGTAAAACATGCAGAATCTGGAATGGTGGATGAATCATTTGAAGCAGCCCTCATAACCCTAGAATAGGTTTCTGTGAATAAGGAAGAGTAGCTCCATTGAGAATTTGGGCTTTTACCGACTTGACCTCAGAATCTAAGCCAACAAGAAAACGAAGTACCACCATTTGTTCTCTTTGTTTCTGTATCATGTTGATATCTGTGGACAGCGGTTGCAAAGAATTCAGTTCCTCATGGACACGTTTCAGAGAGGTGAAATATTCAGTAACTGGTCTATCGGATTGTTGGAATTGAAAAAATTCCACTGATAGGTCATACATCTGGGTGAGATCACTAGAGAAGAGAAAACGAATATACTTCGATATATGTTTATATGTGTCAAGATGGGTACACATGTTAGTTATATTGGGCTCCATGGAATTCCACCAAGCATCGTACTTAGGTTCAGCTTCTGGAGGTCCAGACTCAGTCAAATACTTTTGCTTTCCATACCCCGTTAACGCAATTTTAATAACTTTGGACCATTGAATGTAGGTCGTCCCATTCAATTTTCTGGTGGTTAATTTTTGAGATAAAGGAATGGAACCACCCATCATTTTTTGCTCAATAGATGTTTCAGTAGCCATTCAGAACCAGTAAACAGAAGCTTCAAATACTAGCAGTGGCAGATGGGCAGAACAGTAAATGAACAGTGGTAGACAAGGAGAAGAAAAAGAGAAATTGTTCAAACCTAAAATTAAGGGTATTGGTAGACTCGTCGGAGAGAGAAGATCAGAAGACAAAAAAGGCTGGAAGGCCATTGGAATTGCACGCGCCGGCAATCGAAGCTTCAAAGGCGGCACGTGAGGCCCACGCGCTGATCGACTAGTGCTGCGTGGCGGCGCATGGGGCAATTCCTAGTGACAGCTTTCCTCCAACGATGGTTGCCTCCCTCTGTCGACCACTTTAAGCTATGTAGACACTGAAAGAGCAACAGATTGACAACCTATTGCTTGACAGAGATGGAAACTCTTGATTTTGCCTGTGACACATGTAACGTTTATACAAACCAAGATAGGTACCATACTGTTCTTGTTTAACTCACACAAAAAAACTTAATAACGCTCTGATGCCATGTCAAACTAGTAGATTGAGAAGAATTGCACACACACTGACTGAATTTAGGTGTGTGAATTTATATACACAAAAAGAGTGACTGTACAAATTACCTTGGTGTCCATTTGGATTACCAAGTGATTAGATACACTTCTTACATTAACTCTAGTGTATTAACACTACATTAATCTCTTTTGTTAATATTCTTTTTACTCTCTGTTCTTTGTATTTTTGTAACTTCAACCATAAATAATAAACCCAGGGCATTTCATATCCATGAAGATTTTGAATTTCGAATTCAATCCTTCAAAAGTTGGGTTGGCTCCTCATCCCAAAAAGATTTTTTTACTGAATTTCAACCCAAAAGCAATGAGTTCACGTCTAATCAGACGAGTGCTTGGTTAAACTTGTATTGATTGGCGTGAATGTGCCCGCAAATGTCACGTGATATGGTTGATGTGGGTTATTTAACTTGTCGATTCTGTCATCTAGTTTGTACAGGAGCATTTGAATTACAGTGTTCTGTTTATTTGGATGGTTGATGATAGTTTTATGTTTTTTATTGTATTTGCTAAATGTTGCTAAGTTTCAGCAGTCCATGCTATTTTCAATTGTGGATATGCTGGAATTGTAATTGCGCTTTTTCCTTCTAGTACTTAAGCCGCATCTATTAATTCCTTTTAATATGTTCTCATGTTTTAGGAGAAATGGGTCCAGAATTTAGTCCAAAAATGCCTGTTAAATCGCTAACCTCTGAGCAGATAGTTCGGATCCATCAGTTGTTTCGTCAAGCTAAGTTTGATGAACCTAGCGGTGATGTAAGCTGCTCTTTGTTTTCAATTTCTGTTCTGTTAAAATTGTTTTTCAATATTAATCCATCATATTTGTTCCTTGAATATTATCTATTCCTTGAATTTTTCAAAATTGTATTTCCACAAACATGCACTCACATATACTATATATTATGGGCAACTTACGGTTACACCCCTTCAACTCCTTTAACTGTAACTCAGTATCACTTAATCTCTCTCATCTAAAAAATGTAACACTTATACCCTCTCAATTATGAAAAGGATTGACAAGATTAATACCGTTAGTTAAGATGATAAAAAAAAAAAAATTTAGCCTCATTTAATTAGCAAAACATAAAGATATTTCTTGTTAATTTATATATTTTTAATTTTTAAATGACATTTCAATACAAAATATTTTAATTTTTTAACATACAAGGTGAGATTAGTAAAATTATTTTTGTAATTCTAAACCTAATCAGAGCGGATCAAACAATTTTACCTACCCTCACTTCAGTTCTAGATTTTTTGAGATTTTAAGTTTTGACCTTATTCTCGTTTAATTAAGGTAAGATTGTCGCTTTACCTATCCCATTGTCATTCTTAAAGCGAGATGAGCTCCTAATGAGATACCAGTCATAGAGCAGCGTAGGAATAAAAGAAGAGAATTACTTAGCGAAGAAGAGATGGCGAAGAGCGCTAGCCCGTTGCCATCCCTATTTTGAACCAAGGAATACTCTATACTTCCCTATATCCATTTCTCTTTACTCTATTAATTTTTAAGTTCAAAATTCGTGAATTTTTTGTTAATTTTTGTTCTGTATTGTGTTTTTGAATTTTAAATTTGTAAGAATATCAAAGTGAAAAATTGAGGATGGTGTATTCTCCCCTCTCCAAGCATTCTACTTATAATTGAAGTTGACAATTGGAAAATGAAATAAATCAAGGAAAGGGCATACAGCCAATTATGGCTGTCAATACAAGAAAGGAAAACTCAATCAAATACTAATAGACTCGATCGTCCTAATATTCTCTAACACACACCCTCAAGCTGGAGCATACAAGTCGAAAATGCCCAGGTTAGAAGACATAGTCTGAAAGGTAGGGCGAGGTAGCGGCTTAGTAAGAACATCAGCTAGTTGAGACGAAGATCTGACAAAAAGAGTACTCAATTGTTTGCATAGCAACAAATCATGAATGAAGTGACAATCAACTTCTATATGCTTAGTGCGCTCGTTAAATATTTGATTATTGACAATGAAGATGGCAGCTTGATTATCACAATGCATAGGCATAGGTAAAGGAACATCAACACCAATGTCACGCAGGAGAGAGCGGACCCAGAGCATCTCAGATGTAGTGTGGGCCATCACAATACTCAGCTTCTGCACTGTACGAACAACTTGCTGCTTCTTACTGTGAGAAAGTTGGGCGATAAAAAAGACCACGTCCAGGGGACTGCTTCAAGTACCTCAAGATATGACAAACACCTTCAAAGCGAGGAGTACGGAAAGCATGTATAAATTGGCTAACAATCCCCATTGCGTAAGTAATATCAGGACAAGTGAGTGTAAGATAGATAAGCTTGCTCACCAAGCACGATAGCGGTTGACATCAGAAAAGAGCTCACCAGAAGTAGTATCCAACCTAGTAGAGGGATCCATAGGTGTATCTGCTGGATGAGCACCTAAAAAACCAGTCTTAGAGAATAAATCCAAGACATACTTGTGTTGACAAATAGTGATTCCCCTGAGCAAAATGCGCAATTTCTAGACCCATAAAGTACTGAAGTCCTGCAAGATTCTTAGTGTGAAATATAGTAGCCAGATGGTGTTTTAAAGCCACAATACTAGAAGTACCATCACCAGAGATAATAATATCATTAACATACATAATCAAGATGATAGTTCTAGAAGGAGTATGACGCATAAAGACAAAATGATCAGCGAAAAAGCATGAGAAGCCAACATCAATAAGAACAGAGCTAAACTGCTTAAATCAGGCTCGAGGAGATTGTTTCAAATCATAAAGAGCATGCCACAACCGACATACCAAATGCTCACTGTTTGGAGTAGAATAACATGGTGGCTGATCCATATAGACGACTTCTTGTAGCTCATCATGATGAAAGATATTTTTAATATCAAGCTAATGTAAATCCCAATGACGACTGATTGCCACGGCAAGCAGCAGGATTCCAACAGAATTTAGTTGAGCCACAAGAGAGAATGTCTCAGTATAGTCTACACCATATGTTTGAGTATATCTTTTGGCAACTAGTCGAGCCTTAAGACGTTCAATAGAACCATTTGGAAGATACTTAATAGTGCAAACCCAGTGACAACCAATAGTCTGTTTACTAGGAGGAAGAGAAGTGAGTTTCCACGTCTGATTCTGATGGAGAGCATGCATCTCTTCATCTATAACATGTTTACATTTGGAATGGATAAGGCCTACATATAAGAGGATGGAATAGACATAGACGACAAGGCACAAACAAAAGAAAAAAGAGACGATGATAGATGATGATACGACACATGATTAGCAAGAGGATGTTGAGTGCAAGTATGTGTACCTTTCTGTAATGCAATGAGCAGGTCAAACGAGGAAGCAAAAACTTCAGATAGAGAAGAAGAATCAATCGGGGAAGTAAGGATCACCCTCCTATCACGATCTCGTTGATACACTTTTGGCAAAGGAAGAATGGGGGGAACAAGAGGAGCAGTGGTAGAATTCTTCGACTGAGCTGGAGTGTTTGTAGTGATTAAGTCAAGGGATGAATTGAGGCAAAGGGACAAATACTAAGGACATGGAAGGAGGAAGAGTAGGAGAAGACGGCCCCTCACTAGTATAAGATCAGACGAAAGAGTGTCACTATTAGAAGAGAAGAAGGCAGTGGATTCAAAAAAAGTGACTTCAGCACTGACAAAATAACGGCAAAACTCGGGAAGGTAGCATCGGTGCCCTTTTTGTGTGCGAGAATACCCTAAAAAAAGACACGAGAACGAGGTGATAATTTATCGAGTCTTGGATCAAGGATATGAACAAAGGCAACACAAACAAAAATTTGAGGAGGAAGAGAGAAGAGTGATAGGACAGGTTAAAGGATAAAAAAGGGAGATTGATTTGACAAGACAAGTGTAGGTAACCTATGAATAAGATAACATGCTATAAGAACAGCATTTGCACAAAAAGTTTTAGGAACACGCATTTGAAACACTAAAGTGTGAGCAACATCTAACACATGACGATGTTTACGCTTAGTAACACTATTTTGTTGAGAAGTGTTAGGGCAGGTTGTTTAATGAATAATTCCCTTTTCAAGATAAAAATTGTCAACAGCAGATTGAATGTATTCCAAAGCATTATCAGATCTAAAAATTTTGATTTTCTTATCAAACTGAGTAGAAATTTCATTATGGAAATAAGAAATGATAGAAGGCAAATCAGTTCTTTGTTTCATTAAAAAAAAAAGCCAAGTCATATGAGATCAGACGAGCAAGCGAGCGAGCAACATCAGACGAACGAACTATCAATAACGAGCAATCAGCGACTGAATCATTAAATGCAGGAGGCGATGACGGTCATTCAAACCATGCTACCGCCGTCGAAGAATCCGGTAGCGTCCGGTGGGCCACACGCTTACATGCGCTAAAGGTTCCCTCGGTGTGTGAGATCTGACGCAAGGGCAAAGGTTGCTCATGGGAGCAACTACGACTTCTTCCGGCGACGGGCCTGCTAGGGTTTTGGTCGCCTGTCGCCAACGAGCCTCAAGGAGCTATCAGCTAGTGACTCTGGTCGTCGAAGAGATTGTTGGCGATGGACAGATTGTTGCCTTGCATGGTTTGCATCTCTCTCTCTCTCTCTCACTCTCTATTTCCCTAATTTATTTTTTATGCTCTAATACCATGTAAGAATATCAAAGCGAAAAATTAAGGAGTGTACTCTCCCCTCTCCAAGCATTCTATTTATAATTGAAGTTTACAATTAGAAAAGGAAATAAATTAGGAAAAGGAAATACAGCCAATTATGGCTGCCAATACAAGAGAGGAAAACTCAATCAAATATGAATAGACTCAATCATACTAATATACTCTAACAAAATTTATTGAGAAAAAATATAAAAATAAAGATGAACAAAAAAAAAAATTAAATTTAATTCCTTTTTTCGTTAAATTATAAAGATGAGAAAAAAAATAATCAATATCTTACAACAATTATTTTATTTTATTATTTTATGAAAAAATGAACATGTATAGGAAATTTTACAAATTCCATTATATTTTTTTTTGGGTAAATTACTTGTACCTCATCTGAACATTTAACTAAGTTCAGGTAAGCTAAACATTATTTAAACATAACAATGACACCCCTAATTTTACTTTATTTTTTTTACTAATTAAGTGAGGCTAAAAATGTCTTTCTATCATCTTGACTAATGGTGTTAACTTTGTCAATCCTTTTCATAGTTGAGGGGGGTGTAAGTGTTACATTTTTTAGATGAGGGGGTTAAGTGATACTAACTCATAGTTGAAGGGGTGCAAGTGTAAATTGCCCATATATTATAGCTCATCAAGTGATAAATATTTTTGCAGTGCCTTAGTCCTGCTGGGGAATACAATCTTCGTCTTGGAATTATTAAGGAGCTACACCCAGATATGGTTGCAACTTATTCAGGAAGGTTGTATCTGATACAAAAATTGTCTGGATTGATTTTCTCCATATTTTTAATTTTGCTGACATGTTGATGGGTTAGTTGGACTCTCGGTAGTGCAGATTAATATATTTGTTCTGAGTCATCCAATTTTTTCTTGTGCAGTCCTCAAGTTTTTGAGGGTCACCCATTCATTGTGGAAGCGGGAGTCAGTGTGGGCGGAAAAGATGTTAAGCAAGTGCGTGCTTTCCTCCCCCACCCTTTTTTTTACGCTACAGTCTATAGTCATCATAAATGCATGGCAATTTTGGAAATTTAACTATTCCTGTTATTTGCTTATTCTTGTATGAATTTTCAAACATATCGTTTAGACTGGAAATGAGGGAAAGTTGCAGACTTTTTTTTTTTTTTTGGTTTTGCTGATAATCTATACACTATATACGGATGTGCTGTCGAAAGAAAACTATTTTGAGGAATACTGTTAATGAAAAAATGCGATATGAAACCGCGGTCATTGCCAGTTGAAAATGTCATATGATATGGCGACTATCAATAACTGCGATCTGAGGTAGCGGTTACACTGCAACGGATGGAGAAACGCCATTTCAAATTGCGGTTATAAGTCCTCCCAGACAACAACTTGGTGATGGGTTTTGTGTTATATATAAAGGGCAAAGAATGTCCACGCGCCTCTGGAAGCATGTGGGATCATGGATGGAGCGGGAATTTGGCAAAAGGTATGGTGATAGTCATATGTGTGGATAGGTATCTGTGATTGGATCGGAGAAGCTATCTCATGGAAAGCACATGGAGTTAGAATTTGTGATTACTATATAATATAAAAGCTACGAAGAAAACCCATAAATACAAAAATACCAAGAAAACAAAAGATCTGTCTGGCTCCCTTTTGGCCTTTTAGGGAACCGAAATCACAATACCTTTGTGAGTATTTATTGATTCATACAAACTAATTTATAACTAGCATAGTTCTCCCCATAAATTGGTCTACCATAAATTTGAAAAAAAAAAAGTAAAAATAAAATAAAAATAAAAACGCGATACATTTGTCGATTCTTCAAACAAAGATTAAAAATAAAAAATAAAATAAAAAGTGAAATTATGCACCAATAAATTCTCATATTTTTAATGTAAAGATAACATTTAATGCTTAAACATTAAAAAAAAAATTCAAATACTCTAACAACAATAAAATAATACAACATTTATAGAATCTCTAGATAAAAAAAACAAAACACAAAAATAAAAAATAATACATGTCTAATCATAGATAATTTTTGAGATTAATATAAAAGTAAATTTTAATTTCAAATGCTAAAAAAAAAAAAATTCAATACTCCTAACAATAGCTTAAAATATATATATATATATATAAATAAAAGCGCACACAAACACCCAAAAAAAAAAGACCCAAATTTTCAAAACAAAACAAAAAAGAAAAAAAATACACGTGTCACATTCATCTCACCCCTCACACTTTAGCAATGCTATTGATTATTGTCAATTCCTAAATGTTTTATTTTTATAGAGAATAAAAATTACTTTAATACTATTATTTCTATTATATAGTAATGAGAAATTCTAACTCCATGTGCTTTGCATGAGAGAGTTTCTCACGGTCTAATCACAGATACCTGTCTACACATATGACTGTCACCAAACCCTTTCCCAAATTCTTACCCCATCCGTGATCCCACACGCTTCCAAAGGTGCATGGACATTCTCTGCCCTTTATATATAACACATAACCCATCACCAAGTTGTTGTCTGGGAGGACTTATAACCGCCATTTGAAATGGCGTTCTCCAGCAGCTTTGCAGTGTAACCGCAACCTCAGATCGCGGTTGTTGATAATTGCCGTATCATATGGTGTTTTCAGTTGGCAATGACCGCGGTTTCATACCGCATTTTTTCATTAACGGCATTCTTCGAAATAGTTTTCTTTCAGCCGCACATTCGTATATAATGTATAGATTATCAGTGAAAAAAAAAAAAAAGTTAAAGTTGCATGGTCCGCTTCTTTTGGGGCCCATTCTATTTACAGTGGATATTTGCTTAATAACATTACTGGTGCTGTATATGTCAGACATAAATTTAAATGTTGTTGCTAGCCTTTCCTTTTCACGGGAAGGTCATATCACATATGGTATATGCACTACGTCCTTGGACATGTAAATTCCCGTAGATAAATATATTCATCTGCAATTGTAGACACAGATGCTAACATCCATTTTTCTTACCGGGCAACTGGTGTACGCTTGTTTGTTGGCTCTGGTGGTGACTTATCCACAATAGGAAATATATATATATATTTTTTTGAAGTGATTACTTGTCTTTCAAGTTTCAAGCATGCTGTATTTTGTGACTTATTTAGATTTTTGAGTGCGGTAAAAGCTGGTGCTCGTGCTGGTTCTAAATTTTCTTTATTTTTCTAATGACTTGAAATTAAAGAATATATTTTTCCTGGTCAATTTTAGGGCTTGAATATTTTCCGATTTGCAAACCGTATTCCCCTTCTATTCGAGCAGGGTGCTGATGTTGTCACTAGGACTGCCCTGAAGAGAATCAAGTAAGATACATAGATTTCATATATGTATACATATGGGGCAGGGGTAGGTTGGGAATCTTGGGATTTTTCAAAGGTCTCTTGGAAATTTAAAAGGAAAAAAGGCAACTTTGTTTAACTGGAAGTCTAATTGATGCATCTTCTTTCAGTTGGAATAGTTACAAGATCAACCAGACACAAGACAAGATTGGTGTTTTTGTGAGCATTGTAAGCACAAAAATTCCCTTTAAAGGGACTGGAAAGGAATATATTGGAGACGATATAAGCGAGATAGCATCTGCTGTCAAGGTTGGTTTGTCAATTGAAATGTGGGTTTCAGTAATAAAAACAGTTGGTCATTTAACCGCGCATTCCTTCAGACTTCTATTCAGCAGTGTTGCGTCCAGCTAAAATCCAAAATAGTGAGAAAAATTCAGGCTCGCGAGCAGCAGGAGAGAAAACGAAATTTGAGCAAGTAACTCCAGCAAACTCTTTCTTGTTTATCACTGAGCTTTAAAAGTGGTATTCTTCTTCTGTTAGACAAAGTTGAATGACATTTTTGTGTATTGGCAGGTACATTTCTGATGCCACGGGTGCTATATACAACGTCTTAAAAGAAATGGCACTATCGCATTCATCGAAAAGAAAACGTTATGAGAATGAGGATGCTGAATTACTAAAGAAAGTGTCAACTCGTTTGATAACAAAAGAGACATTGATAGAGAAGCTTGCTCAACATGTTGAACAAGTAAGTTCTCTAGTCATGTAGATCTTTACTTGAGCATTTTGTCACTTCTGGTCTAAAGGCTTTGTTACATGTACTCTTCTAAATATATGATGTATTTACGTTGGATACTTGACACTTGGAAAAGGGCATTTGAATAAAGTTATGATATACGTGTCTCCTATATTATTAAATATTTATACAAATATATCTAGTAATTTAATTTTGGCACATAATTATGCATAAAATTTATATTTTATGGATGAAATACTGTGATGACCCATAGTAAATACTATATTTTCCTACACAATAAAATAATTATATTAAATATAAGAATATGTTCTCGTTGTCCCATATTCTTGTATGAGAGAATTAATGGACACGTATTTGTATTCCACATTCGTACTCAAGTCTATGTAACATAGTTCAAGTTACTTGAGTTTTCTGGGGAGGTTAATGTGTGGATGACAAAAATTCATGGATACTTGGATTTCTCCCAATATGTAATGATTTGAGTCTTACTAATTATATATATTAGTTATTTGGTTTTTCGAAAATAAAATCAATTGTCCAAAAAAAAAAAAAAATTGAATCCTATAGAACAAAATATTTTATTGCAGAAAACCTTGAAATAGGATGAAAATATGTGTCAAAATGGATTGGGGGCTCTGCAGTGAATTTGCACTTCAGGCCTGGATTTTTACATCTCAACCACTACATGATCAATGACTGAGATTTGAAACATTAGGCCTTGCGGCAGAAATTCACTTCAGAGCCCATAGGTTTAAGTCCAAAAGTGGTCACTTGATTAAGCACCATTGAAAACAATTGACGAACTGCGTACTTCAGTTATACCAATGACAATTGCGCAAAACGGTTATCACTAATGCTTTGTTTGGGAGTTATAGGAGGGGGAGAAGGGGGGGAGAGAGAGAGAGAGAAGAAAAAAAAAAGAAATGAAAAAAAAATATTAGTATGGAGAGGAGAAAAGAAGAGAGTTGGTAATAGTTTTCTTTTCACATGTTTGGGAGTTTAGGGGAGAGAAAATATTTAGTATCTCTCTATTTGTTTGTGAGTTGAGAAGAAATGATAAGAAAAGAAACCAAAGTGTATGTTGCTATTTATTATTATATTGTTAAAATATTTTAAATATATTAAATATATAGTTTGATTTGTTCTTTCCAACTATGAAATATGTGATTAGGAGATTTGTATTTGTTTCATCGTCTGTACAAAGCCTATGTATGTAAATATACGCTTAGATAATGCTAGAGGTGTCAAGCAATTCCATTCATTCTCTGGTCAATTCTTGACCATAGAAAACTTTTGGTTTAAGTTCTTGTGTCAATGCCAGGAAACTCTTGTTTGATTCTTGTGTATGTCCCAATAAGCCCAAACAATAATTTTTTTTCTCTCTCTCTTCAGAACACTGTTCTCGTTTGGTCTGCAGCCCTCACCAATTAGGCCTGTCAATGGAATGGATCTGGATCTTATCTGGATCAAATCCGTTAAATCCAGATCCAAAAGTAATCGGATTCGATTTGTAAGATCCAATCCAAATTCATATACTTGACGGATCCAACCTGTTTTAAAAAATAATTTTTTTAAATCATCATTTTATAAAAACAAAAAATGTATGTTATTCAAAAAATATATATATATATATGTACAAGAACTAAAAAAAAATTAATAAATCATGATTGGTAAGATTGAGAATTTAATTTGATTAGGTCTATTTTGTAAACATTATCAAAGTCATCAGCCCCCTGCTTTCTCTCTCTCTAGAACACTTTCTCTCCTCTTTCCCAACCCTCTCTCCATCCCTCACGCTTCTCTCTTTACAACTCCTTACTGTTTGGCTCACACTCTCTCTCCTCCACTGCCCTCGATAGTCGTCACTGCCCTTAGAGCCTTCTTCCTTGCGTGTGCATACTGCCTGCTGGTGAGTCCCCTGGCAAAAGTGAGTCTGACGAGGAGGAACTCCAAGTCGACACTGAAGAAATTGAGGACTCGGACAGTGTTGATGGGGAAAGTGGCGGGGAAGCTTATACAATTGATGTGAAAGCACTTGAGAAAGAAGCGAAAGTCAGTACTGTTTGAGAGTACTCAGTTTCTGTCTTGTGAATTGAGAATTGGTAGATAGGAATAAATCAACAATTAATCGAAATTTCCTCTAAAATGAAAATATCCTTGCGTAAATTTGTACCTAATGCATTAATTTCTATGTTATGATTTTTTTTTTATATTGGTTTGTTTACGTTATTGTATGTATATATATAGTAGAGTAAAATAGTTACGATGATTGATCTTATTTCACGTAAATTTTTTTTAAATTTTTATTTTTAGATATTTAATTTTTAAAAACAGTGGGTTTGGTGGATCATCCGGATTCAGATTTATTAGTTCTTGAACCCAACAGATCTAGATCCGTTGGGTCATGTATTTAATTGGACGGACCTGGTCTAACATTATTGGATCTGGACCAAATCCGCTCCATTAACAGGCCTATCACCAATCTTTATCTCCAACATTGGCAACTACACCTAGAGGCATTGACGAGTTGTTTGAAGACATTTTGATCCTGGTCTAGTGATCCAACAGCCAACCTAAGACCACTGGTGGACTTGACTATTGTCAACGGCTCTCTCCGATGATCGAATCATCCCTTGTCAGAATCTCAGCCACGCACCTACATGCACTTATTAGCCCATCCACGAGTAAGATCTACTCACCTAGCGTCATCAGCGCTTAAAAACATGTGGAACATTCTGGAAAAACCTGGGTTGACACAATCCATAGATGTGTGTCCACAACAAGTGAATTAGAGCAGTCACTCCAAGATGGATAATTACAGTTTTATCGTTAGAAGCTTGCAATTTGATATGCCTGGGGAAATTAGTTTAGCTTATTCTTCATGTACATTACAGAACCTTTATGACTTGTACAAATATTCACGGTGAAATGGAAATTTGGAGATCTGACATTTGCTTCCATCTTGAATGTAACGTTTGCAGGTAGACTATGAAATGGCTTTGGAATACGCGACACAGAGTGGAGTGAAGGAGGAACCCAGAGAACCTATATACATACAATCACTGGAAGCTCAAAATGAGTTCATCGATTTGCACAGTCCCATCTTCGTCTTCAGGCTATTTCAGTAGGAAATTCCCTGATATAATCTCACTCTTCTAGAATGAAATATTTTCTCATGAGCCATTGTCGATTTGTAATTTAGATTTTTCCTTTGCATCAAATAAAGGATACCATGTTCAGATATGAATGTTGATTTTATTGCACGATTATCAGTGGGAAGACTTTTATTTGCTATCTTATTATGCTTATTATTATTCATTTTGCCTTGATGGGTTTAGTTACTCCACAGTATCAGTGGGAAGACCGGCCGCCGAAATGTCACTTAGCCAAATTCATTTCCAGGGTTGCCAGCATATAATTCTAGTGTTCGGAAACTTTTGAGGCCTGTGGAGTCATCTACTTCTAAAAAATTAACTCACGTAAGAGTCATTTATTATATAAATAACATTTTGTTCTTATCTCATAATTTTATTATGAAAAAAAAATATTATTTTATCATTTTTTTTTTTTACATAATTTGACACATGAATGTTGGGTAACCAATTTCCTTCACTTGATACCGATAAGGGGGGTCTTAAAGTTGAACTACAATTTTGGGAATTAAAATTGAATTTCACGAATTAAAATTGTAGTTCACTTTTAGAATTTATTTGATTTAAAAATAGAGAATGGATTTGATTTGATTTAGTAAATAAAATTTTATGTTTGGAACACATAAAATTACGCCTCATACACTTTTGTACAAACATGTGTAACATAGAGTAATTTGAGTAATTTATTTTTGATTAAACGATCGTAATCTTGGCTAATTTTACATGTGACATAAAAAATAATTTAGATTATTTGTAGTGAGAATCTTAAAAGAGTCATGAATATACATTTATGTGATCGAAATTTTTAACCAGAAAACTTAATTAGAAAGATGTAATTTTATAGTGAGTCAATTATTTTTAGATAAATAATCTATTCAAATTAGTGTTTATTAAACTATATCATTTTTTATTATTTTATTTTATTTCATTTCATTTCATTTTTTGTTCTTTCAAATTCATTCACTAACCTTGTAAAAGAAGTTATCCCTTGATTGGATGCAACTAAAAATCTAAGTGAAGATTTATGAACGGTGTATAAGATAGTAAATGAGTATTATTTATGGAGGGTGAGCTTACATTGATGTGATATTTATAAAAGGGATAATAAATAGTACTTGGTTTGGATGATTTTCTAAAATAGGTGTATAAGGATGGGTGTATGATGTAAAAAACTATTAAATGACTCTTTTACCTTTATGCAATCTCAAAATTAATTATTTGTTTATGTTAATTATATAATGTGAAAACTAACTAGTACAAATTAATTTTAGACAAATTAATTATAAATAAATTATGTTATTAATAATATATTTTTTAATCACATGACCCCCTATTTGGAAAAAAATATATTTTTTTATTTGTATTAATATAATTTTTTAATACATTTTTCCATTAGAAAAAAATAAGAATTTGTTTCTAATATATAAAATACATTTTGTAGGTGAGAAGGGAAGAGGAATGAGAAGGGACAAAATGGACCAATTTACTTCATGATAAGAGGGGATAATTTTTTGAGAGCTCAAACCCTCTCCAAAAATAATACACCTTCTTTCAAAATTAAGGAGGCTAGATGATTTTTAGAGGGGAGAAATTTTACTTCCTAAACCATACAAAAACCATTACATCAAAACTTATACAGAGGTATTATTTATGGAGGCTGCCTTTTGCAGCATCCAATCAGACTGTTGAATTAAAAAAAATGAATTCATGATCGCACACAATGGAGCAAAAACATTCATGTTTTACACTACATTTGAATTAAGGAGTTTTGAGATGAAGTGCAGTGCAGGAAAATGGGAGGGATTTGACTGACAGTCAAATATAAGTTTTGTTTGGATTTAAAAAGCAAAAATAAATCGAATAGAGGGGTCGGTTAGGAGATGAGTGAGCCACCCAATCTCAAACATTTTCTTCCGCTTCCATTATTGGGAGGGAACCCGTGGGAAATAAAAGATTATTATTTCTTAATTTAAAAAATACATATAAATATTATTTTTCAAAACCTTTCACATCCCTTCCGACATGCTAATCCTTTGGTATTTGGGCTCCATTTGCTTTATTATAAATCTTCAAAAATCTTTAAAAAATCTCTCAAAGAAATTCATTTTTTGGGTGCGTTTGGAGTCCAAAAAACAAAAAAAAAAAAAAACAAAAACAAAAGTAAAATTTTTTTAGAGTTTGGAGTATAATAAATTATTTTGAAATGATAGGTGAATATTTGTATTTGATTTGATATCAAATTATTAAAAATTATGTAAAGTAACACGTGGCAAAATTATAGTGGAAAATTTTAAAAATTTTTAAAGTTTTGTGAAACTTTTGGTACAAATGTCAGATCAACTTTTAAACAAATCCGACAAAACCCATTGGAACACACCATTTTGATGCGTTCCAATGAATTTTGAAAACTTTTTCAAGACAAGTGGAACTTTTTGAAGTTTGAAAATGTGAAACTTTTGAAATTTTTTGGAAACTTTTGAACTTTTTTGGTGTTTCAAACGGCACATTTATCATACTGCGTGAAATATGAACTATAACTTATCTTAATTTATTTCATTTTATCTCACTTTTTTATCACTCCAAATACACCATTGTTCACCAAAATAAATAAATGAATAAATATTAGTGTACAAATAACATGTAGTAAATTTTAATTAGGAGAAGTTAATAAAAAATAAAACTTTTTGGTATCTTTTTGGGATCCAAACACCAAATAAAATGAAAGTAGCTCAACCTCCCTCTCCTCCCTTCCTTTTATCATAAATATAAATTGCTAAATTTAGTTCTCTTTGGTAATATGATTTTTTAATAAAATTTAAGCAAATATAATTCAAAAACTTACAATTTGAAATTATGTTCAAACACAATTTTTATACGAACACATATAACACATGGAATAAATTAATTGGAAAAAGAAGTGGATTTCTTATAAGGGAAAATAAAATAATTTTAATTAGAGAAAGAAGTGGATTTCTAGAGTAAGGCTCTCTATTTGTGAGTTTGGGAGTGGAAAAAAAAAAGGAAGGAAGAAAGAAAGAAAGAAAATAAAAGAAAATATTAGTTGGAAGAGAAAAAAAAAAGAAAAAATGATTATATATATTTTTCTTCCTATCTATTTATAAGTTTATGAAAAAAAGAATAATAATTTTTTTCTATTTACTTGTGATTTATAAGTTTATGAAAAAAAGAATAATAATTTTTTTTTTATTTACTTGTGAGTTAAGAAGAAAGAGAATGAAAAGAAAGTATATATATTATATTTTACCATTAAATCTTTTGAAGAGTAACAGGGTTGTCAATCTATTTAACTCTAGGATATGTATGTAATTTTTTTTTCTTATTCTTTATCTTATTGACAAATATGTCACTATAAAAGTTTTATTAATTTTTTTTTCTTTTTTCTCTATTTTTACCTACTTTTGGAGGATGAAAATTTTAAAATTTTAGATAACATTTGTTTCGTATTTGTATTTTTTATTTTCTATTTTTATTTTTTATTTTTATTTTGAGGTTCATAGTTTAAGAATATTAAATATGCATTTGGTTTGATATTTTATATTTTTTATTATTTGAAATTTTCTTTATTTTTGGGTTAAAAAGATTTAAAATGACTTTTGACCTTTTTATATTTTATTTATAAATTTATTTTTTATTTTTTAAAATAAAATTTGAAACGACGAATATTTAAATACGTTTTGAATTATTTTTTTATTTTTTAAGAATACAAAGTTAAAAAAAAAGCTTGAAAATATATGCCAAGTAGGCCCTTAATAAAGTTTTCTTTTATTTTACTCATTCACTTTAGCCTTACAAAAGTGAAGTGAAATGAAAGATACACTTTGGAGTAACAAAAATGAAATAAAAGTGATAAAATACGTTAAAAATTTATAATTTGTATAATAAAATAAAAAATAATATTTTTTATTATTTTTTTGATATTTTTTTGAAATTTTTTTGGACCACTCCAAACGAAGGCGAAGCAACGCCAAGTGAAACTTGAAATAAATGACAGCGAGTTTTACGATTTTACACGGACAACCAGGGTGAATAATTTACTTCACTAAAACGACGTTGTTTTACTATTTCGTATGGCGAAAACGACGTAGTTCCCTATTCTTCCTCCTCCTTTCCAATACTCTGGTTCTATTTGGAGTCGGGGAGTCCTCTCTCCCTCTCTGATCTCTCTGCATCGCTCGCATTCTCTTCAACCAAGGACCACCGTTAACTAAACCGCTGTGGACCGCTGTGAACCACGGTCGACCACCGCACTTTGTCCAGACAGCTCCTCTTCTTTTCTAAACTTCAGGGGCACACCGACCTCATGTACGGTAGTTCCTTGAAATTCTTCACGCCTACATACAAGATACGTGTATGTATACTCTGATCGAACCCTAATGTTATCTCGTTTTTATTCTGATTTTGTAGAATTTCAGATTTTTGGTATATTATCATTTGGTGTCGCCGTTGATATTATTCATGAATTGTTCGCTCTCGGGTCGTGGTTTCAGTTTTGGGGGGTTTTCGGTGGAATAATGATCCTATTTTTGGAATAAACGGCCATGGAATACAGACTTTCTGATAGCAGTGGTGAGTTCGTGATCAAATACTGTATATTTAACACCTTCTCTTTTGTTCTTACTACGGGTTCTTCAAAGCTTCTAATTTTTGAAGCTAGACAAATATTTCCGTATCTTTTGCTATGCATTACGGGTTTTGATTGGTGGAGGAATTAGGGTTTTAGGGCTTGATTTGGTTATGATTAGTTCACTTGGAATCTTGTTTGTTATGCGATTCTACACTGGGATGGGCTTCCCATCGAGATCACTTTTCATCGTGTCTAAAGTATGATTCACTAATTATTTGCATTGAAGAACTGCAGAATTCATGAGAAAGGACAAAATATATACTGCTACTTTATTGCCTATCTACACTTGCCTGGCCTTTTTTTTGCAAGTCCAGTCTACAGTAGTTAGCTTTTTGGCTAATGGTGCTCAAAACACTTGGTTTTTTAGGGTTTGTGAATTCTCAAGGGTTATCTTTGATGATTAATTAACAAAAACAATGGAAATTTCAAGGTTATCATTGTTTTAGGTTATTTTGTGGGTTTTGAAGATACATTTAGAGGAAGAATTGGCTAGGCTTGCTTAAAAGGTTTAAGGTATGGAAGAAGCGTATGGTTTTTGAGTCTATACTTTAGATGGACAAGCTCATACTTTAGATGATGGATTCTCTGTCTGCATACATTTCTTTGATTGGACTACTTTTCCTTGACCTTCTCCATCATCTCTAGGACCTTCACCAATTTAGCTTTTTCTTTGTGCTTAAAGAACCATTGGAATACACTAACCTTTCCTAGTAAGATTGATCATCTCCAACCAAAACCTTTTCTAGAGCATGGTCAACCCAAAGAATGTGCATTCCTCGGAAGAACTGCAGTTTGTTGCACTCCTCCCCTTTTAACTTCATTTAGTAAGTCAAATCCTCAAATATCTATCCCCTGAGGCCTTTCTACTCAAAATGGTTCATTGGATTGCCAATATTGTGTTGAAAGTAAAAAAACTCAAAAGATGGTCGTTAGCATCTCCAGCTTCCAATTCTTACACAAATAGCCTAGGCAAAGGAACACAGTTTTGTTTCTTACCCGTTGGAAGTGACCCAGACATTTCTGCTGCTAAGAAACTGACACAAAGGATTAGTGAAAAATTGAAATTCTAATGAAAGGCATGGAAACACTACGAAACAAACCCAAAATAATCATTTTGTTCTACGCATATTAAAACGAAATCGTCCTTATTTTCATCATTTTGATATTACAAATAAAAATGAGAGCAAATAAAATATCTTAAATTTGATAGATGATATGGGAAAGTAGAATGAGAATCTACATCTTCTATAGATCTCATCAATCCAAGTGTTTTCGCATTACGAATTGGAATTTTCATTTGCTAAGTTTTTGTGCTCTTACCAAACGTAGGATTTGAGTGTGATGAGAAGCATAGTATTCAATACTATTTGAAGCAGCGGTTACTATTATATGTTTGGAGTCAAATTCCCTTAGGAATTGGATTTAAAATGGGAATGGACTGTATTTGTAAAGTAATTCCCTTTTTTTCATGTTTGGTATTTGGTTTGATTTGGAATTGGGAAAGATTCTTTTTGGGAACATTTGTTCTTATTTTCAAACACTTTTTTGTGTGTTTTTTTCATTGTTTTTAATCTTCAACATTTCAAAATGTTTTCATTTATAGACTAACTAAAACAATGCATTGAAATGGTAAATTGACATTGTTGTCACTAGTCAACATTTATCCTGGGTTTGGCATGCTGTCCATTTATTATCTCATACTGTCATAATTGAAGAAAGGGCAATAAAGCAGCTTTATTTAGCAATTTTACACACTAGCGATGAACAACCTCATCTTTAGGCATAAGTTCAATACTTTCCTTTGCTTCTTTGTGTGCGCAAAAGGAGTTTTAAGGTTCTCATCTTTTTACACTCTGTCTCCCCCTTTTCTGGAATCATGCATATTGGATTGATTGCTCTTTATCATTGTCCCCTTTTTCTGCAGATACTTGTATCAAACCTTTTATCTTGTTTCATCTTCCCCTTCTGCCCATTTTGTGAGTAGATCATATTTTCTCTCATTCTTTTTTTAAAATTTCTGTTTCCTCTGGCTTATAAATATATGGTTTTCGGGTGCTGTCATTGACCTACTAAGTGACTTGTTTTAGCAAGCTTATCATGTAATAGTAGACTGCATGATGAAGGTAACAATGACATGCTGCTTTACGAATTGGTTTAACCTTGTTGAGTTCTTTTTATGCAAGTTATATTATTTATTTTTAAGGTATGATAATTGATAATTATATTTTTAGTGTATTTTTTTTTGTCCCTTTGTTATACCTGCTAGGGTTGTCAAGCCCAAGTTTTGCATAACTGTGTATAATGGTGTATGTAGACTCTTGTTTTCCCTTCTTTCAAAATGTTTGATTATATGGGCAACTGCCAAGGATGTTGCTGGCCGTTACACATTGGATTTCTCAGTAACCATGCTTGAAACATTGCAAAATGATGGACGTATGATAGGGGCTAGCTAGATATCATTCTAGGGATGAAAAATTTATAGATATAGTTTTGGGGATGGTTCCTTTTTTTATTTTTTTATTTTTTTTTTATAATCGTTCTAGGGATGGTTCCTTGAATGCACGAAACAAAAAATAAAAAATTCTCAAAATTAAAGAGAAACTTATTAATAATTAGTTCAATTCCTTGAAGAGGTTTTACAACCCTTTTTTCAAATGAAAATAGGAAATCCTATTTAAGATGCGAAATACTTGTTAAAACAGAAACCTAGTAAAATAGAAGTCCAAAAAAACAGAAAATCTAACAAAATGGTAAATCATAACCAAACCAAACCAAACCAAACCAAGCATTTTCCCACTAGGTGGGGTCGGCTATATGGATTTGTCGACGCCAATTAGATCTGTTTAGGGCATGTCCTCCGATGGTAAATCATAAATAAGAAAAATTACCAGTTCTAAGTCAAATCCAAACTTGGATTCTAGATGTCCTAGAAAACATTCAAATATATACATGTTCAAATTCAGGAACTTGTGGACTGAGTTACGACCAAAATACTAGGTTCCTAAAATCTAACCTGACCGCCTATGTGATGTCTTTTCCGCTTTTAGCTTAGGAGTTCCAATACTCTACAACCTCTTTTACCATGTGTTCTACATCACATCAAGCAAATATTAAAACATTTTCGCTACAGTTTGCAATGTTTAACTTGTATCAAACATGGGTCTTTTGTTTGCTTTGTAGTTGTACAGAAATCTCAGCTGGCCCACTGAGTTAATGGGCATCTCTCTCTCTCACAGAGGCAGCAAAACATAAGTGCTGCTGCTCAAATAAGTCAAAATCCTTGCACTTCTTGGCAGAATACTTTGCAGTTTTTCAATTTTTGTTTTTGTGCCATGTTCTAGAGGACTTCTTTGTGTAGTGATTCTGCTATATATAACTGCAGGTACGGATGATGACCTTCCTCCACCACATCAAAATAGATTTTCGAGGGGGGGCTGCACTGCAGGGAATGTGAGATCCGCAGTCATTGGTACTGCTCAATTCCCTCGGATTCATAGTGATATGGAGACCCAGATCCATCAGATAGAGCAAGAAGCATATAGTTCAGTCCTTCGGGCATTTAAAGCTCAATCTGATGCCATTACTTGGGTACGTTACAATTCTTTTGTGTATTCATTATAACAATGTTCTAGTACGTTAAATTTATTTTGAAGTCTTTCCTTTTCTGTATTTTTCCTTTTCTGTATTTCTAGGAGAAAGAAAGTTTAATTACTGAACTCAGAAAAGAATTGAGAGTAACAGATGAGGAACACAGAGAGCTTCTTTCCAGGGTTAATGCTGATGACATCATTAGGAGAATAAGGTCTGATAATATAATGACGCTGTAATGCTGAGATTTTTTCTTCACGTAGCTCTTAACATTCTGTCAGTTATACATTTTCTTGGGCATGTGCGTTCAATATTTTTGTCAGGGAGTGGAGAAAGGCAGGTGGGCTCCAACCTACTGTCCTCAGCAACAGTCAGCCTGTTCACGATCTCCTGCCTAGTCCTACTGTTTCAGCATCGCGTAAGAAACAGAAGGCATCACATTCAGTAGCTTCATTGTCCTTGGGGGCACCATCTCCAGCATTGCATCCATCCATGCAGCCACCGTCATCAGCATTGAGACGAGGTCCTGCTGCAGGAGCCAGGGGCAAGAAGCCAAAATCAGTACGTCAAATTTCTTTACTTAGATGATAAGTTGTTTGAAGGAATTAGATATTGTTTGGAACATCCTCAATAAAGTCTCTGCAGTGCCCTTCAACAGGTTTCATGGGAAGGGCCCAAGTCCCAAATCGCAGTTCTTCGGGCACCTTTACAGTAAATAAATCTGCTGAAGCAGCAAACTTCAATCCATTAATTGGAAAGAAAGTTTGGACAAGGTGGCCTGAGGACAACAACTTCTATGAGGCTGTCATAACTGACTACAATCATGTTGAGGTATATCTGGTTGTTTGTTGAAAATGCTTCTGCATCTGATGGGCGCTAACTTAACTTCCTACATAATTGCCAGGGCCGGCATGCTTTGGTTTATGACATTGGTACGGCAGATGAAACGTGGGAATGGGTCAATCTTAAAGAGGTAAAAATGGGGCTTTCTCTTAGTTGAGATTTTATACGGACCTGCGGTCTTCTTCTTAGTTAATTTTCTTCCATTATCATGAACGGGTGTTTCAGTCGATTCAAAAAATTCTGATTATAATGCATATTAACTTGAAAATCATGGAATCGAAATAGCTATATCCAAGAATTTTGATCATAATACATGAATGCTTGAAAATCATGAAATACAAGGATGGAGCCAGGAAATTTTGTCCTGGGGGTCCAAAAATGCACGCTCAGTAGGTTAATAAAAATGGCTCATAAATTTAACAATGCTCGTAACTAAAAATGCACACTCCACAATTTCGGTAGGAATTGATACTTGTATATATATATATTTGTTTTGAAGAACTAACCTTGTTTCTTTTGATTTTTCTTTTTAATTTTATTTTTTCTCAATTTCTTAATTATTATTATATATTGGGCTGTTCATAATGGGTTTAAAATTTTTAAATATTTACGATGGGAATATTTTTATATGCTTAAATTTTTAGGGCCATTTAAATTTTAGACCATTTTTTTCTTTTTAGTTTTTTGCATCATTAATAATAAGTGATGGATTATATTATGTATAAATAGTAAAATTAGTTAGGCTATCAAATTTTGGACTATCTATAACAATTAATAAAAAAATTCAAATTTTAGGGAAGTTTGTCCATAGCCTAATTTTTTTTTTAACAAATTTATATTTACCAATAGTATTTTCTTGAACCGACTTTGGCGTAAAAAAATTTGACCCAAAAACTTATGTACTAGTAATATTTTCTTGATCTGAGGTCTGCCACATTTTTTAAAATTTTTGGGGGCCGAATTATAGTGTAAAATTTTTTTAGTTAAAAAACTTTAAATGTCTGGATAGCATTTTCTCAAACTTATGGGGGACATGGTCCCCCAAGCTTAAGTTGCCTTTGTCACTGATGAAATAGAAACTGGTTGTATCTTCGTCGTCATTGATGAATCTTGTTTTAATGTTGTGATGCCATTATGCTTGTTATCTGGCTCTTTCTTTAAAGAATTGTTAGTTGTTGCCTTGTGGCAAATACATGTACATTTATTTTCACTATGACCACCAAATGATGATCTAGTTGAATATAATATAGTTTAGGGTGAACTGTATCTGCTTGTCCATCATGTAAAATTCTTGGTTGTAAAGCTTCTTCGTGATATCTAATTATGATGATTGTAGAAAGCAGATTGCATCTAGAATGTACTGCAACATACCTTTTAGGATTAATCTGAAGGCTGCACTGGAAAATTATTAACAAGAGCTGTTTAATTGTGCTTTCTCTCTTATGTATTTGTCAATCAACACCTGTTGCTCTGAACAGGCTAGTTGGTTCAGGTTTTGCTTAAAATACTTCTCAGCCTTTTTGTCTTGAGTCAAGGCTTATGAAAAATGACTCACAGTGAAGGCTTGGAAGCTAAGGTTTTTTGGGTGCAGTTTGAAATTGTTTCTTGAACCGTAAGAAGCAAGGACACTTCTAAATGGGCTAGGGCACTCCTTAGTTGTGTGTCTATACACTTATGTTTTTTAATTTTTTGAGCATTAAACGCATTTTGAACTTGAAAATAGATTTATCCATTACTTGACACATGAAACAAATTGGAAACTTGAAGAATTTTAATCTATATCTTTTTTACTATTAATCTCTCCTCTTGACCTTTTAACATTTCTGAACTGTTTCAAAATTAAATTTATTTATAAATAGAATTTTGTAAGATAGATATTAGCATATAGGTTAAGGTTATGTACATCTTATTTCATGATTGAAGGTGTGGTATGGTGCCTCTCATGTTTTGAGGGTATCATCATTCCAGAGTGTAGAAGAGTATCAAGACGAGAATTTGAATGAACCTTATTATTTCCATCCTTTATTTGAATTAGTGTCATAATTGGCTCCATCCCTTCTTGGAAGGTCTGTTACTGAAGCCTTACTATTGCAACAAACTACACATGCATGCTATGCAGCATGGATACGGATAGCGGATGCAGATACCATATGGGTATAGACACGAATACGGCAATTAAAAAAAAAAATAAGGATATGGACATGGCGGGACACGACAAAATAAATAAATAAATTTTGCATTTTTTTTATTTGTTATATATATGGATATAACATCTGTAATAAAACTAATTCAATGCATAATTCACTATACAAAATATAAGATTTTATAATTTTAGGTATTTCAGGTACTCAGATCTAAAATTGTCTTAGTCATATAATTGAAGTAAAAATGATAGAATAATAAAACACGTCATAGTGTTTGAGGACTGAGGAGTATGTGTGTTTGATAAGTGTCAGATACAGATATGGTATCCATTTTGAAGTATCCATGTTTCATAGCCAACTCTTATCCTAGAGTTCTAACGAATATGTGGGTTTGATACGTGTTGGATACTGATACAGTATTTATTTTGAAGTGTCCGTGTTTCATAGCATGCATGTTAAGCATTTGCTTGAGTTTATTGAAGGGATAGTTCTTAAAACTGCTATTTTTGCTCTGTAATTTTGCATCTCTTAGGGGTTTGTTTCTCATTAAAGACTGAGAGTGAGGTGATGTGAGCGCCTTAAGGTTTCCAGCTGTGCTATGGTGCCAAACTAGCATTTTTGGTACTGTACTGAAGTGGTAATGGTCATTATTGAAGTTTGATTTTATTTAATGGTAACTAGTCAAAAAATGGTGAGTTTCCCATGTTGCTAAGATTGTCGGGGGTTTAGATCAAATTTGCTATTTTTTTTAACCCCAAAAAAGGTAATAATGACTATAGTTACCTTTTGGCGAAACCATCATCGGTTCTGACCAAACTTGCCACTAAATATGGGTAAACTTACCATTTTGAATGACCATGGCTACTGTCTTAGTAGGGCGAAGAAAACCTTTAGTTCAATATAACAGATAAATCACAATTCTATTTCTTCTCTCTCATATGTTGGCAAATAAAAGCTTTATCAATTGCATAGATTATACCATGAACAACTGCACAAACAGGAGAGCACGTAACCGAACATGGGCTGCTTGCTATTTATCAAAAGAAAAGAAAAGAAACATAAGCCCCTTGATTTTTCATACTTTGTTGTAGTGATTTGACTTTTGAAAATGTCATCCTATTGCTTGGTGGTTGATTGTATTATTTGTTGCATTAGATACTCATAAATATATGTCAATATATCTGTATAGATATCGCTGGAAGACATTCGGTGGGAAGGTGACAATCCTGGAGTTTCACGTAGAGGTGGCCGTAGTGGACCAGGCCGAGGTTTTAAGAAGTCAATGGCCCATGGTGGTGGTGGTGCTGGAAGAGGTAGAGGGACATCAAAGGGTCCATCCAAAAAAGATTTTCCTCCACCACAAAATGGCACTGGGAAGAAGGCTTTGGGTGATATTGAAATACTTCATACCGATACTCTAATTAATGAGGTAACAAGCACCACACGAAGATTTTGCATCACATTGCAAACATAACTTTTTATTTTATTTATTTATTTATTTATTTATTTTTTGGCAATCCCATCGGATGTGAACTTTTGTAGGTGGAGAAGGTTTTTAGTGCAATCCATGCAGATCCTTTGGAGGTTGAGAAAGCAAAGAAAGTGCTGAAAGTAAGAGCAATATAGTCTGCTAATAAGGCTTTTTTTTACACATTTTCTTGTAGAAATTGTGATAGTCTTCTGGGTACAGGAGCAAGAGGAAGCCCTGGTTGATGCGATTGCGAGGCTTGAAGATGCTTCTGACAGTGAAAGTGGTAATAACTGACTATATACATAACCGTACTCTACAATTACGAAAAAATCAAACCATGTCAGTCTTATGTTGTATTGCTCGCCTCATTTTTCTATTGGATCCTTAAATATAACCCTTATTGCTCTTGTAAAAATGTTTTGAATTAAATTAATCAAATTTCTTCTTAAATTTGATACAATGAGCTCCAAGTGGCTGTCTTGATAATTTTGCTCCTCCAGTTTTATTCTTTTTAAGAGTTACCAACATGAATTGGGACTGAATTTCACTCCTTTGCCACTCTTTTTTTACCACTATGGTGGCGATGGAAGTTGCCTAAATGAGTTGTCCGTGAATTGGAGCTGTACTTTTCCCCTTTCCATTCTGAATTGCAAAGCAAAATAGGTTCTTGTAAATGGGTGTCACATTTTCTAATTTCCATGTTATAATTAAGCTGGGGAAATAGATATTCTGGGTTGGGCTGCAGTGTTCAAGTTAGCTTTGTTATGGCAATAACTGCTACTACCTTTTTCAACTTCAATTTTCCTCCCTTGTACAGGTTTTTGATCACTGTACTTCTGTGTCTTCTCTAGTTTCCAGAATAAGAGGACATTGAGGTTACTTTCATTTTGTTGGTCACGAGTAGCATAACTACATTGTTGTTTCTTCTTCTTCTTCTTCCTTTTTTTTTTTTTTTTGGGTGGATCAACATCGAAGCAGATGGAAAGCATCAGGTGTCACAAGGGCAATCCATGGACCAAGAATGGAGCAAACAGCAATACGACCATCATGGTGGAGAAGAAGATAAAGTCACAGTGGAAGGTCCAGATGGGAAGATCAAGATGGGTAGGGATGGTAGGGCTGGTTCTGACGATGGTCAACAACATGACATTTGATTCTGGGCTGGAATGGATATATAGTTTTTAGAATCAGACAGGCAGGCAGGCAGGTAACACTGTAGATTAATGACCAACCAGATGGGAGAGAGAGGAGGTTGGTTTATGGTTTTAATGGTATATATTTCCTTGTATGTCTTTCTTGACCCTTAAATTTTATATACGTATTTTAAGGTGACAAAGCAATGCTGGAAATATGCTTCTGTAAAATTGTTTAATGATGAATAATTTCTGAAAAATCTAAACTCTCTCTCTCTCTCTCTCTCTCTCTCTCTATCTCTCACAAATTCTTGATTAATTAAAACAAATATCTTCCATGACCACTTATCTAATCTATGCTAAAGGCTACCATAAATATGAACTGTGCAGATTAATATACCATGCATGGAACTCATGAATAATCAATCAAGAAGACAATCTTCTTTTTCATAAAAAAAAAAAAATGCCTTCAATTCTGGGAGCTGCTCCATGAACCAACTGATATGCCAACAAAGATGAACAAATTCAAGTGTAAGATTCACCATATTAAGGTGATCATTTCATCGCTAGGAGTAGCTTCAATAAAGGATGAGGAAAATTATCTCGTGTGTGATGGTTATTAAAAAATGGTTTTGACGGTAATTGAAGCACTTTAAAACTGGTTGTTTATATTTAAATTATAAAGGCAAGACTTGAATGAATTGTCTTTTAATAAGAACGGGTTTTGAGAGAGTCTGCTGTGGAGTCCTGAGCTGGTTGAAGGTAAAAAAAAAAAAACCCATCATCGGAAGTCGGGGGCGTGTAACGCGACGTAGGGCGGCTGCCCTCTCCTTCTAGCCTTCGTCCTTCCGTTTTAAGGGTCATGATAAACATTTTGGAGTTGTCACCCAATACTTTTAAAAAATTTGTCTCGAGAAACTCAAATTTAATTCTTTTGGATAAATTTTCATTTTTGTCTTATGTGATAAAAGGTTATTTCTTGTGGTAACTCCCTATGCATTGAATCAAAGATTGTGAGTTCAAATGTTTGGTTATGTATGAGGAATGGTTATGTATGAGGAAGACGTTAGGCACTTTGCACGCTTGGATAACTAGTTACGTCTAGAGTCCCTATTCATTATTGTTTATAGGCGAAATTCTCTCCCTCTCTCCCTTCTTTTTTTTTTTTTAATCAAATTCAAATAGGTTAGATTTTTGTCTACAAAAAATGATCACCCCTATTTATAGTAAAAAATATTTATAAAATCAACAAGAATTTTGTAAAAATAATAGATGAGTTTGGAGTTATATAAATTTGTATAAATTTATAAAAATTAGTGTTCAAAATTTATACAGTGAATAAAAAATTTAAAATTTACAGTCTCGTAATTCGTATATATAAATATTCGTAAAATTTTTAGTATTACAGATAAATAAGAAAGTATATTTTGCCCCGCTCCGCTATACTTCTTTTCTTGCTTAGTGGATCATAATTTTCAACTAAAGCAAGCCTAATAAAAAAAAAAAAAAATCCACAAAAGCCTTACAAAGGTAATAAGGTTTCCCACCAATTTTGTCAGAGCGGGAAAACAACGCGCTTGAAAGTTCCACAAAAGTACAAACTTCGTTTCTATCTCTAAAAGTGCGCTTAGATGTTTTAATGCATGAATTTTGAGATATTTAAATGATACGAGTTAGTATAAATTTTGAGGTGTCGGGAATATAGGTTTAAAAATAATAACTCTATGGTTGACAATTTATTTTTAAATAGGTTTTGAAGTATTTATTAATGTATATAATGATACATATATTTTTGTTTATTTGTTAAGAGAAAATACTATATTGCACATATAAAAAAAATATATTATGATATATATATATATATTAAAGTAACACAAAAAAAAGTATTTTGAAAATAATATTCAAAAATACTAATCTAAATATGTCATATTTATATTATAGATCATCCAAAATCTATAATATTTAAAAAGTTTGTCCAAATAAGTTAAATCTAAATTATAGACTATCCAATATATATAACATTTAAGTTGCTGTAATGTGAAGTTAGGAATATATTATTTTGTTTGGTAACTTTTATATTTACTGTTTTTTTATTTATGTTTACAGAATTTTAAAAACAAATAACAAAAATATATTTGTTAAACTTATTTTTATTTTTTTGTTTCAAAAAAAAAAACCAAAAAAGTATTTTCACTCTTTTTTTTATATTATAAACATTTTGTTAAATTTAGCACTTTATCCATGTTGTTGCATCATATTAATTCAAATATTTTATTAAATAAAAAATATTTTAATAATTAATTATTAAATTAATTAATATAGCATTAACAATTTAATTTAATTATTAATGTAATTTAATTAATTAAATTAATATAAAATATACTTAATAAAAATTATTTTTAATAAATAATATAATTAAATTATTTAATATAGTTTATTGACATTTTTATTAAATAATATAACTAAAATAATTTAACTAAATAATTTAATAATTAATAAAATAAATATAATTAATTAAATTAATTTATTTATTGAATTAATATAAAATATATTTTACTAATAAAATTTTATAAAGCAAGTTTTGTTTAGATTTTAATATTTTATTAAGCGTATTACTATTCAAAAATTTATAAAAGTAAACCCTTCGAATCAACAAAATACTTACTCATAGGATTTGAAATATTTAGTAAACTACTTATGGGTTATGAGATACTTAGTAAACTCATTACAGCATCCTAAAATTTCATCACTTAAAAACTCTCAATTTTTATATTATTTAAATACTATTTTGTTTTTGTTTTTTTTTTAAAGAACTCCAACCGCCTTCAAGAAGACAGACACTCAACAAAATCCGTCTAATTTCAGATTTGTCTGTTGAAGGGTTGCGAACTTGCGACGATGAAGCGCGAGATGGTCTTTGGAAGCAGAGCTGACTCGGATCATGGCGAGTTCACTCAGCAGGACAAGGCCAGTCGGAGGCTTGTCCGGTCTGAATATGTCACGATCATGAATGTTATTCGTGGTACCCATTAAACTTCATTTCCCCCCGAAATTTATGGTTTTAATAATTTCTGGGTTTTGTCTCATTCTTTTTTGAATAATGTTTTGAATCCTTAATCAATATTGTAGAAACAAGAGATGCTATATCAAGTGCAGATTCGGACAACTTTAAGTTCATCATGAGTGCGGTGGAGGATTTGCATCACCTTGGTATATATATAAATATACATATATATATCATCCACTTTCTCGGTCTCATGGATGTTCTAACTTTTTACTATAAAGAAACTGACTACTAGACAAACTATGTTTTAAATTTTTAATCAGAGGTGTTGGAGATGGTAGATTACGTCGGTTTGTGGCCTCGTACTGATGAGCATTTGAAGGGGTTGTTGTTTGTGTATAGCTATATTGTTTTTAAATTGAAGATGCATAGTTCATACATTGAATATCTTGGTGCATTGGTAAAATATCTGAGAACTTGTTTAGAACATCCCCCCCCCCTTTTTTTTTTCCCCAACTTGCATTAAATTTTTGGTTAAATTACATATACCTTCCCCTAACATTTGGGTGATTACAGTTAGCACTTATAAAATTTAAAAGTTATACTTGGCTCTCTTATTTGAAATATTGTTAACATTGATCTCCTTCTCATAAAATCAATCATTAAAACTTAATAGAAAATGTTAAAATAACTAAAATTTCAAGCGATTTTCTTATTTTGTCCCTTCCTCTCTCACATTTCATCAGTTTTCTTTACAAAAATTTTCTAAATTTTATTAGTTTATTTGGTTGATATTAGATATCCGCCGTACTCTCATTTTAGCCCACTTCTATGTGTTGTGTGTATAATTTATTTGTCTAGCATTAGTTTTGAAACAAAAGATATATACAAATAATGGTGTTAAGCCAAATTTGTGGTAATAGTTGTTCATATTGTGTGCAATGTATTATGAAATTATCAATAAGGATTTTCTTGTACTTTTTATTTATTTTAATGGTATTGGAAATTGATCACTTATCTAGATGTCAATTAGTCAATTTTATTGTCAAATAGTTTTTAATATCTTCTGTGACACTCTTCTTAAGGCATACAGGAACTTGTGATATTCCATGGAATGATAGCAGCGAAGTGGTTTTTGAAATGGATAGTGAAATGTAAACAAATAAGCATGCATGTAGTCATTATCACATACTGGGGCTTTGTTTGTGTAGGTTCAGTTTACCTTGAAATCATTACTCTGGTTTTTTTTTTTTGGGGGGGGGGGGGGGTAACAGATTGTTATACTTCTACTGAAAATGTGGATAAAATCCTATTTTTATGAACAGCTTTTACAATCAATCTTTATAAATTTTTTGAAAAGGTGATTTCTGCTTGTTTTGTTGCTAAAATTACTTGTTTGAAGGTCATTTTATGCTGTTGCATAAAAAAATAACTTATTATGTTGCATTACTCTTGAATCTAAATGGGGAAACGATTCTTAACCAAATTTGAGTGGTTATGCAGGATGAATTTAGGTTTGCCTTGCACTCTTCGCACTTTGGATTTAAATTTTGGTAGCATTACAATTTTTTTGTTATTTTACGTCAGCTAACTAGAAGTCTTTGTTCAACAAGCATCCCTTTACATGTTTTTGGTTCCAAAGGTTAGTTATTTTGTTTTGAAACCAAGCAAGTGCCCTTTGTGTGAGTGCTTCTGTGAACAATCCTCCATATAGAAACTCTGTGAAGTGGTAATTTTGATAGCAATAGGGCATTGGAGTTTTTTGAAAGTCACATGGAAAGCAAGTTTGTTTGAGCTGCAAGCATAAAATGTGTGTGTTTATATATACATGTATGTATAAAAAAATGATGGCCACTGACTCCAGTTGGTATTTGTTTGTGGTAAGTCCGAAATTGTCAATGTAAAGGAAATTTGGTACAATTCGCCATATTGCTAAGATGTCAAAGTGTCATATAGAGATGGTCATCCCCCCGAAAAAAAAAAATCATTCCGGCTGGATGGTTTGAAGCCCACAAGAACCTCCTATCAGTGGGACAGAACAAACGGAGAGTTCTCTATGGGTGTGAGTCAACTTCAGAGTGTCATCCAACATTTACCCGAAGTAAAAAACCAAACTCATGTGACAGAAATAAATAGATATGCTTACTTATGACGATTTATATTTGTTTGATACATTGTTGTAAATAGAATATGTATTCTTGAAAAAATTAAAAAAGGATTCAACTGAAGATATATTCAATTTAAAATTGTCAATCTGGAGTTCGTAAATATTGAAAAATTCATAAATCAATTCAAAAGCCATTTAAAAAAGAAATGTCTCATCCCCTGTTAGTCAATAAATGTTTATCAAATCTTGTGTGCATTTTTTTATTCAAGATTGATATTTATTGAGAAGTTGACGAAGGTCTTTTTGCTTGGTATCAGTGCATTGAGAGTAGAGTAGAGTTGCCTTTCAATAGTGTCATGCCTCTGTTATGCGAAAGTTTTGAAAATTTAGTTAGTAATTGGGGTTTCAGTTCAGAAGCCAGGGGAGCAAGTTGCAGATGCAGAGGCACTGTTAGATCTTGCTAAGACCTTGCTGAGCTCTGTTAGATGCCATTCCAGGGGAGATGTTACCCCAGCAGATTTTGTTTCATGTTTGCTCAGAGACTTCACTAAAAGACAACGAAGGGTAGGAACTTCTGATTTTGTTGTCTGCTGGAAAGATATTGGGGTTGCGGTTTCTCCAATTTTCAAGAGTTTCCGAGGATGTTGCACCATGTGAGTTTTTCCCACAACTCTCTCTCTCTCTCTCTCTCTCCCTCCCTCTCTGTAATCTGCAAGTCAGCAACAATTTACTTTTTTATCGTCTATATTTGAATCTTGCAATTGGCCTCACTGCTTATGCTTTGGTCACATGCTTTTACATACTTTCTGCTATTTCCTAAAGGCTTGGACCCATGCAAACTGAGCTTAAGCCACGGAAGGCTGCAGTTTATAGAAGAAGGGCAAAAAGGACTAGTTGTAGAACTCAACCGGAAGAGGTATAATTTGTGTTTTTCACCTGGAAATTAAACTGTTCCAATGAGTTCTTCTCTCTCTCTCTCTCTCTCTCTCTCTCTCTCTCTCTAAAGGCTTCCTGTCTATTCTTGTCTCCTTTGCTTGTTCTAACATAAGAGTTTTATTCCTTCTTTAAATAGGACATAAAATATTTCAATTTTATTATCTTACAATGATACTTGCAATTTATCTCCTACTACAGATGCACAAAAGATGAGGGATTATAAGTGGTGAAAATTTTTTGAGTGTTGGAAGCTGAAGAAATCTCCTTTTTTTTTTTTTTTTTTGGGTTTTTGTTTTCTTACAAGGACAATTTTCAAACCCGCAAAATTGCTGATTATATGAAATTTGTGAGTTTTAGGAGGCCCCTTTATTAGAAGTACATACAGAACTTGATGATTTTCACTTTTGGGTATTAGTTTATTTCCTAAGTGCTAAAATTCTAGGAACTCTATTTGTAATTTTAAGGAATATAATGGTCTGATTTTAGCTATTTTACTGTCTGTAATGGTTCATTTCTCACTCTTATATTCCAGTACTTGCTCGATCAAAGATTAATCTGTGGTTAGATAAGGTTTTAATTGCAACAGTATACTTTATGTGAATAATTACCTGGGCAACAGATTGCTAATACAGGGACAGAAGAGAAAGCAGATACAGACAAGAACATGTTAAGCATGTTTGAGATCTTAAAGGAGAAAAAAATAGTTAAAATTGAAAGTTTGTTATTGGACAGGCCATCTTTTGCACAAACAGTGGAGAATTTGTTTGCTCTTTCTTTCTTGGTTAAAGATGGGCGAGTTGAGATGGCTGTGGATGAAAATGGCTCTCATCTTGTTTGTAAGACACATACATACATGAATCTCTTATATCATTCCTTTTCAATTATTTGTTTATTTTTGTATTCTGTGTCATAATTATAGCTTATGTAGAGCTTCTTTTCAGCTCCAAGAAACGCTCCAGCTGCCAGTTCTATTATGTCGGGTGAAGTTACTTACAGCCATTTTGTCTTCAGATTCGATTTCAATGATTGGAAGGTACAGAAGTTGAGATTTGATATGAAAATCCATGGGCACAGAAATATAAGTCAGTTTAAGCAAGTAGTTTTCTTAGAGTGCGTTTGGGAGAAAATGTTAGTAGCTTAGCTTCTAGCTCCTAGCTTTTTGGGTTTTTTCAAATGACTAAATTTATCTTTACATTTTAAATTTCTTTTAAACCTTGAAGAACAAAAATGTCAAATTAATAAAAAGTTAAAAAGTTAACTATTAAAAGTTAACATTTTCTCTTTTCAAACACAAAAAGTTGAACTTTTTTGTAGTTAGTTAGTAGGCAGTTACGAAAAAGTTAACTTTTTTTTTTCTAAATGCAATCTTAGGTTGAATTTGGGAAGCAAAAAAGTTTAACTTTTTTTTGTAGTTAGTTATTAAAAAGTTAACTTTTTTGTATTTGGAAAAAGAAAGAAATTAACTTTTTTTAACTTTTTTTTTTAACTACTTACCAAAAAAAAAAACTTTTTTTAACTTTTTATTAATTTGATATTTTTATTTTTTATAATTTAAAAGAAATTTAAAATGTAAAAGAATAAATTTGACTGATTTAGAAAAAAACAAAAAGGTTGAGTAAGTAGAAGTTAAGTAACTGACTTTGGTTACTAATACGCACTTACTCAATAATCTAGTATTGCACAATTGCGACGATGTGAAGGAGGCTAGAGAGTGGTTGTAGCACTCCTAACTAGGAATTATTCCCCCCCCCCCTCTAGTACTATGTCTATTATTATTATTATTATGTGGGTGGCAGTTGATGATGGACTTTGTGGGTGTTGGAGAGGAGCTGATGCCGCATAGGGATTCCCCACCTATGAAGGAACTATCAAGAAATGATCTCTCAGTAGTTGTGCAGAAGCTGGAGGAGGACAAGCAATCATCGCTACCAGTAGAAACAGCCAATGCTAGTAAAGTTTTCCCAGGACCAGGAGGTTGCAAGCGCAAACTTTGGTGCTTCGATCAGACATACTAGCATGACATGCTGCATTCAGCCGTGCTGCCAATAGTAAATGGATAGATTTCATTTTTTTTGTTTTTTGTGCGCAAAGTTTGGTGCTTCGATCAGGCATATTAGTACATTATGCTGCATTCAGCCATGCTGCAGATTGACGGTAGATGGGGCAAACTTGGGTGCTTCCATCAGGCGTACTAATGTACTACAAACCAAACTTCGGTGCGTTAATCATAGTACCATATCATGTTGCACTTGGGTTTAGTTTTTGGGAAGAAAATAAATCAGCTTTTTTTTTTTCTTTTTTAATAGCTGATTATTAGTTAATTATTAAAAAGTTAGTCTTTTTTTTGTGTTTGAGAAGAGAAAAAAGTTAAATTTTTTAGTAATTAATTTTTTAATTTTTTGTTAATTTGACATTTTTGTCTTTTATGATTAAAAAAGTTCAAAATTCAAGAAAATAAATTTGTTCATTTTATAAATAACCAAAAAGTCAAGTAAACAAAAGTTGAATAGATGGTAGACTTCTCAAACGGGGCCTTATCCATGCTGCGCATGAATTCATTTGGTACTATGCCTTGTATTAAATATTTTGATTGGCATGTGCCTTTTTCATATATTGGTAAGTTCATCCCTAAAACTTATCTTTTAGCTTTACCCCAGTTTGGTTCTTTGTATCACTCTCTTTTACCTGGGTTGAGTTTGGGCTTCATTTACGACAATCAGAACCCTTGTTAATTTTTGCAGTGGCTGAAAGAAAGTAGTACTATTTCTACTTTGCCTGGTTTGGTTACCGCTCAGTAACCATTATCAGCAAGTGGAAGTCTGGATGGATATCATGACTTCTCAGAGAAACAAATTAAAATAAATAGAAAAATATATTTAGAGGAATGAACAATTTTTTTTTCTTTTTTTTTTTTAATTTTGAATTACAATGGAGTCATCAGCCAGCCATGTGATCAGATCATTCATCAACGGCAGCGCAAAAAATGACAAAATAGGGTCAGCTGGACAAGCATTCTTGGGAGATTAACCACGAGGAACATAAAGAAATAACTAGGGCTAAAAGTCTTCAAAGCCCTTCTTTCAGAAAACTGCGATGCCAATGGTGATGCCAGAAAGGCTGCAGCATTCCCCACCTTATCCGTTTCATATTGTGAGGCCGTTTGGAGTTAATTAAAAAAAAAAAAAGTGTTAGGAATAGAATGTGATTTGAGTTATTTTTTAGTGTTTGAAGTGTAATAAATAAATCATAAAAAATAGAGATAGAATAGTAAAAATTCATTCGAACGGATTTTAGCAGATAATTTTTGATTTTGTGTTAAAATTTTTTTAAATTTATAAAAATCTTATTGGAATTTGTAGACATTTATTAAAATTTGTATAGATATAAAGATTTATAGAGATTTGTAAAAATTTTAAAAAAATTTATGTAATTCAAGTTGAAAAAAAATTTGTAATGTTGACATATGTAGAATATATGTATTGCCATATATAAAATATACGTTAACTATTATAATCTTGTATATATAGAAGTTATGATATCTTTTTCATTATAAGTCTTTATTCTGGTTTTCAATTCTAGTTCTAGTTTTGCTTATATAAAGGCTTCTTTGTATATTTGTACAAACAATTCAATATATACAATTTTCTTCCCTTATATCAGTTCTCTGCTCTTCTTTATTTCATCATGGTGTCAAAGTCTTCAGTCAGCGATTTGTGATTTTTTCACCGTAGTAATAAGCCTGGTTTGTGCTTTTCTCCGGTTTTGGTATGATTTTTTTATTTTTCTGTTCTAGTTTCTGTTTTTGACTTCTCCATAAGTCAATACCAATCTGGATCTTTCTTTGATCTTCACCAAAAGTCCAAAAATAATTCACGACTACACCTTCTCCAAACGATCGCAACAATTTCTTTTTTTTTTTTTTTTTTCCGGTGCGTCTTCACACATGCGTATGGCTTCAACTTATCGGGTAATTTCGTGTAGTCCAATCACGTTGATTGTTTGGCTTCCATTCATGGCAAGACAAAGTTGGTCAAATCCTTTAGCTTTTCTGTGGTTTAGTTCTTTGAATTTCATTTTGCTTTAGACCAAATCAGCCACTTATTTTCTACACCAATTCAAACTTATAGTGTTATTTCCAGCTAGGTCAGGCATTTTTGAGTCTTTTTTATTTTGGCTTGTTCAAACCAATTCCTAGAGTTTTTAACCTTTTTGATTCTGAATTTGACCTCTATTTTTTTGTAAATTTTATCCTTTCGATATACTTTTTTGCCAGGACTTCTCATAACGATATTGTTCACCCAATCGACACTGTTCTTGATGGCTCCAACTACAATATTTGGGCTTAGCAAATGTTTGTGTTTCTTATTAGGCGTAAACTTTGGAGGTATATTACTAGCGAACGTTAGACATAGAGACAAAAAAAGAGTTTAACAACCGCATTGAGAATTGGGACAGTGTTTACTGTGAGATTGTTTCTTGGTTTATCAATACTTCCAATCCTGCTATTCAGAGTCTTCTACCTAAGTTTCGGAATGTTCATACTGCTTAGGAGTTTCTAGCCAATCAGTATAATTGCACGAGTGGTACTACTCTATAATTCCAATTGGAATCTAAGCTCTACCAAATACGACAAGAGCCTGGTCAGTCCATTACTGACTAACATGCCCAAGTCCATAGTCTATAGGACCAACTTTCTTAAGCAGATCATTCCTTTAAAAATGTTGAGTTTATCAAATTGTTTACAGCATATAGAGATCGACGCCAGTTTATTCACTTTATGACGGGGATTCGGGATGATTTTGAGAATACTCGAGCTTCTCTTCTGCATTGCTCCCCCCTACGATCCCTTGAAACTGCTCTCACTGAATTTCTTTCTGAGGAGATCCGTCATAAGACGCGTCAACTACGGACTTCAGACCTAGTCATGGTTAGTACTTCTACTCATGCTGTCTTTACTGTGTCTTTAGCTTCTGTTACATCTTCCAAACGCAATAAAGTCTAGTGTAATTACTACAAGAAGGAAAGCCATCATATTAGTGAATGTTCTAAACTCAAAGCTAAACGCTCAAATTCTTCTTAGCCCCGCCACCAAACTACTGCAGCATCTTCTTCTGACCACCTAAGCTCTACCACCACTTCATCTTTTATTGTTGCTAATGTTAAGGCTATAGTCCACTAGGTTATCACTCGTTCTCCTACTACTTTGTTTGCTGCCACATGTATGTTTTAGACTCCTTGGTATATTGATTCTGCTTGCTACAACCACATGACTTCTGATTTTTCCTTACTTTCTAATAAGCAGCCTTTTTCACATGCCCCATTAATCTATACTGCTAATGGTTCTCATATGTTAGTTAGTAACGTTGGTTCTATCGCCAATCCTAATTTTTGTATACATAATACTTATCTTATTCCTAAGTTATCCTTAAATCTCCTCTCTATGGGTCAACTTGTTGAACTTGGTTGTATTGTGAAATTTTCTAATGATGGGTATGTTATGCAGGATTATCGGATGGACTAGTTGATTGAGATAGGGCGTAAAGTAGGTCACCTCTTTAAACTTACTTATTTGCATCTTCCAAGCCATTCTTCATCAGTTTCTCAGTTAATTACAGCTGCCACCACCACTTCTAGCTTGTGACACTCTCGTCTTGGTCATACTTCATTATCTTATGTCTGTTTGTTAACGTCAAAAGGACATTTAGGTCCTGTTGATTTTTTTTCTTTTGATTGTTTACCATGTCAATTAGGGAAACAAACTGCTATACCATTTAATAAAAGTGGTTACTTTGTGATTTTTGTAGATGATTTTTTACGATACACTTTGATTTATTACTTCATAATCAATCAGTGTTACCTAAAATTTTTGATAATTTTCACAAAATGATCTAGACTCAATTTTCTTTTAAGATTAAAATTTTTTGTTCCAATAATGTGATGTAATATAAAGATAATTATATATTCTTGAAAATCTTGAACATAATGGGTCTATTTCTCACTTATCTTGTCTTTATACATCCCAGTAGAATGGTCGTGTTGAACGGAAACATCGTTACGTTTTAAATACCATTCGATCACTTCTCATTTTTGTTTTTCTACCTGAAACTTTTTGGGAAGAAGCCACTCTCACAGCTGTTTACACAATTAATATGGTTCTTTTTTCCACAATTTCTAATTGCTCTCCTTATGAGTATTTGTATTGGAAGGTATTAGATTTTTCATATCTTAAAATATTTGGCTGTTCTTGTTTTGTCCTTCTTCTACAACATGAGCGTACCAAATTAGAGTCTCGCTCTCACTTATGTTGTTTTCTTGGCTATGATACTGAACAAAAGGGCTATTGATGTTATGATTCCATTTCCAAACACCTCCGTCTTTCTCAACATGTTCAGTTCTGGGAACATCATTTATTTACTAACATGATCAAACTTTCCTTTAGCCCTCCTCATTATTTATCCATGTTTACTGATTCTTCTATTACCCTCTTCCCAAATACTAACTCTTGTGATACAGGTTCTTCAAACTCTCAAGATGACCACTCAACATCCTCACCTAGCTCATTTGGCACACCTGTGGACTCCTTACCTCCATCTTCTGCTCTTGAGCCTTCCCTTGCTGTTTCCACCCTTCTTTCTCCTACTGTTTCTACTCTATCACCACCTGAGTTTTACCATCCCACCTGCGTAAGAGCTCTTCCTTCTTATCTTAAAGATTACCATTACTATTCCACTACTGCTTCTCTTTACGAGCCTCGCTCTTATTGTGAGACCAAATCTAACCCACTTTGGCAACAAGTAATGAATAATGAACTCAATGCTTTTATTTCTACCCATACTTGGGACCTAGTTGACTTGCCATCTCACAGAACTATAGTAGGGTATAAATGGGTTTATAAAATAAAGACTCGAATAGATGGATTAGTAGAGCGTTATAAAGCTCGTCTTGTTGCGAAGGAATTTACTTAGGCATATGGCATTAATTATGAGGAGACTTTAGCTCACGTGGCTCGCCTTACTTCTTTTTAGTCCTTACTTGCCGTTGTAGCTACTTGGCAATGGACGTTATTCCAAATGAATGTCAAAAATGCCTTCCTTAATGGTGACCTTATTGATAAGGTCTACATGACATCTCCTCCTGGATATTCTCATCCTCCTTAGAAAGTTTGCCGACTTCGTAAGGCATTCTATGGGTTTAAACAATCTCCTCAGGCTTGGTTACTCTGTTTTAGCCTAGCAAGGTTTTGCACCTACTGCTTATGACTCTGTGTTGTTTATTCATTGCTCTTCTATTGGTATCATTCTTCTACTACTTTATGTTGATGATATGGTTATAAGTGGCAATGATTTATCTGGGATTAATGCACTTCAACAGTTTCTTAGTCAACACTTTGAAATGAAGGATTTGGGCACAATTAGCTATCTCTTGGGTCTTGAGGTCACTTCCAATTCTCAGGGATATTATCTCTCCCAAGCTAAATATGCTCTGACCTTCTACCCCGAGCTGGTTTTACTGATAATAAAACTGTTGATAGTCCTTTGGAGTCTAATGTGAAGTTACTTGCAACTGAGGGTGAATTCTTGTCTGATCATACTCTTTATCGACAGCTTGTTGGGAGTCTCATTTATCTAACTGTGACTCACCCGGACATCTTTTATGTTGTTACTTTGGTTAGCCAGTTTATGCATGCACTCCGATCTATTTCATTATGTAGCTGTTTTTCGGATTCTGAGGTATATTAAGAGTACTTTATTTCACATGCTTCTCTTTTCCTCATCATTTTCATTACAGTTACATGCCTTTTCGGATGCTGATTGGGCTGGTGACTCTACTGATCGTCGCCCTACTACTGGGTACTGTTTTGTTCTTGACACTTCACTCATCTCTTGGCGAAGTAAGAAGTAGTCTATCATTACTCGCTCAAGCACCAAGGGTGAATATCGTGCACTTGCTGACACTACTTCTAAGCTTCTCTAGCTTTCCTGGCTTCTTACAGATATGGGTCTCTCTTTCACTAGTAACACTTATCTGTATTGTGATAATACTAGTGCTATCCAGATTGCTCATAATGATATTTTTCATAAGTATACGAAGCACATAGAGATCGACTGTCATTTCATTCGTTACCATGTCAAGCAAGGCACTCTTCAGTTGTCCCATATTTCTTTTGCCAACCAACTTGCAGATATCTTCATTAAATCTCATCCTTTTAGTCGTCATCGTGAGCTTATGTCGAAACTCAAGTTAACCTTTTCATTACTATCTTGAGTTTGAGCGATGGTGTTGACATATATAGAATATACGTGTTGCCATATAAAATATACGCTAACCATTATAATCTTGTGCATATAGAAGTTAGGATATCCTTTTCATTATAGGTCTTTATTTCGGTTTCCAATTCTAGTTTTAGCCATGCCTATATAAAGGCTTCTTTTTATGCTTGTACAGACAATTCAATATATACAATTTTCTTCCATTATATCAATTCTTTGCTCCTTTTTATTTCATCATGTAAAATTTTATAGAGATTTTTTGAAACTTTTAGGTGGCATTTAGTTTTTTTTTTAATTTTTTGTTTTCTATTTTTATTTTTTATTTTCTGTTTTGAACTCATTTTCCATTTTACACTTTTAAAAGCAAAGAAAATAGTTCAAAATGCATTTGATCACTAGTATTTTTAAAATTTATTTTAGAAAACAGAAAATAGGTTTACACATAAAATGAAAAATGCAAAAGTCGTTTTAAGCGTTTTAACCTAAAATAAGCAAAATCTAGAAATAAGGAGAATAAAGTATTTTTTGTTTTCCTTGATTTGAAATTTTGAAAACATAAAACAGATAAAATAAAGAAAATTGAAAAACAAACTAAATGTGACCTTAGAGATCCAAACATGCTATATTTCTTAAACTTTTAAATATAAAAGGGTAAAAGAAACAATAAACTTTTACGTATAAAACTTTTAAAAACTTCTAGTTCTCAAAAATTGGACCCACAGATGGTTGTTTTGCAGAGGGACATTAGCCAACGAACATTCAATCATTTTATCATCGATGAATCCAAAATTGCTTTTGCAGCATGGCTTCTCAATGGACCTGACAAAAATGCCAACAAATATGGGGGGTGGGCTTGGAGTTGCATAAGTTAGCCGTGTTTGATAATGTTTTTTTCTATTTTTTTATTTTCAAAATTTTCTAAACTATAAATGGAAACATATTAGTTAAATCTATATATATATATATATATATATGTTTTCAAAAATAGAAAAACTTGAACAAAAGAACGTAAATAAAAATATATTTTTTTATTTTATTTTTTTTTGTTACAAACATTTTGTCAATTTTAACGTTGTGTTTATTTTTGCTGCATCATATTAAAATGAATTATTTTATTCAAATATTTTATTAAACTAAAATTATTGTAAGTAAATTAATTTAACATAATTATCTAAATGAATATGTAATATATTTTATCAATTTAATTTTAATAAATAATATAATTAAATTAAATTAATTAATATGAAATATATTTTCTTAAATTATTTTTAATAAATAATGAAATTAAAATAATTAATTTATTGTGAAATATATTTTATACAATGGTTTTTAATAAATGTATAATTAAATTATATTTTATATATTTTATATTTTATATTTAATGAAATAAATGAAATATAATTTCAAATATTGATCATTAAAATTTTCCTAAATTTAATTTATAATCTCCGGAGGTTTTATTTTTCTAAAATTTAAAACATTAAAATATAGGTTCTGGATATTTTTTAAATTTAAACTACAAAACTATAAAGTTTGAAAGACGGATTCTGATATTTCTTAGTGAAAAAAAAGTTTAAAGTTTTACATTGGGGGCCTTAAAGGCTAAGTATAGTGAGAAGAGAAATGAGGAAGAAAACAAAAAATTCAAGGAAAATCAGTGTTGATCCGTTTTAGTTCGATTCCCATTCTAGAATTCAAATTGAAGCCCTTTCTAGTGTAAGTTTATATTTAAATTTACACATAATATTTAATTAAATATCTAGGATCTTGATTTTCATGATATTCACATATTTTATCTATTGACATAATATAATCAAGAACACATAACTTGAACCATTATTGTGAAAATCTAAATATAGAAACTACATCAAAATTATTGTTCCTGAATTTTCTCTTTCAACAAAATAAGACTCTTTTGGAAATTAAGGTTTCTCCCCCTTACCCTATAAACCCTGATGTGTTATAATTTTTAATATGTATGAATTGATGAAATTCATTCACTATTTATGGGAAGAAAGATGACCTAAATTCCTAATTAGTCATTTGATCTCTATCGTCCATCAAAGTAAGAGATCGTTAGGAAATTAACTCACAATCCTTAATCAATAATAACTTTCTAAATAATTCTTATCAAATTTAGATTCTTATATGGACCACTGTAATTAAGAAGCTAATTATATGAATTAATAATTAATTAATGCCAACAGTTTCCCACTTGGTCTGTATAATAATCCTACAATTAAAATTTGATATAGGAAATATAAGAGGCGCAATAACATTAGAAAAGTTATCTCAATGGCTTACCTTAATTAAACAAAACATTAATGAGAGTTATGACAGTTCCATACTAATTTAATAGCATAGTTCCTTCCATGTACTACATCATCAACGATTTATTTAACAAGTTCTATGAGGTGAGTTATTGTTAATGATCTAATAATGTCTTTTTTTTTTTCAAAAGACTATTTCTGCCACATTAAACAATTCAAATGCATGTAAATAAATATTGCAAGACAAAAATTAATAAATTCAATAAATATCAAAATATAATGTCAAGTAGACGAGCACTAAGCAATTCATAAATAAATTATTTTGTTTGCTATTCTCAAGACCCATTTTTTCAGCATGCTTTATATTGTCTTTGGAGATAACCCCTTCGTAAGTGGATCTGCTATGTTAATACTCATACTAATGTGTTCAATTGACACTTGTTGTTTATGAACTTCTTCTTTAACAGGTAGGTATTTTAACTCAATGTGCTTAGCTGCCTTAATATGCCTATTATTTTTCGAAAAGAAAACTGCTGCAACATTATCACAGTAAATTTTCGAGGGCTTAGAAATAGAATCCATAGTTCCTAACCCTGATATAAAATTTTGTTGCCATAATCCATGATTCGTAGTCTCAGAGCAAGCAACGAACTCATCTTCTATGGTGGATGATATAATAATACTCTGCTTAGCACTTTTTTCATGAAACGACCTCTCATACTAGGAGGAAAATATAACCAAAAGTGCTCTTCTTGCTATCAATGCGTCTTCCAAAATCTAGGTTTGAATAACCAAACACCTCAACGTGATTAAACCACCTAAATGTGAGCATGTAATCTTTTGTCCCTTGCAAGTATCTTAAATCTTCCTTTGTAGTTTTCTAATGATCAAGTCCTAGGTTACTTTGGTATCTACCTAACCTCCCAACCGCAAAACTAATATCTGGCTTAGTGCAACCTATGCATACATCAAACTCCTAACAATAGAAGTATAAGAAATATCTTTCATACTTTTACGTCCCAATTCATTTTGTCAACATTAACTTAAGCTAAACTTATCTCCCTTTTGAATTAGAACAATGGTGGAACCACAATTATGTATATAAAATCTTTCTAAAACTTTTTAATATAGGTTTTCTGAAATAATCCCAAGAATCCACGTGATCTATCTCAGAATATTTCTACTCCTATCACAAAATATGCCTATCTCATATCATTCATTTTAAAGTTTTTCGAAAGAAAATCTTTAATTTTTCGTGGTAAACTAAGATTGCTGTTGGCTATAAGTAAGTCATCAATATATAGTACTAAAAACAGAAATTTGCTCTCATTGATCTTTAGTTATATACATCGATCAATAGTATTCTCCTTAAACCCAAATGAAGTAATAGTTTCATGAAACTTAAGATACCAATGTCGAGAAGCCTGTTTAAATCCATATATCGACTTCTTTAACAAACAGACCATGTTTTCCTATTCTTCTTTTATGAAGCCCTTTGGTTGTGCCATATAGACTGCTTATTCTAAACTCTTATTTAAGAAAGCCATCTTTACATCCATCTGGTGCAACTCTAGGTTAAAATGAGCTACTAGTGCTAAATTGATTCTTAAGAGTCATTCTTTGATACAGGAGAGAATGTCTCATTATAATTAAAACCTTTGGCAATATGTCTAGCTTTATGTCGTTTAATATTGCCTTTTGAATTGCATTAGGCTTTAAAAACCCATTTACATCTGACTCCTTTATGTCCTTCAAGCAATTCGACTAACTCTCAGATCTCATTAAAGTCCATAGATTTTATCTCATCGTTTATAACATCAATCCATTTAGTAAAATCATTACTATTAATGGCTTCCGAATATGTAACCGAATCATCAGTATCCCCAATATTATACTCATATTCTTGTAAATACACTGCATAGTCATCCGAAATGGCAGATCTTTTATTTCTAAGAGATCTTCTTAATGCTATTTCTTATGGTGCATCTATAATAGGGTCATAGAGTAAATAGAGTTATAATAATACTTATTCTCATGCCTTTATGTACCTAGAATAATAATAATATATTTAACACAGGAAACGTAAAGTATAGAAAATAATCCTTCTCCTATAGGCTGCATATTTCATTAATAGTCTAAAATACCTTATCCAATATTAATAGAAGTTACTAACTAAAAATTTCAAAAATATAAGATAAAAAAAATCATTATCAGAGTCATATTACTTGATATCTATTTCCTTTTCCCTTGTCTACAAATAGTAACTTTTGTTTTCCTTTGCCTATATAGGTTACCTTTTGTTGTTAGCTATTGTTTCTCCTTTCAAATCAATAGTAAAACTCATTAAAAAAGCTACAAAAAAAAATGGTAGGATTATCGAATATAAATAAGAGATACTTTCAAATTGGATTTACAAAACTATATTGAATAAGTGAAACAAATTGACATGGCTTTATATTTTTCCTTTGAATATCAAAAGAAAAACTATTAAAGAAACAATACGAAATTAAATTTAATTAGTTGGCTTAAATTATGGATACGGATGACATTAAGATCATGCTCACTGCGGATCACGACATTAGCATTTCTTTGCTGGAGGAGCTGAACCACATAAATAAACTCATATTATATATATAAATAGTACATCATCTAAAAACAAAAAACAAAGATTAACTAAGAAAATATTAAAGAAAGTCTCATATTACAGTTCTCCTCAAATCTATGTCCACCTAATCAAATAAGAAAAATAAAATCATTTCATCTTGAAGAAAAACATTTTTAACTTATAGGAAAAGCGATTAGAAAAATAACTTACATGACTGAAGATAGTTATGTCCTTCATAACTTTTGTCTTAATTGGAACAGGGCACTGGCACTTTCAATAACCTCTTGGAACCTGTAGTTTGTTATGATCAGAAATATAATATAAAAAATGAAAAAAAAAAACTACATATTAAAAAAAATGCTAGTCGGTAAATCGAACATGCATTTGCGATTCATGTGAAACTAAAGGTTGTCACAAAGTGCCACTCAAAAGGTAACTAATAAGTGAAATGTATTCTTTTTAGAAACTTTTGGCCCAACAAACAAAGTAAAATAATATATTTGACCCAAGAAAAACTAGATAGAGCTTATGCTATTCCAAATGATTGACTATTATCTGAGCATGCGACAATGGTGTTTATTATTAGTTTGGTTGACTATAACTCTCTTCATTCAACCATTAAAAAACTGAATTACCCATTATATAATACATAGGCCCTTTAAGTGCCCGTTTGGTAATGTTATTATTTTTCTATATATGTTTAACTATTTATGATTTCTGTTATTTATTTTTTTTTTTTGTCGTTTTTCTCTCAAAATGAAAAACTGAAACTGTGTTTAGAAATACAATTATATTTATAGTAATTAATTTTTTTAATTTAATAAAATATTTAGTTTTATTAGTTTTTAAAAAAATAATTAAATTTAATAAAATATATTTAATATTTAATTTAAATTAATTATTTATTAAATTAAAATTAAAAATATTTTTATTTTATTATTTATTCAAATAATTATTTTAATAAATATAAAATATATTAAATGTAATTTAACTATAATACTTATTAAAAATAATCAAGTAAAATACATATCGTATTAATTTAAATAATTTAATTATGTTATCTATTAAAAATAATTTAATAAATATAATTCATATTAAATAAATTAAATTAATAATTATTTTTTATTTATGAAAATAGTTTATTTAATTAGTTAATTAAATTAAATAATTATAGTTATATTAATTCAATCATATTATTATTAAAAATAATTTTTATTTAATAAAATATTTAAATAAAATAATTTATTTTAATATGATGCAACAAAAATGGACATAGCATTAAAATTGTGAAAAGGTTAATAACAGAAGAAAACAGAATGAATATGCCTTTTTTTTTTTATTTACATTTTTTGTTAAGTTTTCATTTTTTTGTAAATAAAAAATTAAAAACATGGTTAATAAGTGCATTTTTTTCCAATTTTCAGAAATCTATAAAAATAAATAACAAAAACAATAAACATAAATGTCACTAGACGTGGCTTAAAGTTGCCAATTCTGAAAATTTAGCTATCACGTAATTTCAAAATTAAGTTAATTTAAGCTCTGTTTTGATTTATGAATGCTACTGTATTCTTACCTTCTAAAATCCAGGATTGGAAACTTTTTTGAATCTAAACCTTTCAAAGTAGTGTAGTGCAATGTGATAAAAAATTTCACAAGCTTTCCAACAATTAAATAGAAGTGCAGCTTTTTTTTTTTAGTTAAAAAAAGGTAAAATATGGTTGGTATCATGACTCAACCATGAATCTTAAAGATAAAGGATTATTTCTATTCATCTTTCTCTCTCTTGAGCAATCTTTCATGCTTATGCTTACATCTTTCAAAAGTACCTAAGTAATTATTGAAATTGAAAACCCTAGATAATAATATTTTGGTCAAGCCAAGAAAATATGGTAAGATACCCCAAATAACCATTAATGCAAAACCGACAAACTGAGAAAGCAAGTAAATTGAAAGATGAGTAGTGGAAAAAGAAGGATAAATGTTGTATAAAAAATGGGTTTGTTTTATATGTTTTGTAAGTATATAAGGTGTTTGGTTTTGTTCATAACAAAAAATATTGTGTCCAAAAAAGATATATAGCCAAAATGATAAAGATGTGAAATTTTTTGAAGCACCAACAATAAAGTTAAAAAAATTTAAGCACTAGTAGGTGAAATTTTTTGAGATCTAGCAATAAAGATAAAATGTCTAAAAAACAAAAAATTTCACATCATCTAAAATGGGTTTGTAGGTATATAAAGTTCGAGATGTTTCTTTTGTTATTTAATTTTAGGTAAAAAAAAAAAAGAAATAGAGAATAACAAAACTAACAAAAAATGGGGTTTTTTTAATGTGTTTGTAGGCATATAAGGTATTTGGATTTGTACAAAATCGAAATGTGTTATGTCAAAGAAATTCAAAGCCAAAAGGATGAATATGTTATGAAATTTTTTGAAGCACTAGTAACAAAACCAAAAAATTTAAGTAGTGGGAAATTTCGTGCGATCTGATAATAAAGCCAAAAAGATAAAGATGTTATAAACAAAAAATTCACATCATCTGAAATGGTTTGTAGGTACATAAGGTTCAAGACATTTTCTTTTGTCTTCGATTTATTAAAAAAAAAAACACAAACATAGAGAGAGAGAGAGAGAGAGAAATACAAAGCAAACAAAAAATCATATATAAAATGAGTTTATTTTATGTGTTTGTATGTATATAGGGTGTTTGGCTTCGTTAAAAAAAATTGTTTCAAAAAAAAATTAAAGCCATGGTTGTTTCTATAAACAATCTTGAATTTTTCCAATATTGAGGTTTCAATAGTTCCTTTTCTCAAACTATAGTTCTCATGAAATATATACCAAACTCATCCAAAAAACTCATAGAAAAATAAGCTGTTTAACTCAAATTACAGCAAAAAAGAAAGGAAAAATAAATATATAAACCCACCAATAAAAACAAAAAATTTCAGCAATTTTGAATTTTTCCCCCAACATCGAGGTTTCAACATTTTCCCCAAACTACAGTTCTTACAAAATATATATCAAACCTATCAAAAAAGCTCATAAAAATAAGTTATTTAACCAAAATTACAGCTAGTAATAAAGAAAAAAAATATATAAACTTATCAATAAAGCCAAAATATTTAATCAATATTAAAATGTTCTCCCTAAATATTGAGGTTTCAATAGTTCCTTTCTTCAACTATTGTCTTACAAAATATGTACCAAACCCTTAAAAAGTTCATAAAAGAAAAAAAAAAGTCTATTTAATCCAAATTACATCAACAAAAAAAAAAAAGAAACAAATAACGCAGAGTGCTTGTCGGTGCTTATTAGTGCTTCAATGTTGGTACTTCGATGACCAAAATAAGCTGTTCAACCCCAAACTAGATCAATAAAGTCAAAAAATTAAGCATTCTTAAATTTTTCCTCCAATATTTAGATTTCAAAAGTTTTGTTCCCAAACCACGCCTACTTTACCCCAAGTAAGTGTAGAAATGCACATATAATTTATACAAAATGACTCAGACTACCGATAATACAAAAATTTAAATTTTAAGAAGCTATATCAAAAGGTGCTAAGGGGATTGGATAACTTGATTCAAATCTAAGATAAGTTCTTAGAAAACAAATATTCATCAAATCAAAGCACTGAAAAAAACAAAAAAATATCTATGAGCTTTCATGAGCTGTATTAAGAATAGGTATATAATAGACATATTTCAAGTGTTTCAATAAATTACTTGGGAAGTGGAGTTGGCGGTCCATCTTAAATAGAGATTTATGGTGCTTTTGATTGCTCATTTTGGAGCGTCTTGGGGTACACCAGCTTCAATTCTTCATCTGTACAATAGTTAGATAAAGGGGTGCTAGACTACATGGTTAAGGAAGAATTGGATGGTTATGCCCTGGAGTTTAATGCCGTGTATTTGGAGAACAATATGAACCAGTGAAAATTTGAAGATATAAAGATGGTAATCAATGAGATAAAGATAAGTTTTCTATTAGTTTGTTATTGGCTTATACAAAACTTTGTGATTTTGATTTTTCTCACTTTGTAAAATTCAGGTCTTCAAGAACATAAGAAGTCTTCTTTTCCCCCTTATATATATCTCCGTATTGCCCGTCAATAAAATCTCATTGACTAATAAAAAAATAAAAAGCAAATGATTCCCAAACCTTTATTGTGAAACAAGTATCACCACTATTAAGTTAAAAAAAAAAAGGAAAAATTAGAAGGCTTTAAGCAACAATTCTAAGGTTATTTATTCCGGTTGTAAAATGGAAGAAGATGGAGAATGGGCAACACCCTACTAGCAGCCCGCACAGTTCTAATATCTAGTTTGTAAAGTAAGATACATACTACGAAAGTACCACCACTATTTACACCATTCAAGCAATGTATAAACATTTTTTTTTCTGTTTCTTAATGAAGCCAGTTGTAAAATCAAGGATGAATTCAATTTTCCAAAGCCAAGAATTCCATTAAGAGCTTCATTAGGTGTATCCAGATCCTTTAACTGTCTAGCACCAAATCTACCCGATAACATTAGAAATATCAACGAAATTCAAAAATAAGAACACATTATCATTTATTTACCGTGCAAAATAAAACCTAAGAGCCAAGACAAAAACTATCCATCCAAATTAAGATGTTATATAAGTTCAATGGAGATTTGATGACAGGTTTAAAATTGTTACAAAAAGACAAATATAAGAGTTGAAACGAAATTAGGCAATTCATCACAAACATAACTAAAATATTATATAATATTATACAACTCATTGTAACATCACATTCAGCATTTGTTAGGATAAAAGAAAATATATTTGATTTAGTCAAAATATTCACCGAGAACACTCTTTTAAAGAAAATAAATATGTCAACAGAAAAGAAAACAAAAGAGTAAAGTATTTTACTTTAATATGCAAAGGTTACAAACTAATTCAATTTTCAAATTAATAACAGCTCATATTACTTCTCTGAAAATAGGTGTCCATAGTTACATTACATATATTTTCCTGAGTAAAAATGGTCAACCTATTTGATGTTTAAGAGAATTTTAATTTACTCGCATAGAAGTTAATAACAAAGCTGCATTTGTCACACCTATAGTTTGTTGAATATTATATTATATCTTTAAGTTTTCACAAAAATTTCAACATCATGTTTTGCATTGGAAAATGCAAGCTAATATGTAAATATTTTCATGCTCGTCAGTTTCAATATATTTTTAAACCAAACCCATCAAAAAGCCTCACAAAAGAAAAAAAAGCATACATTATACCAAGTAAAATTGATCAACCTATTTGGTATTTGAGGAAATTTAATTTACTCGCATAGAATTTAATAACAAAACTATAGTTGTCACACGTATAATCTGTTGAATGTTGTACTGTATTTTTGAGTTTTCACAAAATTTCAAGCATCAAGTTTTACATTGGAAAAGGCTAGTTAAAGTGTAAATATTTTCATGCTTGTCGGTTTCAATATATTTCCAAACCAAACCTATCAAAGAGCCTAAAAAAATATGTATTGTACCAAGTAAAATTGGTCAACCTATTTGGTATTCAAGGGAGTTTTAGTTTACTTGCATAAAATTTAATAACAAAGCTACAGTTGTCACACATGGCTTACTGAATGTTGTACTGTATTTTCAAGTTTTCAGAAAATTTTCAGCATCAAGTTAGTTCATTAAAAATATTTTCAAACATTTAAACCTATCCAAGAAACATAGTAATTCTACCAGTCCAATAGTTATATTAATTTCTTTTCCCCTTTTAAATGAAAGACACTTTACAATGAAAAACTATAATCTTCCCATCAATTCAAGATTATTTAAAAAAAAAAAAAACATATGTAGAATAGAGAACCTGTACTAATATGTATCAAACTCTGAAGAGAATGCACTAAAATATAAGCACACCAAGTAGTTCATTAAACAACCAATCAAATTTGAAATCAACATTTCTAATTTTTATAATTACATTAGAAAAAGGCTATCTAAAGTCTAAAAATAGAACAATGTAGTAGTGCTTGTTAGTTTCAATATATTTCCAAACTAAACCCATCAAAAAACTCACAAAAGAAAAAAAAAAAAGAGAAAAAAATAAAGCAAAGCAGAGTACTTGTTGATACTTCCGGGTGCTTCAATTTTGGAGTACCCGTTGGAGTTGCAAACCCTTCAAACAATCTCAAAAAAGAAAAAAAAAAAAGAGAGAGAAAAACAATATATTTCCAAGCCAAACCCATCAAAAAATCATAAAGGAAAAAAAAAAGAGGAAAAAAACAAAGTAATGCGAAGTACCTGCTAGTGCTCATTGGTGATTCGATTACAAAGTACTTGCTAGAACTACAAACCCTTCCCAAAAAAAAAAAAAAAAAAAAAAAACTTACAAAAGAAAAAAAGAGAGAAAAAAAAAAGTAACTGAAAGTATCTACTTTGATTGTGGAGTATCTGCTAGAGCTACTGCTTGATTGCGGAGTATTTGCTGGAGCTGCAAATCTATCAAAAAAACTTAGAAAAAAAAAGATGGAAAAATAACAATAGTGAGTACTTACTGGTGCTTCGATTGCAAAGTACTTATTAAAGCTACTGCTTGATTGTAGAGCACATTACCTGCTGGAACTACAAACCCATAAAAAAACTCACAAAAGAAAAAAGAGAAAAAAAAAAACAAAAAAAGAGTACCTACTTTTTTACGAAGCAACTATTCAAGCTTGTGGTGCTAAGCAAAGATATAGAGGTTTCTTCACCAGTCCACTGGTTCATTTTTTATTTTTCACTCGTTGGAGCTGTTAGTTTAGTTTTTCATATCTTCGATTTCTTCATTTGAGACTGGAGGCATGGTTTTCGGTAGAGGTTTTGAACATGACAATGGATTGGACAAATTTGTGCCAAAAAGGTTACAAAGATATCAACCATTGATAATATGTTACTAAATCTCACCATTGATCAAGTTATATATTTTGAAACTTTGAGCTTTCTTATTATATGGATTATTACTGAGTAATATTTACTCTCTCAATCCAAACATAAATATCATAAAACTTGTTATCCCATTAACTAATACTGGGTTAACAATAACTCAATAATCTTTTACCCTCCAAATTTTCACCTTGTACTAATCATTTCTCAAATAGAAAATATTTTTGGCATTAACAGATTATTTGTCTAACAAAAAAACATCATTATATTGTAAAACAGAAAGATTGTTCAAAGATGAATCTCTTGACTCCCTAAGAACAAATTATGGAGTTAGCAGCAACTTTGGTAAAAACTTGTTTCTTTATGTGGGGAAACGTGCAACAAGATTTATATTATTACAAATTATAGGGGCATAACAAGATTTATGTTAGTACAACAAAACAAAAAGAACAATAATTAGAATGCATAATAGGAAAATGAGTGATCTAGTAGCCCATTCAATGGCTAGAGAAAATTGTGAGATGAGGAGAGAGGATAGAAGATTTTGCTTTTGATATCTAATAAGCCAACTAAAACTACATGTTTTGGAGCTTGAGGAACCCTTGAAAAAGTGTTTCCCACATTGGTGTTCTCTTAATATAGCAAGTGGTCTTTGGGTAAAGTTAGACCTTGGGAGGATAATTGGAAAGGAGAGCAAACCTTTTGCTATATAGTTTCCTAATCTATACGTACTTTCAAAAAAAATTCAAGTTTAATCTTTTCCATGATTTGCCTTGGGCTAACCGCTAATTCATCACTATTATCTTGGAACTTTAACTTCATTTGCAATTTATTCGAAAGAGTATCATTTGAACTTGTTACACTCTTACATCTCTTAGATGAGATGCATTCCTGAAAAAAAATCATAGGGGGTTGGAAAAGCTTAGTATTTTTTTGCAAATCATTTTTCAATCTTTAGTCATTTTCTTTGATTCAAACACTTTTCTTTCAGTTGAGATGATTTGAGGGACAAAGGTGCCAATCAAAGTCTACATATTTTCTTGGTTAATTGTAGACGTAAACTCAACACTTGTGATATGCTACAAAAAAAGAGATGGGGTACTTAAGAGCTAAGCTTCTTCCCCAAGTGTTAAACAATAACTCACCCACACGAAGTGCACTTTTTGAGCTAAGCTCCCCTAGTGGAATAAAACTCCTTTTCGTAGTTATACGTGAAACACTAACTGCCTTTCGTTCTCTTGGAGTGAAACTACTTTTTCACCAATTATGCATGAAATGCTAATTGTTTTTTTTTTTCCTCTACTCTAGGAGAGAAACTTCTTTTCCTCAGCTAAGCATGAAACGCTAAACTGTCTTCTTTAATCTTAGAGCAAAACTCCCTTCACTAATTATAAGTGAAGCACTAACTGTTTTTTCTCATCTGGAGCATAGCTCATTTCCCAATTTACACATGAGGCACCAACTTTTTTTTTAGTCTTGGAGCTAGGTCCCCACGCTTAGATCAATGCAAAGATAATTACTTAAAATATTGACTTAGAGCTAAGTTCTTCCTCATTTTATGTCAAGAAGTGAGGCTCTTTTACTTTAATCCAGTACACAATATTAACCCCATCAGTCACTCCTTTATATTCATATTGTTAGTCTACCTTAGCTAGTGATGATGCTTGAGGCCATTAGTTTGTCACCATGGCTTTCTAGAAACACACAACCATCACATATAAACTAGTCAATTATCATCACATCCATCACAACATAAACACATGAACATACTGTTTGGACCACCATAGATCTAAGCTACGTTGACCTATTCTCTTTATAGGGTGCGCTCATGTAGATTGCTTGATTTCGACCACCTCAATCTTCATAGACCATCTTTTCAATACACACTTCATTATCTGTACATACACATTCATGCATATGGACTACATAAGTCCTTATTTTTAACTCTATACAGCCTCCTAGTATAAGTCTCATCCCGAGTGGAACTCAACTTTTATAGAGTATCCCCATCGCGGATTGGAAGTAGACTTAGCATTTAAATCACATTTAGAGTCAAATTAGCATATAAAACCTCCTAGGGTCTATTATTACCACATAGGCAGGCATTACATTACACTCGCACACACATCTTGTAAGGTTTGATCACCTCACATTTCATACATTATTTGCATTCTTAGGTTGTATGCAAATGATCATTATAAATCGAAAAGTTATTTTGTAAGACTATGATTGCAGAGAGGAGAAAGAGACTCTAATATCCCTAGGTATTCAGATGTAATGATTTTCGTGCACAACCAAACTCCTGGACTCACTATCTATAATTTCATAGAACAATCGAGAGTCATTAAAATAGGCACTTTATCACAATTTCAAAAAAATGAATCAAAACATTTTAAACCAAAACCAAAACACATGTTTGTCAACACACCTATTTTGAAAGTGTCGGGTGGTGATTCCCAGTCTCTATAATCAAGGCTTTATTTCAAAATAAAAAATATCTTTTCATCATTTGGACTATCTCAAACGCATCATGTGGCGATAGAAACATACAACCCGCGCTCATTGACTTGGTGGACAAATTTATTGTGATAATGATTTTATAGTCGTCTTTCTCTACAACAATTTTGAAGTTGCTTTCAATAATGCCAACTTTAAGCTGTTGTTTGTGCTAGAATTCACAAACAATGCATGTTTTTTCACGATTTTTGTCATTGAATCGATTTACGTGGACTTGCTAGAGTCACAAGGACTCAAAAGATATGGATAAGAATCAGGCGGTGTAGGTTGCCACTACCTTGCCGCTGCAAGTGCTTTAAATTCACATGAGGCTGCGAATATGAAAAATAGATATGAAATCGGCTGATTAGATGGCGAATATGGATATGAATTAGAATAATATGAATTTATCAGCTTATGATTTTATGTACTATAATTGTGGTCCGTTAAAATTTTGTGTATCAGAATAATATGAATTATCATAGTATGAGTATAACTGTAGTGGACATAGATGGTGATCTATTTAATATTGAGTATCAAAATAACATGGATTACCATAATACGAGTATAGCGAGTACTGAGATGGACATGGATCATAAGTAGAATCAGAATCTAACCAATATGTAGTACGAGCAGTCATTTTGCTACTCCTAAAGGATATAAGTACGGGGATGTAAATTATGTCACTCCTTCATACATGAGTACGGATATAGAAATTACGACACTTCTGAAAATTAAATTTCATTGCAGAAAAGTAAAGTGCAGAAAAAATAGAATTACAACGTAATTACAATAAAAATAAAGATTTGATTGATGTGTGGGGACCCCTTGTCTTCATCTATATTTATAATTGTAGAAAATAATCGCTTAGTAACCTTCACTTTCATAACTTCCAGCCATTCCTGATAATTCCCCACTTATCTATAACTCTTAGGTGATTCTCCTAGTGGTTGTAACTTCCCTGAGTGATTACGATAACCTCCCATTATTCTATCCATGTCTTTAAATTTAGGTGGCAAAGATCAAAGTAAATCAACCAAATTTTTAGACCGAATATCTTCACAAAATCAAAGTGAATCGACCAAATATTATCAAACTAAATCAATAGCCGAATATTTTACGTCCAAAAATAATATCAGTTAAATCAAATATGGCATGAAATTCCTAGCCAAGCAAAATTTTATTGACCAATTGTAATCTTTATATTTTGGGCAGACGAATTGGCCCTTAAAATCTTTGAAAATGAAATAATCTTTCATTTTTTGAAGAGTTGATAAAAAAGACTTATATTTTTTTAAGCGCTAATTCATATGTATCAGCATAAAAATAAATTTGTTAAAAAATAACATTTTATATTGTTATAAAAATTTTGAAATGGCATTCAAATAAAATTAACATTTAGTGACTCCATAAATCTAATGAAGATGCATAATTTCAAAAGCTAGATTATTTTTCAACTTTTTGTCAAAAAATATTTTGGTAAATTTTATGTTGCCAAAAATTTTAAAAATATTCGGGCAAAGCCAAATTCAAGAAATGAATTTGTCCCCTAGGGTTTAAATATTCAAGCAAAATTATACGCAATAAAGGTAATTTTTCATTACTTACTTCAATGAGAAGCATACCAACTTGCCCTTATGTTAATATCAATTAAATCAAATATCAGCCTGAAATTTTTAGCTGATTAAAGATAAGCAAAATTTGATCGGTTGAGGGAATCCCAAACAAATATTATTAGGCCAATATTTTAGGCACAAACAACTGCTAAATAAATTATATATTAATGTAAAAATTTAATGCAAAAAATCATATAAAAATCATATAATTTCTTTAATGCTAAAAAAATCTTATCATTCCTTTAAAAAAATTCCCACTAATAATAGAACTATAATTCCTACTAAAGCAAATTCCAACTAATACAAAATCATAATTACCAAAAAAAAAAAAAAAACTAATACAAAATCATATAATTCTATTAATGTAAAATAAATCATATAATTTCTTTAATGCAAAGAAAAAAAATCATTAATTCCTTTAAAAAAAATTCCCACGAAAAACTTTGATAAAAATTTGTATGGATTGATAACATTGGATTTGTGGTTTGATGCGAGGGGTAGAGAGCAACAGAAAAGAAGCATGAGACGACGAAAATAATGGGGAAATCAGAGTTTTAACACAACTGTAAATACGTCCCTTTTTTTTAAATATGAAGTCGTTATTAAAAAATGATTTTAGAAAGCAAAAAATTATTTTAATATTTCATTTGAATGGCTTAAATTTGTTTTTGTTCAATAAATACATATTTATTAATGACAACTTCATATTAGATGCGTTTTTTTTTATTAATAATTTCTAGTTATGCATGGGTTAGAAAATTAATTTTCTTGTTAAATGGCTTACGGAATGGCTTCTCTCCCGCATGATTGGACCAAAGCCAACCCTCTAATAACTATTCTAGGTACCGTTTGAGGGATTAAAATTAGTAAAAAATATTAAGATTTGGTATTTAAAATCTATTACACAAATTTGCTCATTGTTTTGATTAGACCGTTATATACGTGTCTATGTGTGTGAGAGAGAGAGAGAGAGTGAGAGAGTGTGAGTGTGAGTGTGCAGAGTGAGCTGGGAGTAAGGGAGAGGGGGTGGGGCCGGGGAAAGAGAGGGAGATGGGGGAGGGGGAGGGAAAGGGGTGGGGGTGGGGCCGAGGAGAGAGAGAGTGAATGAGAGAGAGAGAGGGAGAGGGGTGGGGCCGGGGGCACAGGAGAGCGAGAGAGAGTTGGGGAGGGTGGGGCACAAGAGAGGTTGTTTTTTAAATTTATATAAAAATATCAAAATAATCAATAAAAATAATTATCATTAATAAAAAAGTTGTAGAAATAATTAGAAATATTATTACATTAATATTAAAAATGTGATAATATTTTTTTAATTAAAATTTTTTAATTTTCGAGAGAGAGTTAGGGCGGGTGAGGAATTTAATTTAAAATAATATTTTAATTTAAATTTTAAATATTAAAATTAAATTTATTTTTTAAATTAATTATTAGGTGGTGAATTGTATAAATCAAGTAGCGGTTAAACAATTGTATGAATAATGCTTTTACAGACTCCTAGATTTGCAATTCTTTTAATCTTAATTTTTTATAATAAAAATTTTATAATCATTTCATTATGAATTTTTTTTGTTAATTATATGAGCGAGCGTCTTTAATATTTTTTTTAAATTCTTTATCTCTCTCAAATTATTATTATCTCGAATTATTATTTTTTTTAAATTCCATCAGATACCATTAGAAATTGATTCTGGCAAAACCTCAAAATTTTACATTCTACTAATATTTTGTTGGTTTGTGAATATTTACAGCACATATAATAGTGTATTAATCTTTTATAATTCAAAAAATTTTATTTTGATCAAAAACATTTACTTTTCATTTTTTTTGGTGAACTAAGTTTTCACTTTATTTGAGAAAATTCTGTATAAACAATTATACTCAAAAAATTGAATAAAAAACAAAAGTAAAGAAATGAGTACTTCACCAATTGCCTTCTGTATTTCATTTTATTTTTTATTTAGTGATTTTTTTTTACAAATTATTTTTATAGCTTTTTACGTAAATTTATTTTAGATTGTATCCGAGTTATTTTCACAATTTTTTATATAAATTTATTTTAATTACAAATTTAAATTTAAATTTCTTTATAAGTCAAATTATGTTTTTGTTCCATTGGCACGGATAATACCTAGTATTTGATAAAATATCAAATGTTAGTATGTCACTAAAGTGGTAAATTGTCAACATATCAATTTTTACCTATACGGTGAAGATTGTAATGATTATTTCACTTTAATTTAATTTAAAAATTATCAAAATTTTTATTAATTACATAAAAAATTACTAAAAATTGTTAAAAATTTTACTAATACCTCAAAGTTGTCAAAATTTATTAATATTTTTTTACTTATTTTACCAAATATATCGAAAATTTTACCTGTCAAAAACTATAAAAAATAATGACTTTCAAACGTGCCCCATTCTAAACTAGAATAGTATTATTAGATGGGTCGTTATCGTATCAAAAGACGCGGACAAGCCACCCCTATTTTGTAACTTTGTCAAAGACCTAATCATAGCTCACATAATTTGAAAATGAGTGAGAGCGTAGGCTTTGTTTGGATTAGGTAAAAAACAAAAAAAAAATACAAAATACTACAAAACTCTATAAACACGAATTATGAAACTATAAAATTTAAATTCTTTACTTACTGTACAAAACACGAGACATTAACTTTTATAATTTTATACACTTTTATACAATTTCAAATACACCCTATAAGGGAGTATTTTATTTTTTATTTTAATAAAAGTAGATGATCAAGAATGTTATTATAATGTTTCAAATATATATATTTTAAATAAAATAATATCCACACATAACAAATTGTATTTATATTTTTCTATATGTGATACTTAAATGACATTATTTTATAAATAAATATTGTAAAATAATTTTATAATAATTATTATTTTTACTAATAAATCATTTCAAAATAAATTTCTCACCTCCTAAAACATTTTACGCGACATAATTGTAGTAATGATTTGAATTATATTTTAAATTATCATGATATTGTGTGTGAAAAAAATAAATTTGTTTGTAGTTTAAAGATTTGATTAAATTAATTCTTGAATTTAATTAGAATTTGTCATGAATTCGAGAATTAACCTTATTTAAATGATGAATTACGTGAATTGGGTCCAATCTACTCCTCTCTACGTATTCAAGAATTGTCATGTTATACTTTTGCAATCTAAAATCGGCACCTACGGAGAAGTTTAGCCCTCTCCCATGATCCCATCTCACACCATCAACAATCAGATTTTGGTCGGTTGTCATTGTGTCCCACCCGCGTGAAGTAAGATGGCTTCTGTTCAATCTTTTAGTACATATTAAGGGTCGGTTTGCTGTGACGTAAAATATTAAAAAATATTTAAAAATTTTAAATTATTTAATTTTTATTTTATTGTACGAACTATGAATTCACAAATTATCTTATTTTTTGTCATTTAAAACATCCTCTAAATAGAGTTTCTATACAATATTTTAATATAATACGAATAGCCGATCATTTAATGCTGGTTTAGAGTGTTAAGTCTTGGCAAATAATAAAAAGTAAATAAATTTAAAATTTTTAGGTGCCTACTGTGTTTATCAAAAAATGTGAAAATTTTAATAAAAATTTGAGATTTTTGGTGTCCAAAAAGTTGGAGATATTTAAAAAAAAATTAGAGGAAATTTAGAGATTTTCTGGTCAAATTTGGCAAACCCAACAGGCATTTTTTACAACTTTCTTCAAAATTTTACTGACTTTTACCAAATTTTTTTTTAATTTTTATCAATTTTTTTAAATTTTTTAACTTTTTTTAACTCTTAGAAATATTTCGAGAGTACACTTAAACTCAATAATTTAAAATTTAATTAATTATGTCTTTTTGCTAAAATTTGGCACTGCCGGCACTAAACCTCAACTTGGGATACGTGTCACTACTGTGCTTGGCAGGTGCTAAGTCGGAGAAGAAGAGAGGAAAAAAGTAAAAACAAAATATAGGGGTTAATAATGAAACTCATAATTTTTTAGGGACACGAAAAAAATTAATGCAAAAATAACATTCAAGCCCTGTTAATTTTAATATAAAATAAACATATTTATTCATATTTCACGAAATTTTTTTAAAAAAATATGAGTAAAAGTGATTTTTTTTCAAAAATATTCTTTTTATTTATTTCTCTTAATGTTCAAATACCAAAAAAAAAAAAAAAAAAATCTTGTTAGTTTGCCAATGAATAATATATGCATAAACTAATTCATTTAAGAAGCAGTCCAAATACTTCTAATAACAGGAAAATGATATATTATAAATTTAAAATAAAATTTAACCAAAAATGACACGTGTTAACCTCCAACGAATTCTTTACATTTTATTAGAGATATATTTTTTAAAACTTTTTCCGTGCTCCTAAGAACCAAACGTTCAAAAAGAAGGAATAGATATATGTTTTTTGGTCATCCTACTTTTTGCTTTCTTTATGCTTTTTCATAAGGGTCTTGTTAGGTGTAATCAATGGTGTTGTGTGGAGGCTAGCTAATTGCAGATTAAGAAATTAGGTCAGTGGAGAAACCTCGTCGCTACTTTTTTAAAAGGGATAATCGTTTTTTTATCTTTTATACTTGAGGTGAGAATTACTTATACAATTTAAGGAGTATTTAGAGAGGTAAAAATTAAAATAAAATAAGATAAGTTATAGGTCTGTAATTCATGTAGTGAGATAAAAAGTAAATAATTTTTAAAAATTTTTAGATATTCTTTTTTTTTTATTTTTAACAAATTAAACGCAATAAATTTTAAAAATTTACTTTTATTTCCATTGTACTTTTTAAGTTAAAGTGAAATTGCTGACAGTAATAAATTTTGAAGTGAAAAGATAAAAATATCTAATAAAAATTAAATATTTAGGAGTATAAATATAAGTAATATAAAGTATATGTATATAAATGTAATTTTTAAACTTATTTAGAATCAAAACTATTATATTTGTCAATTTTTTTAAAATTTTCACTTTAATTTAAAGTATAAGTGATGTAAAAGTAAATTTTTTAAATTTAAGGGTATGAGTGATTTTTATACCTTAAGTATAATAAAAAGATGGTTATTCTTTTCCCATATTCTAAATATTTACTAAAAAGAAAAATTATGCCGGTGGACTATTGTGCGACCAAGAATTGAGAGAATGAGGCTTGGTTTAGCCACAAATTTTAGTTAGTTTTTTTTTTAGCTAAAGTTAGCTAAATTTGTGTTTGGGAAGGAAAAAAAGTGATTTTTTTTAAGGTGGTTAACTTGTTTTTGTTAATTTGATATTTTTACCCTTGAAAGTTTAAAAGAAAGTTAAAATATAAGAGGATAAATTTGATCAAATACTGTTGAAGTAACCATTAACTTGGTTAATGGCTACCGTGCCTAAGGGATCCTGAGACCCACGCCAAATTTTTATATATATATATATATATATTAATATATGAGGGGGAAAGTGATTTTCATGTTGTATATTAAGATAGTATTTGGTTTGTCAAAAAAAAAAATAAATTGAAAGTAAGCGTAAAAATCATACTTAATAAAATTTGATTAAAAACGCTTAAAAAATATAATTTTCTTTTATTAAAGATTAAAAACACTTTCTAAACTTGGCCGTTACTCATAATTTCAAATGTTATAAACTCAGTTAAATTCAAATGTTAAAAACTTCCACATATTTTTGTAACGGCTAATAATTTTTTTAAATAGGACATTGAAACAACAAAAGAAAAATAAGAAAAGTTTATCATCTACTTTACCTTTTGATGCGGCCTGCTTGTTGCTCATGCTCCCCTACTCAGTACACCCCACCCCGCCCCACATTGCTTTCCTTTCCTCGTTAAGCATCTTGAAGTTGCTGTGTTTCGCTCTCTCCTCTCTCTCATTTCCATTTCTCTCTCTAAAAACCCCTTTCTCTCTCTCTCTCTGAATCTACATTTTTCTGCCTTTGTTAAGTGCATTCATTCTATTTTCATGCTTCACATTGCGGCTGGTCTCTGAACTTGATCTCTTCTTGGTAACCCTCTCTGGTTCTTGCATACGTTGGATTCAAAAGATTAATAGAGATTTGTTCGTGTCTGTTCTTCTGGTTACTCTTTCTTTTCTCCCACAGTTTTATGTTTTTTTGTCTGGATCTGTTTGCGTGATTTGAATCATGTGTGTGGTTACTGGTGAATGTGGTGGTGAGGTTTTTTTTTCAACTTGGTTTTGATTTTTTGCAGGGAAGGAGGGCGTTGTGGAGCATTTGAGCAGAGTGTTGGAAGAATGTCTTCCAGAGGGGGGTCTGATAAGGCGGTGGCGTCGCTGCAGCAAAGCCGGATCTTGCGGACTCAGACGGCGGGGAATCTTGGGGAGTCGATGTTTGACAGTGAAGTCGTGCCCTCATCACTTGTAGAGATTGCTCCCATTCTCCGTGTTGCCAATGAAGTTGAAAAACATAACCCAAGGGTTGCTTATCTATGTAAGTTTTTCACCTTCACCCCCAAAAATGTACATGCATTTAATTATTTATGTTGTGTTTTCATTTGCTACCCTCTGTAAATATTGGATAATGGTGATTGATTAGTGATTTTTGGGAGTACTTTTCCTGTTTTAGTTGCCAATTTTTTTTTTTTTTTGGTGCCATATTGTGCAAGTGCACATTTATTTATTTATTTTTTTTGGTGCCATATTGTGCAAGTGCACATTTATTTATTATACACCACAAATCGAGTGTTATGACTTTCAGTCACTGTTCTTTTGGGCAGTAATTGCACTTTCTGACAGAAGTTTTGGTGCATTTCGCTCGTTACCACTAAGCTACAGTGGGCTTGACTAATGGTTGCCCTGCATTGAATTGAATTGCTGAAAGTTGTCACTTCGTGGACCCAAAGCTTTGTTTTCTGTTTTTTTTTTTTGATAATCAACAATAATTTTTATTATTGATAAATAGAGAAATACAAATAAATAGGATGAGAAGTCCCCACAAGCAAAGAAAAATAGAAAGTAAAATAGCGATACTACCAGTTGGTAATATTTAACCGACTGCGCCAAAAAATAAATAATGCGCTGAAGAAGTTAAATAAAGGACATGGAGCAAATTTGGGAAAAGGATGTAAGAAACTTAATCTTCTTCCACAAGCCTTGAATATCATTGCTTTTGTTCTCGAAAATCCTTGCATTTCTTTCTTTTCAAATTATCCAAAGAGTGGCAATAACTGAATCTCTCCATAAAACTTTGCTTTTCGGCTAAGGCTGAAGCCTCGGAAGTTAATGATTAACCTGTTTGGAGCAAGAGAATTGAGGCACCCAACTCAAGGCTTTGTTTTGCTAAATTGTTATCAAATTAAATCATTCCAAATATACAACTACTTAATTTACTTGTCTTTTTGCAATCTTCCCCTCCCCCCTCCTGCGGGGTCACAAATAAGTTATGAATTGTTTTATAAAAACTAGGGATATAATTCAAAATTTTTAGAACTTAGCGGAGTTAAAACTCCCCTGGGGGGGGGGGACACAAATAAGTTAAGAATTGTTTTATAATAATTAGGGGTGGGGTGTTGATCACCCCTTTCCCCTCCTATATATATATGTATATGTATCTCACAAGTGCCCGTGCACAAGCACATACGCGCATTTTCTCACTTGATTGGCTTAATTCTGCATTTCATTCTTGGTGGCCTTTTGAGCCACCCCCAGGGGGGACACAAATAAGTTTTGAATTGTTTTATAAAAACTAGGGGTATAATTCAAATATTTCAAAACTTAAAGGCCGCCGATTGCCCCTTCCCCTCCTGTACATATATATATATATCTCACGAGCGCACATGCACACACACATAAACTCATTTTCTCTCTTGATTGTCTTAATTCTCTCCCTTTCATCCTTGGTGACTTCTCGAGCTATGCTAATGCGTGGTATTTTTAAGAGGGTCCTCGGCTTGACTAGTTACCTTTAGCTCATCTTTATTAGCATGGAGCCAGCTTTATGGATGATTTAAAGGGTGACTTGTTAAGTGACCAAATATTAGCATAGCTCAGGAGGTCACCAAGGATGCCAGGGAGAGAGTTAAGATGATCAAGAGAGAAAATGGGCGTGTGTAGTACTCGTGATATATATAATATATATATACAATGAAGATGAATCTTCCTATTATAACAGAAGATTCCCTTTTATGTGGAAGATTATTATTTGATTCAAGAATGGAAGACATTCCAATTGTCTTGAGTCTCTTAAGAAGCTATGATGCAATCTACTCTCTTTCTTGGGTGACAAATTCTCTATTTATTTATCACTTTCCCATTCGTTAGTTCTTAGTATTAATTTATTGGTTCTCGTTTTGGTTTATTATTGCATGTTCTTCTTCTTGTGCAATCCTCTCACAAAATATGTTCTTCATTATTTGGTTTGAAATGTCAACAAATGGTGGTTCGGAATGTAGGTCGGTTTTATGCTTTTGAGAAAGCTCACCGGTTGGATCCTAATTCAAGTGGACGTGGTGTTCGTCAATTTAAAACAGCACTTCTTCAACGTTTGGAAAGGGTAAGTAGTGATTGTTCCCATCCCCCCTCCTCTTAAGTTATGGTCAACTGCATGTACCACTAACTTAATCTTTACAGAAATTTTTGTTTTTTGTTTTTTTTATATTAAAGTAACTTGGTTAATAAATTTTTTCATTTATAGAAATGCCTTTTTCTTTTGAGCATATGCACTTAATAGATGTGGACATCATAGATATACTTAGATGGAATAGTGGACCTTTATCTTTGTTAATCAAACAATAGTTTGAGTTATATTGTATATACTTAGGTGGAATAGTGGGCCTTTATCGTGTTTAAATGAACAACAGTTTTTATTATATGTATTGCTTGGACTAGTTTCTGGATCTCTTATTGATAATATAAACACAGAATGGTAGGAAGGGAAAACGAATCAGTAGGTCCATCATGCACTTAATCACTTACCTCTTCGTATCAGACTCAACTGTCTAGAATTGAGTATTGGACCTATTGGTTCTGAGATAGTAAGTCTTCAGAGCATTCATTAACTCAATTTTGTCCTTGAATAGAATACCATTATACCAATCCAAGGCTCTTCGGCCTTAGGGTCCTAGTTTGCTAATGGAACTTAGACGTGGACCCAACAATGCTTGACTTAGTTAAAGTTGTAAATGTTTGCGATTCAGGTTGATATAAACTATAATTTATGCTTACCCTCTTCTAACTCCTTGGCAACATTAAACTTAGTATTAACCCCCCGATTGGATGCAACTAAAATTTTGAGGGATGATTTATGAAGGGTGTATAAGGAGTATTATTTATGGAGGGCGGGCCCACATTGATGTGATATTTATAAAAGGGATAATAAATAGTACTTGGTTTGGATGGTTTTCTAAAATAGGTGTATAAGGATGGGTGTATGATGTAAAAAACTATCAAATGACTCTTTTATCCTTGTGCAGTCCCAAACTTAATTATATGTTTATGTTAATTATATAATGTGAAAACCAACTAGTACAAACTAATTTTAGACAAATTAATTATAAATAAATTATGTTATTAATAAATTAAACTTTATAAAATATATGAATTAGTTTTGTAGGCAATAATGTCTCAATTTGCCCGAAACTTCCTTGGTCGCTTATCTTTTTCTCCTTATTTAAAAAAATCAAAATATGTGTAATTTTGTACAAATTTGCTAAAAATTAATATTATTATCTTAAAATCACATGACCCCCTATTTGGAAAAAAATTATATTTTTTTATTTTTATTAATATATTTTTTAATACATTTTCCATTAAAAAAATAGGAATTTATTTCTAATATATAAAATACATGTTGTAGGTGAGAAGGGGCAAAATGGACCAATTTAGTCCATGATAAGGGAGGATAATTTTTGGAGAGCTCAAACCCTCTCTAAAAATAATACACCTTCTTCCAAGATTAAGGAGGCCAGATAATTTTTAGAGGGAAGAAATTTTGCTTCCCAAACTAAGCAAAAATCATCACATCAAAGCTTATACAGGGGTATTATTTATGGAGGCTACCTTTTGCAACATCCAATCGGGCAATAAGGTAAACATCACGTCCATCTCCATCAATGAATGGTTCATCCTTTGCCATCATCTCTTCCATGGATGTATTCACAAGTGATCCGTCGACAACCATTTGCTCCTACGCTCAGTTAGTTCCCTAATTGCCTCCCATTGAACAAACTCTACAGGCCTGGGACTAAGAGGTAGTGGGCCCTGTCCCAAAATTAGCAACAAATGGTCCCTGAATGGGATACTTCACCGATAATTCTTCATGGTCTGTATACAAGTCAACATGACTCAACTTCAGCTTGTCCAACACATACATCATGTTCCTAACTGCATTATCATTATCCGCTTGCAATGACTTGTAATGGATTATGTCTCCATTGATATCGATAAGTTACTTTTATCCTGACTCGACTCTTTTCTACACCCAATAAATTGCACAACTTTGTGACCAACTGTTCATAGCTTGAACTAGAGATAATCCTTATGCTTTACTCATAGTCTCGATCACAAGACAATCCCTCAATAATTGATACTATCTCCCACCGTAATAACAAAAGTATTGTTCAAACATGGTACCTTCATTAAGAAAATATAAATCATTAGTATAAGAGATGTAGAAACTTCACCTCGATTACAAAATAAAGTAATGATTGTTCATACATGGTGCTTTCAATTAAGAATATAAATTATTAGTATCAGAGATGTACAAAATTCACTCCATTTTAAACTAATACATTTTCTGATTCAAGGTGAAATATCCCATTTGGGTTGGTATTCGATTAATTAATTAGCGAAAATTTGGAAAATGGACTATTGAAACGGTTGAAATTAAGGGCTAGGTAGATTATTAAGTATAGGGCTAGTCCTAAAATAGCTAGTGTTTTGCATGGATTCAAAGGAAAATAATCAGATGGAAATTTATGTTTTTCCTACAATTAACTAAGTTTGAGATGTCGTTGTACATGGTAATGAAATAAATACTCAATGAAAACAATTAATCACAAGATAAATACTCTGATGTTCCCCAAACACTTAGAAAACCTATTGTTTGGGGAAACAAAAAATAATTTAGAAAAATAGGAGAGGGTCAACGACTGTAGTTCAACAATTCAACAATGCACAAAATTTCACAACGTGCAAAGTTTGGAGGAATACATAACATATACACATACATAACATACTTTTTTTTTTGGTAATTACATACATAACATACTTAAAGTGGGTCAAGTACCAGATGGAGCCAGGCATGAGTATAATGAAGCTGAGTGTGGGTGTCTCCGGTGTGAAGCCCTCTTTGTGGGTTTCTCGGATGTGGATGACTTTAGGATAGCGGGTTTTCTACAGCTAGTTTCATCCAATGTAAAACCCTCTCGCCCATCAGTTAGCCCTCTCTTTCAGCACTGTGTTTTTTTGAAACGAGAAAAATTGAAGCGAGAAGACAGTTGATTTTTGAGTTTTGAGGTAATGAAAGGGGAAAAACTGCATGACTGTGTTGCGTTTTCAGAAGTCGCATTATCAAATTGCAGTTTCAGCATTTCCTTGTTAAGTGACTGCCTTATGAAATTGTGATTTCATCTTCTTAATTTAGAACCCGCATTTTGATTTCGTGCTTTTATCTTTAAGTGAAATCGCAACGTCATGTTGCGGTTTCATTAACAAAAAATTGAGAAATACTTATCTCCCAATAGTATTTGGGCAATCATTTATTATCTTAACAGCAATGCCAAAAAAAAAAAAAAAAAGCGCCTAGACCCCTCATAGGCGGGAGCCTCATGCATTGGGTTGCCTTTTTGCGTATTCAATTTAGGTTGCGGGTCACACAATTTATATCAAAGTTACAAATCCATGGTTAATATTAAGGCAGTGGAAGGCCTTAATATTGCAAAGTAGCATAACCTAAAGGCTGAGTTTCTCCAACAAGAGGGACTAGTGCAACAAGGAAAAATGAGTCATTTTTAAATAATAAATAAAAGATAAAAAAATAAAAGAAGGAACACATCCAAATGAGTTGATGGAGTATAATGTTGCTTTAAATGGATAAGGTGAAGACCCCTCATTTCACGTAAAATCTCTCTCTGAATTCGCTGATATTGGTGTGTGCCTATATAAGATCACTTAGCACTCTCTTCCAAGCCTTTTTGCCATGTCTGTGAACTCTTGAATGTGATGACCGTCTGCGAAGACCTCCAAAATAATCTTTCATCGTCTGGTAATAATCTGAGTCTTCGTCTCTCTTAATTGAGGGTTCTAGGAGGTTTTAGGCCGGAAACAGAGCTAATGGCTACTTTCAGACCTGAACCTACATTTCATGTTTGGCATCCTGAGGCCCTAAGCAATGCCCCTGTATCTGAGAGTCATCCTGGTTATCAATTTATTCAAAATCCTTTAATCACACTTCATGAAGGCCATTGGGTAGTGCTGGAATCTCATTGATTGGACAACCCACATTATCTGGCCTAGTTATAGAATAACGATGTCATCTTGAAAATCAATGATAATATCTCGCAACCTTAATTTGCCTGGTGGCCAAGAACAATCATTGGAATTGAATTTTGTCATCCTCTTGATGGATCCGTCCACACTTGGATGGATCTTTATCCAAGAGGACCATGCTAAAATGTGTTGTGTTATATGATATTCATTGCAAGTTCTTTGGTTAAGGGAAATCAGAATGAAACTCCACTTCGGTTCATTCTCTATTCTTTTTCTCATCCCTCTCTAATTACCTCTCTTCCACGCAGCGTGAGTGGTCATGGGGTATGTGCAGAAGTTACCCTTTTTCCCCCCCAATTGTTTTTATGTTGCTTACAGTGTGGATAGATGTTGCCTTCTTCATTATGCTTTTTATTGTCAATATTTCAAATGAATTACTGCTTAACTGATTATTCTTAAATTTATATACAAATGTCAGTTTGCACCACCGCATTTGAAATGTTTGGATGTGTTACATCCTCTGTCAGTTTTGAATGTCTAGATTCCGACGTTAAACACGGATACCTGACAAATGGGAATTTAAATCCTTCTTACAAAGGGATTCATCATCATTATCATCATCTTCTTCTTTATTTGTTTTGCTTTTAGTGGGTGGGACTTGGGGTTGTAGTTGGGATCTCTAAGTCAACTTATTGACACCCATACTTGAAATCTGTTTCTTCCCAAAGTGTTGTATATTCACTGACATGTAAGGCCATTCGATTGTTTGTTCTTACCTCTGAATAATATCTTCCTATTTGTTAACAGCTGTCTTTCATTTGCTTCAGGAAAATGATCCTACATTAAGTGGAAGAGTTAAAAAAAGTGATGCACGTGAGATGCAGAGCTTTTATCAGCTTTATTACAAAAAATATATCCAAGCTTTGCAAAATGCTGCTGATAAAGCTGATCGGTGAGTTTTCTGAGAGATCTCAAGCAACATGCTCAGTATTTGTTATTCCCGTGGCTTGTTTGATATGACTATCAATGTCTTCTGTTTGTTAGTGCACAGCTTACCAAAGCATACCAAACAGCTAATGTTCTCTTTGAGGTTTTGAAGGCTGTCAATCAGACACAGGATGTGGAAGTTGATCGTGAGGTAAAACTAAATGCCATCTTGTCTTGTTATCTGAAATGATTCCTTTGAATTAGAGAACTTTTCTTATGTTTCTTATGTTGGTTTCTTGCAAATGCAAAGCTTAAATAATCGTCAATCTTAGAAGTCATTGCATAGAGTTATTCTTCTTACATGGCATAGAGTTATTCTCCTTATATGACGTAAAATTTTCCTGAAACAGATATTGGAAGTTCATGATAAAGTTGCTGAAAAGACTCAGATATATGTCCCTTATAACATTCTTCCTCTGGATCCTGATAGCGCAAATCAGGCAATTATGAAATATCCAGAGGTTTGTTTTGATCTCTGGTGTATTTCTTTCGGCTTTGCTTTAAGCCTTCCTTATTTCTCGTTATAGTACTATTGTTGGTTATTTAATATGCAGATTCAAGCAGCTATTTTAGCTCTTCGTAACACCAGAGGCCTTCCATGGCCGAGGGACTACAAGAAGAAAAAAGATGACGATATCCTAGACTGGCTTCAGGCAATGTTTGGATTTCAGGTTGACAGAACTCTGGCTTTTGCTCTTGCTCTCTTTATACATATATGTATTTAGTTCCTGTATAATTGTGTTTGAAAAATGCTAATTGACTATGATGACGAGGAAACTGTAATTATTTTTCTTCATGTCCATGAATACTGATTTTGTTCATTATTTTACAGAAGGATAATGTGTCAAATCAAAGGGAACACCTCATTCTATTACTTGCAAATGTGCATATTCGTCAGTTCCCAAAGCCAGATCAACAACCCAAGGTTTGTGTTCTAGAAAATTATTTCATTTGGGAATGGGATACAAGGGCAATACCTTCATCACCTTCACTACAATTGCCGCCTTTGCTTCTAGCATGCTACCAGCAACACCTATGTTTCACCATGTCACCAGTGGGCATGCCTATCTCTACCATAGCTTTGCTTGAACTCCTGTCACCAAAGCTATGGTCATGTTGTCACCTCTTTACGATAACCAAAATGAACATGAACATATCTTATATTCTTCTGTCACTACTGCACCATACCCATAAATGAACACCCGAATGAATTTTACATTCTCCTTGCTATTATGTCCTACCTACAAATTGTATCCACCACTACTTTTTTTTTTCCCTTTTCAGGATTCATTAGAGTTGGATCTCAAATTTCAATGCGTGTAATTTTGATGGAACTCTTTTTTCACTTGATTATTTTTTCAAGAAATTTTTGCCATAGATGTCTGCATTAGCTGATACATCTCTCCACAAGTTGTTTTGCATTAGAAAAAGTGGGAGTCACGTGTAGAAAAGATGATTTTCATGATGTGATGGCCCTTATAATGGCTTCCATAAGATGCCATTTGAGTTGTCTGATCTTCTGTATTGTTGGACTTCTGGAAGCATCCCATTTTGGTTTCAAAGTTTATGTTGGATTTCTGCAACATACTACAACAATTCTTAGGAATCACTGTTACTTTGGCGGCTATTTATATTTTTCATTTGCATAATATTTTAGCTCTAAAATCTTAAAAATGAATGGTTTCGTACAGTTTTAAGTTTCAGAATCTTCTATGGGGAGCATCCAAAAATATTCATTAAATAGCTTCCTGACCTAATCTGCTAACCACATGTACATACATATATGTATACTTATAGGTGTCTGTGGGGTACAGAAAAGCACCTTGTTAACAGAAGACAAAATTATCCTTGGGAGTTTGGACCATCTTGATTCAGACCAGTGTGAAATTCACAAGCATTACATTACAAACCTGAAATAACATTCCATTATATTTTAGCAATTTTAAGAACTCTTAAGGGGCCACTTTGCTGTCTAATCTCTTCGTTATAGGCCTTATAAGCACCTGTTGAAGCTCTTTGGAACCTAATATTTAGTCTGTTAAGATGAAAAAAATCTTTATGTACAGAAAAAAGCTTCTTTAACTAGGTATCTTGTCCATTGTACCACCATCTGGTTCATTTCTGTGTAAACAAGGGTTAATGAGTTGGCGTCTTGTGAGTATTGTTCTTCTCTTCCTTTTTAGCTTGCCTTTGTCCTAGTTTTGCTTTGTTTTAAGAACCAGATCTGTCTGAGGGCTTTTCTTTCTTCCTGTATCTGCACAATTTTGCTGTCAACTAACAAATTTTTAATATCAAGGATGGTTAAATTTTAATTTTTTACTAATAAAATTTTAAGACATCTTTACTTAGTGTGCTTTTTTCGCTTATGAGACACTAATATGAGTTTTCTGCTTCTTTTTGGTTGCTTAGTTGGATGAACGTGCATTGGATGAAGTGATGAAGAAACTTTTCAAGAGCTACAAAAAATGGTGCAAGTACTTGGATCGCAAAAGTAGTCTTTGGTGAGCTTCTGATTATAACACTATTGATTCAAATGATAGTTTCTCCATATTATCTAGATCCTGTTTCTCTATATTATCTAGATTCTTTCAACTGCCGTCAAGCTGCTGTAAGCAATACTACCATCAGAAAGGTCAAACCAGAGTGTCTAACGGATTCATGAGTTATTCTGGTGTGGTATAAATGTGAAATACAACATTTCACAAAGACATCTTTTGGTGCTGTGTGTCTAACGTGCAAAAAAAGGATACAAAACGTACAACAATCTTATTGTCCCTTGTGATATGGTCTCGTCTGGGCTTGTTTGCAAAGGAGGTTTCTGAGCATGGCCATATTTTGTTGTCAATCGCATTATTTGTTTCTTGTGTTGTCAAACTGCAGGTTACCCACCATACAGCAGGAAGTGCAGCAGCGTAAATTATTATACATGGGTCTGTATCTTCTTATATGGGGTGAAGCTGCAAACCTACGATTCATGCCAGAATGCCTTTGCTATATCTATCATCATGTACGCTTTGAAATGTTTCTTTCTTTGCACATTAGCATATGCTTAGATGTGCATTGCTTTATCGTGGCATGACAATTTGTATTTGAAATCTGTTTGGTTAGAATGAAAGGTATGCAAGAAAGTGATAGTACAAGTAAAATATATATATTTTTTTTCAACATGCATTTGATCGGAAAGTTTCTTTGGTGATAAACAAGCTTCACATTCTAAACTAGACACTTGATTCAAATTTGGAACAAATAACTTCAACCTAGCTAAACATGGATGACCTATGCGAAGATGTCACTGAAGAGGAGAGACAGTGGTGGCAATGAGCTCTTTAGGATTTTTCCCCCCCTTGGAACCAAACCACTCTTTGATACCAAGTTAAGACAAAGAGAATGAGAGAATTGAGGAAGTATTTTCTCCCTTCTTTTGGAAATTATATTTATAGTGAAAGTTTACAATCAAATAAGGAAATTGTATTTGTGACAACTCAATAGAGCTGTAAATCCTAAATAAGTAAACAAAATAAAAAAATCCTTCCATATATTCTCACACTTGATACAAAAATAAGGAATGAGAACAATGAAGACCACGGTTTCTTGATACCAACAGAATCACCCAAATGAAAAGAGAGACTTTAGGATCTATAATATGATACCATTTCAAGAAATACTGGCTGGCTTGGCACCTGTATGCATACATTTATACTTGTTGTAGTCATGTACAGTGGAAAACATAACCCATGATAGAATTGCATGGAGGATGAGGATTCATGTAGGCAATCCCAACTAACTAGGGACTAAGGCTTTCTTATTGAGCAGTTGTAGACAATCGAGGAAATGATTATAATACTATACAAAGAATGAAAGAATGCATCAAGGAATAAAATCAAATCAACATTTTTCTATATTTCTAACACTTGCAAACAATTCATTGGGATGCTGTTGTCTGTCTTTTGAGTTATCTCAAAGGTCCTTCCTGCTATAATCATACTTCGATTCAAGGATCTGCTAATCTTGACTGGATTAGATCTTCACATGATAGAAGGTTCCTATTGGCTATTGTGTTTTTGTAGGCAAAAATATAGTATTCTGGAAACGAAGAAGCAAATAGTGGTAGTTCATTCAAGTGCATAATCTGAATATCAAGTTATGACCCATCCATAATGTGAATTAGTATGTTAAAACGTATTTTAGAAGAACTTGATGTGGCACATGAATTTCCTATGGAATTGAAGTGTGATAATCGTGCAATAGTTCACTTTGTGCATCAAACCTATCATTCCATGGAAGAACTAAGGGTTTGTTTGGGTACCAATAAACTAGCCTTTTTAGGTTTAGCTAATATTTGTCTTATATGGATTTTTTCCACCGAAGTTTGATTTCTTTTTCTTGTTAGGTAGTTTTTAGGCATGTTAATGGCATTCATAAAAGAAAATTGCCCCCCCCCTCCAAAAAAAAAAAAAAAAAAAAAAAAACAAAAAATGAAAATGAAAATAAAAAAGCTAACTTATATTGGTACCAAACAAACTCTAAGAAGATAGAGGTAGATTATCGGTTTGTTTGAGAAAAGCGCCCTCATATCTACGGTTGGACTGAAAAGGATGGAGTCAAGTGAAGTTAAGTGGGGTAGAGTTAAGTGAGGTTTATACACTTTCTGGGTTTGAGGGAGTAGTCAATGAGGCGGCAAAGGATAAAACTTGCTTGGTTTGAATGTTAAGTGAGTTGAGTTTGAGGTCCTTACAAAGTGGGTTTTACTTAAATGCCTTGAGTATATTTGAAAACTAGTGTTTTCTCTCACCTTTGTTAGAATTGGAGATGGGTATTTTTAGACTTAAAAAACTAATATTTTCTCTCACCTCAGTTACCCCCTGAATCGAGGGGTTACAAATTAGATCAATTTTAGGGTTAACTGGGTAGAAGTCCAACCCCGACTTAACACCACTTAGCCCTTCCCCCTTCAATCCAAGAAAGGTCAAGGGAGACCTTCCCCCTAAACTCTCCCCATTTAACCTCAACTCCCCCCCTCCCCCCAAAAAAAATCAATCCTAGTGTTGCTTAGGGGATACACGAGTTAAATACATCTGTAATAAGTTTAGAACATATGATATATATATACTCCAACTTGAGTGGGAGCGTTAGCAATAAAATTAGGATTAAAATGGGGGATATTTATGTTATTATGTATATATTTAGGATCTTAATTATTTTCTTCCTATTGAGCTTAATTGTTATGGGTATTCGGGCTGCGGTATCAAGGCCTGAGGGCCATTAATATCTTCCTTGTATCACGACCCGTGACATGTCATGTGACTAAGATCCCTCCCATGTTGCTTCACCAAGAGGATTTCTTGATGACTAGCTGCGACAAGATCCCTTCCGCGAATAGTCCCCTCCCTTGGACAAGGAGCAAGACCAAGGATTTCTCTACTCAACGGGTGCATCTTTCAGTGGGATCATTGAGGGTCCAGTGTTTTGGTTGCTAAAATCAATGGACTGTCGAGGCCCCCTCGACTGGTCTAGAGAGAGAGATTCGGAAGGATTCTTCCCTTATAGTGCCGCGTCAGTTAAAGCCTGAAACTTTGCCTAGTGGATATGAAGCCTTGATCCATCCCCTAATGGACTTTTGGTCTATATAAACCCCCGCCTCCTTTAGGGTTCATCATTCATACTCCATTATCCCTACCATCACCATATCGACTCTCTCTCTCTCTCTCTCTCTCTCTCTCTCTCTCTTACTTCAAGCTATCTTGATTCTTACCCTACTAGCCTTCGGTGGCTCCAACATAGATGGTGATTAGCCTTATTCTAGACAGTCAGCTCCCCTCCAAGTTTAATCTGATCCTCCAAATTATTTTTTCCTATTGAGTTTGATTATTTTCTTATCTTGTAACATTACATAATTGTTGCATTAAAATTGACTTGTGTTGTTGACTCATTTCTTTGGCATTGAATTTGTTAATGATATCAACACTGTTCTTCATCAACTTAAGCTTTTGTTGGGGCTGTGTATTCAATAAAAAAGAGTTTTGTGACCTCAAGCCAAGTTGAACCATAGTTACAACTATTAATTAGTAATTTTACTTGTTGAATTTAGAACTAATAGGATGATTGGCTCATCCTCAACTTTGTCAATATTTTTTGTTTTTTTTTTTGTATACAGTGGGAACCCGCAACCACTACTCTTTGTGTGTTGTTAACATTGTGTTGATATTGACGAGATAATGCTTGTCAAGTAAATACATAAAAATAAAAACATAACATTTGTATGAATATGATTATATTGGCTCATTGCCTAGCATTGAATTTATTGATGATATCAACATAAGCTTTTATAATAGTTGTTGTTGAGATGGTGCTACAATCTTCACACAACAATTTTTAGCTTTGTACTTGGACATATCATGCAACTTTATATGCTCCTCATGACCACTAGAGGTTTATTGGTCATTAACTTTAGGACCTCAAGAAATAGTCGAAATGCACGTAAGTTGGCTCGGACACCTTTAGTTATGACTCATTAAAAAAAAAAAAAATATCATGCAACTCTATGAAATGCTTTTTAGATGATATTTTAGTAATGCTTTTTTTGTCCTTTTTTTCTGGGTCAAGCATTTGAAATTTCCGTGGACCCTCTTGTGATGAAACATCTTTTGTGCACTTTTTATGATACAATTTCATCTCTGATCAAATAATATTAATAGCAATTATTGATAATGAAAAAGATGATGGTGCGATGTGTTCGTTGGTTCTTGTGTTTGTGGCATAATGCAGATGGCATTTGAAGTGTATGGTATGCTAGCTGGCAGTGTCAGTCCCATGACTGGAGAGAATGTGAAGCCAGCCTATGGAGGTGGCGACGAAGTTTTCCTGAGAAAAGTTGTTACTCCTATTTATGATGTGATTTCTAAGGTATTGTGTGCCTTGGATTTTGTATCTCTTAGAAGCTTGGGTTTTGAATTTTCTCAACTTATAATGTCATTTTTTACGTTGTTCTAAAAAGGAAGCTGCACGGAGCAGAAAAGGGATATCAAAGCATTCCCAATGGAGGAACTATGATGATTTGAATGAATACTTTTGGTATTATACCTTTTTTCTTTTCTTTTATTTGTGTTGGGCCAGGGAAGGGTTGGGGTGGGGGAGGCATTTGTCCTTGGTTTTATATACCTTTGAGTAATAACTTTGCCTATAAAAAATTACAGGTCAGTTGACTGCTTCCGGTTAGGTTGGCCAATGCGACTTGATGCTGATTTTTTTTTTCTGCCCAGTGAACAGCATCATTCTGAAAAAATTGGGGTAAACTTCAGCTTCTAATGATTAGCTTTATTTCTTTACGCTGTTTGAACACTAGCTGTCAAGTTGGATGTTTCGTGTGCATCCCCAGTGCCTAATTTACTTAATGAACACTGAGTTTTGTCAAGATTAAAATTTACTGCATCTTTTGCACTCCTCCCGTTCCCTGTAATATGCAATATCTTTCATTGACTTGTTGCTTTTGACAGAAAGAAGAAGATACGGTGAATTGGCTAGATACTTATTTGGTGTATGCTATGGCTGTATTCATTTTTCTTTTGGATTGTGAAAAGACATTGCCTTAGAAAGATTTTATCCTTATTGCTTGCCTACACAAGTGGTTTGATAATTGAGGTGTAGCAAAAGGAATAAAGACAGGAGTCCCATCAAGCAGACCCCTTTGACAAAGACTCTTCTAAATGTGTTAGTTATGTCAAACTCTCTGCATTTGAATAAAGAAATGAAATACGTTTCTGACATGTCTAATTAATCATGCACCTGATAATAATGTTTAATCATTGAGGTCACTATACAATAATGCGAAAAACTCTAATATTAACATATTATAAAAAATTGATGCAGGATCTTTACTTTCAGCACCTTATACAGATTACACGAGTTTATTTTTTGAGAATTTTTAAGTTTTTGGAGGTTATAAGTGTAGAAGTTGTGAGGAAGGCGAAGGAAATGGAAACAAAGAAATAAAGAACAAGTCTAGGAGTCACAACTAGGTTCTTAGGCCTCACACTTGAGAGAAGGATGTCTCACACATCACAGTTAAAATGGCTGAATATTTGTTTAATTCATTCTACATTGAAATGAACCATTACGAGCCTTTATAGAGAGGAATAGTTTGGTCATCAAAAATACTTGGTGGCCAAGTAAACTTGGAGGGTAAATAAAGTTGGTGACCAAGAATACTTGGAGACCAAGGCGCTTAGGCTTATTTAATGGGCCATTCTAAGCATTTTGGACCTAACATGAGTCACAAAATAAGGTTCACTGTAAATACATAAAAATAGCAGCCATGAAACATCTCTTGGGCAAGAACAGTGTCATAATTTTTCCAAAGTACAATATTTGCTTTTGAATTTTGTTTTCCTAGTCACTTGTAATATTTTCCAAACTTTCTCATCATTTCATTTGCATCATCCCTCCCTGGCTTATGAAAACTCTGGTGAGTTAAAAGAGTGGTACCTCTTACAAAGATCACGATCTAGAATTTGAAATTCTTCATCAGAAATCCAAGTGCAATTTGACAATGGTGTGCTCTTCTATTTTACCAAATACTCCTTATATCCACCTCCTCAAGTTGAGACAATGTTTGAATCTGCAATTTCTTCAATCTCATCACGAACGTTAAATGCTTGGGGATGATGAGTGGCAGTGACATTTTTTGGGGTACCATGAGCATGCCCTCAATAGAGAGTGAGATCTTCAATGAAGATGTTAATAATACCCATGTTGTCTGGAAAATTTAAGAAATTAGTATTAGAATTAATCTTGTGGAGGATTTTATGTGGCTTGACACTTTGAAATTGGAGCTTCTTATATCTGCTAGTTGGAAAATGCTTGGGCTTACATGCACCATAACTTCATCTTCTACTTTGAGTTCAACGTGACGACGACGCAAATCTGCATAATACTTGTAGGTAGCGTTGATGGAAGTAATCTTTCGCAATACATCAGAATGAATTTCACGAGTATGCTCGGAAAATGCTTCTGTTTCCGCACTGTGACAGCTTGAGATGGGTAATGGAACGAAGTCAATTGGTTTCCTAGGTTGCAATAATCCAATCCCAGGACAATTTTAAAGGGAAAACATTCGCTTTACAGCGCAATTGTGCTAACTCTGTCATTGGTAGAATTAGATCCCAAGTTGTGAATTTATCTTCCACTAGGCAATGAAGTAACTCTCCAAGGCTTCTATTAACATCGTCAGTTTGCCCATCTGTTTGAGGATAAAAAATGGAAGCGAATTTCAACTGAGAATTCACTAAGCACCACGATGTTTGCCAAAAATAACTTGTGAACTCCACATTTCTATCAGAGATATGGTCTTAGGCAATCCATGAAGTCACACCATCTTCTGAAAGAATAATTTAGCAACATGTAGAACATCTGTCATCTAGGAATAGGGAATGAAGTGTGCAATCTTCGAGAAACGATCCAAGACCACATAGATCGAATCATGTCCTCAAATAGTCTTTGGTAATCCAAGTACGAAGTTCATGCTTAGTTCTTGCCAAGGCTCATGTGGAATTGGAGGAGGCATGCAAAGCCCCATATTCTTCTTTTTTTCTTTTGCCATTTGACAAACACGACAATGGGAAACTAATATTGCCACGTCATGTTTAAGACTAGCCCAATAAAACCTTTCCTCCCCCACGGTGATTATCTCATCTCGACCAAAGTGATCTCTATTATGAAATTCCCATACAACTTGATCACGAATGGAAGTTCGGGGTAGACAAAAGTGATGCCCCTTAAATAAGTAGCCATCTTGTAGGGAGAAATCTATATATGCTCGTTGTTGTCCACTAAACGAATCAGCATAGATAATACTGAAATCCTTGCGTGTGGGGTATTCATTCTTCATGCTTTCAAAGCCCACAACTTTCATTGGCATGGTAGCAAGCAAGTACAACACTTAATTGAGTGCATCGACAGCTTTGTTTTCTACACCAGCCTTTTATTTATTTGATGACGAAAGTGTAGGCGTAAAGGAGATCAACCCATTTTCCATGCTTTGTGTTCGTTCCCCCCCCCCCCCCCCTTTCTTCTTCTTCTAACTATTGATATGCTTGAGAGCTTCATGATCTGAATAGAGCACAAATTCTTTAGGAATAAGATAATGTCGTCAATATCGTAATGCTTACCACTGCATAAAATTCCTTGTTAGATGTGGAATACTTTTGCCTGGCTTCATTAAGCTTGTCACTAAAGAATGCAACTGGATGGCCTTCTTGGCTAAGTACACTAGTACTTCCCATGTGTGAAGCATTGTTGGTCATGTCGAGCACCTTAGAGAAATCTAGTAGTTATAGTATAGTTGCTTGAGTCATGTGCTTCTTGACTTCATCGAAGTCCTTAAGTTCTGCTGGTGTCCAATTGAATTGGTCTTTCTTTATACAAAATCAGTGATTGCCATGATAGAACTAAAGTTTCTAATGAAGCATTAATAAAAAGTAATCAGCCCATAGAAGCTCAGCACTTCATATAATGTAGTAGGTACTAGGTGTTGGCCAATCAAGAATGGCTTTGACTTTTTTGGGTTTGCTTCTATATTTTTAGCAGATAAAACAAAACCCAAAATACAACTCGAGGACCCACGAAGGAACATTTTTCTTCATATTAACCTGGAGTTTTTCTTGTTGAGATGGAAGAGATGTTTCTCGTCGGTCTTGCTATAAATCAATATATCATCAAAGTATATAACCAAAAAAACCAATAAAAGGATGAAATACTTGTGTCATCACTCACATGACAGTACTCGGTGCATTGCATAATCAAAAGGACATGACTAGCCACCATTCCTAGATGTAATCTTTGGTATTGAATGCTGTCTTCTATTCATCTTCAGGATGGTAACAAGTTTGATGTTAGTCATTTTTGAGATCAATCTTTGTAAATAATTTGGCACCTGCCATCATGTCTAGCATATCACCAAGTCGTGGAATACGGAATCGGTACTTAATGGTGATTTTGTTAATAGCGCGACTGTGTACGCATATATGCCAACTTTTGTCATTTTTTGGAGTCAAGAAAGCAGGAATGGGCTTAATTTTCTAACAACTCCCTTTGACAAGAGCTTACCCACTTTTTTCTTCAACTTGGCTTGTTTAGTGGGATTCATTTGGCATGTGGGTAATTTCGGCAATTTTGCACCCAGAACAAGATCAATTGCATGTTGGACTTTATGCATGGGTGGCAAGGTATTTTGCATGTTATTTTGGGCAACATCAGAGAAATCCTTAAGCAACTTCACCTGGCAATTTTGTTGGTTAACTTGTTTCATCATGTCTAGCATATCATCAAGTTGTGGATTAGGGAATCGGTAGTTAATGGTGATTTTGTCAATGAAATAATTGTCTACATACATATGCTAACTTTTGGCCTTTTTTGGAGTCAAGAAAGCAGGAATGGGCTTAAGTAACATGAGAGAAACCAATGGTGGAGCACATGAAGCAGCAGGTGAAGCAGTCACTACTTGACGTCTGGTGTTGACTTGCAAATTAGGATGAGACAAATGACAAGCTAGACTTGGTGGAGAAGAATGATTGGTCGAAACAGGTTTGGCAGAAAAAATAGGTAAAGGAAGACTCTCATCAAGAATAGTCGAAGAGTGTGATTGGGTAAAAAAGGGGATGGACTCGAAGAAAGTAACATCAGCACACGTAAAGAACCGATTAAGTGAAGGGTTATAGAAATGATATCCCTTCTGTAACCTAGAGTACCCATGAAAAATGCACTTTTGAGCACAAGAATCTAATTTATTGGACCTAAAAGAAAGCCGATGGACAAAGGAAACACAACCAAAAATTTGGGGTGGAAGAGAGTACAAGGATTGGTATGGGAACAACACAGAATATAGAATACGGTCATCAAGGACAGACGAGGGCATCCGGTTAATCAAATAACACGCAGTTAAGACAGTATCACTCTAAAAAGTTTTGAGAATATGAATAAGTAGACAACGAGCAGTCTCAATGAGATGTAAATTCTTTCTTTCAGTAACCTCATTTTGTTGTGGTGTGTGGGAATAGGAAGATTGGTGAAGAATACCTAAAGAAGCCATGAATTCAGTAAAGGGGTTAGAGAAATATTATTTGGCATTATCACTACAAAGGATTCGCACAGGCATGCCCACCTGAGTTTTAATTTCAGTAACAAAAGATTGAAAAATAGAAAACTTCGAGCGATTTTTCATTAAATAAATCCAAGTCAGTCTTGAGAAATTATCAATAAACGTGACAAAATACTTAAATTTCAACTTTGAAGTGACATGACTAGGACCTCAAACATCTGAAGGAACTAAATAAAAAGGATGTGATGACCTCTTATTGACTCGGGAAGATGGTGATGCTTTCCAAATTGACAGGACTCACAATTTAAATAATTTAAATGACCTAGATTAGGACATAATGACTTCAACTTTTTTATAGGTGGATGACTAAAGCGACAATGAATCTCAGTGGGAGAAGTAAAAACATAACAAGCTTTAGACACTGTAGTATCGAGATAGTAGACTCCTCCAGCTTCATGCTGTCCTCCAATTGTCGCCTTTGTCATTGTATTTTGAATAATGATAGAATTAGAAAAGAGTGTCACTAAGTAATTATGGTGCTTCATGAGTTTACTAACAGACATTAGATTAAATGAGAAAGAAGGAACATATGACACTGAGGATAAAGAAAGAGAATGAGTAGGGATCACTGTACCACCACCTTGTAGAGCCGTTGGCTAGAGTAGCTGCTTTTAGAGAATTAGAATAATGAATGCCAGAAAATTATGTGGATGTTCCAGACATATGATTAGAAGCACCAGAATTAATAATCCAAGAAGTAGGAGAATGAGTGGAAAGGCATGTAAGAGAATTACCTTGAGGAGCAGTAGCAAGGGAAACAGTAGGAATAGAGACCTGATGAGCTGGCTGGTATTGTAAGAACCTTAAATTCTCTTCGCCTTAAAGAATCACCGTTCGAGGATGCTCACTAGTAGTAGAGACTTCTGTAGAAGGGGCAGAAGATGTGACATGTGCCATATGTGGAAGTCTGTCATATAAATTCCAGCATTTTTCATGAACATGTCCCAACTTTCAACATTTGTACATTTCAGTCGCGATCCTTTGCCATGACCTCCTCGTCCATCATGATTACCTCCACAAGTACCACGATTATCACAACTGTCAGAAGTAGATTGTGGTATTTGACCACCAGCAAGAGCAGAGTGAGAGGGATCTAAACTAACTGAAGGCTAATCTCAAGATATAGCTCTCATAACCCTAGAATAAGTCTTAGCAAATGAAGGAAGAGAAGCTTCACTCAGATCTGAGCTCTCATTGGTTCAAACTCAGGATCAAGACCAGCGACGAACCATCATCTGTTCATGCTACCTTTTCATGTCATTCATATCCGTTGACAATGGCTAAATACAGTTCAACTCCTTAGATATTAATTTCAAAGATGCAAAATGATCTGTGGCTCACTTGCCAGACTGCTGCAATTGGAAAAACTCACAAGATAGATCATACGTGCGAGTCAAGTCACTAGAAAATAGCAAATCTTTTTACAAGCATCGAAGTGAGTACACATATTGGCCATGTGAAGTTCCATAGAATTCCAAAGTAAACTAACAAGATATGCATATGTTTCAATCCATGTATCATAGGTAGTATCAAATGGAGCTGGAGCTGAATCAGTGAGGTATTTTTGTTTTCCATATCCCGTTAGAGCAATTTAAACAGATTTAGACCACTATATATAATTAGTCCTATTCAACTTTCAGGTAGAGAGTTGGGTAGTGGGCTGAGTTGAAATAGTGGTTGAATAGTGATAGTATCAGATTTAGGTTCCATGGTGTCTCAACAAATAAATTAGAACACTTACTGATTATTTGATGAAGACTGGTGACCAGAGCCAGTGCCAGGAACAAGCGACGATTGTGACTGGTGACGACAAGTAGCAAGCTACAATTGCAAGACAAAAAAGAGACGACTAGTGACAGCGACGAGCGATGAGAGGAGTCGTGAGATGATTGAGCGATGATCGCGTGAGATAATAAGCGACATTTGGTTATGCAAGCAATAGTTGCGAGATGACTGAACGACAAGATGGGCTAACGAGCGAGCTCTGAGACAACAAGCAACAAAGCTATGTCGACCGCGGTGATCGAATCCACTATTCACGCTGACTAGATGGGGATGACGACAACCTTGCGCCGATTGGACCAGGTTGACCGCTAGGGTTTCTGACGACTAGGATCTTTGACGGCTAGGGTTTCTTGGTTCTAACGCTTTGATACCATGTTAAGATATTGGTTGTGTGCTTAGATACTGAATTAAGTAGTTTATGTTTTTATTTATACTAAATACATAAAATCTGTACTAACTAAATTCCCCCTAGCGTAAATACATTAGCGCATTAATATACATTAACAGATTGGAATATTGTCTCATGCATTTGTGAGGGCTTATGTGATAATTCAGGGACTTTAGCAATAACTTGTTGTATTTAGGGACGGAACCAGGAATTTAGTTAAGGGGGAGCCAATTCTTATAAATATTAATATTTTTTTCTCTAATCTCAAAAATGCAATGTTAAAATTAAATAGTCTATTTGGATCTTCAACAAGAAATATAAATCAATAATTAGGTATTTTTCTTCAATAAATAAGAGAAACAAACAAGAAACGTCCCAAAAAAAAAAAAAATTGTAAATCACAATTGCATAGTTAGAATTTAATTTACAATCACAATTGAAAAAGCAAACAGCACTATTGCAAAAAAAAATAAATAAATAAATAAAAAAGAAACAAACAAACAAACAATTGGTACACCTATTAATGAAGGGGACTTAAAGCCAAATGAGTTAATTGAGAAAAGTCAAACAAAAAAGTATATCAAGCATTTTCAATAAAAGAGAGGGTTAGAGCTTAAGCTACGGTTGGGGGGGGGGGGCGGGGAAGAGAAACTCCAACTGAAAAAAATCCTAATTTCTACCTTCTGTCAGTGTGCAAGGTTTAAAAATTATTTAATTTGATTAGGTTAATTTATTAATGGCCCAACCCAAAAATCTAAGTCCTATATTTTATTAATGGCCCAACTCAAAAAGTTATAACTCAAAGTAAAAGAGTTGGGGGGTGCTATTTTAAAAAAAATATATTTATAAAAATAAATATACCACATATACAAAATTTTTTTTGGTCAAGGGGAGCCAAGGCCCTCTTTGGTCAGAGGGTAGTTCCGTTTTTGGTTGTATTGGTAGGCAGGGTAGTAATGACATCCCATGCATGTTATCAGGTGTGGTCTACTTCTGTTCATGCTCAGTTTTAGTCCTTGCCAGGGTCAATATCTACTTCAGTATTTTCACAGCATGTGGGATAAATAAAGTATAACTTTCACTACTAATTCTCATCAATATTCTTTTGTTTCTTCCAGCATCCTTAGTTGCATTCTTACTTTTGTCTTCTTCCAATTTTTGTTTCTATGGCTGAAAATAACCGATGAATCATTCTTTGTTATACTCGTAATGTTCTTTGTTATCATTATCTTTATTATGAAGTTTTCTGAAGCTAAGTGTACCTGGAAGGGATTCTCTGATTGGACCTTAATCAAAGTGGATTACTCAAATATACAGGACAATGAGCCAGCTGGTAGAGATCGGCGGGTGGGGAAAGTCAATTTTGTTGAGATCCGATCATACTGGCATATTTTTAGAAGCTTTGATAGAATGTGGAGTTTTTTTATACTGTGCTTACAGGTAATTGTTGCTGCATTATATGTTCCAGTGCTTATATTTAGTTATATCGCTCACACATATTTCTAGCTTTGATTTGGCATGTTGTCGTATTCCTTTATTTATAGGCTATGATAATTGTTGCTTGGAATGGTTCGGGGCAACTGAGCTCAATCTTCCGTTATGATGTTTTCATGCAAGTACTGTCTGTCTTTATAACAGCTGCAGTATTGAAGCTTGGGCAAGGTAGGTTGTGATGTTTCATTTCACTGCTGTGGCATGATGTTTTCTTATTTCTGATTTGACACTCTTGGAATTATTCTTTTACAGTTGTTGTATCCAATTCTTTATTGTCTAGATTAAATGCTTGAAGCAAATGGTGTAGTCTCCATTTTATTTGCAATAGTAAGGCAAGGTACTGGGGGATTCACTGGGCTGGTATTTTCCTCTTTAAGCAACAAAATATTGTTTCTTTTCCATTGAGATGGCCAAAATGATTCCATTTCCTAATTAACCGATATTTGCATATAACATAGGGAATTAATCCAAGATACAACTTGGTATACCAAAAAGACTGAATTTGAGTACGTGGAGCTTATGTAGGCCTCCTAGATATGCATAGAGTTAAATTGCAGTTGATGGAAATGAGCACCATTGCCTTTGTTCTGTGTGTTGGTACAAAAGATGGAGTGAAAGTACTAGATAGTTGGATCTAAAACAGGTCCACCTTCAGGGTTTATATTATACTAGGGAAATAAGAGTATCCACATACTTACCCCTTACTCCATAAAACAACTTCTAATGAAGTTGGGTAGTTGACATAATGATGTGTCCTCACCAATGATGGAGATATAATAATAACAATTAGCTTGAGGCATGTCCTTAATTATGCTTTCTGCTGGGTTCTGAAATGATTTAAACAATCATGGAGATGTAATTTTGGTGAAAATGAAGGCAAATCATTAGTATTGCATCTAATACTTTTTTAGATAATTACAAATGCCTAATTTTTGTTTGTGTATTATTAAAATAAGAAGGATTCTGAGGGCCACCTTGAAGTCAGTCGGTTCATTGTCTTGTTTTTAATGCTGTATTCATGTTGATGATGAATTCACTAAAAGTTTCTAGCAGCTAGTTTCACTGTGATATTGTGAATGGCAATTTTCTTACCATGTTACAATGATCTGTTCAAAAGTACGTTTCTTCTTCTTCTTCTTCTCTCAGTCTCTTTGTGTGTGTGGGTGGGTCGGGAGGATGCAGATAATAGCCTTCTCCACTTGCTCTGATGCATTGAACTGGAATTTTCCATTCTATCCATTGTTTCACTTTGCCATCGTTTTCCCTTTTTATTTTACAGCTGTATTTTATAGCTGTTAGGAGAAATTCGAAATTTGAATTGTTTCCTATCTTAGAGGGATTTGATTTAGTTTTAATTTCATGATTGTGTGCATAAAATTAAGACTTACTTTCCTTTTTCTGAGGGGCAAAATCCTTCATTCGTTGTATATAAATATGAGTGTATTCGGACTTACAAAATATACAATACAATACTTTTCTCTCAATCTTCTTCATTTTCCTCATTTCTTCCTGGTTGTAGTAAATTAAAATTTTTTTTTTTTTTGGATTGACAATTATCGATGCATTTCTTCAAACACTTCTCAATTGAATATTATTGTCAAGAAGCCTAATGACACATAAAAGGAGGGGCCTCAACTTTAAAATTTAGGTGTTAAGGTGAGGGATGTCCATTTCTTATATAAGAGAAATAACTTTTCTTATGAGCCGATGAACAATTGTAACAACTCTAGTGCATGAAATAAATTTGATACTCCTTGTGCAACATGATCAGTGTTATCGTTTCTAAAGTTGTACTGATGATTTCATGATATATTTTCTTCAAAGCAGTCGTTATATGATTAATATATTTTGAATTATGCAGCTGTTCTTGATGTTATCCTTAGTTGGAAAGCTAGGCAGAGCATGTCATTCTATGTTAAGCTACGGTACATATTGAAAGTTGTGTCTGCTGCTGCATGGGTGATCATTCTACCAGTCACTTATGCATATGCTTTGGAGAATCCTCTTGGACTTGCTCAAACCATTAAAAGTTGGTTTGGCACTAATGCAAAATCTCCCTCATTTTTTGTTGTGGCTATTGTTATCTACTTGTCACCCAATATGCTTGCTGCAATATTGTTTCTTTTCCCCTTCATTCGTCGATTCCTTGAGAGATCAAACTATAGAATTGTGATGCTGATGATGTGGTGGTCACAGGTATGTGCTTCTCCTTAGTTTTCACATTCTGTGGGTTGATGTGATTGATATAGAGTGCACTGTTGATAGCAATGTTGTCTCAACAAAATACAATTCCATGCTGTATGATTGACCAAGAATTTGCATGATATTTTGCAGCCTCGGCTATTTGTTGGAAGGGGGATGCATGAAAGCACATTTTCTCTTTTCAAGTAAGAATCCAATGGGTGTAAATTCTGGCTAATATATTAGAACAACATTGTTGATTTCTGATAGTTATATATATATATATATATATTTTTAACTGTCAGGTACACAATGTTTTGGGTTCTTCTTATAGTGACAAAGTTGGCATTCAGTTACTTTATTGAGGTGATTCTCTTATCCATTGTCTGTATTCATTCAATTTGATTTACTAATATATTATGTACATATCATTATTACTTGGATTACTTATTGCAAGGAGGTTCAACTTTTTCCTTGGAAATTAGAATCACTCTTCTAATTCACAATGCAAACTGATTGACATTGATTTGTCACTTATTGCGTTGGCCCTGGTATTTGTTGCACATTGCAAGATATAAGTAGAAATAACAAGACTCATGGGCTATTCACTCCAAAAATGATTGTTGGTCCAAGGGAGTGCAGTAAACGAACCAAGATCAAGACTGGCTGTGAGGAAATATATATTTATATTATTGCACCTGTGATTGTTGAAGAGGTTGGTCAAACTGTTAAAAGTAAAACCTTTCTGTGGTAGAAGAGAGAAGATTTTGAACAAGACAATTCAGGTTTAAGAGATATTATTTCTTTTTGAAAATCAGATGATTGAAGACTTGATTACTCTTTAACATGGCTTTCCTAGTGAGAGGCATGGAGGACAATTTAAACCATAGTTGTCTTTCAAAAAAACATTATCACAAAACGAATAAGCATTGGGGGTTTTTGTAGAATGGATGAGGAGTTTTTCATTAGTTAAATGAAGGTGTTGGAGGGCTTGTAATGATGGATCATGTTAACATAGATGTTTGGGGAAAACTAGATGCACTTAACTATGGTTGTAGTGCTTTTTATACTAGTCGGAATCCTGTACAAAATAGCAAAGAACCCTACACAGTCCTATACAAAATAGTAGATGAATAAAGTCTTTAAATATCATTACAAGGATACTACCTTAATTCTAATAATCCCCCTCAAGCTACGACGCATGCATTATTCGTTCTAAGCTTATTACAAATGTATTTAACCCATGTACTCCTAACTTTAGTAAATAAATTTGTTAGTTGGTCTTTTGATTTCACATGGGCAGCCTTTATGTCATTCTAGAGGCGTTTTTCTCAAACAAAGGAGTAGTTCACCTTAATGTGTTTTGTTCTCTCATGGAATACTGAATTTGATGCAACGTGCAGTGCTTCCAAAATGTCACAAGCACACTAACTCACATGATGATTGGGCCATAGCTTGATATTCAGATTCTTCGCTTGATATTTAGATTCTTCACTGGATGAGGCTACCACTGTTAGTGTCTTACTCACTTGAGATATTAAATTTCCACCTATCAACACTTCCTATCAAATGGAGATCTAACCTAATCTACATCAATATACCCTTGAACGAAGGTGTCACCATGATCCTTGTACGTCAAAATACAACTAGGAGCTCCTATGAGATACCTCGATATGAAGAGGACAACATCCCATGCAACAATAAGGCATTCATTAGGAATGCAAAAACTAACTCATTGCACTAGTAGCAAAAGAGATATTTGGTCAAGTAATTGTCAAATATGTCAACTTGCCTTCCAATCTTTCATATCTTCTAGTGACTCGCCTTCGTTGGGTAGAAGTTTAGTGTTAGGATCCAAAGGAGTATCAACTAGTTTACCTCCTTGTGGGTACTTGGGCCAAGTCAGCAGGGCCCAAGCCGTGCTAAGACTAGGAAGGATCTTTTGTGCCATATGACTTTGGGAAGACCAAGGGAGAATGCTCGCGATGAGTTCTCGAGGTGAATTCTTCTCACAGACATTCCTTGATGGGAGTGTTGATCCTCCTCGTCTTAGGCCTACAGCAGGGTCTAGGGATCTCCTCCATGGGGGACTCATTCATTTACTTAGCAAGATTATTGGGGGTCAATGGTTTGATGGCTAGAACCAAGAGATTCATAGAGGCTCTCTCGACCAATTTAGAAAGAGATCTCTTAGAGGTATCATTACCATGCAGGGTAGCACCAACTTGGGGCTGAATCCCTACTAGATGGATTTAGTGCCTTGAACCATGTCCTAAGGACTTCTATCCGATATATATACATAACCCTCTCTTTCCCAAAGAGATTATTATCAATATTATCATCAGAATTACCCCTCTACAATCTTTCTCTCTCTCTCTCTCTCTCTCTCGCGTTCGCTCGTTCTAGACCTCCTTAATTCTCACACCACCAGTATTTCGTTACTTAGCCATAGATGACACTTAGCGTTGTTCTCAGACGATTAGATCATCTCTTTCAAGTATGATCACCCACAACATGCTTCAACTGGGGAAGAGTGTTAATCGTCTTTCTATGGCTTGAAATCCAAAAGAAGTATTCCCTATAGCTACATAACATAATGGGGATAATACACCTCAAGTTGGGAGAGAAGCAAAGGAGAGAACACCCGTTATGGCCATGGCAGACCTCGTCCATGTTCTTAAGGAACAAATGCTGGCATTCCAACAATCTCAAACCAAACCAAACCAAATCAAACCAAGCCTTTTCCCACTAGGTGGGGTCGGCTATATGGATTTGTCGACGCCAATTAGATCTATTTAGGGGCATGTCTTCCGATAAATCTAGGTAGGTCAGGTCATGTTTACTGGTTTCTTTCCAGCTTCTCTTGGGTCTTCCTCTACCTCTCCTACTCCTGGCAATCTCCATACTTTCACACCTTCTAACAGGTGCCTCTGCTGGACGCCTTCTAACATGGCCAAACCATCTTAATCGGTTTTCTCTCATTTTATCTTCAATCGGTGCTATTCCTACTTTGCCCCTAATCTCCTCGTTCCTAATCCTATCTTTCCTTGTAATCTCGCACATCCACCTTAGCATCCTCATCTCCGCAACTGCCATCTTCTGACCATGATTATGCTTTACTGCCCAACACTCTGATCCATATAGCAGCGCTATTCCAACAATCTCAGATGGCCATAAAACGTACTTAGGAGGCTACAATGGAGGCTCTCACGGCCCTCTAGCGCAGCTCTATGTCATCTTCCCCTTCAATCCCAATCTCGCCACTGTCAGCACAAGCCTGCTTTGGGAATATTGTTGTCCTTTGTAACTGAGATTCTTTGGGCCCCCCAAGCTATGAGAATGACCCTTTATTAACTCTGCCTTCCCATGGCGGTGGGTAGGATGCCAACCATTCTCCTTTATAAATCCAATCTGTAATACCCTCTAACTAAACTACCCCTACCAATTTTGTTCCTTGTCCCCAAAATGAAGTATCCAACCTCATCATTCTTGCATTCTAAAATCATCATTCCCAAAGACCGAATTTAGGAAGGATATATATATATATATTTTATATTTCATCCAATGAATTTGTTTTTAGGGGGGACAATTTTTTTATGATTTTTTTTTCACAAGATGATTTTTCTTTGGAGGGACAAATTGTTTTGGAAGGACTTTTTATTATTTATTTATTTTCCAACAGACTAAAATCATCATTCTGAACATGAATTTAGATGGGATAATGTTTTTTTTTTGTTTATTTTTTTATTTCACATAATGAAATTTTGGTCAATTTTTTTAGGAAGGATTATTTGTTTACATGAATGTAAGATAAATTTTGGGCAATATTAGTTGCTTGCATTTTTTCATATGGTGAGTCTCCCCCCCCCCCCTTTTCCCTCTCTGTTTTTTGCTTTTTCTTGTTGTTGTTGTTTGTTTGTTTTTTTTTTTTAAAGTGAATTATGCATTTTTTGGGTGAAAATGTCTTTGACAATGAGTTTTCAAAGTCTTTTTTGCCAAAGATGACTTCAAGATATTTTGGGCAGATTTGGGAAAATGTCTTAGCATATGTTAGTCACGTGTGTTATTGAAGCATAGATTTTGTAGACATTTTTTCTAATGATGATTTCAAGAAAGTGTGGTTGTCCTTTCGAAAAACGATACTGGGTTACGGATAAATCTTTTCTCCTTAATGGATTTGTGACTTAGCTTCAAATTCGTCATGCATGAGGCAAAAGCCTCCACTCTCTTTTAACTTAAATATGCAACTACTAAGGCAGCCTAAGTGCCTTCTTAGGCAACCCAACAGACAAAGGATCCCTTGGATAACCAACCATCAGTCCGACAACATACATAATTAAAAGGCAATTCCCTTTGGTATGCACATACCACTTTCAACTTTTATCTTTTTCATTTCCACCCTTAAAATCTCTTGTTAGTGCTTTTTTTTTTGGTAAATAAATCTGCTATACTTTCATGTTCTGCTCTGTATAATTTAAGTGGCTATGTGCATGAATGCTCACTACTTGATATTAAAAAAACGATATGTTGTGTTAATCTGAACCTTGTGTTCTAGTAAAGTCTATTGTGAGTTTTTCACAGAAATTTACCAATCTCGATTTTGTATGCAATCAGTTCTTTGTAACTTGTTTTAATCATTCTTTCGCTGCAGATAAGACCTCTTGTAAATCCAACAGAAGCTATCATGAGCATTCACATAAGGAACTATCAGTGGCATGAATTTTTTCCAAGAGGTGACAAACCTGAATAAATGGCACTGAATATATTATTTTATTTATTCATGAATCAGTCTGTTACGTGGTCTTCTTCTTTTGCAGCAAGCAATAATATTGGTGTTGTGATTGCTCTCTGGGCTCCGGTTATTCTTGTACTAGTCAAACTTGTTTCAACATTTGCCCTTGTTTGTTTTCCCCTCTCATATTTGGCCCATTCTAGATGGAAGATCTAATTCATCAATTATTTCTAGGTCTATTTTATGGATGTCCAGATATGGTATGCTATATTCTCCACGTTATTTGGAGGCATCTATGGCGCATTTCGTCGTCTTGGAGAGGTGAGTGGAACTTATTTTCTTCATTCTAATTGGACATTTTGTGCTGCTAGATAGCTTAATAGTATGTTTATGCAAATGAAACTTTGCCCTATATTTTCTCTAGGCATTTTGTTTTGTTCATTTTGTTTCTCTCGTCCACGTGCAAGATGGAATGGAATAATTTGAGATCTACATTGTCAGGCCTTTTTTTCTAATAGATTAAGGATTTATGTGATAAGCAATTACTTAATATGGTATTAGAGCTTTGATTCTAGTAGGTTTTGGTTTTGAATCTCTATTTGATTGTTTGATTTCACTGTTGTTTCTATTGGTACATCTTGTTTGGTTTAGTTTTTTCCTCTTCAATTCCTTTGCAAGATGGGAGAGAGAATCTTAGATAATATATGTTTTTGGGCTCATTTCCTATCAGTTTAAGATCTTGTGAGAATCAGTGAAACTTGTGCTACATTTTGTAACTAAAAACCTTGTCTTTGAGTGACATCGTCATAAAGCATTAGCTAGTAAAAAGTGGTCAAATATTTTTTGTGCAACCCCCCGGGGGGGGGGGGGGTTCTCCTTCCAACCTAAGGCATTGCAACCGAGTGATGTGCCAAGTCCATGATCAGTAGAGGCTGTTAATATGGGAGAATGCAGATTTTCTCGTTATGTATAGGCTGAAATTTTCAACGGAATAGTGTGTATTTACTTCTTATCTTGCCTGTTAATTCGTGTTAATCACTCTAGAATCTTTTCAAAATATTACAGTTTGAAAAGTCATTTCTTTCTTTTTTTTTCTTTGTTCTTTGTTTTCTTTCTTTTTTTTTTTTTGCCCTTTCCTTTTTTTTTTTTTAAATCATTTACTTCTGGCCCAATAACTTGAAATTAGCAGATAGAAGTATGATAGTTAAGTATAACTTAGCTTTCTAGCCTCAATCTAACTGCAACCTATTCTTTGGTGTGTTTCTTTATTTCAGAATGGAAAGAAAAACAGTTATCTTTTTTTACCCCATTTGGGAGGTCATATTATGTTAAGTTAGCTTGATATACATTGTTTGGCTCATTTTTTATTAGTGTAAGCTTTTGGAATAATTGGTGACTTAATATAGTACCAGAGTTTTGGTTCCAGGAAGTTTTGGGTACAAATCTTGAATCTTATTTGTTTCCCATTATATTCTTGTGCACTCTTCTGTTTTGGTTGGTGCACATGTGAGAGGAAGTGTTAAGTTAGCTTGATATATATTGTTGGACTCATTTCTTAATAGTTTAAGCTTTTGGGACAATTGCAAACTTGTATTCTTAAGTCTTAAACATGTTACATGCTCTGCCAAAATTTAGGATTGACTCTATTATGCAAATAAAGTTGCAATCATCATAGACCATAGAAAAATGTTTGCCCACACTTGTTTGAACTCCTTGAGGTGCATATTTCAGCTCCTCATATCATTTCTGCTTCCTGTATATGGTCATGAATAAGTACACAGTTTAATATTGCTTTTTGTCCTTTTTACTGAATAAGAGTTTGTAGACAGAATTAACACACTTGAATACAATGTGTGTTTTACTTTTACTTCATTTTTTTTTCTCTCTTTTGGTATTATAAGCATGATCTTCTTAAGTTCTCTAGGTTTTTGCTCTTTCAAGTATGGTTACGAGTCCTGGGAGTTGTAACTTCCCATATAATTTTGAGATCATATGCTCTAAGGTTGTCTTCATTCGAGTGTACTCCTTATGAGAAATACAAGGCTACCTGATGAACAATTGAATGATAAAATCTGCTCATTCTCCAATAAAACAGACCATAGATGGCTTAGTATGGATTAGTCAATCATAGCTAAAAGTTTCATGAGACATTGATCGCCTAGGAGTGACATAGTATGTCTACTTGATGAACAATTAAATTCTGAGATCTGCTCATTCTCCAATAGAACAGATCATAGGTGGCTTAGTGTGGATTAATCAATCATGGTTAAAAGTTAGTGACACCTTGATCACCTAGGAGTGGCTTAGTATGTCTGAAAAAAAAATTATTATAAATGTCCTTTTAACTATTCTCTACTTTTAAATCGTAAATAGAGAACCTAGGGGTTATTACTTGATGATGCTAGGTGACTGCTGTATCGTGTTTTATGAAATTATGAGTGTACCAATTGCGTTGCTTGGTCTCCATTGTATAATATAATACAATTGTACATCTTAGGATATTGCCTAATCTAGGATGCTACAAAGTATTAGGATATTGCATAATGTACGGGATTCCGCAGAATATTATATTTCTTGATTCTAACACTCTACCTCAAGCTAGAGCATATATATATGACACGTTCCTCGCTTGCTACAAATAAACTGGATTATAAAATGCTCCCAAGGATTTGATGAATAAATATGTCAATTGATCCTCAGAGTTGACATGAGTAGTCTGTATGACATTGTGTAAAAGTTTTTCTCAAATAAAATGACAATCTACCTCAATATATTTAGTCATCTAATCAAATAGCACAATAGATGTAATATGAATAACTGCCTGATTATCACACATTAATTTTGTAAGAATAAAAATTAGAAGCATATATCCGAAGATGCTTTGACATTTAAGGTTTTAGCTACACTTCTGGTATGTTGCTCTGGAGTATGATCTTATATCCTTTTTCATAATGTGTAGCCGTAGACCTTGTAATATTTGCTATGTTACATGTCCATATGTTGGCTTTTGGGCATGAATGTTGTTAAATGTTTGCAGAATATTGAGCAACAGCTATGCATTTTCGCAAGTGTGGTTTAGTGTTCTAGCAAAAGTTGGATACTTCTCTAGTCTCTTTATTGTTCTTTGTTTATATGAAACTTTCTGATGTATTTGGTTTCTTTGAGTTTGTTTACCTTAACATTATTGCTTCATCATAACTGTCATTCTCTAACTTTTATTGCTTCCAGATTCGAACTTTGGGAATGCTAAGGTCCAGGTTTAATTCATTGCCTGGTGCTTTTAATACCTGTTTAATTCCAGAGGATAAGAGTTCGCCAGCGAAAAAGAAAGGACTGAAGGCCACTTTCTCTCGGAACTTTGCTGAGGTTATCCTTTTGCTACTCTCAACTTTTCTGCTGCTTTTGGCGGATTCCTGTTTTGATAGTTCCAAGAAAATTTGAACATTACTTGAATCTTATTATCTAATTATGTTTTTAGATCCCATCTAACAAAGAAAAAGAAGCAGCAAGATTTGCTCAGTTGTGGAACACAATAATCAGCAGCTTTAGAGAGGAGGATCTTATAAGTAATAGGTAATTCCGAGTGTGCAGCTTATGAAGATTAAGTCAATTTATTTTTTCAATGTTTTTGCAGCATAGTGACTCAACCCTTTTCCCTTTCTTCTTTTATTTTATTTTATTATGTTTTTTTAATCCCGTATTATGCTGTAGTATATTAAACCTTGACATCCTTTTACAGGGAAATGGACCTGTTGCTTGTTCCATATTGGGCTGACCGTGACTTGGACCTCATACAATGGCCTCCATTTTTGCTTGCTAGCATGGTTTGTGATGCATATCCAAAAAAGATTATTTTATTTTATTACATCATTTTATTTTATTAATATTTTAATTTTGGGATTAATTTTGAATAGAATTGTATTAGAGATTTATTTCCTTTGTTATTATTACTTTTATTTATTATTTAAGGTAGTTTATTTTAAGTAGGATTCCTGAGATTGTAATCTTTGATTTTATTTTATCTTCAGCTATTTTAGGGATTTATTAGCTTATTTAAAGGCGGAAGATTATTAGGGTTTAGAGACTTGAATATTGAATATTATTAAATGGCTGCGTTTGCCTGAGTTCTCCGTTACTTCTTGATTCTTTGGCTTAGTTCTTCTCTTTCTCTTTATTTGCTTTCAATTTGTTTTCCCGCTTCAGTTTGTTTTGTGGTTCAAATTTAACATGTTATGGAACTGTAAGAAAACGCCAATAATGTAAGTTTGGAAGTTATGTATGACAGTATGAGGGCATGTGAAAACCAAGAGCATCTAGATGTTAGTGTGTGTTGAACTTAAAAAGACCAAAAAGAAGAAGATATTGAAGAAATTTCCTGCATCAGTTTTTTTTGTGGTTCAAATTTAACATGTTATGGAACTGTAAGAAAACACCAATAATGTAAGTTTGGAAGTTATGTATGACAGTATAAGGGCGTGTGAAAACCAGGAGCATCTAGATGTAAGTGTGTGTTAAAACTTAAAAAGACCAAAAAGAAGAAGATATTATTAAATGGCTGCGTTTGCCTGAGTTCTCCGTTACTTCTTGATTCTTTGGCTTAGTTCTTCTCTTTCTCTTTATTTGCTTTCAATTTGTTTTCCCGCTTCAGTTTGTTTTGTGGTTCAAATTTAACATGTTATGGAACTGTAAGAAAACGCCAATAATGTAAGTTTGGAAGTTATGTATGACAGTATGAGGGCATGTGAAAACCAAGAGCATCTAGATGTTAGTGTGTGTTGAACTTAAAAAGACCAAAAAGAAGAAGATATTGAAGAAATTTCCTGCATCAGTTTGTTATGTGGTTCAAATTTAACATATTATGGAACTGTAAGAAAACACCAATAATGTAAGTTTGGAAGTTATGTATGACAGTATGAGGGCGTGTGAAAACCAAGAGCATCTAGATGTAAGTGTGTGTTAAACTTAAAAAGACCAAAAAGAAGAAGATATTGAAGAAATACATGGTAGAACTTCAAAGGTGGACATCTAGTTCTTTTCTGTTAGATTGTTAGCCACTTCTTACCTAAAAACTTAAGCTGATAGGCAAGGGGCAATTTTATTATTTATATTAACTTATTTTCTCTCAACAGCTCCTTCGCATTTGATTGGATTAATTTTGTTGAAATATCTTGATATACATTTTTGGGCTCATTCCTAATAGCTTAAATTTTTAGGACTATTGGTGACTTGACATGGTATCAAAGATCTGGTTCCAGGAGGTTTTGGGTTCGAATCTTGTTATTCCCTATTTATTATTGTGTACTTTGTTTGCTTGTATTGGTGCACCTTGTTTGATTTAATTTGCTTGTCTTTGCTTCACGGCCAAAGTGCAAATTGAGGGTTGTACGTGAGGGAAGTGTTCAAATAACTTGATATACATTGTTGAGCCAATTTCTTAACAGTTTATGCTTTTGGGACAGTCTTAACATATTTTTTTTTGGAATTGGATGAACATGTAGGACTATTATTATTTTTGTTTTGGTGGCAGTAAAGCTTGAACTTAGAATTTTTGTTTGTTTTGATACCGCGTCTAATTGTTAGTCACCCTCTTTTTTAAAAATTTAAGCTATTAGAGACGAGGCCATTTTATTATTTATATTTACTTATGTTTTCTCAACAATTTCAAAAGTAAATTGAAGATAGAAAAATAATTCTATATGTATTTTTCTGTATATCTTTACAAGCATAAGGCCCTATTTAAAGAGTATGCTCTAGCTATACAAGGAAAGTAAATTGCATAAAATCAGCCTAAAATCAAGAATAATAACTCCTAAAACCTATGCTAGAATATTCTACATATTCTACACTCCCCCTCAAGTTGGATCATAAATATCAATCATATCCAACTTGTCTAAAAGATAGTCAAAATTCTGTTAGGAGTAGACCTTTGGTGAGAATGTTAGTAGTCTGCTCTTTTGTGGCCACATAGGTCATACAAATAATTCCTTCCTCAATCTTCTCCTTGATGAAGTGTTTGTCCACCTCTATGTGTTTGATCCTGTCATATGGAACATGATTAAGAGAAATGCTAATGGCTGCCTTACTATCACAGTAAAGTTTGATAAGGCGCTTTACTGTATTACGTAGTTCTTCCAACAATTTTTATATTCACAATCCTTCACACATTCCTTGTGCAACTGTTCTAAACTCGGCTTCAACACTGCTTCTAGCCACTACACTTTGTTTATTGCTTCTCCAAGTCATTAGGTTTCTCCAAACAAATGTGCAGTAACCTATTGTAGACCTGTCTTCAGAAGAACTTACCCAATCTGCATTTGTGAAAATTTTCATTTCCTTACTTTCACTTTTCTTGGAAAATAATCCTTTATCTAGAGAGCCTTTGAGAGACCTTAGAATCTTGTAGACAACTTCTAGGTGAGATTCCTTTGGTGAGTGTATATGCTGACTAACCAAACTTAATGCAGATGCAATGTCTGGTCGCGTATGCGAGAGATACATCAGTCGCCCTACAAGTCTCTGATATTTTTCTCTATCAACCGGTCCTCCTCCATCTACTGTTCTCTTTCTATCTTCAATCAGAGTATCACTTAGCTTACAACCAAGCGTCTTGGTTTTAGTGAGAAGATCCAAGACATATTTTTGCTGAGAGACACTAATCTCTCTCTTTGATCTCACGACCTCCATGCCCAAAAAATATCACATCAGTCCCAAATCTTTTACCTCAAACTCCTTGGCTAGGACCTTCTTAAATCTTTCCATCTCCACTGTATCATCTCTGGTTAGGATAATATCGTTAACATATACAATTAGAATGGTTTCTTCCCTTTTTCTGATTGATGGAAGAACATAGTATGATCTGACTGTCCTTGTCGGTATCTTTGTCCTTTAATCATTCTGGTGAATCTGTCAAACCAGTTTCTTAGAGATTGCTTGAGTTCGTAGTATAAGAATTTTTTGAGCTTGCACACTTTCTTCTCATCTTCTTTCTCACAAAATCCGAGTGGTAGTGTCATAAAGATCTCCTCTTCTTGCTTACCATTCAAGAAGGCATTCTTAATATCAAATTGCTAAAGTTGCCAATCCTGATTTGCAGCTAAGGAAAGAAGAAAAGTTATGGTGTTCAGTTTTGTCATTGGTGCAAATGTTTTCGTCTAGTCAACCCCACTGGTTTGAGTAAACCCTTTAGCCATAAGTTGACCTTTGTACTGTTTCACCTATTCATTAGCTCTATACTTTACTGTGAATACCCACTTGCAGCCCACTGGCTTCTATTCTTTTGGTTGATTCATTACTTACCATGTTTCATTCTTGTCCAATGCCCTTATTTCCTCCATTACTGCTTCCCTCCATTTAGGAATTTCCAAAGCCTCCTCAAGGGTTTTTGGAATTCATATGCTGTTATGGTTAGTGGTGAAAGCACGACAATTTGTAGATAGGGCATTATAAGAAATAAATTTGGCAATCGGATGAAGAGTACAAGACCATGTTGGTTTCTGATAGCAATGAGAAGATTAAGATTATCAGAATTAGGGATAGTCTTTGTTACCTGATCTGGATTTGCTGGAGACTCATTGGTACCAAGAACTATCAGCAGAGCAGATTCTATTGGTGCCTTGGGTGCGAGAGTCTTCGTCAACCGTGATTTTGGTTTTCATAAGTAAACTAGTGTCTCCTTATTTGCCTGTGGTTCTGGCTCTCCTCCTAAGGTTAAGCTTCCTTCTGTACTTGGCAAAGCAGTACAAGACTATGTTGTTTTCTAGAAGCAATGAGAAGATCAAGATTATCAAAATCAAGAATAATCTCTGTTGCTTGATCAAGATTTAATGAGTACAGAACGAACTCCAGTTTTGTCGTGCAACGGGTACACCCAACAAAGACGTGTGTGATCATCAAGAAAAGTGATGAACCATTTTGTGTGCATCCGATTCAAAGTACGAGAAGGACCCCACAAGTCACTATGAATCATAGAAAAAAGAATAAATGGTTTATACACAGATCTTGGAAAAGAAGTATGCTTATGTTTGGCAAGTTCACAAATTTCACACTGAAAATCAACTGTTGTTTTATTTGAACAAATGGAAGGAAACAACTATTGCATATATTGAAAATTGGGATGTTCCATTATTTGATGCCATAACAAAAGTTCGTTATTCCTAGGACTAGAAACAGAATCATAAACAGCGGTGTGGCACTGTTCACTCATAGTAGCTTCCTCAAGGTAATAGAGACTCTCGTATTCCTTAGTATTGCCAATCATCTTCCCTGATGACAAGTCCTGAAAGGTGCAGTAAGAGGGTAGAAAGTTAGCACAGCAGTTGGAACTCTTGGTTAATTGGCTAACAGATAGCAAGTTGTAAGACAAATCAGGAACATGAGGGACATTTTCGAGTGTAATAGAGGGAGAGATTTGAATACTCCCTTTACTAGTGGCTGGAGAAAAAAATACCACCTGCAATTCTTGCTTTTAGGTTCTCAGCACATGGTGTGTAGGATGAGAGTAGATGGTAAGCATCTGTCATATAATCAGATGCACCAGAGTCGATAATCCAAGGAGTAGTGGTACGAGAGATGAGTGCTGACAAAAATATATCTTTATGAGCTAATTTCCCTGATGACACAGTGGAGGATGAGGTGGTTCTTGGCCCTTGAAAAGAGGAGAAAAGTTCATACAACTTTCCCAACTATTTCAGCACTGAACCCTCCACTCACAAATGCTTGAGAATTCTGCTCTTATGGGCTCTTCTTGGTCTGCCGCAATAGCTTGATAGCCCCAATTTTTTCTTTGTTGTCTGGGCTTCTAGTCTTCAGGGTTGCCATGTAGATCCCAATAGGTATATTTAGAATGCCCTCTTTTTCCACAGTGACCCTACTACAACCTACCCTTTTGTGTCTTTTGTCTAGGCCTACTTGGAGGTCCACATGTTGCAAGTGCTAATGTTTCAGGGCCATTTTGCACAAATGTATTATTATCCTCTAACATCACCTTCTGTTGGGCTTCCTCTTGTCGGACTTCAGAGCATACTTCACAGGTTGAAAGGAGAGGCCGGCGGCCGAGAATCCTCCCCCTCACATCATCAAGTTTACGGTTTAGTCCAACTAAGAACTCAGAAACCCTTTCATTTTCCAATTTTTTCTGGCATCGAGTGATATCACTTGGCCATTCCCAATCTCCTTCACTGCTCAGGTCCAATTCTTGCCACAACGTCGACATTTCCATGTAATAGTTGGTGACATTCTGACTTCCTTGTTTCATTTGGCATAGCCTGGTCTTTACTTAAGATTTGGGAAGAATTTCTTGTATCAGAAAACAGCTTCTGGACGGCTTCCCATGCATCTTTGGCTATTGGAAGAAAAATATGAGGTCTTCCCACATATGGCACCATTGAATTCATAAGACATGGTGTAACAAATGAATTTTCGGAGCGCCACTTCCGGAGAGTTGCTCCGTCGGTAGATGATGGTTGTCAAGTCTCCCTTATGAGATAACTAAGCTTTCCTTTTCCTTCGATAGCGAGTTTGATGGATTGAGCCCATTCCTTGTAATTCTTCCTATTCAACTTCTCCAAGACGAGTTGAAAGCTGAATTGTCAAACCTCTAGTCGAACTTAGCGGGGGATATCACCCTTGAATCTCCTTGAATCCCTGAGATAATAGAGAATCATTTGAGATGGACATCCTTTGAAAAAAAAAAGGCTCTATTGACACTATCGACTAGAGCAAAGACCGCGGTGCTGGCTAGAGCAAAGACAGCAAGGTCGGCTAATCACAACCTTCCACCACCTTCTCCCATCGTTGGAAAGAAAACTCAGGCGAAGAACTGGAACTCCGACACTATAGCAATGGCGATATCGTTGCTTCTTCACGGAAACCCTAACACAGCTGTCGTTGCTGAGCGCGAGAACTAATTCAAGAGGAGCAGAAGGTGTGAGCGCTGGGCATGACCGAATCGGAATCACAGAAATCACCCCTGTGGCCGTAGAAACACCAGATGCATGCACCACTACGAACATCAGTGACGATGCGACTTTGTGCAACCAAGGAAATCAGGTTCTCGGGATGACTTCCATGAGGAACTATTACGGTCGATTTCCATTGATCGAATCCATCATGCATGGTTGAACGAGGACCTTCGATGTGACTGACCTTTGGCTGAAGTGTCGATGTAGTCGTTGGTGACGAGGATCTCTTCTGCTCTGATACCATGAAGATAAAAAAAGAATTCTGTATGTATTTTTCTATATATCTTTACAAGCATAAAGCCCTATTTAAAGAGTATACTCTAGCTGTACAATGAAAGTAAATTACATAAAATCAGCCTAAAATCAAGAATAATAACTCCTAAAGTCTGCTGGTGGAATATTCTAGGATATTCTACATAAGTAATCAAGGAGGGAAAACAAAATCATTTGTAGGCCCAAACCATTTTTGTGTGGTGAGATAGCTAGTTGCATTTGAGGGGTAACAAAGAGGTATTTCAATAACCTAAGGGGCTTGGCTATCAACTATAGAGATTTAGTTATGGACTATAAAGGTTAACAAAAGTGCATGTTGTTACAGAGATCGGGTGTAAGCAATTACAAATAGTGAATGCTATAAAACCTTTGTGACATATTATGTGTAGTCAATCCTCTAATATGAGGTGCCTCACCCACTGTACTTAGCGTTTGACTAAGGGATGCCTAGTCACACAATGCCCTTTGAGCAAATCTCCCTTCCAACAGTTAAGGAATCTCCATGTCAAAGTCTCGCATCTCCACACTCAGCTTCTTTGTGATTAATCTTAGGGTCGAAGCAAAGCCTAAGGACCTTCTACAAGGGCTTTCCACTCATGAACGCCGTTGAGGATCTCATGTTCCTGCCTCTCCCTGTGGGGCCATTGAGGATGATTAGTTTGCTAGCTAGACTTGAGAGAGATCCTTGGAAGCATCTTCGATAGGTTTAGAAAGAGATGTTACACGGCAAATCCGCATTAACATCCTCACTCTCATTAAATAGCCAAAGTGCTTGCATCGTTTGCGTAGTGGGCTACACTATTTACTTAATCAAATCATTGTCTCACTAGTCTTCGTAGGTCTAACCCTCTCCTACATATATCATCCTCTATCAACCTTACAAGACACTGTTACAACCCTTCTCCATAGTCATAGCCTATGCGCTCGCTCTCTCTCTCTCTCTCTCTCTCTCCCTGTCTCTCTTTTGGCTCTGGACTTAGTTCTTACTCCACTTGCCTTGCTGACACCTACCAATGATGATGCTTAGCGTTGAGAGTATAAAAGATAATATAAATTGATAAAGTTGGCCCCTCCCTAGCAACTTAAGTTTTTAGGTGAGGTGGTGGCTAATAATCTAACATAATATCACTACAGGCAAATGTCCTAAGTACAAAGTTCACCACCACCTGATAATCAATTATTGCACGTGTTTAGTCTCATCAAAAAAATTTAGTCTTGCCATACATGAGGTAGTGTGTTGAGAGTATAAAAAACATATAAAATGATGAAGTTGCCCCCTTCCTAATAGCAAAAGTATATATTTTTATGTTTTTGATATTAATAATTTAATACTTTATTCAAATACAATAGAAATAATGCAATATAACACTAACTAAAATTAAAAAACTAAAATTAAAAAACATGTATTTTATGGCTTGAAAATCAACAAGGAACTCACAGAATGATTACATTCCAAAATCATAATAACTATACTACGTAGTTTAACAAAACATTGTTCCAAAAATCTGTAAACTACAATCTCTTTACATTCCATCAAGTAAGCCAAATATAAAATAACAAATATGTTTTATTTATTTATTTATTATTATTTTTTTACTTCTATCATATAACTCATTTTATTCATAACTCAACCTCTCTTAAAAGACTACCGTGTCCAAAATGAGTTCATGATACATGCAAGATGTGTCCGAACGAAAAGAAATAATAAAAAAAATTTGACACAACAATAGGTAAGTCTGACATTTGTCCAACATGAGTCCCTTGATGGTGAAGCTGCTCTTCCTAGCCCACTAATTTGTAGCAAGCTATCTAACAATATCAAAATTGAGAGATCTACAAGCAGGCAATTATGTCAATGGGTTGCCTTGCAAAGATGGAAATTTCTTTTTTGGTAGTTAAGATGGAAAATTCACTTGATGGTATTGAGTGGTAGCTGGCTGTTTTCCAACTCTGTAGTAAGTTTCTTCTCTAAAGATTAGTGGGTGCAAGTCTTTGGTCTTCTTGTTTAGTTTGGAATTGTTCTTTCCTTATATATGAGAAGGACAAAAATTTAAATATTATTAAAGTACCTTCTCAATAGACTGCCGAGGAAACAAAAACCCAATCACATTTGAAATGGGCTAAACTGAGAATTAATGGGAATGGAAGGAATGTTCCTACCTCAGTTAAAATCAAAGTAGGAAGCACTTTGTATGATTGCCCAATTTGGGTTGAGCACAGCCCTTGGGTTGATTGGATACATAATCCAAAGACCGCACGAGGTGGTCGCCGGCCACCGGAAATGAGGAAGAGGATGGCGCGTGAGGCGGCCACTTCCTTGATGGGAGAGCCTTCAATCAGAAGCCAAACAGGCAGAGAATTAAATGATTTTAGCAACCCAAAGAAGAGCAGCAAGTTCAATCGTAAGACTGGCAAGGTTCGATGGATTAAGGTGGGTGATAATAATGCTTTTAATTTGAAAGGTCATATTTCAAAATTTATTAATGAGACACCCTCATTTAATAGATTTGAAATTTTAGACCCATTAAATGATCCATTGAACATGGAGTATAAGGAGGATCAAGTCATCAATACAGCAGCAGTAAAAGAATATCCACATTTAAAGCTGCATAATGTGGAGGTATTCGGAGATCAATCAGTTTTCAGAAGAGAAGTAACCAAACAGTCACAAACTGTCAAACATCCACACAATTTCTTGGCCCCTGAGGTCTCCTTCAAAGATGAAAAGTTTGCGGATGAACCCAAGAGTAGGGACCAACATGATTATGACCCAGAAGAAGGTTATGGCTTGGACTCCCATTTTGTGAGTAGCTGGGGAGCTACTGTAGAATCCATGGATGAGCATTGTTCTGCTCTCATGGCCATCCATGATAATGAACCACATGAAATAATTGACTGTTTACCATTAGCTTCCTACGGACTAGATGAATGGAACTCGACCAGAGATGCTTTGTTGCTTGGAGATTGTGGATCTGATCAAGCTAAAATTTCCAAATGGGTAATTAATCGAATGAGATCCTTTAAGAAAATATTGGGGATATCAAGTAAGGGTTTTGAAGATAAGATTATGGAGTTACTAAGATCCATTGAAGAGAAGAGAAGTAATCAATCTTGTAAACAAGGCAAGACTCAAGAAGGAAAAAACAAGAAAGGAACAAGGGAGTTAAAAAACCTACAATGGTCTATTTCTTATGACAAAAAGGGGCTGAAACAGGGGTATGGAGGGAGAAAGGTTGGAGAATCACTTCTCATTTGTTATAATGAAGCCTAAAATATTAAACTGGAATGTAAGAGGCTGCTGTGGACTTTCTAAAAGAAGTTTAATTAAGAATTCTCTCAGGAAATGGTGCCCAGATATTGTCTGCCTGCAGTAAACTAAGCTTGGAGAAATTGATGAGAAGGTCATTAGATCACTTTGGGGAGATATATGGTATAAATGGCAAGCTGTGGATGCAATTGGTGCTTCCGGAGGAATACGGTTGATGTGGGATAGCAGGAAACTCTCTATGGTTGAGTTTGAAGTTGGGAATTTCACAGTCTCCTGTTTGTTTAAACATGCTGACGAAGACATAATCTGGTCTTTTACCGGAGTTTATGGTCTAGTTGATAAAGATTTGACGGAAGAATTTTTGGAGGAAATGGGTGTAGCTGTCCATCGCTAGCAGTATCCTTGGTGTTTGGGTGGAGATTTTAACATGGTCAAGAGTACAGAAGAAAAGTGGAACTGTCAAAGGAGAACTAAACAGATGAACATTTTCACAAAATTCATAAATGACATTGAAGGAATTGATCTGCCATTGAATGGATGCGATTTCACTTGGAGTAATAGCCGAAGCAAGTCCAGAATTGACAGATTCTTAGTGTCTAGTGAATGGGAGGACATGTTTCCTGAGGTTTTCCAAAAGTCCTTGCCTAGATTAATATCTGATCACTTTCCCTTGCTGTTGGATGGAGGAGGTCTAAGATGTGGGCCCAAACCATACAGATTTGAGAACATGTGGCTGCAAGCTGATTGATTCACTGAGATGATTGATATTTGGTGGCAGGGATATAAGTTTACTGGTAGTGCTAGTTTTGTTCTATCTTAGAAACTTAAAAGTCTAAAACAAGATTTGAAAAGATGGAATTTAGAAGTATTTGGAAAAGTTGAAAAGCAGAAAAAACAGCTAGAGAAGGAAGTCCAAAATTGGGATATGTTGGATGATCAAAGAGGACTCACAGATCAGGAGAAGAACTGTAGAAAAGATAAGATTGAGGAGCTAAATAAACTAATCAAAATGGAAGAAATTAGCTGGAGACAAAAATCCAGAATTAAATGGCTGAAAGAGGGTGACAGAAACACAAAGTATTTCCGCAAAATAGCTTCTGCGAACACGAGGAAAAATTGGATTGAAAGGCTGAGAGTAGATGGCTCAATCACAGAAAATCAGGAGCTTATTCAGCGAGGAATAATGACCTTCTATGAGCAGCTGTTCAAGGAGCAGGAGGATTGGAAGCCAAAGGCTGATGGGCTAGATTTCTCTCAAATAAGGGCTGAAGAAGCAGAGAGACTTGAGCAGCCCTTCACAAAAGATGAGATCTTTAAGGCACTAATAGAGCTTAGTGGAGACAGAGCTCCCGGGCCCGATGGGTGGACTGTTGCTCTCTTCCAAAGGTACTGGAACATCTTTAAGAAAGATATACAGCTGGTTTTTGAGGAATTCCATTAGAGTTGCAGATTTGTTAGAAGCCTTAACTCCACCTTTGTAGCTTTAATTCCGAAAAAGGCAGGAGCAATAGATATTAAAGATTACAGGCCTATTAGCTTGGTTGGTGCTATTTATAAGCTAATTGCTAAGGTGTTGACATCCAGACTGTAGAACGTAATGGATCCCATAATCTCTATTTCCCAAAATGCTTTTGTGAATGGAAGGCAAATTCTTGATGCAGTCCTTGTAGCCAATGAACTCATTAGCTCAAAGAAAAAAGTAAAGGAGGCAGGCATCGTTTGTAAATTGGATATAGAGAAAGCTTTTGACCATGTAAATTGGAGTTATTTGATATACTTGATGAGGAGAATGGGGTTTGGATTTAAGTGGTGCCAATGGATCCAGTGGTGTATATCCACAGCTAGATTTTCAGTTTTAATCAATGGCTCTCCTGTTGGATTCTTTGCTTCATCTCGTGTGCTTAGACAAGGAGATCCTCTCTCCCCTTTTATTCATAATCATAATGGAGGTGCTTAGTAAAATGCTTCGGAAAGTGGAAGAGGCAGGGCTGTTAGATGGATTCTCGGTCAGCAATAGGGCCAGAGAATCAACCAGCATTTCTCATTTATTCTTCGCAGATGATTCCATTATTTTCTGTGGTGCAGACAAACTTCAATTGGGTCACTTGCGCTGCACTTTGTTGGGCTTTGAGGTTGTCACTGGTATGAGAATTAATTTGAGCAAATCAGAAGTGATTCCAGTTGGTAATTCTACCAACCTACGAGAGATGGCAGCTATTTTGGGCTGCAGAATTGGTAAACTCCCAACTACTTACTTAGGATTGCCTTTGGGAGCACTATCAAGATCTAAAGTGGTCTGGGAATCAATCCTAGAGAGATGCAGGAATAGACTAGTGGTATGGAAATCCGGATACCTCTCAGCTGGAGCTAGAGTTACACTGATAAAGAGTATGCTTTCCAGCCTCCCAACCTACTTCCTTTCCCTCTACAAAGCCCCAGCCTCAGTGTTGCAAGAGCTTGAGAAAATGCAAAGGGATTTCCTATGGGAAAAATGTGAGGGGTCTTTCAAGCACAGTTTAGTCAACTGGAAAACTGTTTGCTCCCCTATAGGATCTGGTGGCATTGGCATCAAAAAGCTGCAGCAACAAAATGAAGCTCTCCTAGGAAAATGGTTGTGGAGATTCTCTCATGATAAAGACAGCCTTTGGAGAAAAGTAATCTTAACAAAATATAGAATAAATCTGGGCGGCTGGTACTCAACTCAATGTTCTAACTCTGCTGGAGTAAGCATATGGAGAGGAATTAGGAAGAATTGGTTGAATTTCTCTCGCTGCATTTACTGGAAACTGGGCAGAGGCGATAGAATTTTATTTTGGAGGCATGATTGGCTTGATGTTGGCTGTTTGGTTGACCTATTTCCAGGGATTTTTGGCCTAGCAGTGAATAAGGATGCATTTGTTCAAGACTACTGTGATGGTAGAGGCAGAAACTGCTGTTGGTCAGTGGTGCTCCGCAAGAACTTAAATGACTGGGAGTTGATAGAGTATTTATCACTTATGGAACTGCTTAAAGATGTTCGTCAGGAGGACCTGGAGGATTCTATGGTTTGGAATATGTCCAGGGATAGATCCTTCACTGTCAAGTCTTTCTATCAATGTCTACAAGGAACACCCAAAAGATGTTTTCCTATGGACAAAGCTTTGGATCAAAACTATTCCTCCTAGAGTGTCTTTCTTCACTTGGTGTGCAGTTAAGGGGAAAATATTAACCATTGATAACTTAAAATTGAGAGGTTATTCTATCGCCAACCGATGCACTCTATGCCTTAGTCAAGAGGAATCCATTGCACATCTTCTATTACATTGTCAATGGACAGAGGAGATATGGAATTTGATTCTAGCATGCTTTGGAGTTCAATTATGCTTTCCATGGAGTCTAAGTGACTTCCTCTTGGCTTGGTGGGGACAACCCTTTGGAAAACAAAAGAAAACCATTTGGAACATGGTACCATCTTGTGTGTTCTGGTTAATTTGGAAGGAGAGAAATAGAAAGATATTCGAAGATGAAAATAGGAGTATCTCGAAGATAAAAAGCTGCCTTCTCTTTTGTCTCCATGGTTGGGTTAGGGAAGGAAGAGAGTTTGATCTTCCTTCCCTCTTAAACTTCCTGGACCAGATTAGTTGACTACTGCTTTGTTTGGAGTTGATTTTGGATTTTGATATTGAAAGTCCAGTGTTAGCATCACTTTGATGCTTGTGTAAATTTCTTTGAAGTTTATAAAAACTTACTTATCTCTTAAAAAAAAAAAAGTACCTTCTCAATAAAGTAATCCCTCAGATTATTCATGTTTCATGTTTGTTTGAAATGGATTCAACTAATGTTATTGATAAATGTTTTGTAGTTTTTGCTATAAGCTCGCTTTAAACTCTAGTGTGGTTGTTTTAGTAACTTTAAGTTCATGATACTAGCTTATGCTGTTGCTTTTTGTGAACTCAACTTTACATGTTGACCCTTCTGGACATTTAATATGGCTATATCTACTAAATAAAAGGAAAATGTAGTGTTACTGGTTAAACACAGGGAATTGTTACATTTGCTAATAGATGTGACCCTGAAACTACAAATTGTTAATTTTTTTTTTTAATGCTCTGTTAGTTTTGAAAAATATTAAGTTTGACGGAACGTTTGAGAACTTTGACTGGGTTTTTTCTTTTCATAATAAATTTAAATTAATTGATTCATATTTACTGAATTTCTGATGACTAAATGTATCTCTTTCTATCCTGGGTCAATTGGCTAGATCCCAATAGCATTAGACATGGCTAAAGACAGCACTGGCAAGGACCGAGAGCTTAAAAAGAGGATTGAGGCTGACAACTACATGTATTGTGCTGTTCGCGAGTGCTATGCTTCATTTCGAAACATTATTAAGTTTTTGGTTCGTGGTGATCGGGAAAAGGAGTAAGTTTTTGCAACAGTATAATAACTTGAATGGAGAAAGTATTGTATGCGTTGATTTTTTATTTTATTTTATTATATCACAAAGATTTATTTTGGGGCTATAAAAGTCTTTCCTGTTATATTTCCATTTATTTGTCCAACTGTCCTCTTCAGGGTTATAGAATATATATTTTCCGAGGTTGACAAGCACATAGATGCTGGTGATCTATTAAGTGAATACAAAATGAGTGCTCTTCCTAGCCTCTATGACCTCTTCGTCAAGCTTATCAACTACTTGGTACTTATTTTTTAGTTCATCATAATAGAATATGGAAGAAGGTCTAAAATTGCTGATGAAAGGGATCTATGAACGCTTCATTCTCAACTAGTTTCATTTATGCAGTTAGAGAATAAACAGGAAGATAGGGATCTAGTTGTAATTCTTTTCCAAGACATGCTAGAGGTTGTGACGAGAGACATAATGATGGAAGATCATATATCCAGGTGATGCATTCTGATATGATTGCTCCTGATTTTACAGTGCTGACCAGATGCCATTCTGATATTTGTTACATTTTTTAATAGCCTTGTTGATTCTATCCATGGTGGATCGGGACATGAGGGGATGATCCCCCTTGATCAACAATATCAGTTATTTGCATCTGCTGGAGCAATAAAGTTTCCAGTTCAAGAAACAGAAGCTTGGAAAGAGAAGGTGATTGGTCAAGATACATCGTAATGAGAATTTTTATCATCAAATAGTGTACTTTTTGCATCCTCCAACCCAATAGGAAAAAAATTATAAAATCCAAAAAAATCAAAAATGGAAAAGAAGCTCAATGCAATAAGATTTTTGAAGGAAAAGAAGTTTCTATTTACAACTTGAAAGTAGATGTTTTCTTTATTTCGTATAGATGTTTTTTTTTTTTTTTTTGGGGAATATTCAATCTATCTTTAGATGAACTTTTGGATATCATAGCAAAAAAAACTTCTGCATTTTTGCAGATCAAACGGTTGGATCTATTGCTTACAGTGAAGGAGTCCGCAATGGATGTACCATCTAACCTAGAAGCCAGAAGGCGCATTTCCTTCTTCTCAAATTCATTGTTTATGGACATGCCTTTGGCACCCAAAGTTCGCAATATGCTTTCCTTCTCGTATGTTTTCCCAGTTCTTTTACTTTTCACTTCACATTTTACTGTTTACACAAGTTGTCTAAAGTAACAATGTGCCCTTCATTTGTTGGTTAATCCTTGCTCAATATTGCATGCTATCTCATCGTATTTTTTCCAAGCTAATTGGTAAATAAATTCTATAATTTGTGGCCTAGGAATTAGGTAATAATGCACGTTTTGCCTGAATCGGAATTTGGTGCTCTATGGTACTATGAATGTGTAATTCGGTCACTGACAATCAATTTGTTCTGTATGCTGTGCTTCTTGTAGTGTTTTGACTCCTTACTACACAGAAGAGGTGCTCTTCTCCCTGCTTGATTTGGAAGTGCCCAATGAAGATGGGGTTTCCATCCTTTTTTATCTGCAGAAAATTTTCCCAGGTTTGTGTTTTTTTTTTTTTTGGGGGGGGGGGGGTTTTGGGGGGGGGGGATGCATTCCAAGCAGTTTTTTTTCTTTATTTTTTGTGATGCCAACTTGGTCATGCAGATGAATGGAACAACTTTCTTGAGCGGGTAAAGTGCAGCAACGAAGAAGAGCTTAAAGGATCAGATGAACTTGAAGAAAAATTACGTCTTTGGGCATCATACAGAGGACAAACATTGACTAGGACTGGTATTCTGTTTGCTTCTGACTACATGCATATATGTGCTTCTCTCTCTCTCTCTCTCTCTCTCTCTCTCTCTTTCTCTCTCTTTTTTTGGGGGGAGGGGGTTGTGGGAGTTAAGGTTGTTGAAGTATGTTCAGTGGCAGCAAAATCTTACTACTGTCAAATGATTCATTCAATCTTTATGGTACTGATACATTATTGCAAATGCTAGTAAGAGGCATGATGTATTTCCGGAAAGCTTTGGAGCTTCAGGCCTTCTTAGATATGGCCAAGGATGAAGGTACTTACTGTTCTGCCTATAGTACTATGAATTATTGATGTTATGGAGCTCGTCACTTGTTAGTAAAAATACGAGCATTATTTATATGCATGAAATGCATTATTGTACATAAAGAAATCAACTATTCTTCTGTAACTTGATGATCGCGCATGACCAGATTTGATGGAAGGCTATAAGGCTGTTGAATTAAATATGGAGGATCAAGATAGATCATTGTGGGCACAATGTCAAGCAGTGGCTGATATGAAGTTCACATATGTGGTCTCGTGTCAGCAATATGGGATTGACAAGCGATCTGGAAATCCTCGTGCCCAGGACATTCTACGGCTTATGACCACGTACGTGTTCTGGTATAGCTTTTTGAGGATCTTGTAATTTTTGCACCTTACCATTGTTAATATATTTTCTTGTAACAGGTATCCATCTCTTCGTGTAGCTTACATTGATGAGGTAGAACAAACTAGCCAAGACAGATCTAACAAAAGTAACCAGAAGGTTTACTATTCTGCTCTGGTGAAGGCTGCTTTGCCAAAGTCCACTAATTCTTCAGATCCAGTACAAAATCTGGACCAGGTAAAAACTTAAGTCTATTCTTCAAAATATGAAGATGACCCCATAATGTGATGTTTATAAAATGAGACCAAACACAACAAATGTAGCCCTTTGCTTCAGATTGTCAAAAAAATAAAATATATAGTGTACTGCTGTTCATTAGCAGTTGAAGAACATAGAAATACTTAATTTACTAGGTAAATTACACTTAGCATTCTTATACTTTACCACTGTTCCCACTACAGGACGTGTACTTAAATTGTCCCATTTTTTTTTTGACAAGATAAGTAAGTTTTATTAGTAGCATCGAAAAGATGCTAAGAAGGAGAAAAAAACATGTTACAGCTGCCGCCCATCACTGCATGCTAGCTACAAATTGCATAAAATTGTAAAGATCAATCTTTCTACCCTCTTCTACCCAACTATATAAACAAGAGAGGAAAAAGCTTTTAACACTCAAGACATTCCTCTCTATGTTTTCAAATATCCTCCGGTTTCTTTCCTTCCATATCAGCCAAAATAAGCAAAAGGGCACCATATTCCATGTCTTCTTCCTCCTTTTTCCCATTGGTTGACCCCACCATACTAAAAGAAAGTTCTTGAGATTTTTAGGAAAACACATATGGACTCCGAAACAAGTTAGGATGAAACCCCACAACTCGGCTGACCAAAGGTAGTGGAAAAACAATTGATTCTTCACAGTTTAGGCATAGAGAGCATCTGTTAGCCATTGAGTAACCCCTAAGTTGTAGGTTATCCATTATAAGGATCCTCCCCTTTGCTGCACACCAAGTAAAAAAAATGATCTTTGTAGGAACCAAGGATTTCCATAATTTCCTCCAAGGAAAAGCATCCTTCTCATCACCCAGCAAGGATAGGTAGAAGGACTTCACAGTGAACTTGTTTTGTTGTGTCTTCTTCCATATCATTGCATCAGCTTTGTCGTCCATTTGTAAAGAATAAAGAAGTTTCATCAGTGAACCATAGCTGTCAATTTCCCAGTCATTTCTCCTCAGCTGGATATTCCAGACTCTGTTCAATCCATAACCAATGCTGTAATCTGAGATCAAGGCATTTTTATCAGTAGCAATGGCGTAAATTTCAAGATATATCACTGATAAACTGCCAGCCTCCAACCATTTGTGTTTCCAAAACAGAATTCTGTCTCCCTTACCCACTTTCTATGAGATACAACTGTCAAACCTGTCCTAAATCCTGCTAATGCTTTTCCATATGCTGCTGCCAAAAGGATTTGAAACCTCAGCTGAGATCCATCCACCCTTCTTCTCCCTATATTTGGTTACTATCAATCTTTTCCATAGACTAGAGTCTTCATACGCAAATCTCCAAAGCCACTTCCCCATCAAAGCTGCATTTTGCACCCTCAGCTTCCTTATTCCAGCTCCACCCGATTGAATAGACTTACAAACTACTTCCCATTTCACCAAATTATGTTTGAAAACTCCTTCAGTTCTTCCCCATAGAAAGTTACGTTGTAGTTTTTCCAATTCCTTAATCACAGAAATTGGGGCAGGGAAAAGAGAGAGAAAATAAGTTGGGAGGCTTGAAAGTACACTTTTGATCAGAGTTATTCTTGCCCCAGCTGATAAATAGCTGATCTACCATTCAGCTAGTCTTTTCCTGCACCTTTCAATTACTGGTTCCCAGATCAGTTTAGAGTTAATTTTAGCTTCCAGTGGCATGCCCAAATAAACTGTGGGGAGGGAACCTGTTTTGCAGCCTCTAGTTCATTCAAAACACAGCATGATCCCACTGATAGAATCTCAGATTTGCTGAGGTTAACTTTCAATCCTGTGACTGCTTCAAATCCCAGGAGAATGCATCTTAAGTGGCCTAATTGAAGTAGATCTGCGCCACAAAAGATTATTGAGTCGTCAGCAAATAATAAGTGGGATATTCTGAGGTTGCTGTTATTGTTGACTGCTGTAAATCCTTCTATAAATCTTGCCTTTTCTGCTGCTTGCATCATCCTACTAAAGACTTCCATTACCAAGATAAAGAGAAAATGTGAGAGGGGGTCTCCTTGTCTTAGACCTCTAGATGCAGCAAAGAAACCTTCAGGAGTTCCATTAATCAAAATGGAAAAGCTAACAGTAGATATACACCATTTAATCCACTGGCACCACCTGTTACCAAAGCCCATCCTTTTCAGCAAGTAAAATAGAAAATTCCAGTCTACATGGTCGAAAGCCTTCTCTAAATCCAATTTGCAAATTATTCCAGCTTTTTTACTCTTTAGCTTGGTGTTCAGGATCTCATTGGCAACCAAAATAGCATCCAATATCTGTCTTCCCCTTACAAAAGCGTTGAGAATCAGAAATGAGTGTTTCCATCACCTGTTTTAATCTGCCAGCTAGCACTTTCAATATTATCTTGTAGACTGCTCCCACCAAGCTTATAGGCCTATAGTCCTTTATTTCCACTGCCCCTTTCTTCCTTGGTACCAGTGCAATAAAAGTTGAGTTCAAACATCGAACAAATCTGCAGCTACTGTGGAATTCTGCAAAGACAGACATTAAATCTTCCTTTAAAATATTCCAGCAGTTTTGGAAGAAAGCTATAGTCCATCCGTCTGGGCCAGGGGCCTTATCTCCACTTAGATCCATGAGTGCAGAAAAAACCTCTGATTCTGCAAAAAGAGTTTCTAAACTTGCTGTAGATTGTTGGCTAAGTTGTGAGAGTTCCATTCCATTCACCTTGGGCCTCCAGTTTTCTTTTTCAGTGAACAAATTCTTGTAGAATTCTACTATATTATGTTTAATCTCTTCTTGATCGTCTGTCAAATCCCCATTAATCTGCAACTTGTCAATCCAGTTCTTCCTTTTATTTGCAGATGCCATTTTATGGAAAAACTTTGTGTTACGATCTCCTTCTTTGAGCCATTTAACTCTGGACTTTTGTCTCCAACTGATTTCCTCCATTTTAATTAACTGGTTTAATTCCAGTCTCTTATCTTGTCTCTGCTTTCTCCCTTGATCTGTGATGCTGCCAGCTTCGTCCATCAAATCAAGTGTCTGATCTCTTTTTCCAGTTGCACTTTCTGCTGCTCAATTCTTCCAAAAACCTCTGTATTCCATTTCTTTAAGTCTGATTTTGAGGTTTTTAAGTTTCTGATTCAGCCTGTAGCTTGCAGACCCTTCATAATTGTAGCTGTTCCACCAGGCAGCCACCATATCCCTGAATCCCTCCACCTGCAACCACATGTTCTCAAAACGAAAAGGTTTAGGGCCTACTTTCATTCCTCCCCCATCCAACATAAGGGGAAAATGATCGGAGATTAACCTAGGTAAAGTTTTCTGCAATGTTATAGGAAATAATTCCTCCCACTCAGGAGAGACCAAGAACCCGTCGATTCTTGATTTGCTGATGTTGTTGCTCCACGTAAATTTGCTTCTGCTGAGTGGTAAGTCAATGCATTGTGTTTCTTCTATAAAATTTGAGAACTTTTCCATCTGCTTTGTCCTTTTGGTGCAGCCCCATTTCTCCTCAATGCTTCTAACCATGTTAAAGTCTCCCCCCAAACACCAATTCTGATTCCATCTATAGATTGCTGCTCCTATTTCTTCCAGAAATCTAGATTTCGGAGCTTTGTCCACTAGTCCATAGACTCCAGTAAAAGACCAGATTATGTTCTCTTCAATGTGCTGAAAGAGACAGGAGATGGAGTATGATCCAATCTTTGAGTCCATTGCCTACAGTTTCCTGCTATCCCACATGAGTAGAATTCCACCCGAGGCCCCTGTAGACTCCAACGCAGCCTATCTGCACCAGCTTCCTCTCCAAAGAGTTCTGACTATGATATCATCAATCTTTTTAAGCTTTGTTTCTTGCAGACAGACAACATCTGGCTTCCATTTCCTGAGTGAAGATATTATTAACAACCACTTCTCCTTTCCATTACAGCCCCTTACATTCCAACTTAGAATTTTAGGAATCATTTAAAACATAAAGACATTGGCTTCTCCCATCTGCTTGATTCCAGGTCATCCTCCCTTCCTTTCTTCTCATAACTTATTGAGCATTGCAGGTTCCTTAACTACCTAGCTCCTCTTTTGGTATGGTGCTTTTGTTTCTTTTGTCCACTGGAATGGGTTTTCCTCCTCTCTTCAATTGATTGAAGTAATTCCTTTATCTTGTCTTCAAATCCTTCGCTAGATATCCCCAAAATCTTCTTGAATGATTTCATTCTGTTAATCGCCCAAGCGGAGATCTTGGTTTGGTCATTTCCACAGTTCTCCAATAGCAGAGGGTTAGAATCCACCTGCCAAACTTCTTCTGGTCTGTAATATGCCAAGGGTTGGCAGTCAAGAATGTTGTCCTTCTCACTTCCTTGAGATTCAAAGGGAACAATTATGTTTTCAAAGCCTGTGTCTTTTCCTTCTTCACTGGGATCTTCTGCTTGATTACGGACTCTATGCAATTCCTCAAGTGAGATACTGACTTGTGGGTAAAACTGCTGCTTTCTTGAAATTTGCTGTGAAGTCCTCCTGGAGCCATACTTCCTCCCATAGAATTTCCAGCAATATAAAGATGTGGTCTGATTTTCCTCTGTTACTCCCTCTTGGTATGCCTCGAAGCATGGTTCTTCCACAGTTTGCTCCTCATTAAGCTGGCTCCCCAAAACTTCAAATCTATTTTTTGCAAAAAGCCCCACTATTTTGTCTCCTAGGCTTCTCAAAGGTTGTTTGGGTTGTTCACCTACTCTTAAAAGATGATCATTTCCAACAGTTTCCTCATTCCTTCGAGGAGTGTTTTTTAAATGAAAAGCTTTTTTAGAGTCAGCATTTAATTGCTTTTCATCAAAGAAGATTCTCGGTGTTTCAAATCTGTTGACTGTTGATTGATCCAAAGATGAGACATTTCTTATCATTAATGATGTGGGTTTTCTTTCTATTCGAATCCATTGGACCTTTTCAGCAACCTTTGAGTTTCTCCCTGGTTTCATAGCCCCGAGATTCATTAACTTCTTGCCCTTTCGATTTCCAAGGATTGGAAGATTCATTGTACCATCATCTTGGCCACGCGCCGCCATCTTCTTACCTTCCGGTGGCCGGAAAATTCCAGGTGCCAAAGAATCCTCTGCCCAATCAACCCATGGCCTGCATTCTACCCAAATTGGACAATCATAAGATACTTGGCCCACTAAAATCTTGACTGATGCAGGAATATTTCTTCCATCTCCTCTAATTTTAATTGTAGCCTATTTAAAACTTGCAGTGTTGCAGGGATCAATCTCTGATTCCATAAATCCACCGCAGAAGTTTCCTATGCTTTTAATAACATTTGCACTCCATAAAAAATAGGCAGTCCCAGCACCCTGATCCAAACTGAATTTTCATTCCATCCTCTTCTTGAACAACAACACTAGTTGTGCCAAGTATCCAACCAAAGAGGCTCCCCATTGATGACAGTATGCCTCTGCAATATCTTGGCAGCAATCTGCTTGGAAGGGAATGTGAACAAGAACCTCTCCCCATCAAGTTCCTTCACTCCTACACCTCTTGGAATCTTCCATTTATTATTAACCCAAGCTGATAATTTGGCAGCATCCATCTTGGCTGCTCCAGGGCCTCCTGGCCTACCTACTGAACACTTTTTGAGAAGCATACTGTTCTCGACAGCATCCTCATAGTTTACAATGACATGCTAATCATTGTGTCTGCTTTTGATGTTTGCAAGCTGCCATTTTGGAATAGCAGCTGCTTGACAATACGTCTTGACCTCTTTTGGGGCTCTGAATATATCTTCATGAGAAGAGACATTCAGATTTGCGTAAAGCTTATTTTTGTTTAATAGAGGATCACTTTCACCATGCAATAAGACATTTATAAAATCTGTACAAAACCTCCAACCTGAACCGAAAGACAGTTCAGAGATTCTAACCTGTCTCCTACCATAAGGTGCAAACAATCGTAGCTCTAGAATCCTGCTGCTACCGTCCGAGTATATTGAGCAGACAAGAGTTCTTGCTCCTCCTCTAAAGCTGCTTATTTGCTGGTGACCTTTGATGTTCCTATATTGTATTGAGCACTTCTGATGCAGCCATCGAAGTTCTTCCACGTAAATAACTAGAAGTCGAACATAACCTCTCCCTCGTTCTGTAATTCTATAGCCTCCTTTGGTTTTGTGATCTTCCTCGATCTCGATAGTAACACTATCAACTTGAAAAGTTTTCCTAGATCCTATTTGTTTGGATGTTCTGTTTTGCCTCCCATTTTACCCCCTTTTGTCAAATTTATTGATGGAACAATGGATGTGGTTTTCTCCATCCCCTTTTTTTTTTAACTAAATTTATAGAAGGGGCAAAATAAAACTGGATTAAATATCTTTTCTCAAATTTATTGATGGAATGATGGATACGTAGCTTTTTCATTAGGGGCAAAGTGGAATTGGATTAAAGGTAAAGGGACAAAGTGGGATGATTCAAAGTACAGGTCCTGTAGTAAGATTGGTCGTAAAATATAGTGGTGTTAAGTGAAATTTACCCTATTTTATTTTTGGCGCAAATCTTTTCTCTATGACACTAATTTGCAATTGTGATACCTAGTTTGAATTTATTCAAGGAGTCACTGTTTTTATATGCTGAGGCTTAAATCTTTAGGGTATGTTTGGATTGAGGATTTGGTATAGGAAATGAAAAGAAAAATAGGAAGGTAAGATAGAATCCCAAATGCATGCCTTTTTTATTTGAGTGGATTAAAAAATATAAGAAAATAAAGGCATTCATCAATAAACTACTTTAATTTGTTTTCCTTTTTAATTCCCCAAATACCTTCCTTTTTTCCCTTCTTTTCTTCAACACAAACCAAAATAGAGAAGTTATTTTGAATCTCCTTCCCTTTTTTTCCCTTAGCAAATTTTTGATCCATATACAGCCTTAGTAATATGTAAAATTGATGGGTAAATGACCGAGTATAATTTACTCAAAAAACCATGGTAAATTAAGTGAGATAATGTCAAGTCTCTAAGATATCGTTTGGTATGAGATGAAAATTTTGGGAGGAAAAGATTATGGGGGTAATTGTTACCCCCATTAATAGTTAATGGGGTAATATATTTATGATACTTATGTTTAGATTAAGAGAGTAAATATTATCTAGTAATAATTATATTATGTTTGAAATGCTAAAAGTGTTAAAAGAGTAAAAATTAATTATGTTTGGAATGAGTAAATTGAATAAGGGTAAAAGTTAATATTTAATCTTTGTAAAATATAATAATAAGATAAATCATCATAATAATTGTTATTTTAATAATAATTAATTTTAAGAAAATATATATTATTAAATATAGTTTTAAATAAAAATATTAATTATAAAAAATAATTTTATCGTAGATTAATATTTCATTAGTAATTAATTTAAATAATGAATTATTATTTGTTAAAAGTTATTTTTATTTTGATAAAATAATTTAATAAAACAAATAATTTTAGTTTACTTAAATAAATTATAATTTTAATAAATTATATTAATACAATACATAATCTAATAAATTATTATTTATGAGAAATAATTTTTATTTAGTAAAATATTTTAGTAAAATAAATTATTTTAGTAAGTAATTATTATTTATTAAACATTAATTTTAATTTGAGAAAATAAATAATTTTAGTCATTAATTAATATTTCAATAATATTAATTTAGTAAAATAAAATAAATCGTTTTAATAATAATTTGTTATTTATTAAATATTATTTTGCTAAAATAATTTAATAATTATTTAATTTTAGTTTGATTAAATAAATTATTATTTTATAATATTTATTATAATTATATAGGAGAACGTTGCCTAGAGTTTACAAGGGTGTAAAGAATTATTTTATGGGAGTAATGAAAATAGGTAAAATTTTTCCATTACCCTCCATTACCCACCTCTCCCCCCCCCCCCCCAAGGTAACAATTTATTCCTATGTGGGGGTAATTGTTACCCTCTCATGCAAACTAATGTAATCGAGGGTAAAATTACCCTAGTAAAATTTATCCTCCTTTGCTCCCAAAACAAACATATCCTGAGTATATACTTTTCCACTTAAAACTGTCACCTAGATCACATACTAAGTTCATGAGATTTGTTGGAATTGGTTTGTGACCTTCTTACTCAAATTGTTAATTACTTTCTCATTCTTCAACCTTTACACTCTTTCACATGGGAAAATGATTGAATAAATTAGTAACCACGAGTTTGTGATAATACAAAAGTTCTTAGTATGTTCTTACTACATAGTTCACTTGAAAATTGTTCCTGTGCACAATCACTTGGAACAAAACTTTTTTTGCACTTGACAAAAACCTCATTGTGCACTTATAAGGCAAGCACTTGAAAATTTTATGCATCCTACCTTTACTTCAAAATTTTTGCCCCAAACATGTAATGCTTCTAATTTAAAGACTTCTAGTACTCGACTAAGTAAGGATATGGCAAAATTTGAAGTGAGAACAGATCAAAAAAATAATAACCTTCACTTAAGAAAATCCAAGAATTCATTAATCAACCTAATCTTCCTGGAGTGCAAAGACCATAGATTAAAACCTGGTGATTGTTCAACGGTAAGACCTCTACTAATTGAAGTAGTGGTTACTAGTTTGAACTCGTTAGCATTACCTAGCTCTTGATATTATCCATTATATTCTAATAGTCTTAGCTTTTAGGTGAGATGATACCTCACAGTTTAATAGATAAGATAGAAAAGAATTTGTGAGTCATAAAATTCTATAGATAAATTCGTAAATAGTTGAACCAAGAATTAAAATTATGAAAATATTTCAGAAGTTAGGAACATGCAATATGGTGCAACTGCAAATTCCTTCAATACTCTGTGACATGTTTTCACCTTCTTGATTCTAGGGGCAAGTTTGTTTTATCATCAGAATCATAGTGAAGCTTTGCTTACATTATTTAAGACTGATGTCGATTCAATGAGAATAAGAGGAAGATAAGTTTTGAGGACAGAAGTCCGAAATGTTATTGCTGCATCAGGGCTTATTCAGCTCTTTTTGCAAACAAGGCCTATGGCTAACATTTTTTACACGCCCTTCATTATAACTGAAATGTAAGTTGCCTAATCTGTACATCTTTTGACTAATATAATCCTCGGAAAATCCACAAATAATACAATACTAGGATCTTAGAAAACAGGCTTCCAAGAAAAATACATCAAGCTATTTTGGTTGGCACATTCTCTGTTTAATATTGGATGATTTAATAATCGTCAAAAACTTTTTCAACTGGATGAAATGAATCTACAATGGTCTTACTCTTGGTAAACACGTGGCTAGGACTCAGACTATTGATCGAAGACAATATAGGTTGTTAGAAAACGAAGATTACAACCATAATGGTAAGGAGGTACACAACACCACTTGTGATTGGCCTATATTTCCAACATTTATGGATTTAATATGAAAACCACTTGAAATTTGCCTATGAGGTAATTTTGTTTTGTGTTTGTAGTTATAATGGACATGGTAGGCCTGGCCCCAAGGCAAAAAGCTTATGCTTGTCAGCCTACAATGAGATTTTTGAAATAACTTACCAATTTCCACACACAGGATATATATCGAATAAAACTTCCGGGTCCTGCTATTTTGGGTGAGGGAAAGCCAGAGAATCAAAATCATGCCATAATCTTCACACGTGGTGAAGGCTTGCAGACAATAGATATGAATCAGGTATAATCTTCACATAGCTACCTGACATCAACGTAATATTTCAATCTTTTAGCTGGCTTTACTGAAATGCTTATATCCAGGACAACTATATGGAAGAAGCTTTAAAGATGAGGAACTTGCTTCAAGAATTTCTTAAAAAGCATGATGGCGTGAGGCACCCTACTATACTTGGACTTAGGGAGCACATATTCACTGGAAGGTATGTATTTTTCTGCTGTTAATCAATCTTGGATCTGGAACATATTGGGATATTTTCCCCCTTTCCTAATTGTATTTCCCATTTTTCTCACCGTTTGGTGCAGTGTTTCTTCTCTTGCATGGTTCATGTCAAATCAGGAGACAAGCTTTGTAACCATTGGTCAGAGACTGTTGGCAGATCCTTTAAAGTAATATTTCTTCTTTTGAAGCAAATTGTAAATAACTTTATTTTGTAATTTTTTTTTTTGGGTTATAATTTTCTTCTTTTCTGTCTGGCAGTCAATGGTAATATTTTAACCTTCTAATCATTTCGACCAATGTATGCCTTGTGATTTTTCCCTACTAACCCTTCTTACCTTGTCTAAAGAATGAAATAAGAGGGGAAGGTATCTGTGAACTGGAAATGCATATTTCCTCCAAAAAGAGAAGAAAAATAACTAATTCGGGATTATAGACTGTAGTCACTGTACAACCTCATAGACTTTCACCTGTCTCAACTTTGTTCAAGGACATTAGCTAGTAACATGATGCAGAATGTCAATTGAAGCAATTCCGTCAAACATGATTTCACAAAATGGCAAAATAGAATGCCTCTTGATGTAAATAGTTGACATTTGTTTTGTTTATTTAAAGTAATGATGATGACAGTGCTGATTTCTTGTATGCACTGTAGGCTTGCTAACACTAATTTAAAAAAAAAAAAATAGGTGCTTATTTTTGCATAAAAAGTCTATGGATCTTGCTGTGTCAAAAAGTTCATTATTTTTCTTTTTTGCGAACCCCCTTGTCTTTGTTTCTTGTGTTAAAGTAAAGTTTTACAGCTGTTCAATTTCAATGTGCTAAATCAGAATATTTTCCTTTTAGGAGACATTTATTTCTTCTTTTCATGTTCTTGTGCTTGCGTGCTTCCATTACTTACCTTGTTTTCTGCACATTCAGGGTTCGGTTTCATTATGGTCATCCAGATGTTTTTGATAGACTATTTCACCTTACAAGAGGGGGTGTTAGCAAAGCATCAAAGACTATCAACTTAAGTGAGGATATATTTGCTGGTATGCTCATTCTGTCTAGCTCTTGGTTTCTTTCTTTCTAGTTTTTTCTTTTCCTGTTTTCTCAGTTCGGAAGGGGAAGGTGTTGGTGGTCTTGGCTTACTTTGTTGCTCTTGTGATGACACTATGAATGCAGGCTTCAATTCTACATTACGTGAAGGAAATGTTACTCATCATGAGTACATACAAGTTGGGAAAGGAAGAGATGTAGGCCTTAACCAGATTTCTCAATTTGAGGCGAAAATTGCTAATGGCAATGGAGAGCAGACATTAAGTCGTGACCTATACAGGCTTGGGCACCGTTTTGACTTTTTTAGAATGTTGTCGTGTTATTTTACCACAATTGGTTCCTACTTCAGTACCTTGGTATGTTGCAATTGTGCGTTATTTTTATTCACAGATTTTAAATCTTCCTTTAGTTTTCTAAGCTTCCTCGAATTTCTGTGGCCAGATAACCGTTCTCACTGTATATGTATTCCTTTATGGCCGCCTTTATCTGGTTCTTAGTGGACTTGAGGAGGCATTGAGCAAAGAACCAGCAATTCGTGACAATAAGCCTCTCCAAGTGGCTCTTGCTTCTCAATCATGCGTGCAAATTGGAATTCTGATGGCCCTACCTATGTTAATGGAGATTGGCTTAGAAAGGGGTTTCCGAACTGCACTAAGTGACTTCATACTAATGCAGTTACAATTGGCACCAGTATTTTTCACGTTTTCTCTTGGAACAAAGACCCATTATTATGGAAGGACTTTACTCCATGGAGGTGCAAAATACAGGCCTACTGGTCGAGGGTTTGTGGTGTTTCATGAAAAGTTTGCTGAGAACTATCGCCTTTACTCCCGTAGCCACTTTGTCAAGGGACTTGAACTAATGATTCTTCTTATTGTCTATGAAATTTTTGGCCAATCATATAGAAGTGCAGTTGCTTATGTTTTGATTACAATATCAATGTGGTTCATGGTGGGCACCTGGCTTTTTGCCCCTTTCCTCTTCAATCCTTCTGGTTTTGAATGGCAAAAGATTGTTGATGATTGGACTGATTGGAACAAGTGGATAAGCAACCAAGGTGGTATTGGTGTACCCCCTGAAAAAAGTTGGGAATCTTGGTGGGAGCAGGAACAAGAACATCTTCACCATTCTGGGAAGCGTGGTATCGCTGCTGAGATTTTGTTATCTTTACGATTTTTTATATATCAATATGGTCTTGTTTATCACTTGACCATCACAGAGCATACCAAAAGTGTTCTGGTATGTAAACCACTGCAATTCTAACGCATGTTTCCTCTTTCAAAGTGGTAACAAAGGATTTTTTTTTTTATTTTTTTCATTAATAAACTTTATCTGTGGTTCACAGGTGTATGGCATATCATGGCTGGTTATCTTTTTAGTATTGTTTGTGATGAAGGTGAGAGGCTAATTCCTTACAAATTTGGCTATGAATCAATTCAGAAAGCATTACTTGAGAAACATTTTCTTTTACAGAATGATGTCTTATTTACTGCTATATTGGTAGAGCTGTCAGTAGCACTAATGTGAATTCATTTCTACCATCACGTGATTCATGTTATGGTCAGATAAGGCATTTACTTTATGTTTTCTTGTTTCCTTAACAAATAATTTTATTTCAATTATTATTTTTTGCACTGTTGTGTAGAACTTTCTATATGAGAAATCCATGAAACAAAGGGGGAAAACATGTTGAGCCTGTTTAATTAATTAACATGGGCGCAGGAATCAAATAGAAGGAATGAAAATTCATATTCCTGGTAATTTGATCCTAGGTGAATGCGACTGAAGTGTTGGGATCAGTCAATAATAATCCTCTGTGAGAAAAATGAAAAGATTTAAATTAATTTTGGCCCATGTCTCTTTTTTACATTAAATTTCCACTTAGTACAGAAGCCTCGTTTCACCCAGCGAAGGTAGCAGAGATGGCCTCTCCATTCCTGCGATCAAAACATGGCCTAATTGCCTAATTTATTTTTTCCCATATGATCTTTCATGTATGTTTAACTTGAACATTTCTAGGCACAATAATTTCTGCCGTCCTGTAAGATGTTTTTTACCATGTTGTGTAAGAGATTTTGGCATATATACAAATTTTTTCTAGCATTTGTTTGAGCTTAGAATTAATGCGTTGTTTGGATTGGATTGAGTGGAGTTGAGCATCAGTTCCAGTCCATGAAGAAATTCTTAGAAACTGGAAATATTGCAATTTTAGTGGACTATACATGCATCACTTTTTCTGTCCACTTCTATGAATTTTTTATAAACTTTTTTTGCCTGTTTCATGCAGACTGTTTCTGTTGGACGGCGAAAGTTCAGTGCAGATTTTCAGCTCATGTTTCGGCTGATCAAGGGATTGATATTCCTTACATTTGTCTCCATTCTCGTTACTCTGATTGCACTTCCCCATATGACAATTCAGGACATCATTGTTTGCATTCTTGCCTTTGTGCCAACTGGTTGGGGTTTGCTTCAGGTCCGTGGAATATGTTATTTTCCTATCTATTTATTTGTGGTGTTTAATTTTTGTAGGGAAATGGGCATGAAATATTATCTTGGTTTCAATCTTCAACCTGGTTTTGGCAAGGGCTAGAACTAAAATACTGCAAATTTATGCTTTTACTGGACATGTAAGCTTGAAGTAATGCTTTACATTATGACAATTGATGAGAAGCCTACAAGGCAAGGCGCCTTAGAAATTGGCTTAAGGCACGAGTTTGCTTTTGCTTATTTGCATACCAAGGAGAAGCTTTAGGATGAAGAGTTAAATTGAATCTACAAAAATGCATTTTAGTGAAAATCGAAGTACCAATGGAAGTGTAATTACTATTGAAGACAAAGCGATATCAAAGTGTGAATGATTTCGGTGCCTAGATCTAGGCTCAATCATAATAAGCAAAAGAGAGACTTACATAGATGTTATCGTAGAATTAAGGCATGTTTGATTAAGTAGTAGGATATATCACGTGTCTTATTTGATTTTCGTAGTACTAAAGCACAAAATGTTGGGCAATCAACAAACGTCAATTTGGTAATATGAATTTAGCTGAGGTGAATATACTAGGGTGGGATGTACGATAAAACTACGAGAGTGAAGAGTAGGGCCAAATCAATTCTTAAGATGATATAGGTACTATCTTTTATTTAGCTAAGGTGAATATACTAGGGTGGGATGTACGGTAAAACTCCACCTTTATTGCACTAGTCCCCAAGAAAAATGACGCAGTAGAGATAAAGGACTACAGACCTATCAGCTTGGTGGGTGCAGTCTACAAGATTATTTCAAAGGTGCTTGCAAGCAGATTGAAACAGGTGCTGGAAAATCTTATCTCTGATTCTCAGCATGCTTTTGTGGGGGGAAGACAGATATTGGATGTTAATTTGATAGCCAATGAGATCTTGAACACCAGAATCAAAAGCGAGAAAACTGGATTAATTTGCAAGCGGGATTTAGAGAAGGCTTTCGATCATGTTAACTGGAACTTCCTTATTTATTTGTTGAAAATGATGGGTTTTGGAAATAGATGATGCCAGTGGATAAAATGGTGCATCTCCACGGTTAGTTTCTCCATATTGATTAATGGCTCTCCCGAAGGCTTCTTTCCAGCATCTAGAGGACTAAGACAAGGTGACCCCCTATCACATTTCCTCTATATTTTAGTAATGGAAGTATTCAGCAGGATGATGCAAAATGCTGAAAAGGCAGACTTTATTGAAGGCTTCTCAGCTAGTTCCAGCAATAACAACCTCAGAATATCTCATCTACTGTTTGCAAATGACTCCATAATCTTCTGTGGAGCAGATACTTTTGGGTTTTGAAGCTATAACTGGGATGAAAATAAACCTCAGTAAATTTGAGGTTTTGTCAGTGGGACAGTGCTCAGATCTGGAAGAATTAGCTACTGTTTTAGGCTGCAAAACAAGCTCTCTACCCACTGTTTATTTGGGCATGCCATTGGGAGCCAAATTATCCTCCAAACTGATTTGGGAACCTACACTAGAAAGATGCAGGAAAAGGTTGGCTGAATGGAAAATCAGTTACTTATCAGCTGGTGCAAGAATCACCTTGATTAAAAGTGTTCTCTCTAGTCTTCCAACTTACTATTTCTCTCTATTTCCTGCCCCAATTTCTGTGTTAAAGGAGCTGGAGAAACTTCAGCGAATTTTTCTCCGGGGAAGAACTGAAGAAGTCTTCAAACACAATCTAGTGGACTGGAAAACTGTATGTAGGCCTATTCAATCGGGAGGAGCTGGAATAAGGAAGTTGAGGCTTTACAATGAAGCTCTAATGGGGAAATGGCTCTGGAGATTTGCCTAAGAAGACTCCAGTCTATGGAAACGACTGATAGTTAATAAATATGGAGAGGAGAAGGGAGGTTGGCTTTCAGCTGAGGTTCCCAAATACTTTCGGCACAAGCATATGGAAATGTATAAGAAGGATTTGGTACAATTTTAACAGCTATATTTCATGGAAAGTGGGAAAGGGAGACAGTTTACTGTTTTGGAGTCACAAATGGTTGGAGATGGGCAGCATATCAGAGTTATTTCCTGACATTTATGCCATCGCAACAGATAAGAATGCCACAATCTCAGATTACAGCAAAGGGTTTGGACAGGGAAGAGTTTGGACTATCAAACTGCGAAGAAATATGAATGACTGGGAATTAGAGAGCTTTGGTTCCCTGATGGACCTTCTCTATTCTCTTCAGGTGGAAGACATAGTAAATGCAATGATATGGAAGCAGACACATCAGAATATCTTTACTGTGAAGTCTTTCTACCTTTCATTTCTCGGTGCTGAGAAGGAAAACTTTCCTTGGAAGAAACTATGGAATACCTTGGTCCCCCCAAATATCATTTTCTTTTCCTAGTGTGCTGCAAGGGGGAGGATTCTTACCGTTGATAATCTAAAACTTAGGGGCTACTCTATGGCTAATAGATGTTCCCTATACCTTAGATGCGAAGAGTCAATTGACCACCTGTTCTTTCACTGCACATGGCCTTTCGAGCTGTGGAGTCTCATTTTCTCTTGCTTTGGAGTGCATATGTGCTTTCCCAAAGACCTAATGAGCTTTCTATTAGCATGGTGGGGTTAACCATTGGGAAAGAGGAGAAGGAAGATATGGAATCTGGTACCTTTTTGCTTAATATGGCTGATCTGGAAGGAAAGAAATAGGAGGATCTTTGAAAACAGAGAGAGGACTATTTTGCATGTCAAAAGCCTCTTCCTATCTTGTTTATATAGATGGGTAGAAGAGGGAAGAGAGATTGATCTTTGTTCTTTTATGCAATTTGTTGCAAGTATGCAGTGAATAGGGGAATTGTAATTTTTTCACTTTTCTTTTCAGCATCTCTTCAATGCTATTAATAAAATTTACTTATCTTTTTAAAAAAAAAAAAAGGTACTATCTTTTATTTATATTTATTTAAAAGATTGAATTTACAAACAAATTAGAAATTTTAGATCTTAGAATTCCTAAAATAAAAAATAAATAAATGGTAAGGAATTAATAAATGTAATTCATATCATTTTTATCTTATTATTTGATTGCAAGCCTTTCAAAATTACAATATGTTTCATAATTTATAAGTCATCGATTTGACTCTCAACTGTCCGATGAGTATAGGTATCCAAATTGATACATCACTTTCTTAGAAGTGTTTGTGCATCATATATATATATATATTGATTAAGATGGTTTTGGTATGTACATTAGAACCCAACAGTTCACTTTCTTAGAAGTGTTACTGAGGACAAATGATACCAAAACTTACCTTGCGTTGAAATAATACGAAATGGGTAAATTAAAATTTGTAGTTTGTACCCACTGATTCTTACTTTCGGACCACATCTTTAATTGTAACAACTAAGTCCTCGTACTCGAAACTTTTTCAATATGAATCTTTTGTGAGCTTTCGTTAGGATTTCATTTGTTAAATACCAATGTGACCATTTTAGAAAAGCTTTGCGTGACCATTTAATGGATGGAAACCCTACTAGAATATTATGAAAGGTTAACTTTGTGAGACATGCCACACTTGTGATACTAAAAGATGAATATTAGTTCTGGAATGCCTCAATTCTTCTCCCTTAGTCTATTCATATTAGTTGCTAATACAACCTACTAAGCATGTTTTAACTATAAAATGTTTCAAAACAACTGCTCCCAAAGCAAGTATCATCTTTCAAAAAACTACTTCATATTATGGAATTCCAGATTTGTTTCCTTAATTCTAGAGATAATTTTAGTTAAGTTTATGATTTTTGAAGAAAGAGATTAGGATAATCTGTTATCCAATATCTCTACGATTTTGTTTTCCAATTCTTAGAGATTTCTTATTTCTCCTATAAATCTGAATGTTCTCTGTGAGAAAATATATGAATTAGAGAATTTTTTTTTTTCTACATGGTAGCAAAGCTTTGTTCCAATTCAGTCTCCGTTGAATGTCAACATTAGCCTGTCTGTCGTTTTTTTCTGTCCATTTTTTTTTTTTTCACAATAAAGTGATCGCTAAAGCGTCTAACCACTACCGTCATCAACGATAGTCAACAATTGCAAAACAAGTTTTGTTTCGTTGATCGCAGTCACAGTCGATTGCTTTCTAAGCTTTTGCAGTCGCTGAAACTCATCGTCATCGATAGACCTCACACTTCATCAGTCGCCGATTTCCACAATCACAAGCCTAGACGATCTTCATCCTTTTGTTGTCGTCATTTTCAAGCCTTCTCGCTAGTCATTGATCGTCGTTACCAAACGATCTTCATCCTTTCGCTATCCTCATTTTCAACCTCTCTCACCAGTCGTCAATCGTTGTTTTGTCATCGTCGACGACTCATCATCACAACTTCGAAACCCTAGTCAGGGATAGTCATCACTGTAGGCGTCGTCGGCATTCTTTGAATTGATGACCACATACAGCATGGCCAGCAATGAGCAAGCTTCAACTTCCAGTCAAGAAACGGGCATCACCAGCAACAATGGTGGTGGCCTAGAAAACTCTATTCTTCCCATTATAGGCCATAAATTGAACGGACACAATTTTCTTCAATGATCTCAGTTCGTTATGATGTTTATTTGCGGAAAAGGGAAGGATGACTATCTCACTAGTGATACAATAGCTCCACGGAAGGAAGATCTAAAGTTCTAGGTGTGAAAATAAAAAAATAATATGGTGATGTATTGATTGATCAACTCCTTAAATATTGAAATTGGTGAGAATTTCATGTTCTGTGTCACAACCAAGGAAATATAGGATGTAGCGAAGGAAACCTACTCCAATGATGAAAATTCTGCCGAAGTCTTTGAAGGTGAAAGGTTTACTACATGATTTGCAACCAGGAGGACTATTAGTTACTCAATATTTCAACACCCTTACAAAACATTGGCAACAAGTGGATATATTTGAAGAATTAGGGTTGGACTGTCTTGGATGCAGTATCAAATACAAGAAAATTGTTAAGAACGGAAGAATCTTCAAGTTTTTGTTGGGCCTCAATAAAAACTTAGATGAAGTAAGGGGAAGAATTCTTGGAATCAATCCTCTGCCATCCATCCCAGAGGTATTCTCTGAGGTCTGTAGAGAAGAAATTAGGAAGAAGGTTATGATGGGGGATCGAAGCATCTCTATCACAACTGAAAGTTTTGCTCGTCACTCGTGGAGCAAATTTTTCAGGCAATGAAAATTGAACTAGTAAGGGCAAGCAATGGTGTGATCATTGTTGTAAACCTGAACAAACTAAAGAAACTTGTTGGAAGATACATGGCAAGCCTACTAATTGGAAACCATCGAAATTGCCACTTGATCGTTGGAGCTGTGGCTTTGTGGCCATTGGGGACGAGCATCCAACATCTGAGACAATGCTCTTCATTAAAGAACAAATGGATCTCCTCCAAAAGATGTTCAGTCAATCTCAATCTAACCATGCAATACCTATCGTTGGGACTAGCTTTGTAGCACAAAAATGTAAATTCTAAGTGATACTTAGTGTCAAAAATGAGACACATAGTCCTTGGATAATTGATTATGGTGCCTCTAATCACATGACTAGAAATGCTACTTTATTCCATACTTTCAGCCCCTATTCTGAGAATTTTAAGGTCTGAAATGCTTGTGGGTCCTTATCCACAGTGGACAGTATGGGTTCTCAAAGAACCTGATTTTAAAATCTGTGCTGTTGGTAACCAATCTGACTTGTAACCTCCTTTCCATTAGTAAAATTACAAGGGATCTTAACCACGTATTGTGAATTTTAGGACGTGGACTTGGGGAAGAAAATTGGCAATACCAAAGAGTGTGCGGGGCTCTGCCTTCTTAGAATTGATGCCTCTTTTCTCAAACAAATTCAAGATGCAAGTTGTGTTTCCTTTCCTGCCTTAGTTTGCCAATTCGATAAGGATTCGCTTTCAATTTTTAGTTCCAATAATGATAGTGCAACCATGTTGTGGCACTATAGATTAGGTCGTCCTAGTTTCTTGTATCTAAAAAAAATTTTTCCCTCATTGTTTAACAATAAAAATCCAAAGCTCTTTCAATGTGAGATTTGTCAATTATCCAAACATGTTCGAAACACTTATTTAAATCTACCGTACAAACCATCTCAACCCTTCTCAGTCATTCATAGTGATATTTGGGGACCATCTAGAGTCAATAATGTTTTCGGTGCTAGATGGTTTGTATCCTTTGTTGATAATCACACTCAAACTACTTGGATATTTCTCATGAAAGACAAATCTGAAACTAGTTCAACTTCAGAAACTTTTAACTGCACAGTCCAAAATCAATTTGATGAGGACATCAATTTACAAATTTTTTTCTTATTATTATTATTATTATTTGGACCTATTTGTTTTGGGCTTTATTATTAATGAATTTATATTATTAGTGGTTATTTGGACCCAGTTGTTTTTAGGCTATTTTGGTACTAAGTTTATTTTATTTTAGACATTTGTGTTAGGCTTATGAATTTTTCTATTTAAACTCTAATTAGGGTTAACAGGACATTGATTAGATTGAATAATATTTTGATTATTGCTTGTTCCCTACAGTTGCTATTCTTTTCACTCTCCTACTCCTCCTCCTCCTCTCTTCTTCTTCTTCTTCTTCTTCTTCTTATTCTTCTTCTTCTTTGATTTTTTCTTCTCCTTTATGATCCTACACCAACTTCGGTATCAGAGCAAAGGATTTTACAAACTTTCTAAAACTACGATCACTGTTCTGATTTAAAAAAAAAAAAAAAAAGCAATCGTCGCAGCAGTTGCCGCAGCCGGCATTGCCTTACGCACCCTCAAACCTTTTGAGTACGTTTTCATGCGTTTCTACCAATATTTAATTCCGGCGAACCCCACCATTGGCACCACCTACCTCCGGTGACCAGCCAACGACCTCCGGGCACCTCTGGCGAAGTACAAAATAACCACCACACTTCGGCGATCTGACCTATGCACCGACGAAGCTCTGGCGACTTCCGGCGAAATTTCGGCGAGTTTTCGACGAACCTCCAGCGACTTTCCGGTGAATTCCAGAACACTCTATTAGTCTATTTTGGCAGATTCCAAGCCAACAGGATAGCCAACTACCTATTCAGATGTTTTAAAAGTGGGCACTTCACATAGTTTGGAGCAAAGGCTTGGATTATGGTACAATTCTTTCATTGTTAATTATGATAAACACTTATATTATATGGCAGTCCGAATTGCATAAATTTGAGTTTAAACCTTACCCATTTGTTTCATTTATCCTAGTTCCTATTACCATTTTGAATTTAGTTGATTGTTGTCCATCTTAAAAAAAAAAAAAAAAAAAAAAAAAAAAAGAAAGAAATCACTCATCCTTTGCTTGCCTAAATTATTTGTTGAGTTTCATTTATTAGATTTGTCATTCCTATTTAAGCATATTAGGATTTTATATTTTTATTACTCTCTTTTTCAGTTTTCATTAATATCAGCATTTAGAAAAAAATTGCTTCTGTCCTTTTACCATAAATTTTGAAAACCAATCACATTGGAGTAATAAAGTAAGACTTCGTTCTATTTATCAAACTTATGTCAAAGATACTCCTTATTTTAGTGGCATTATCGCGCCTCATGAGTTTCTTGATTGGGTAGATGATATTGAATACATTTTTAACTATCACGACTTGTCTGATGACTAATGTATTCATCTGGCCAAAACAAGATTGACCAATTATGCTAGAGAGTGTTGGCAAACAATCAAATTATACCACAGACCTATTACTCGATGGGCCTTGACGAAACAAATTTTGAGCGATTGATTTGCTCTTAAAAGTTTTATAGATAAGACACGGTCTCAGTTAATGCATCTTAAATAGGAGGATTCTTTTGTTGATGATTATTTTGATCAATTTAAAACTCTTAGGAAGTGGTCTAACTTTCGAAATGAGCCTTGAGCCATCAGTAGATTTGTCCTTGGATTAAGGCCTTGCATCCGTGAGGTAGTTTAGCGATACACTCATAAGACAACAAATGGAGCTTATTTCAAAGTTTTAGAAATTGAAAAATATTATGAATTTGAGTCTTATGAGTCTATGTCAGAGTCAAAGTGCCCTATACAAACCATTGAATACAAACCATTGAGTTACAATGTCCATCTCCTAAACCTAGCGCCCCTATTGTTTCTGTTGACACTTGTTATTTTCTTATTGATTCTTTTCTTTTGACATTTGATCATGACGAATCACCAAATCCTCAAAATATGTCTGAAGTGGTTGAATTGGTTCCACCATTATCTTATCTTGATTTTGTTGATTTCTTTGAGGACATCATAAATAATGATCGTCAAGATTGCATAGACTTTATCATTGGTAATGGTTACTTTTTCAGGTGATATTATTTAAGCATCTCAAGAGTTTAACTTAGTGACTTCATCAGTTGAGAGTTATTTGAGTTTATGTCCAAGTTATTCTTCCGTGAGATCATTCAATTACACGAGTCCTCCTCACTTCTAGTATATAACAGACATTCTTGCATATATTGAACAGTTTCTCTTACAAGTTGTGTGGCATCTCTTACTGCTATTCTATTGATCTCATTGAGTTTCCAACCACTTATTTTTCTTTGAGGGATTCAAATTTGACAAGTTCAGTTGCATCATCCCTCGTCATTTTTTCTCAACCATGTATTCCACCCCTTTTTAATGATGCTAATATTAAATGGCAAATTGGATTGAGTAATAACTATTATAAATTTCCTATTGATGTTTTTGATGGGAATATAGACTTTAATGGATGTAACTCAATAATGACTTATGCATTGCCTGTTTACTACCCCGTATAATCTTGTGAAAATTTGCATGGCAAAGATATTGAACCATTTTTTATCCTTTGCAATCCCGTACGCAATGCAATTGTTTTTACATTGCCATGTGGTATGAGTTTTGTCGTAATTTGCCATGTGGAGAACTTATTACCTTGTCGAGACATCTTTGGGCCTCAAATATTATTTGCAAGTTATGGCGATGTTTTCGTACCAGTTCCAGTTCCCTCACCTCTTCAGTGGTGTCTATTTGTGTTCAATATTCAGGACCTCATTTTCCTACAACTTCAAAGATGTCTTATCAAGTGAAAAATGCAAACTGATAATAGTGCCAGGTTTTCAACTCGACGGACTCAAGTTCTTCTCAGTCCGAGAGAGTTGACGGGAACATCAATTTACAAATTTTTTTTATTATTATTATTTATTATTTAGACCTATTTGTTTTGGGCTTTATTAATAACGAATTCATATTATTAGTGGTTATTTGGACCTAGTTGTTTTTGGGCTATTTTAGTACTAGGTTTATTTTATTTTAGGCCTTTGTGTTAGGCTCATGAAATTTTTCTAGTTAAACCCTAATTAGGGTTAACAGAATATTGATCAGATTGAATAATATTTTGATTATTGCTTTTTCCCTACAGCTGCTATTCTTTTCCCTCTTCTTCTCCTCTTCTCATCTTCTTCTTCTTCTTCTTTGATTCTTTCTTCTCCTTCACGGTCCTACACCACAATTCCAAGCCAAAATCCAAGTTCTTAGAACTGACAATGCTAGAGAATGCCTTTCATTCTATTCTCGGGGAGTACTTATTGAGCAATGGCATAATTCATCAAATTTCTTGTGTTGACACTCACAATAAAATGGAGTTGCCGAAGGGAAAAACCAACACCTACTAGAAGTTGCCCAATCTTTCTTTTTTACAATTCATGTACAAAAACATTTATGGGGAGAGGTACTCACAGCTGCATATCTTATCAATAAGATGCCATCTAGAGTTCTAAAATTCCAAAACCCTTGCCAAACCCTTATCCATGCCCATCCCCAAACTATGATCATCTCCTCCTTACCCTTAAAAGTGTTCGGTTGCTCTGCCTTTATTCGTGTTCACCACCAACACAAAAGTAAACTTGATCCCAAAACGATAAAATGTCTTTTTCTCTGGTATTTTCCCAATCGAAAAGGTTACAAAATGCTATTCGCCTACCGCTAGGAAATTCTACACTTTTCTAGATGTAATCTTTTTCGAAAACCAACCTTTCTCCTCCAAAACTTGTATTCAAGGGAAGAACTCAAACACAAATATCAGTTTTAGCTTGTTAGAATAAGGGAATTTTCTTCTGTTATTTGTTTCTATATTTATCCTTAATTAGTTAAATTATTAGGAAACATATTATGTATTTTTGGATAGCCAGTTGGCATTAATAGTATATATACATGGTTAATGGTCTGGTGAAGATCAATTAACTTTTTTTCATTATACTCTGATTTTTAAGTTGGTATCAGAGCCCCTTTTCTTCAATTTTTTTTTTCCCGCACCAAAAAAAAAAAAAAAAACCCTAACCACGTTCAATGGCGGCTGTCGTCGATGTCTTCCGATGAGCATTACCGATGTTTGATCTCGCTGATGCCATCGCTGCTCGTTCGATGTAACCCACTGCTGATTGTTTGATCCTGCTGATGCTAGTTCATTGCTCGTTCGCTGCTCGTTCAATCTCGATGATTCCGATCGTTCGCTACTTGTTCAATCTCAACGATTCCATCATTGCTTGCCACTGTTTGCTTGCCGCCACCCTTATCATTGCTCGTTGCTGCCGGTCGAAACCCTAGATAAATCCATTGCAGTTCGTCGTACATGCTCGCTCGACTATTCTATCCGTATGTGATACTGCTTGATAGTCGCTGGTCTTCTCTGATAGTCGTTGGTCTTTTCTGACGGTTGCTGCCTGACACATCGCTGTCTGTTGGATTTTTTTTTTCTGGACTTGGTATTCTCCGTTTCCTGGTATTTATTTATTTTTTTCGGGGGATTTCTGTTATTTTTTTCTATCACATGGCTGAAGAGAGTTCCTGTTGTTGATTCAAAATCAATATTAATTAGAGATGCAGATGTTCCTCATTCTATTACTTCTAAAAGATTGAATGATATAAATTATTTAGCTTGGGCCCATGCGGTGGAATTTCTTACTGACCTTCCACCCAAACCAGATGATAGTATGTACGATGATTGGGTTAGTGAGAATTCTGTTGTCATGGGATGGTTATGGCACAGTCTTGAGCCTCAAATTGCTACTACAGTGGAATTTTGTGACTCTTCCAAAAAAATTTGGGATTCCCTTGCTGATTCGTTCTCTCAACAAAGTAATATTTCACGAGTTTTTGAATTATATGAGCAAATATTCACCACCAAACAAGCTGGTCTTTCTCTTTCTGAATATTATAGTGTTTTGAAGAACCTTTGGGATCAGTTGTTACAGCATCGGCCCTTTACTCCAGATTTGGGCCAGCAAAAGCAGCACTAGGAAGATTTTATGATTGCTTCTCTTCTTTCTGGACTTGATTCAGATCTGCATGATTTCAATGATCAAATTCTTGCCAGTGAGACATTACCTACTGCTGCAAATGCTTATTCTCGCTTATTGCGATCATCCTTAGGCCGTCATTCACTTGTTCAGCCCTCTACTTCAAAAGCATCTGCCTTGATCTTTAATGATACCTCTGGTGGTAACACGCGAGGACGTGGGGGTCGCTCTTCTCGGAGTTTAAACCGTGGTGGTCGCTCTTCTCAGGAGCGAGGAGATCGCAAATGTACTCACTGTGGATGTACCAATCATACCGAACCATATTGTTGGGCTAAGTATGGACGGCCAGATCAAGTTCACCATGTGTTTGATGGTTCTCCTACTGTGGGATCCTCTCAGTCAATGCCAGTTGCTTCAAAAGCCTCAGATTTTAGCAATCACAAAGACCTTACCACCCAGCTTAGTGAACTGCTGCAAACTCTTCGGACATCCCATTCTTCTACTTTTACTACTACCTTAGCAACTTCAGGTAATGTGGCTTGTACCGTGTCCACTCCTTCCTGAGTCATTAATTCTGGTGCAAGCTCTCATATTTCTGGTAAATTTTCCGTCTTCTCTCAGTGAAATTCTGTTAATCATCATGTTGTTCTAGCTGATAGATCATCTCGTCCTGTACAAGGGCAAGGAGTTCTTTCTCCTCATTCTTCAATTCATTTACCTCATAGCCTTATATCCCTAACTTCCCATTCAATTTATTATCTGTTAGTCAGTTGACTAAAACCCTACATTGTTCTGTAACATTCTCTCCTACCTCGTGTATGTTTCAGGACCTCAAGACGAAGAGGACGATTGGTTTGGGGCATGAGAAAGGCGGGCTTTACTACCTGGACCCTGCAAGCTTTATTGCTACTACAACTTCTTCTATTATAAGTGCTACAGTTTCCCCCCTTCAGTGGCATTTTCGTCTTGGGCATCCGTCTTTAAATAAATTGAAGTCTGTTATTTCCCATTTGAGTCATGTATCGAGTCTAAAATATGAGGCATGCCAACTTGGCAAGCACCACCGTAGTTCTTTTTCCAGTCACGGTGTTAGTCGTCAAATAGAATCTTTTAATTTAGTTCATACGGACACATGGGGACCCTCTCGTATTACTAGTATTAATGGTTACCAATATTTTGTTATTTTTGTTGATGGTCATTCTCACATGACTCGGTTGTTTTTGATGAAAAAGCGATCCGACTTACCTTATATTGTGACTCGCTTTTACAATGAGATTTTTACCCAATTTGGCAAACGTATCAAAATTTTCCGTTCTGATAATACTTTGGAATATGTGCAATCTGTTATGGCTTCTTTTTGTATAGATCGAGGGATTATTCGCCAAACCACTTGCATTCATACCTCACAACAAAATGGTGTTGCCAAGCGGAAATATCGTCATTTACTTGATGTTGCTCGTACTATGATGTTTAATATGCACGTGCCAAAACATTTTTGGGGGGATGCTGTCCTTACTGCCTGTTTTCTTATCAATCGTATGCCATTTGTTGTATTGGGTAACAAGTCTCCATTTTCCATTCTGTATCCTGTTGGTAACCTCTTTCCTCTTACTCCTCAAGTTTTTGGTTGTGTTGCCTTTGTTCATATTCTTGATCCTGGTTTAGATAAGTTGCCTCCTCGTTCTCGAAAATGCATCTTTCTGGGATATTCTCATACACAGAAAGGGTATCGTTGTTATCACCCGTCATCTCATCGGTATTTTGTGAGTGTTGATGTTACTTTTTTTGAGTCTACTACCTCCTTCTCCACTTCTGGGACTCAGTTATCCCATGATCTTCTTCCTAGCACTCAGGGGGAGTCATATCCTTGTTCTCATGAGGGGGAGACTGGTCAAAACGAAAGTAGTCCCACTTTACCTCTTTCTCAATCTTCTTTGCAGGAATATCAATACAATCGAAATAATCAGAGTGTGCCCTTGCAAGTGTACCAGCGGATTCAAGAGAGACCAGTTGTTTCTTATGGCCTATCCAATTCGTCCGACTTATCTGAGGATCCACCACGTAGCACTGACGATGATCTACCCATTGCTTTACGTAGAGGTAGGCGTGCTTGCACCCAACATCCCATTGCCAAATTTGTGTCCTATCATCGTATTTCTCCTTGTTTGCATTCCTTTGTTTGTGCTTTGTCTACTGTTTCTCTTCCAGTCTCACTCCGAGCTGCATTATCTTCTCCTGGATGGAAGCATACCTGGGAGCTGGTACCATTACTTTCTGGAAAGCAACCCGTGGGATGTTGTTGGGTTTATAATGTGAAGTATCTTCCAGATGGTTCTATTGAGAGACTCAGCCTATGTTGCTCGGACTCCGGACTCGAATCGGGTGCGGGTGTGAATATGGGTGTCGGATAATGCAAGTCTAGAGAATAGAGGATACGCGGATATGGATCCGAATTCGGATATGGGTACTGGGATACGCCATGTAATTTTTTAATTATTTTATAAATTAATATTATAAGTATATATTTTTAATTATTTGTCGTTTGCCCTTTCGTATCCCCATGTAATTTTTAATTATTTTATAAATTAATATATAAGTATATATTTTTAGTTATTTGTAGTTTGCCCTTTCGTCTACTGACTCTCTCCCTCTCTCTATATATAATGCATAAAATGGAAGAGAAAAAGTCTTATGCACAAATGGAATAGCAAAAGTCTCACATGGGGAATGTTTCTATTAGTGTAATTAATATTAATGTAATTAATAGCTTGCTTGGGACATGTGACTTCTATTTAATATACATAAAGGTCGTAAAATTTAATTATATTTGTGTAATCAATACAAAGAAGACAAAAGTTTAAAGCCATCCAAAGAACCCTTTGGGATGGAGAACACCATAGCCGGAGAAGTTCAAAATAGATGATTCCTTCAACTAATCATCACAGTCGTATCCGGATTGAAAGTGTCGTATCCGACTCCGCACCCGCACCCGCACCCACACCCGCACCCGAGTGGGTACTCCATAGTTTTGGGGGATTCGCGCAACTTAGCTCAAAGCACGCCTTGTTGCTAAAGGCTATACTCAGACTTATGGAGTTGATTATTTGGAAACCTTTTCACCAGTTGCTCGTCTGAACTCTGTTCGTATATTTCTTGCTGTAGCTGTGAGTCGCTTTTGGCCTCTTTACGAGTTGGATATTAAAAACGCATTTCTCCATGGTGAGCTTCATGAAAAAGTTTACATGGAGCAACCCCCTGGTTATGTTGTCCCTGGGAGTGAACACTTAGTTTGCAGATTAAGACGTGCCTTATATGGTTTGAAGCAGTCTTCTCGTGCCTGGTTTGATCGCTTCAGTGATGTTTTGTTAAAATATGGTTTGAAGCAGTCTACTTCAGATCATTCTATTTTCACTCAGCATTCTTCTTCTGGTTCCATTATTTTGATTGTATATGTTGACGACATTATTATTTCAGGGGATAACGTCTCAGGTATTACTAATTTGAAGTCTCATTTAAGCCAACTTTTTCACACTAAAGACTTGGGTGCTCTTCGCTATTTCCTTGGCATAGAAATAGCACGATCTTACGCAGGACTCACTCTTTCACAGCGCAAGTATGTGTTGGATCTTCTATCTGAAACATGCTTACTTGGTTCTCAGCCCGCTGATACTCCTATGGATACATCTGTCAAACTTAATGATACTACTGGCACGCCGTTCTCTGATGTTGGTCGCTATCGACGCTTGGTTGGAAAATTGATCTATCTTACCGTCACTCGCCTGGATATTACATATGCTGTGGGTGTTGTTAGTCAATTTATGCATGCTCCCTGTTCATTACATTTTGAGGCAGTGTGTCGTATCTTACGTTACTTGAATGGCGCTCCCGGTCGAGGTTTGTTATATCGACCATCATCTCTTTCTGTGATTGGTTATAGTGATGCTGACTAGGCTGGGAGTCGTACTGATCGTCGCTCTACCACTGGCTATTGTACTTTTATTAGGGACAATCTTGTCACTTGGCAAAGCAAGAAACAAAATGTTGTCGCTCGTTCTAGTGCCGAAGCTGAATATCGTGCCACAGCTCATACAACAACTGAGATGCTTTGGGTTCGATCACTCTTGCATGATTTTGGTATAAATGTTCCTCAACCGATGTCTATGTTTTGTGATAATCAGTCTACCATCTTTATTGCCAATAACCCTGTGTTTCATGAGCGCACGAAACATATTGAAGTTGATTGTCATTTTATTCGAGATTGTTTGAAGAAGGGTGATATTTGCACGCCATATGTGTGCTCGGAATCCCAATTGGGCGACATTCTTACCAAGCCTTTGTCTTGATCCTCTTTCCAGCGTTTGTCTATCAAGCTGGGCATGTTTGATTTGTATGCTCCAGCTTGAGGGGGAGTGTTAGAATAAGGGAATTTTCTTATATTATTTGTTTCTATAGTTATCCTTAATTAGTTAAATTATTAGGAAACATATTATGTATTTTTGGATAGCTAGTTGGCATTAATAGTATAGATACATGGTTAATGGTCTGGTGAAGATCAATTAACCCTTTTCCATTATACTCTAATTTTTAAGTTAGCTAAATAAGGATCCTCACCCCATTATGTTGTTTGTACCAACTCCTTCCCAAAATGTCCAGTCCAAACCCATTGACAACACAGATTCTCAAAACCTCAACCAACGTGCGACTAACAAAGAGTTACTTGTTTATTCAAGGAGGCAAAAAAACCCAAGAGGTGGTAGAACATCATACACTTCCTGAGCAAAACCAAGAGTCCACTTCAAGTTCAGACAATCCTAATCCTCCTCGGTAACACAGTTCATGAAGCTTGTCCTATTGTTTCGTCTAGTAATGATCTTGATATACCTATTGCCCTAAGGAAATGTGTTAAATCTTGTACACGACACCCAATTTCCAATTTTGTGTTTTATGAAGGTTTATCTCCAAGTTACCGTGCCTTTGCTACTAATCTATCCAACATAGAAATTTCAAACAGTATTCAAGAAACTCTTAATAAACTAGAATGTAGAGGAGCTATTAAAGAAGAGATTTGTACTTGGGAACTCACTGAATTACCTGAAGGGAAACAACTTGTGGGATGCAAATGGATCTTTATTGTCTAATACAAAGCTGATGGATGTATAGATCGATATAAAGCAAGGCCATTACAAAAGGATTTTCTCACACATATGGAATTGACTACTAGGAAAAGTTTGCTCTTGTGGAGAAACTGAATACAGTCCGGGTATTGTTATCTTTGGCAGCCAATTTAGATTGGCCTCTTCACCAGTTAGATGTCAAAAATCCTTCCTAAACATTGTTTTGAAAGATGAAGTCTACATGGAAATTCCTCCAGAAATTGAATCAACTAGTGATGCCAACAAGGTCTGTAAACTACAGAAGTTATTGTATGGCCTCAAGCAGTCTCCAAAAACTTGGTTTGACAGGTTCAAAAAGACAATAAAAAAGCCCGGGTATTATCAAGGGTAGTCAGATCATGCATTATTTATCAAACACTCACTTGAAGGGAAAATTTTATTTTCATTGTGTATGTAGATGATATTATTCTAGCAGGAGACTGGAAAGAGGAGACGAACAAGTTAAAAGCAATTCTCGCCAAGGAATTTGAAATCAAAGGTCTCAGAGCTCTCAAATACTTCCTAGGCATAGAAATTGCTAGATCAAGTAAGAGTATTTCGGTTTCTCAACGTAAATACACTCTGGACTTGTTAAAGGAGACAAGAATACTAGGATGTAAGCAAGCTGACACTCCTATGGATCCATGATGCTGTATATCGAATCCTCACGTATATAAAAATGACACTAGGCATGGGTCTATACTTTTGAAAGGGAACAAACAAAAAATTGAATTTTTTTCAGATGCTGAATGGACTGGTTCTATAACCGATTGAAGATCCACCTCTGTTTTTGTACTTCTGTTTGGGGCAATCTTGTTACATGGTGAAATAAAAAGCAGTCCATAGTTGCAAGGAGCAGTGCTGAGGCCGAATTCAAAGTTATGGCACATAGCATATGCGAAGGAATATGGCTGAAAAAATTACTTGCAGCGTTACAAATTCCAACCAAAAAGTCGATGAAGATGCTCTGTGACAATCACACAGAAATAAGTATTGCAAAGAACTCGGTCCATCATGACAAAACTAGAGATGTGGAAATTGACTATCACTTCATTAAAGAGAAAATCGAGGAAGGAATAACCAAAATGACCTGCACTCCTACATGTTTTTAAACTGCAGATATTCTTACAAAGGCTCTTCCAAGAACCAATTTTGAAGCTTTGATCATCAAGCCGAGAATCATTGACATTTATGCCCCAGCTTGAGGTGGAGTGTAGAATCCTAGATTTGTTTCCTCAATTCTACAGATCATTTTAGTTTAGTCTATGATTTTTAAATAAAGAGATTAGGATAATCTGTTATCCAATATTACGATTTTATTTTGCAATTCTCAGAGATTTCTTTCCAGTTGTTAGTTGCTAGAATCATGGAGATTTAAATGCCTGATTTGTGGTCATATTTCTCCCATAAATCTGAATGTTCTTTATGAGAAAATATATGAATTAGAGATTTTTTTCTTTCTACACATAGTATTTAGAAATTTTCTAGTCTTTCCAAGTCTTTTATTCTTCCAAAGTCAAAGAAACATCTTCCCAAAAAAAAAAAAAAAAATATTTGCATTCATCCAAACGTTGTAGTTTTTTGGAAGTTAAAAACAACAATATAATTCATACATCCATCACTTCATCCTTCACGGGTGAAAGAACTTGTCACAAGTTATCATCTAACTCTCTGTGATAAAAAGCACAACTCCGTGCACAAGACTCTTACATTGCGGAGTATGCTGATAAATCTTGAAAATTGAAAAGAGAATGAGTATTGATTGTTGAGGATGTCCAATCTTGTAAGCATTTTCGTTGATCTTCTTGAGTGTCCAACGTAGACCAATTTCTGTCTCTTTTAGCTGCTTGTAAGAGCCCTGTAGAAATCTGTCTCTCTTCAAGTTACCCCACACAAAATCTCCTCCTTCAAAAACTGACATAGCCATCCATTGCTTTCTTAAAGTTTTTTTGTTTTCACTTCTTCATGAATTCTTACCATGGTAGTAGCAACACCTTTAGCCTTCATATTGGATGAGGAAGTAGCAATGGGTGCAAGATCAAGATAGTGTTGCAGGGCTTCTCCGTGAACTGTCTTTGTCGAAAAAACAAGCTCCTGGATGTAATGGTTTGACACCATTAAGGTTGTCATAGCGTCTATTTCTATGAATAGACCTGTACAAATTAGGAAATAGTTACAATTACACACTCCCCATCAAGCTTGAGCGTTAATATAATAGGTTCCAAGCATGATATAAATGAATTTGAAATTGTACAACCTATGCAAATACCCAATATGATAATGCTTCAAAAAACTAAACAACTATCAAATATACAATACCCAATGTGAAATTAGATGCAAGGGTTTTTCGATTCAATATGAGATTCACACAAACAATCCACAAAGTGACACAAGATTGTTCACGAGGAAACACCTTTTTCAAAGGAGAAAAACTCCGGATCCTTAATGTGGACCAGATTTGGAAAAAGAAAATATATATACATATTCATTATAAATAAAAAGTTAGAAGGATCTCAATCGAGAGAATACAAGTTTTCCCAATCAAAGTCATCTCTTGATCTACTTGATTTAGATATTTCCTTCTTTCCTTGCTAGTCACCGCCAATACACATCTTCTGTGAAGTTCCACCCACTTCAACCACAGTAGAATTTCTCTCCCACTCGAGACTGCAGTTGTAGATCTGGGATTCAAGAACCAAGTTATTTTGCTAAAGAAATCTGTGTGTGAGGATGCTGGATAATCTAGGTTGGATAGCCTCTCATTGGTTTTTGCTCTAAAGGAAATGTTAGATTAGGTTTGGGGAAAAAGCTATTTAGCTTAGAAAATGTTTGAGGGTATTTGTAGACTGAGAAAAGTTTTAAAAACCATGTTGTGTCACTGTACAAAAAAAAAGGGGCAACATTGTGGGCAGGTCGTGAGCACTTCGCAGGCATGGGTTCTCAATCTGCTCATGAAGCATACTAGAATATGAGGCTGAAAACTAGCAGACTTTACGGGCAAGTCATGGGCAAACCCTGTGTGTGAGCTGCTCAAGAAGCTCTCTGGAATTTCATCCCATTGTGCAACAAAAACTCACAAGCATGTCGTGGCCAACGCTTGGTTGCAAGCTGCTTATGAAGAAGGTTTTTCAGTTGAATCATATCTCAGCTATTCTCCCGTCCTTCTATCATTAAAATCTTCGCTTAAACATCCTTCAAAAGAACTGATGGAATATCCAAACACTCTTTGGCATGTGTCCAAATACTTGACTTGAATAGCACAAATGACTAGACGACATTGTGACATTCTAGACCATAAAAACTAACACGGGTTAGCAATTATAATCAAAATGTTTGCTCGAAGATTGCCAACATAAAAATATTATATACAAGAACTAGCAAAATTGAACTCGAGAATCTCAAGGGCTTTAGTAAACAAGTTACCTAGTTGGTCGTTAGATCGAACATGACCAATTTTGATGGTATTATGTAGAATCTTCTCCTTGAAAAAGTGACAATTTACCTCAATATATTTAGTTCTTTCATGAAACACTGGATTAAAGGTAATATGAATCGCAATATTTGTCTCCCAACAAATCCGCTAGTTGTGAATGAAGAACTCCCAACTCTTTTATTAAATTTTTTACCATGTTAAAACTCTCAGCTCAAATCCAATTGGTGAGGAATGGAATGGTTCATTAGGATCTTATACTAGTTTGGGAAGTACAATTTTAACGACATGGGTATATACTCCAACATGCCACCTCACAAGCTATACCTTTTTGCACGTGGAGAGGTAGAGAGTGCCCCAACCATGAGAAGTGCACATGCAAGAGATTGAGAAGTGGATGTAGGATGAGTTCCCTCAAAACCTTTTTTTGATACCATGTCACAAAAACAAGCTTTTGGTTGTAAGAGTTTGACAAAATTAAGGTTGTCATAGCATCGGTTTATATTAGGGATCTATACAAACTAAGAAACAGTTACAATTAAAATCAATCATAATCACCTATTCTTGGAAGGAATTAATCACTATATACCTACCATATTTACAACCTATCTCCGATAACCCAAATGTACTTTCCTTGATAGAATGATTTAGCACATAGTCATAAGTAAGTTAAGCTTGTGGTAATGCAATTAGGTCTTTTTGCCACTAAATTGCTAATGAAAACTCCCAAGGTTTAATTCACAACCTTGGTTTGTACATCCATTTGTTGGTGATAAGCACTATTATGGAGCAAATTAGTACCAATTCTCTTCGACAAGCATCTCCATAAGTGACTAAGAAACTTAATACCCCTCTCTAAAACAATGGATCTGGAAACACCCTGATGCTTCCCCGCCTCATTAAAATAGAGATTCGCAATATAGGAGGTATCCATAGTCATCTTACATGGAATAAAATAATTCTATTTTAGAAAAGCAATTAGGTCATTATCTCTTTGAGTTATAGGTAAGCCGACCACAAAATCCATAGTAACATCTTCCTATTGAGTATTAGAAAGGACCATGGAGTTTTAACAACCAGTAGCTTGAGTTTGACCCTTACAAGTTGACATATCAGACACATATTCACAAAATGGGTGGCATCTCAATAAATTTTTGGCCAAAAGTATTTTTCTTTTTACAATCAAGATGGTTTCTCTCATCCAAAGTATCCTCTGAAACGTCATGAATGTAGCTCCTAGATATTCTCTCAAGGATCATTTGGAAATGCACAAACAATTCCCTTTAAAGATAGAGTCATTGGTGCAACGTTGCCAAACTCCAAATCATCTTAATTATGCGTGTCTTTAATTGCATCAAAACCTTTAAGTTGCACACTATGGAATTGAGAAGAAATAGCCGCTTGCTTAGAGCATTTGCTACTTTGTTTTAGTTTCCACTTTTACGTTTCAACCTTGGATTTACATTTCCTTGATTGTGGATGTGCTTGAGGTCTTCACAATCACAATTTATAGTGAATTATCTTTGATTCAAATAAGAACGTTAATGCCACGACTTGAACAATTGAGTAGAACTCATCATGGTAAATTGATTATTGCTTCCTTGCTTCATTGAATTTCTTGCTAAAGAAAGCAACATAATGTCCTTTGCAAAGTACCTTACCAATGCCAACATGAGAGGCATAACAGTCCACCTCAAAATCTTCTCAAAGTTTGGTGAAGCCAACTTTAGAGCGCTGGATAGTTTACTTTTCACAAGTTGAGAGCTCTTTTTGACCTCTAATGTCTACTTGAATTCACCTTATGTCATCCAATCAGTCAATGGAGCTGATAAAAAAGGCATCCCGATGTGCAAGGCTCCCACATTGTGGGGTTTGGGGAGAGTCAAATATAGGCAACTTTTCTTCTACAAGTAGAGAGTTTGATTTGAGGGTCTGAAACCTTAACTCCTAGGTCACAGTAGAACAACCTTACTGCTGCTCCAAGGCCTCCTTTTATCCATCAATTAGACTAAGATATTGCTAAAATATTTTGATGAATCACCTATAAAATGATGCCCCATCCATGGAAACTTCTTGCGAGGTTTTTTGTGTCAGTAGTTCTTGGATATCTTTAATCATCTCGTCGTTGAACTCTAATTCATGTGGAAGTCATGACAAAACCTCAGAAGGTTATGGGTCACAAGAGCACACCTTTTGAGGTATAAATTCTTCTACCCCTTAAAGTGGTTAGAAAAACCCTCAAATGTTTTATCCAAAAAAAAAAAAAAGCAACAACAACAACAACATCAAATGTTCTACGTGCTCATTTTTTCATGACCATATACCAGAATATTGTCAAAATAAACAATAAACTTTCCAATGAAAGGATGAAGGACTTGATTCATTACCATCATGAAAGGTGCTAGGAGAATTTTTGAGGCAAATGGCATAACATGTCATTCATATAATTCTTCCTTCGTCTTGAAATTGGTCTTTTACCTGTCGCCAGGCTTGATTTGAATTCGGTAGCCACTTCTAAGATTGATCCAAGCATATCAAATATATTGTCAATTCTTGGAATTGGAAAATGATATTTGATCGTAAGCCGATTAATAGCATGACTATCAATACACATTCTCCACATACTATCTTTCTTTTGAGCTAGTAAGACGGTAAGATTTGTGGCACAAATGAGGATGCTAAGATAAATGCGTTGTAATACAAGAATAAATAGGATAAGAAATGAATATATTTGAAAGAAATTATAACGACACCAATAGAAGATGAATTGAAAGAATGTCATTTGAGATGTTTTGATTACGTCCAACTTAGACCTATAGAGATATACCACTAAATAAGAGTGATTGGTTTTAAGAGAATTATATGGATTGAAATTGTGAGGGGGGGAAATAAACCTAATTTTAAATAACATCACGGATAATATACCTTTGGTAAAAACCTAATTTTAAATAAATCATAATCAAGGTTTCCTGCAGCCAGCCACAAGTAATTAGGAAGTGGCTTAGTTGAGTTGTGTACATTATAAGAAGCAGTGCATAACACATATGCTGGTGCTGTTTGGTGCATTAGTCTTCCGTGGTGGTTAAAAAAAAAAAAAAAAGAAGGAATTAATATGTGATGACCATATAATCTTTCGATTTAGTACCTTTTTTTTAACTATACAGAGTTTCCTACCTTTTTAAGTGAAGTTGTAGATCCAAATTCTGTGTAACATTCTGAATATAACAATCGTTTCAGGACTCATAATCCTGCTGAAGCAGAATATACAGTAATCTCAAAATTTTTATTGAAACCAAATTGTGCTATAGCTAGGATGGTCACTGCTGCCAAGTATAGAAAGTCTATATTTACTTATTTGTTTTGTTTTTATGGGATACAAAGATAATACCGTGTGGATTTGTGGACACAGTTGCTCCAGTGCAGTTCTTTTATGAAAGCCTAAGCTTTTTTCCCATTCTCTCTTACAGATTGCTCAAGCTTGCAAGCCTCTTGTAGTACATGCTGGGTTCTGGGGATCGATTCGAACGCTTGCTCGTGGCTATGAAATTGTGATGGGTTTGCTTCTTTTCACCCCTGTTGCATTTCTTGCCTGGTTTCCTTTTGTTTCAGAATTTCAGACCCGCATGCTGTTCAACCAAGCATTCAGCAGAGGCCTACAAATTTCGCGTATTCTTGGCGGCCACAGGAAGGATCGCTCATCTCGTCATAACAAGGATTAATCTGAGTGCTAGATACTCAAATTTTATTGTCTGGTCCTCAAAACACCCTCAAAAGATTTAACAGAATTCTTGAAGCTAATTTTGTTGAGGTTCTTTATTTCAGTTGCTTCTGTAATTATTATGCGCATGCGCATTAGTTTTTGGGGTTAGAATCAATCTAGTTTTGCCGTCTATGCATGCATATTATAGAATTCATTTTTTCACTAAATTATGGATTTTCCTAATATTAGATTCCTCCAGTCAAAGAATTTTTTTTTTTTTTTGTATTTATTTATTTTTTTATCGGTTGTTATTCATATCATATTGTTATTTTTTTGGGTACGTTCAAAAACATGATGCACTAAGCAAAAAAATATATCATATTATATATACTACTATAAAAAGTCTCAATATTTGAAAATTTTTTTTTAACTACTTTACCCCTATTTTTTTCAATTTAACTCAACTCTGTCATTTCATTATTTTGATCCAACTCTTTAACTCAACTCTACTAAAATTTTTAATGATAGTACATTAACTTTTTTTGACTACTTAATTCCTATTTTTATCAATTTAACTCAACTTTGTCTTTTCATTATTCTGATCCAACTTTGTAACTTAACTCTATTAGAATTCTTCATGAGAGTGCATTATTATTATTATTATTATTATTATTATTTTTCAGTTTAACTAAATTTTAATTCACATTTGTAATACTATTTCACTAGAATTATTCATAATGGTGCATGTCAATTTAACTCAACTCTATTCCTTCATTATTCTAATTCAATTTTGTAATTTAACTTTACTAGAATTCAATTTTATAATTAAATTGTTATTCTAGAAAATATAGGGTATGATGACATTTACATGAAATTTTTATTTTTTATACCAAATAATTTAGATAATATTGATCTTACTTTTAATACATCATATTATATATATAAAGTAGAGTCTAAATGTGACACATAACACTTAATTTTTTAGTTATTTTAATTATCTTATAAAGAAATTAATATTTTATATAATTACTGTTTATTTACAATTTTTAATTTTATTGAAATTAGAATGCTTATGGATATCATTTGATATTTTTATTTAATCTAATTTTTATTTATTATATAATTTCTTATTTCTTATTTTTATTTTTATTTAAAACATATTCGCAAGTACTTATTGAAAATTTTTAAGTTGTTCAGTAATTAGTTGTTAAAATGTTTCATTTATCTCTCTAAAATTTGTTTTAGCATGTGATTGTCGAATTTGTTTGATTTTTTCAGTAAGTAATTGTCGATATTATTTGTATAAGTTTTTTAGAGTGTAGGTTATGTGTAGTAAATATGGAGGTCATTTTGCGTTAGAGTGTTTTTGTCCTAAGATGAGAAAAGTTTAACTGGGTTGTGGGATAAAAAATAGGATTTTGAATAGTAGCACCCTTATTATTAGGTGGTTGGCATTTTAAAATAATGATTAAATGATTAATCATTTAAATATTTAAATAGTGATTGAACTCATATGTAGCTTGCCTTTTATAGTTTATTGGAATAAAATTTTATTTTATTTTTCATTTGATTTTCAGGGAAAATAATAGCATTCTTGATCGAGGATTAATGATTGGTTTGATTGTGAATTATTATCAACTAGTTTATATTTTGGAATGATGGCTAAATGATTATTTTTGTTAATTTATTTAAATGTATAAGCAGTGATTAAATTTATATATATTGTATTCTTTGTGGTTTATTTGAGTGAATTTTCTTTTTTTTTTTTTTTTTTTTTTGGCTTGATAGAAAAAATAATAAAGATGTTGATAGAATAAAGTCTACATATATACATTCACAAATGCATGTATTGGGAACGCATTAATTGTTTTAAAAATTTTCAATTTTTAAATGAATATTTAACAAGTAGGATGGGATAGGTTTTGTATTCTAACTAATTTATTGATAAAATGTCTCCCAATGATTAGATAGCTCAATGGTTAAGAGCCTCTCTTGTCCACTCATGATTCGAGTTTAAGTCTTTCTCCTCCCCATTTCTAAAAAAAAAAAATTTACCTTTCAAAAAAAAAATATATCTCCTAACGATTAGGCATTTAACTATTTTTATTTTATTTTTCTTTCTTTGTTTTTTTCCTTATTTTCTCTATCCATTTCTTTTCCTTCTACAAATTCCCTAAGCCTAAATATGCAATATGATTTTGTGATTTTTGTCACCTTAAAACTACAATGTGAGATTGTGGTTTTTACTGCAGTCTAACTCTTGTTTTCTTCATTCGAGCGCATACACAGGTATATATATATATACACATACACATGTAGGTGTTTAGGGTAATACATGTATATACACGCAAATTGAGAGTTATAGTAATTTAATAGGATATTCAATATACCTTATTGCGGCTTATAAATAGAACGCTTGCCGTTGTTTGTTTTACGAGCTTTCTATAGATACGATCAAAACGCCTTTCCCGTCAATAGAAGTTTACCAAAGTTTTTTACGTATTTCATGATCCAAAACCTTAAGCGCTGATGGAAGCCTGTGAGAGAACTTGAGACAGAAAGAGCCTTTTTGTTCCTCTTTGAAAGTGCAATAAAACTTTTCTTCTTTTTTTTTTTTTTTCCTCCTAATAAGTGGTGTGTATCATATATATACAATATGATTCTTTAGATAAATTCTCTAGGAGTTCAAAACTCACTAGGACTTATCCCTTATCAAGGGTATCCTTTATCGAGTATATCACTTAGATATATATTTATCAGAATTGCTTATGTGAACATACCGCATGTGGGCCCCATGTAACATCTCTTACTTGGACACAACGGGCATTCATGATCTCATCTAATATATGTCTCATAATGTTCATCCCCTCATACAGGTAAATAAAATGTGCAACCTAACGAGAAAGGTACCGATGAGGAATGTTGTATCAAGTTACCATCTAACTAACATAACACTACAACTCCATCATCTCGTGTACACCCCAAATCACCGAACCACACTAGATTTTACACCTTTAACCCCTAATGTAACTAGTAAAGAGTCATACAAGACCTATTTATGCATTTGTGCTTATGATCATATCAAATAACTCATACCGACACAATTGCCCTAGCTACGAAAAACAATCACACGGGTGATTTCAAATGATCCTTCCTCAGTACTTATGTCAATCCATCTAAACTCGATTGCTTTCCAAGACATGCTCTGCTGGATCAGATTCCTCGCGACCCTTGGTTAACATGCTAAAGTAGCATCATCAAGCCTTAACTTCATGACACAATTCTAAGTTATAAAGGGTAAAAACTTGGACTATAAAGTCCATATGGCTCACACGATGACAAAGTAGGGATCTATTATGCCCTTCTCCCATAATGGTCATCGCAGAGCACATACAATATGATATGTATGCTACGGTGGAGCTCCCACTTAGGGTCTGTCACACTCTAAATTTTAGCACCATATGGATCGGAGTTTAGTCACTTGTATAATGCGTTAACTTGAGTTTCTCGAGATAATTGCAGCAAAGCAACATCTCATGAATATCACATTTGGCTTTATATAAGGTTCATTAAGCATGGACAACTCCATGTATGACTCAAAGAGTCACATCTTAGCACTTCTAAGGCGACATCTAAAATAATAAACTTTATCCTTGCTCGCTTTCCAAGCGCCAAGAAGATCATCGCCTGTGCGAGAGGGCCAACCATAAACTTGCTGACATCAATTCGCAATATAAGATAAATGTCATAATTAAAATATACAATCCAACAAAAGAAAAACTCTTCTCATTAATGCATAAGAAATAGTCCAAAGTGTCCAAACAAATAAGCATGTCACATCTGATGTAATGTTAAACCCCTAGTATGTCCCTGGAAAACAACTCGAGCAATGGGTTTGGTAAAGAAATCAGTAATCATATTACTGGTGGAAACATGCTTTAAGACCACTTACCCTTGCGTAATGATGTTCTGAATGAAATAATACCAAGTATCTATGTGCTTAGTCCTACCATGGTATTTGGGATCCCTTGCATAAGTTATAGCGGTTGTGCTATCATAATTAATCACAATAACCTCAAAAAGATGCCTATAATGCTCAATTTTTGCAATAATCTCCTTAACCATATAGCCTCCTGTATAGCAGTAATACATGTCACATACTCTGACTCCATTGTGGGAAAGAGGGACACACTGTTGTTTCTTGCTGCACCAGGAGATAGCTCTCCATTTAGTATAAAGTCGTAACCCGAGACAAATCTGTGCTCATCTTTAGTAGCAGATCCATTTGTATCATTGTATCTGGTCAATCTGAAACAACTACTCTAGTAACATGAAGTAAGGTCTGTAGCCCCTTGCAACCCCTGGATTACTCTGATATCAACTAACTTTACCAACTGCAAAACATATGTCAGTTCGAGTACACGTCATAGCATTCATCAGACTACCAACTATATTGGAATATGGAACATTTGCCATCTGTATCTTTTTTTCCTCTGTTTTAGGAGACTACTTAATCCTAAGAATTTGGCCCTTGTCCATTGGAGTGTCTATGGGTCTCGAATTGTGCATGTAGAACCTTTCTAGAATCCTTTTTATATAAGTCTCCTAACATAAATGCAAGAATCTTTTCTTTGAAGATCTTAACTACAAGCACATAATTTGCCTGACCCATATTTTTCATCTCAAATGTGGAGGACAACCACTTCTGAGTAGTGACAATAATCCTGAGTAGTGACAATAATCCGTAAATCATTCTAAACCAACAAAATATCATCCATATAGAGTGAGAGAATGAGAAACTTATTTCTATCCTTCTTGACACACACAAAGTGGTTCTCTTCAATCATCATGAATCACATAAAGATAATGGCTCGATAAGATCGAAAGTACCATTGCCAAGGTGATTGTTTCAAACCATAGATTGAACATTTCAAGCGACGAACCTTGTGTTCTTGCCCCTTGGTGTTGAAACTAATAGGTTGATCTATATAGATCTCCTCATCTAGTTCTCCATTGAGAAATGCTTCACATCTATTTAGAACAATTCCAAATTCATATGTGCAATGATTGCTAGAATAAGACAAACAAAGGCAAATCTCACCACATCAGAAAACATCTCCTCATAATCTATGCCCTCTTTTTGGGTATAGCCTTTCGCCACAAGTTGAGCCTTGTATTTGTCAATTGATCTATCAACCTTATGCTTGATCTTTAAGACCCATTTGTTACCAATGGTCTTGCATCATAGAAGATCAACCAACTCCCATACATTATTTTTAGCCATAGAGCTCATCCCTTCTTGCATAGTAACTAGCTATCTCTCAAAGCAAGTGAAGTCATAGCCTCGTCATAAGAAGTTGGCTCATTAGCAACCACAGATACTCTCATGAAGAACTGACCTTCAATTTGAAATGGAGGACAAGGAACAGTTCCACAAGTGCTTCTATGCAACTATGAATTCTGAGACTCATCTAATGTTACACTAACATGTCTAGTACACTCCCACTAGGTATGGGACACTTTCTTCGGCAACCATAGGATGAGGTTGGATTTTCTCATCGTGCTTATGAGATAAATGTGTGTTTTCAAGAGGTTTATCTGACTCATAGAGTGCAAGATCTTTTTCTACTTCACCAATGCTTAGGGAATTTCCCTTCAGGAAATCAACATTACGCGATTCAATCTCGGTCATTCCACCATTTGGATGTTCACTGTACATAAATTAGCCCTTAGAATGATCAGACTATCTAATAAAAATACATTTATTAGCTTTAGGGCCTAATTTCCCATACCTATGGAAAGAATTGTGAACATACCCAAGAAATCCCCACATGCGTAAGCCATCCAAATTAGGATTTTCACATTTCCATAACTCATATGGAGTGGTTAGAACTGACTTTATAGGCACATGGTTAAGAATGTAGGCTACATTCAACAAAGCATCACACCAGAAACCTATTGGAGGGTTTGCTTGCACCATCAATGACCTGACTATATCTAATAGATTGGGATTCATTCTCTCCGCAACACCATTTTTTTTTTTGCGAAGTACACAGAATTGTCAACCACCTATGTATCCCTTTCTCCTCACATAATTCTTTGAACTAATCAAAAAGGATATTCTCAGCCTTTATCAGTGCAAGGAACTTTCAAGTTCCTCTCTTTTTTATTTTCAACCTCTGTAACAAAGCATTTGAAATAATCTAAAACTTTGGAGCGGTGAGATAATAGAAATATTAAGGCAAAACGTGAGAACTCATCTATAAATGTAATAAAGTAGGATGTGCCATGTCAAGCCTTTACATTCATTAGTCCACAAATGTCAAAATGGACTAGTTTTAGTGGGCGAGAAGTCCTAATTGCCTTACCACAAGGCTTTCTGCATGCTATTCCAGCTAAACAATGCTCACAAATAGGCAGGCATAGTTAGGGGAGAGAGCCTAAAAGCCCGTCCTTAGCTAGTCTAGCCATCCTCTGCTATCCTATGTGACCAAGTCTAGTATGCCATTTAATAGAATCAGATGTAATATTAGAAATCAAGGCAGATGCAACATAAATACGAGAATTATTCAAATCCAAATTTAGCATAAATAAATCATCTATCAATGTACCAGCCATAATCCTCGCTCCCAAGAAAAATAGACTAACTATTGTTCTCAAAATGGAAAAAAAAATTCCCAACTGTAATAAGGCTATAACTGAAAGTAGATTACATCAGATATTAGATGCATAAAGTACATTATGAAGGAGCAAATTGTGCCTAATGCGCGTCTTGAGTTGGTATGTGCTAACTCCCAGTCACAAAGGCAAGAGAGAAAACAAAAATATTTAGAGAACTAATATTAGGGTTTACCTTTTTCAACTTATGACAATTTTGAGCAAAGTGACCCTTTTGTCCATAGTTGTAGCACTTTAGTTTGGATATGTCTTTCTTGCCACCATGCTTGTCTCTATGGCACAGAGACACTTTACCATCTTTTGACGCCAGGTTCTTGATTTTGTTTGGTCTAGCTCTACCTTATTATCCTTTGCGGCGAGGGTTATACTCTCTATGCTATCAAGCTTAGGCGAGAAGTACAGCACTACAGATCGCATCCTTGCGCTCTGCCTCAAGCTCCAAATGAGGAGATATATTACCAAAGTTCTTGATCCCCTTATTATGCATGAGCACAAGTTTTACTTGTCCCCATATAGGTTCAGGCAAGGACCTGATAACAGCTAGAACCTGCTACTCTTCTGTGGGACCATTGCCAGTTACTTTCATCTTTCTGATCATAGCAGACATCACCCTAAGGTGCTCAGTCGTGGTATACTTTGGGTCCATCACATATTGATTAAGCCTCAAAGTAAAAGCACGAGTGGCATTGGTGGCACCATACTTCAGGTGTAATTGCTACCATATTTCTTTCATAGTTTGGGCATTCTCAAATTCCAATTCATGCATATAGCTTAACATAGTAAACCACACACTTTTATCCCTCTTAAACCATGTGTCATAAGTCTGCTGGCCATAGTGATGTTAGGCTGCGTTGCCTGACTCAGGTGGAGTCATGTTGTTAATCAAATGGTCAAGCAACTCTTACTCATCAAGAAAGTACTAAACCTTCCTTTGCCAGATATCATAGTCTTTTGGTGTGAAACATAACCCCTTACAATGCTTCTCATAAATAAATTAAAATTACATCCGTTACAAATGAGAAAGAGTCTACCACATCTAATCTAATAAAAATAAATAACTAGGGACGTCTTACCTCCTTTGTATCCAAATAATTATTTTGAAACATTAAATAATAAATAGCAAGCATTGATCACATGTGCCTCTCAAAAATGCCAACATCACCACCATTCTTTGCATACACAACATACAATGGTCACTAGAATAGAGGGTAATCACACTCGACAACTATAGGAATAGGTCATCGTCCGACGTCTTACCTCCTTTGTATCCAAATAATTATTTTGAAACATTAAATAATAAATAGCAAGCATTGATCACATGTGCCTCTCAAAAATGCCAACATCACCACCATTCTTTGCATACACAACATACAATGGTCACTAGAATGGAGGGTAATCACACTCAACAACTATAGGAATAGGTCATCGTCCAAATAAGTCTAGGGTGTACAATTATTTTGCACCCATGTGGCACTTAAAAAATCACATCATCATGCAGTAACAAATAAAATATGATCAATAATAACTTAATAATTCTATTATAATAAAAGTGATCTAAAGAAACCCAAAAGAAAATTTTTAAAGACCTATAAAACATCGAATACATTTATTTAAAAACTTTATTATTGAAAAAAAAAGTTTAGTTGAGAAGGCAAGGGGAAGAAAAGAACTTCCACCATAAAGTGATGTGGGTATGAAACCCACACTTGCCAATAATCTCAAATATATATATATAAATTTTTTAATTAAAATACATGCAATGCTGATGTCAGCAACTGACGCATGCCAATGTAAGCGCGTTAGCCTTTTTCTTTCTCTTTGCATTTTACAAATAAAAAAAGAATAGAATTTTTCTTTGGACAAATCTAGAATTTTTCTTTTAGTAAGACTCACTTTAAGCTTCTAGTTCTCCCTCATTGATGATCCGTTTTTCACAAAATTAATATCGCTGGAAAGATCTGGTGACATATAATATATCTATTATATTTTGTGATCCACAAAATATTTTTCATCATCAAAAAATAAGGTCAAAGTTTTAGTTTAATCACTGAATTTTTCTTAGGACAAACCCAAAATTTTTCTTTTAGCGAAACTCACTTTAAGCCATCGGTGATCCGTTTTTCACAATTTATATTATTAGAAACATCTCGCGATATAAAATACATATATTATATTTTGTGATCCACAAAACAATTTTCATGATTAAAAAATAGGGCCAAAGTTTCAGTTTTATCACAGAATTATTCTTGGCACAAACCAAGAATTTTTTTTTCAGTGAAACTCACTTTAAGCCTCTGGATCCCCCTCATCAGTGATCCGTTTTTACAAAATTTATATCATTGGAAAGATCTTTTGACATAAAATACATATATTATATTTTATGATCCACAAAATATTTTTCATGATCAAAAAATAAGGCCAAAGTTTCAATTTAATCATAGAAAAAAATGAAACTTGAGGTCGCATTTTTTTTTTAAACGATTTATCCAAAATTATAAAATTTCTGGGAGAAGTTCCTGACATTAAAAGGAACATTTTGATATAAATTTCGAATCCTAAAAAAAATAATGTATAAGAAAACACCATTAATAGGCATGAATATTAATGCATGCAAATCTACATGTCCATGTCATCACATAGGCAAAAAAACAAGTATGATTTTGAGTTCTGATGCCAATGTTGTAATTTAATAGGATATTCGATATACATTATTGCAACTTACAAAAAGATTGCTTGCCATTGCTTGTTTTATGAGCCTTGCGTAGATACAATCAAAACGCCTTCCTCCTCAGTAGAAGTCTACTAAAGTCACCTACATATTCCATGATCTAAAACCTTTGGCACAGATGGAAGCCTATGTGAGAACTTAAAAGATAAAAAGCCTTTTTGTTCCTTTTTGAAAGTGCAGTAAAACTTTTCGCATTTTTTTATTTTTCCTGATAAGTGGTGTATATCATATATACACAATATGATTCTTTGAATAAGCCCTCTAGCAATTCAAAACTAACTAAGACTTATCCCTTATTAGGTGTATTCTTTATCAAATAGGTCACTTAGATATATGTTTATTAGAATTGCCCATTCGGATATACCACGTGTGGGCCCCATGCAACAAGAACAATATCTGAGAATAAGGAAATCTTAGCATCGGAAAACGTTGTACCAATAATTGAAAAGGAAGGTTTGGGTAAGTGACTAGGGCAGAACAAGAAACTACAAAATGATAACGCAATTTCACCCATGATGAACACGTAATATCCTAATACAGTTTTAGTTTTCATTTAACCCTATGCATAAATTGCAATATTATGTCGTAATTTTTAAGTTAATCATAAACGGCAGTTTCAAGAACAATATTTTGTCAATTAAGTTTTTTTTGGATAGTATTTTGCCCTCCCTTTTTTTTTCTTTTAAAGCAAAAAACAATTCCATGTAAAAGGTGTGAATTTTAAATTGAAAAAGGTAGAAAGGTAAAATTAAGTAAAATAATAATAATAATAATAATTAAATTTATTTTGGGTTTGTTGGGTTAGAAAACAGAGAAAACAATTAATAAGTTTTTATTTTAACTTGATTAATTACAGAAAAATAATCAATATGTAAAACTTATATATTATATTCCCCCTTCTTACAAATCCTTAATTCAAATAAAACTTTAAAATCATCCAAAAATATATATGTTTTTTTATAACAAAAGTTGAAACTGTAATGATTTACATGAAATCTAGATTGAATCAAAGTTTGAAAAGAAACAATTAACAAAATTGATTCCTATCATGCATAGTAAACATCATCTCGAATATGTGTAAACTGTAATTCAGTTTTCAGTATATATACATATATGTATATATATATATATATATATATAATATCTATACTGTATAAGGATTTTATGAGTGTTTCAATTATCGAGTTCTCTTAAATTCAAAAGCTATTTCAACTATTTTCAACTTTTTGTTTATGTATTATTTATCAATTTATCTAAGTAAACTTAAATTATATAATTCTTTCAACCAAAGTACTAACTAAATCAAAAACTATTTTCGTTTTACTAAAATAATTTTTTTTAATTTCTTTAACTTTTTATTTGCTTATTATTTATTAATATATCTAAGTAAATCAAAAATTATTTTTCACATAAAATAATAATTTTTAATTATTTTAAAATTTATTTTTTATTATTTATCAATTAATCTAAATAAATATAAAATTGTTTGAGTTTCATATCAAATAAAAAACTATTCTAATTTCTTTAAATTTTAATTTTTGATTATTTATCAAATGATCAAAGTAAATATAAACCTATTTTTCACTTAAGAATCTATTTTAATTACTTTAACTTTTTATTGGCTACTAAGTAAATTTATGTTTACTTTTTGTTTTTCTATTATTCATCAATTAATCTTGTAGATTGGTCACTTTACTCTCAACTCAATTGATGAAGAGTAAAGTCAAATCAAGACTGAACTCCCCAAAAAAGAGTGTACCAAATTAATCTAGCTGAGCAAATATCTGGAAACACCACATTTTTTCACTAACCACTTGAATAGTTGTAGAATCCATTCAGATCAAAGTGTATATTTAATTTTGGTATATAATGATTTGTAAATACTATTGATTTTATTTCATAAGTTCAAGATAGGTCAAAGTACTAGAATTCAAAAAGATCAATTTTTGAGTAGAAATTACCATTACATCCCTAACAAGTAGGCCGATGCTATTAAAACCCCAATAGAAGTCCAGACACCATAAAACTTCATATGAACATCCAAAAGACAATATTAATGAAAACTGAAAGATTGGAATAGTGATAATCTCAACTCAATGGTCACTTTGGTTCCAGCAACAAAAACAGCCATTATTGATACATGAACCCTTGAAAAGGATCAAATCTCCCACATCAAATCAGGTTATAGAACTTCATAGAATCATTTGAGAGATACTTGGAAACTAGACTTAGTTGTGTCAATTTCTCACTTCAAGCATTATTTAAGCCTATATGCCTGAAATATCTTTTACCGACAAAATTAGAGCATAATAAGATTCAGACATCACAAGGACTCCCATTTTACCTCATATTGACTTGAAAGTTTATAGAGATCTAGATGACACATTTACAATGGTAGCTATCTAGTTAAAACATTCATATTCCATCCCCAAGCAGAGCTTTAATTTACATGCCCCAAATTATTTGTGTTAACACAATTATCAACAAAAAAAAAAAATCCAGAAGGCCAATTTGATGGAACCAATGAATTTCTTATACCCAAAAATGGTAACTTCAGTCATTCTGCATTATCCTTGAAGGGTTAATTAAAGACATTAAGGAAACCCATCACCAGTTTGACCCATTCATGCTTAGTAATTTTTATATGGTTACAACTAGGTCATAAGAAGTCAAATATTACCTAAGTTTAACCAAGTCAACCATAATAAACCTCAACTTCTTTGTAGTGACTACTTTGCAAATTTGTAATTGAAAATAACCCCCGAGTATAAGGTGTGTGGTGTAGTTTAACCTAATTTGACCAGGATCGTATCCACAGGGTACTATGAGAGTGAAAACTAAGGTTTCTAAGTTTTTCTGCGTACTATTCTCTTTTTAAAAACTAGAAAAGAAAATTAGTTTTGAGTTTTGAAAATCTTGATTTACTAACTACTAAATAAATAAACTAAAGTGCAATAATTAAATTAAATTAAAATCAAGAAATCTAACTACTTACAATCTACTTAATAGAAAAACAAGATTCAAACTAAACTAAAATAATGGAAGCAATAAAACAAGGGTTTCAAGATAATTAAAGAACTTAATCCAACCTACAAATGTGGGAGAATTCCCTATTCTCATATTGGATGCGATTCCTTATCTTAGTTTACGACCCACGTTTGGGAAAAGTAAACCAGAATATCCCAACATTAAAATAGTTAACCCAAAGCACAATTTTAGAATCACGTTTACGATTGGAAAACTAGAAAAATATTCAATAGATTCATCTTTGGTCCAAATCTATTTTCTTTGATTTCAAAATATTAAGAAAGTTCAAATCATATAACATCATCACGGATTTCAACAAAATATCATCAAGATTACAAGTTTTCAAAAGCTTTTAAATCAAAAAAGAAAAAAAATTCTAAAAAACAAAACCTTAGCGCAAAAGTTTCACGTTGTATGCAAGGATTCAATCACATCCAATATTCTAATAAGAATCAACCCATCATTAATGGATTAAATCAAGATAAGAACTACGCTAACATGATGAACAAATAAACAAAACAGTAAATAGAAAAGAAAGTAAGAAAAGCAAACTCGATTGAAGAAAAACTGCACCTATATCATAAAAAACTATTGAGAATCCAAACTTTAATCCACAAAACTTCAATGTAAATGCATAAGAATGTTTTATAAACTAAGGCAAAATGAAAGAAAACCAGAGAAAACCCTAAAATTAAATACTATAGGCTCGTGGCGTACAGATGGCATCCAGATGCTAGGTATAAAGTTGGATTTTTAGTTTCAAAGTGTGGAAGCTCGGAGCATACTACCCAATGGCATTTGAACTAACCTTGTTTTCCAAACTCTTCCTTTACACCAGAAATTCGCACCAGACTTTGTCCCTTTATTTTGGACATGATTTTGGCCTTCAAGATGATTAATTTAGGCTTTAGATAAAACACGAAAGCTATAGATCTTTGAGTCTTCTTCCCAACCCGAAAAGAATCGCATCAATCGAAATTGTGAGTGAAAAGTTATAGCCAAAAAATCGATGAAGTATTGTGCTGGAATTTGTACCACACACTTTTTCGACCATTTTGAACTTAACACCATTTCCTTCTCCTTAAGAAGCCCTGGTAACTGATCTTACACATTGGAATGGCTCTTGGAATGTTGAGAACTTGAAAAGTCTTGGGGATGTCAGCATTTGAGTCTTAAGGCTGTTTTCTCTGTGCACGCCAAGTGTTCGGTGAAACATCTCAAAGGACTCCTAAGCTTATTCTTGCATTTCTTTACTATAGCTTGCCTCGGCTCCTCTTTACATGCACCGCTGGTATCATTTAGGCCTAAAACGCTAAGTGTATCACCTTCTGAACTTTTAATCCTCTAGGCTTCTTCCCACACATTCCTTGGTCTAATCAAAGCTTTTCCTTCTATAATTATTTCCAGCACTTTATTTTAGTATTTTCTACCAAAAAACTGCACATGAGGACAAACTTTTATAAGTAAACAAAATTATGGTAATAACATAAAATAATAATGCAAATTACCTAATCTAGTAATGGAAATCAAGGTTTATGATTTCCCTTTTCGAGCGTAATCAAACCCCCTAAAACATTGCTAAGCCCCAACAATGGAGTTAATAAGACTACAAAAAAAAAATTAGGACTCTAAATTCTACTTTCGTTGGAAACACGACTATACTTAACTGCATGCAACAAGCCTTTTAAACTCTTAGATTTTCCCTAGTGGACGAGTGAAGTCTCATGAGAGTTTGCAGTGAAACTATCCACAAAATTCTTAAATAGTTCAAAGTATACTATAAGTCAATCAAACAATTCATGGTTTAATCTCAATAGTGAACAAGTTACAAAATCCAAAATTTATATAAAACCTCCAAATGCATATTAGACTTACCCAACTCTTCAAATATTTAAATTCACTAATTCATGTCATTCATTCAACTAAGCTGCCAAGTATACCTAAAAGACTATGGCCTCGACTTTAAATCTCATACAATTGTTCAATCCCAAATAAAATCACTCAAAAAGGGTTATTCTCATGCTTCATACAAGAATGTAATATCAAATAAGTGTAATGAACCCAAATCAAGAAAATGACTGAAAGAATTAATATATACAGTGTTGCATCGCCTTATAAATAGAATGTATTAACGCATAAATGAGAAAACTACTATCAACCACATAAAATAGATCAATGCTCTTATAAGTGTCTTTCATTTAAATTCTATTAGGTATTTACATGGTTGTGGCTTGGCCGTAGGGCATTGGTTAGACAGACAAAGGATCGGAAAAATCGTTGTGCATATCTAAGGATTATAATGATAGTGCAATGAAGTACTCCTCAAGAAAGTAATTTATGTTTTACATCCACCTTTAGGGGTTAATTGAAGAAATTAATGGGGCCCTTCATCATTTATGACTCGTTTTTACACAATAATTTTCAAATAATTATAATTTGGTCATTAAACTCAAAATTTGACCAAGTTAACTATGAGAAACCCTATTTTCTCCACAACATACCCAATTGACTAGTAGGACCTCAAAAATGCCCAAAACCATTACTATATGATCCGAGAAGACTCAAACTTACACAGAACGAGGACTAAAGGCCTTATTCTTACTTTCACTCTCAATACCACAAGTCTTCCTACGCCATGGTCAAAGTGGCAGGATTTTTTGTTTTATGTCTTTATGCAAGAAATCTCACATTCCTTGGTTATGTAAGAATTCTCGTAACGCATGTACTGTAGACTTTTCCATAACCATTTACTCCGTGAGAATTTTAGCAATCAATACATTTGTTGGAAATTTTTCAAATGGTGCATTTGTAAGAATTTCTATAAATAGTATGCTTACAGAAAACTTTACAAACACATATTCACAAATTTGTGCCTATAAACAGAGGCATTGTCAAATCATTTTTACCATCACCATCACATAGCACAATCAATCCTTCAATGCATTTGAGGAGTTCAAGGAGCTCGAGTGACTATCTACTTCAACTGTCTCATCGGTCTAACTTTCTCTCTCTATATATTTGTACCATTATTAAACCATAAGATTCACATAACTAGGATAGAAATTCCTTATTACATGTCAATAGGACCTTTGTCAATGAGAAAACATTCAAGTCATAAAATGACTTGAAATTCAATTTCTACATTTAGGTTGGGCTTAATTGGTGATGGTGACTAGTATGGCTTAAGAAAATGTAAAGCATACATGATGGCATCACGCTTGGACATTACGTGCTATATCATGCTCCATCATGATATATCTTGCCATATACCATACTAGGAACAATCTATACATGTAAACGTATACCCAGTTGGACTGACATAGTGTCGTGACCAGAATCAAGGAGTCAGGGGGCCTAAAGAGGTATGATTAGACTATTGCCTTGATGTGTTTCTTCTGCTTCAATTTCAACTGATTTAGGGGCCATGATAAACGTTTTGGAGTTGCCACCCAACACTTTCCAAAGGTATGTGGTAAGAAACATAGATTTAGCTTCTGTTAGTTAAATATTTTATAGCTTCCATTTCAAATTGTGATAAAATGCCCTTTATTTAGTGATTGGCTACTAGTATGTGTTCATTAAAGAAAATCGGTTCGTGGGTTTGACTATATATGAAAACTACCATAACTGGACACCTAGGGACGTCCAAAGTCCCTTTCTAATCTTCAAAGTCTAATCTCACATAAGTATTTAGAAATACTATGATTTTTAGCCCCAAATAAAAACAAGATGCAAATAAGACATACAAAGTATGAGAGGTGCAATGGCGAAGCCTTAGCACAATGTTTATATATCTCATGGAGAATCAAGCTAGACGTATTTTGAGCTTCTGTGTAAGTACGTCACCTATTGATAAGGTAATTAAGCTTCCTAGGGGATTTCATATGCTGACTAAAGAGTATGATGCAAGTTAAAGGCTACAATGGGCTTCAAGGCTAACAACAACATGCTACTAAGGATCCATGAGGGATATAATGAATTCACCATCAGAGGAAATGAATGTGACTCTGTGAAGTAAGAGAAGACATACACAACTAAAGGGGAATGAAACATGCACCCCACTGGGGATGCCATGGCTATAAGTGATTTTGCTAGACTTTTATAGCTTCAAGAACGCTTTGATTAAGAATAGTTATAAGTAACCTATGAGGATGAGATGGGCAATCCCTATAGCAAGGCAAGTACTCCTTGGGACATCAAACTTTCTTAAGGTAAAAGATCTGGGTTTCAAGTAGGAGGCTTTAGTTAGGGTTGTAGGTATGGGCTTTAGAAATGGGTTACAAGATGTAGCTTTAAGATGTAGACGTTGACCTTAGTTTGCATATGTGGACTTTATTTTGAAAACATTAACTTCAGGCTACAAACTTCTTATTCAAATGGAAAAGTAAGAAATGCAAATGATGGTGTAGTAGCCTAGATGACTATACTAGCGAACATCGGTTGGAGTGCAAATGATTATCATGAATGAGGCCAAAGTGATATGCAAAAGCAAAATTCAGACTTCATACCTTTCGATGCAGATTACTAACTTCTAGATGGATTACCATTCATACATCAACTACGCTCCCTAATGTAGTCACTACGATTTTAGTAGACCATTCTTTCACTATGACATTTATCACACCATTTCACCCTAACAAAGTTATCACAACCTCCTAATGGCCATCATCTCATTATCATCATCTCAGTTACATACATAAGGGTTGTATAAATCTAGACCACATGTTTTCCCCAGTGGAACATCAAATGGCATTCCTTCATTCCCAACAAACTATTCAAAAGAGTGCTTAAACAAGCTTTCATATTAGATATTCTTGAAATGAGCATTTAATTTCTAAACCATCATACTTCCTAAGAAAATATCGTCACTATGTAGACAGACATATTACTACACTTACGCACAAAAACTATGATCGACCTAGTTCTTTATAAGACACGTTATATGGTTTGAATGCCACACATTTCATGTATCATATGTGTCATATCCGACTTAGGGATGTAATTGGCGGAGTACCACACATCTTAGCCAAAGAACACAAAAGCGTAACCCTAATTCAAAATGTAATTTGGCAAAAATGGCAACAACAATAAAATAAATTTCCATCTTAACCAAAAGATTTGTTAAAAAATATCATAATAAAATTCTATACTCAAGCAACTAAATATCAATAACAAAGAAATTAATCCAAATTAACAAAGATTCTAGTCTAATTAAAAGACAAAATTCCATAAGGTGACAAAAACACTTTTTCCTAAGAGGTAACAACTGAAGGTCCCACACACCAAAGTCCATGACTAGTTCCCTTCATGCTCACCTGAAAAATATAAAATGAGAAATAAGCTAAAATTCTAATGAATGGATTATCAAACCAAACATAATAATAATAATTTGAAAATAATCATTTTTAATAAAAAATTCAACCAAGAGAAATTTTCAAGTAAATCATGCCCATGCCCAAATAATAGTAGTTTCAAAATCAACACATTAGAGTGCAATAATATCCATAATCAACACCTCAATCATAACAGTGATGATAAAACATTAATCTGATGTGTCAAATAATTTGCTCATGGGTACTGTCCCATTAGACACAACATGGCACTTAGAGTTACCCAGTCTGTCTTCTGAGTTTTTCTCTAAGTCGATCTGATTGAGATCACTTTGACTTTCACAGGTCTGTTTCTACAATAGTTGGGAACTAAGGTCACTTCAGTTTATATGGGACTATTCCCTAGTAATCAGAGCCATATCACAGACACATGATCCTTTTTTCCTTTTTTTTTTTTCAAAGCCAACCACCAAACTGTTTGACATATACACACACACTTTCAATAAACAAAAAATAATTATTTTTTACATCCTGCCAATTTGTACATACACGTCGTGTCAATATATATATCTTTAAATGTACAAAAAAAAAAGCTGAACCCATCTGCACTGACCTAAATTTTTGAATTTTGGTATATTTATAATTGTGGATATGAGTATAATAAAATAAAAGATAAGTGTGTTTCAGTGGATGAAATAATAAATTCAGTTGGGTTAGGTTTGAAAGTGTTGGGCTAAATATTATGTTTAAATGAGTTGAGTTGAAGATTAGGGGCGCAACGTATCTAAAATGGAGCAAAACGAGCCAAAGACGTAGACCTTAGGTGCATGAAGAGGGCAGCCCAGATGCAAGCCCAACCCGGGTGTGCGCTAGGTGCTTAGGGAGATGATGTCACGTGCTAAATGTCAATCTATCCTAATCCGATGCATGTCGCTCCCAAGTCATTCCTATCACAGGTTGTAGTAGGCATAGAGGGAAGGAGAAGGAGGTAGGATAGCATCAAGTCACCCCTCTCCCTTAATCTGAAAGGTTCCCAACATGTCTGTATATATATATGTATATACTATATGTGTATATGGTGTTTGGTTGGAAAAAGAAAGCCAAAGAGTTGATGAACGAGCGATTCTAGTAAATAAATCAAACCTTATCCATTTTCAAATTAACTTCATAATAATAAAACTAGATCTATTCTAAATATGTTGGTATGATCACTTTGGTATAAGGACTTATGGATTGTGTATACGGGGGTTATTAAATTTTTTGAGTTTTACAGGTAAAGCTACAGTCTTTGTTCTTCTTCGATTCTTCATTGAAGCAGGGAACTTATGTGTTTTACTTACAAATATGATATGTAGAGGATATTAGGATGTTGTTGACAAGATTATTTGGAGTAATGCATGTCTATTGTGGAATTAAATGTGAGCTATACACTTGTTTATATGTATATGTTTGTGGGAAGAAACTATTCGTAAGCTTGTAACTTGATCTACACTTTACAAAATCCCAAACTTAACATCTCATTCGACTCATATAAGTTTTGTGGTGCCTAGTAAAATGAGAAATTTTAAGGATTTTGCATTAAACATAATTGGATTGAAACCAAAAGGGAAAAAACAGTGAAATGAGAAAACAAAGCCCAGCTCTATAGTTATTGCCATATGTCTAAACGCACAAGCCCATTGGGCTGAGTGCCTGCCCTTTGCCCAGATTATCTGATTGACCCCTTTTCCCTACGTAAAATACATTTGTATCCTAATTGTGAAAAAGAATGAATCTAAAAGGAAAATTTATTAGTATTCAAGATGTTTTATATCGATTATATGATTTGAGAAAATGTAAATTTGATATTTGGTAAATAATTATGTTAAGGAAACGTTATACGTGTTATAAATGTCATAATATTTAATCATACAATGATGTGAACTTGTAAGGTTTATTATGAGAGGTTAAAGAATTGGATTATAACATTGTGATCAATTATTGATGAAATGTTACAGGATGAAAAAAGTCAAAGAGATGAAATAAGATTAATAGCTGGTATTAATGGATCGTAAAGACAAGAGAGATGATGATTAGAAATAAATGGCAAGAGAATGATTTTGTGATTGTGGGGTTTATGGAGACTGGAAAAATAGGGAGGGTACAGAAACTATTCTTAGGTTGAAAAACCCTAAACCTGCGCTAGAGGTTGATATTTATGCCGGTGGGTTAGTGGCCTTCAACATGACAGTTATGATTTTGGTTAATCATGGCCCATGGTTGAAAATCACAAATACAAAGTATTCGATTAATCATTTTCGTTAGGTGTTGGCCTATAAAAATGATGTTGGTAGTATCTACCCTATGATATGATATGGTGGCGTGAACATTATAAAAGAACAACATTAAATTAATAATTGTGTAATTGAAAATGTGGTGGTTCAATTATTGATATTGGTTATGATATATTCACTCTGGTTATTACCTGACATATAATTTATCTGACATTGAATTTGGTATGATTTATTACTATTTGTTGTTGCATATTATATATATTGGTATTATGCATTGTGGGCACAAGTGATTGGTGCTCACGTCCCTACAAATTTTGGTGTCAGTGTAGTTCCCAATCATTAGGTAAGGCCTGCTGCGTTGGATCGATTACTAATTTATTAAGAAAATTATGTTATCATCCTAATTTCAGTCGGGACTATAATAATATTTTATTTAGACTTAATTTGATTGGATTGCAAAGCCATAAGGCCAAGATTTATTACTTTAAGTTTGGCACAGAGTTGGAGCTGTTGTACCTAATTTGACCTAGAATACTTTATTATTATCTTACGACTAGTGTATTGGTACAGATTATGAATGTCTGCTCTAGGGTGGCATTGTTCTTATCAGGGAAAATATAAAGTTAGTGCATGATGTGTGTGACTTAAGTCACACTCCTCAAGTCATGAGATCCTGGGTATGACCCCATATCCCTTACATACACGCGTAGTCTTTCCTTTTTCTTTTTTAAATTAACTGATTGTAAGATATTTAATAAATAAATGGGTAAAGTATGAAAATCACTTTTACAATTTACACTCGATGTCACTTTAGCACCTCACATTTCAATTGTAATAGTCAAATCCCTATAGTTTTGGTCAAGTAGCAATTTAGTCCCTTTGTCAGCCCCATTAATACCCCACCATTAAACCACTAGCAATTTTATCATTTCGCATTCTTCTTCTGCAACTCTTTTAATCTATCTACTTGTCTTGTAACACTCTGACATCTAAGAAAACCCTTTTGAGATTTTTGTATTTTTATATGTATGCATGCAATGTTCATGGTACTAAAATATGTTGAGCTTCGAATTTTAGACATTAATCACTCACCAAATTCTGCACATACATTCCATAAACATTCCTTTCCATGAGAAGGTACCAGGAACATTCTCAGCCACATAAATTTATAACAGAATTCTCTCACTGCAATTATTAATATAAACTACTTTTGTATATATGAAAAATAATAATTGACTCTTTTGAATCAATAAATGCCCTAACTCTAAGCTAATAAATGTATTTCACCGCACACGTGCGCGCGCGCGCACACATACACACATGGTGAATATATATACACACATAGAGGGATAATCGAAAAAGAAACAAATTAATGTGGTTTTATATATATACGTATGGATATTCATGGTTATGTCTTGGGCCTATAGAGGTTGCTTTTGGTTTAGATTTAATTGGTGTCAATCAACCAAGATTGCTGATTTAGTGGGCCTAGGTTGATTGATTTGTCAACAAACAAACTTAGAGAATTAGGGAGAGTTCAAGCTTAAGGTTAAGGTATTAGCAAGATTTGGAGATGAGTCAAATGGGGAGGAGGGGCCAAAAATGAGGCAGTCAATGAATTTCAACCGGTTTATAGGAAAAGACAAAGCGGTGCCGCCAACAGCAATGGATGTGGCTACCTAGGGTTGAGGTGCAGTGAAAGTGGCTTTTTTTTTTTCATCTGGTTTCTCCATTTAGGTTCATTAGAGAAAAAAAATGAGAAACGACAAAATTGCTCCTGGTTTAATGGTTGGGTATTAATAGAGACTAACAAAATGACTGATTGTCGTTTAGCCAAAATTGTAGTGATTTGCCAATTACAATTAAATATAAAAGACTAAAATGATATCGAGTGTAAACTGGAGAGGTGGTTTTTGTACTTTACTCTAAATAAATTAATGAAAATCAATTGCATCACTTTATGCAGAAAATATCCTCAATCTTCTAATGTAGCCAATGCCTCTCTCTCTCTCTCTTTCTCTCTCTCTCTCTCTCTCTCTCTCTTTTTATTATATAGAATATTAAAATTCTAATCTGATATAATGTCCAATTTAAGTTCTTTGACCTAGCCATTATGTCTACTTAAATTATAGTAGACCTTAATTATATATCAATATTCACACACAGCCTTATGTTTATCTATTAATTATAAATCAACACCCAACTTTTCCTTCACCCAGTCATATCACTAATCAATTCTTGAAACAATTCCTTAAAGAATCTGATAGCTCAACACGCAAAATAAAATTAATTTAAATATATCAAATTAATAATTTTGGTTATAACAATATGCATCTGATCATTTTTTGGGTTGTATTATGACGATCATTATATCCATGATATTACATTACAAGATTGGATTCGCGAACATTGAGAAGATACTCTGGATATCTTTATGTATATAGCCATGATTGTTCACGTGCACAATCAAATCCCAGAGCCATTATCTTTGATTGCATATAACAGTCTAGAGTCACTAAAAATGGCCATTTATCATAATTTTATAAAAATAATAATATCTTTAAAAGAATTGAAACTTGGGTTTCTTGACACATCCTTTTCAAAAATGTTGGGTGAAAACTCTAAACACCCATACCATAGCTATATTCAAAATCATTTGTCAAAACACACTTCACGAAATAAATTGGACGATCATGGATGGCCTTGTTGCAATATAAGGCTAATCGATGCCACACCGTGATTGCGGGCCTGGTAGCGACAATATACATGCCACAACTAATCGTACATATGCTATCGTAACTGGATTCGTGTGTCGAGCTAAAGGGCATGGGTCATGTGTCTTTATTATAACATGATGCGCCTGATATCGCTCAGTTGATAAAAATTATATTTGATTTTGAAAATACGGTCTGAATGCAGAAACTCTGAGTCAGCACTAAACACTTTAAAAACAAGTGTGTCAAGAAACTCTAGTTTTTATTATGATTTAAAAAATGTCTTAGTTATATTTTTGAAAAAGTGATTAGAAAAGACACTTTAAGCGATTCTTGACTGATCTATGTAATCAAAGATAGTAGGTCCGTGGGCTTAATTGTGCATGAGAACCATTACGTCTAAATACTTAGAGATATCTAGAATCTTTTTTGTACTCCTCGCAATCATAATCTCACATTATAGGGTTTATTTTAATCAAAACAATACAACCAATAAATGCTAATGTAGTATAATGTCTACCTATTTAGCAATGATGCACCCAAGGGGGTTCTATATGTTAGTTTTAATTCTAAATGCAAGTTAAAGACTGTCTACTGCAAGAGTTCCACTAGGGATAAGACTTATAATAGGAACCTGAATTAAGATAGGTATATAGACTTATATGATCCTTATGCAGAGTGTATGTGTGTGCTGGGAAGTAATAAATATTGAAATATGGTCTATGAAGATCGAGGTGACCTAACTCAAGTCATTTGCTCCAGCTGCCTATATACCTTGTAAAGAGATTAGGTCAACGTAGCATAGACCAATGGTGGTCCAAAGTATAAGTACGTGTTTATGCTATGTTGGATGGATGTAAGAGCCTCTCTCTAAGTTGGCACCTTGCACTGATTAGATATGATACGTGTATAAGAGTGGATGCAAGCATAATCAGAGATGGCGTGGATGGCAAATTGATTAGCATCAGGCATAATGAGCCTCATCATCTGCCAAGGTAGGCTAAGTGTATGAGTTTTTAAATGACTAATGAGGTCAATGTTGTGTGTTGGACCAATGTCAGAGAACCTAGTTCCTGATATAAAATGGGGAAAAGCCAAGCTTTAGGTTAATATTGGGAGTAATTATATTTGTATTAATCTAAGTGTGGATGCCTAACTCTAAGACTAAAATGAAAGTTAGCCTCTTGCACGTAACTTTGGGAAATGAGCTTTGCTTCGAGAGTTAAAAAGAATAGCTAGTGCCTTGTGCATAACTATGGAAGTGAGCTTGCTTTAAGATGAGAAAATACAGTTAGCATATTACGGGTAACTGAGAAAATAAGCTTCTCTCCAAAAATAGAAATTACAGTTTAGTGCCTTATGCATAACTGGGAGAGAAGTTTTACTCCACTGGAGAGCTTTAAGTCTAAGGATGTGCTTTGCACAAGTGAATATGCTTAACACTAAGGGGAAAGTGCTTAAACTCTAATGGCTAGCTTTGCTCGTGGTGGTAATAATTAAATCTATATGTAATGGGCTTAGAGGAGTGTGATGTGAGTGATGTAGCTTATATGATCATATATGTCATAGGCATGTTGAATCTTATGATAGTTTGTGTTCTAAAATATACCCGCTATGATAGATGACAGTTAAAGGATGTATGCCAGATATACCTATGGGAGTCATAACTAAGAATTCACCGAATTACCTAATCCTGAGTTATTCCACTCTTTAGAGCTTAACTCTGACAGGTGAATGTTATAGATTGGTAAGTGTTTGACTTCTAAGACTATGTCAATCCAAGTAGGAGGGTATTTGCATGCATAGTGGTGTTCTAGCATGGTAGGTGATATTAAAGCATGGTGCATAGCATATTATTGTATTTAAATAGATATGCTTAGCATGATATAGCATAATAGACATGATATGGTATGTGCTTGTGATCTTTTCTCGATGATAGAAAGTAGTAGATACACCCCCAAGTGCAAGGAGATCAGTTGTAGCAATTTAAATTTATAAAAAGGGTAAAGCATCAGTCGTACCCACAGGGAGAAGCGTAATGAAGTTATAATTCTTCTTCCCTTAATTAGTAGGTGTAACACACAGAAAATAAAAAAAAAAATTGAGTTGAATTTTGAAAATGAAAGCTACCTAGGAATTTCATCAAAAACCTAGGTGGCGACAGTTAAATCCAACTTAGAAAATTGTAATTAAAAATTTAATAAAACTAAAAACAACTAGAACAAAAATTTTGGATCAAAACAATCCAAGTAGTAATTTCTAGAGATTTTTAAGGAAAACAATGACTAATTAATTTGGTTGTAAAATCAAGTTCACTTGGTTGAATCCCTAGATCAAACACTTAGAGTGTAATAATCCATACAGAATACATAGAGTACTAGGTGGCAATTCACATACAAAATCCTTAAGATTGAGTATGAAATTTTCAACTAAGTAACTCACATATATTATGCATAGAATACACAATCACAAGATTTAATCAAAAAATATCGACCAATGATTTCGAAGGATCCAAACAAACTAATCATCATTTATTACAAATCCAAAGAAAATTGGACATTGAAGCACAATTAAAAACAATAGTTGATAAATTTGGTGACAAAGTTAGGTTCATATAATTGACAACTTAAGTCAAACACTTAAAGTGCATAGCTTATAGAAAGTACATGTAAGTTCTACAATAGCAATCAACATACAATTTCTCAAGAAAGTGCATGAGAATTGTAATTAGCAACTAACATATAATCTATAAAAGCTATACAAATAAGGCTCAACTTAGAGTAAACAATTAATAGTTTTAATGCAATCAACAACCATTGTAGATAATTTTTAGGAAAATCAAACATTAAAAACCAAATTATCTTGAAAATCCACATATATCATCTACTCTCCTTGATTTAATCCAAGTAAGAGAACTACTCAATCATAGATAAAAACAAAAGAAAACTCTAACTTGTATTGAATTGAAGTGCGTTTACAAGAGGAATTGAAAAGGAAAATGAAATTTTCTATCCTACCAAACAAAATCTAAATTCTCTCTTTAAACCTATATATCTACTACACTATATCTCATTATCTAACGTAATGTCTTCTCTAATTCTCTGCAATTACCATCTATTTATAGCACAACCTAATTGTTTGAAATGACCAAAGAGCCCTTAAAACTAATGGAGAATTACAAAATTCTGCAGTGAACTTGCATGGCTTGAACAAGGGTTCGCACCATACTTAGCCAAATTTTGAAGTTCTTGAAGAGCAAAAATATAGAGAAAAACTCAAAAACAAACGCGAAAAGACGAAAGTAAATGAGACACGAGATTCAACGAGATAAAACCCTAGTACCACTTCTAGGTAAAAACCTCTAGTCTATAAGGTGACTAACCCTGAAAATCAATTCACTATAAAATCAAAGAATATGAGAGTTTACCATACATGACTCGACTCGACACCCGTCCTAGTCTAAGTACCTCTTGCTTGCTAGAACTTGCAATTAATATTCTCCCATGCAATTGACTCCATTCTTGAACCCGAATGGCACCTCCTACAGCCTAAAGATATTCTTGATTCTTCAAACCCTTGAACTCACGATCAAATATTGTTCTTTGTAGATCTCCACTTTTGATTACCTTTGGCGTAATATATTTTGTTGTTTCTCAAAAGTGATTCAACTAGGTCTGCCAGAATATGTAATATTTATATTCACTCCACCCGTTCTTAATATAGAAGCATAATAAGAATAGAATATGTCAGAAATCTGCTGGCTGCTCAAACCACGCTCATACCAAATTTGGAATAAATCAACTTTTATTTCAACCTTTGCATGGAGGAACAACTTGATCAATACAAGACTCAATACGAAAATTTACAAACATTATACGCTCATTAACTCCCAATTGTCACACCTAAAAAATAAAACTTATAATCTCCCCCTTGACAATTGCATGACAGAAACGAAATAAAATACAAGAACACAATCCCAAGCTGAAATTTGAGCATTTGACTCCCCCTCAATGCATGACTCAAATAATATATGTGATTTGCCCCGTGATTATTGATGCATTTTCAAATTCCAAAAGAATATCATTTTCTAAAAAAAATCCAAACTTGTTAGTAGCAAAACCCTATAACAGATGTTAGAGAAACAATAATAGTTAATAGCTGTAGAATAATCTATAACTCAAAAGCATAAGGATAAAACAATTCATCTGTAGAATAATCATTCTCCCATTTTTTTGTCATGCAATGTTTAACCAATGAGAATAATAAAAAAATAAAACACACCAACTAGCAACGGTAACCACAAAGAAACAAATATCTAGCAAAGAAACTTAAGGAATAAAGGCAGAGCATACTATTTTACAACTCCTAGTGCTTGAGTGAGTCAAAGTTTTGAAGTTGACAATTAGATTGAATTCATTACAAATTAGATATCTAAAGAAAACTAGTGTTCAATTCTTTCATTTGACCAAGCTTGCAAATGAAAACAATCTCATTGTCTTAATTGTAATGACTGACTCACTTTTTAGCATCCTGCTAGACTCACTCTGCTTTGCCACCTCGGGGAGAGTGTTTGGTTTTTTAAGAGAAACTCTCTCTTCATCAGCAATCTAAATCAGAAATCAAATAGACAAAAAAAATCTTAATACCTCACTAGCCAACAAAATTAAAACAAAACGACCCAAAGCAATCATGGTTGAAAAGCTGACAGATTCTATTTAATGCCCAACAAAGAACAAAAAGTACTGATAATAAAATAGCAAAAACCAGACCCAAATTACAGAAATCTTATGCAGGTTGAATCGGTATGCCTAACAATCGACAAACATAAACCAAAAATAGAAATAGGGACAAATCAGCAACTAAAGACAAAAAAAAAATCCGAATCAATAGTGAAACAACTTCGGACTCTAGGGATGCAATAAAGAAATCAAGACAAAAAATGGAGAGAAGAGAAAACTAACGACCCAATGTACTCGCTAATGAAGATAGATGCTCAAGAATCAATGAAGAACTTGCCGACGAAAAATCAATAAACATATTTCTTTCCTGCAATTTTGCTGAGGGTAAATCCCTAATTGAAACCAGTTCATCAAAATTAGGTCATGCAATAGCCCAATTAGGACGGCACCAAAGTGTAGAGACCCCTAACCCAGATAGAGTAGACCCTCATCTGCATGGTGCTCAAGCGCTCTTCGGGTGTTTATTATAGTAGCCCCACTGCTTGGACGGGCTTCAAGTGGAAATAGCATAGTGCCCACTATTGAACCATCATCAGGCGTGCAATCCGGCAAGCAGGCTGCCCGAACTAGTATCCAACGCTAAAGCCAGAGGCACTATGGTTTGAACCACTATCCAGCAAGCCCACTCAATCGAGTATCTACCCAGATTAAAAAGAAAAAAAATCTCAGAAAGACTATCAAATTTACTAAAACAAAATTTGCTAACAAATCTTTGAAACTGAAAATTCCAAACCCACACAATCACACACATAGTGAAAGTAATCACACAAGAGAATAACGAGGAAACCCTATCACAGGGAGAAAAACCTCTATTTACAATCCCACTATCAACGGGTTACAAGACTCTACTCAGACTCTCTACGAATCACTCGCACGAATCCTTTCGTCACTCTTGCTCGAATCACTCGATAAACCCTACAAGTAGGCTTTCTGCCTCACACAGAAAGTGAAAAGAAAATACAAGATGAATTTAGAGAAAGAACATGAAAGCTCTCAATCCTCAAAGACTCTTTCTCTAGGTCCCTACAATATGTTCTCCCACCTCCTTACAATAACAGAGTTGGTTTCACATATATATAGGATTACAAAGTTGCCCTAGTTTGGCAAAATAGGAAATTGAATCCGAACAAAATATTCATAGCTCGATCCCTCGCACTCCCATCCTCCAGCCTGCGACCTGCACTGGAATTTTTGCGCTTTAGGAAATAACACTGGCGCTACCCTCGCGCTCCCATCCTCCAGCCTGCGGACCTCACTGGAATTTCTGATACACCTTGGCGCACCCGCGCGCTCCCTTCGGACTGCCTGCGTGCTTGGGGCGCACCCGCGCGCTCCCCGCGCCGTGCCTGCGAGGTACACTGGAATTCCATTCATGTTCCAGAAGGCTGCGTCCGAATTCCATTAGGTTTTGTAATCCTTCACACCAATTAGAATTCTTCAAAATCTTGGTCAACTTGATTCATTTTATCTCCTTAATTGTTTAGAATTCTTCAAATCTTCAATTTGCATCACTTTAGGAAACTTGAATAGCATTCCTAATTTAACTAAGATTTTGATTGGATTTGCCACAAGACTTTACAATCTCCCCCTTGGCAATTACATATCAAAACTTAAGTTAAATTTTAAATTCTGCTCAAATTCTGCACGTACTGACACACACATCAAGGCACCATGTGGAATAATATAGAAATGATCAATGATATCATTACCAAAGCACATTATACATAAAATATCATGCCATAGCCGAAACACGTTCACATATTACATACATAACTGAAAATGACTCCCCCTTTTTGATATGGAAATGACAAGCGCACAAAAATAGGGCAAGATCAAATCGAAGACCCATGAGTATGGCATACATGACACGACCTCTTCTAAGTGTGACATCAGAATAATGTGAGGGAGGATCTCCTGCGCCCTGCCTACGAGGCTCGCAGGAAAATACATGTAAGTGCAGATTTGGACACAGACAATCAAAACTAAAAAGAGATAGTAGAAGAATTCACTAAAAAATGTTAAAAAAAAAACTTTTAATTCCACTATACCAATACATGTACATCAATCTCTCACCCTTCATAAATTCAAGGATTCACATTTTGATTTTCCAAGAAAATTGTCAATTCTGTGTCGAGAGGTGAAATAAGTCATAAAATTGAACAAATGCTTGTGCACGTGTGAGTTTTTGACTATAATATACATATAGGCTCCCCCTCAAACAAATCATAGACTCAAAAAGTTAAATTTGATGTACCAAATGAATTGAGAGCCAATCTTCCTTTTTTTTTTTTTTTTTTTTAAACACTTAGCGGCTTTCACACGCTTATGGGCAGGTAGCTATTCCTTAACAATCAACGAGTCATTAAGGGGCTTCTCACTGGTCCCACCGGTAGCCCTTTCCAAGTTTGTTTGTTTGTTTGTTTTTTTTTTTTTTTTTTTTTTATATGATGCATAACTTTGATATGCACATATCAGGCTCCTCAACATTTTTTAAACACATCAAACAATAACCCTTGATTCATGGAAAAGAAGAGAAAGAGATATATGCATGTACAGTCAAGTGTAATAGGAAGCACTTCAAAATTATGACAAAAATAACCAAAACACTTCGTATCAATTTACAAGGAATGCGAAAATTATGAACTCATTGAAATCGATGAATTTGGAAGATTTAATGTACAGGTAACAGTATAGAAGTCATAAAATATTTTCAACTTAATCAATGAACTTCTAACTTATCTTTTAGATTTCAATGGTGTGTACAAATGCCTACAGATTTTCTTAGAGACTCAAAGCGAAGGGCATTTTGTGAAACAAAACAATTTAAATCTGACTTTCTAACCCAAATAGCTCTAGTTTTAAGACCAGTTGTCTTGACAGGTTTTTCCTCACGTTTTTGACTTTTATGAAAATTCTTTTTCTCAACAAATTTGAAATTTGTACCTCTTCGAAATATTGGACTGTTTTGTTTTTGAAAAGGACGTGAGTTTTTGTAACAATCTTCTGAAAATTTTGAAAACACTTGAAATTTATTCTTCACAGGGACTCTAGGCTCCGGGTTTTTTGAAAAATTTTTAACATAGTTTAAAGGAAGACCATAGAGTTTGTGACAGTTTGGGCGTATATGACCTTTGATTCCACAATGGTGACAAACAGGTACAAGGGATTGGGATCTAGCAAATGCATACCTTTCACTATGTGAGGAGGATACTGATAGTGTTTATTCTTTTCAAAACTCTTCTTTGGTGGTGCAGCAGACTTAGGGAAGGTCTTGGGATTGGCTGCAGGTTTTGAAACAACCTCTTCTACTACTGAAGGCGCTGATGATGATGAAACAATTGTATTTTTCCCTCCAGTGTAGCCTAAGCCTGCTTTGTCTCCATGTGTTCGTTGTTGGCTCCAAATTTCTTCAAGTTTTTGTGAACTGGAGTTCATTCTTTCAATTATCTTCTCATCACTCTTGATCTTTTCTTTCAGCTTACTGACCTCATCCTGAAGTTCTTCAACAGCTTTCTCCAATTCATCAATCTTTTTATTCTTTTCTTCAAGTTTTTCTTTGAACTTTTCTGCACTATGAGACTGAGAAGTTTTGTCAGATTCCAAAATAGATATTTTACCTGTGAGTTTTTCATTCTCTGTCTTCAAGGAATCTCGTTCACTTCGGAGTTTACTGTTGCGGGTATGTTGGGCTTGTCTTTGTTTCTTTACCTTACTGTATTCGACAATGAGAGCATCATATGCTACTTGCAAATCATTGTTGAATTCATCCTCAGAGTCATCATCTTCATGATTTGATATATCAGTGTCGCTTTGAGATCCAGAAGCTGTTCCTGCAGACGAAGAGTGAGACGCCATAAAAGCAACAAAATTACCTTCATCGTTTGAGGATGCTGATGAAGATGATTCATCTGAACTGGATTCATCATCTAATGTAGCGTTCATGACTTTGACTTGCTTCTTTTTCATCTTTTTGTTTGCACAGTCTTGAGCAAAATGTCCATATCCGTGACACTCAAAACACTTGACCTTGTTCTTCTTGTTTTCTTCCCCAGATTCAATCTTCTTGATTTTCTTTCCTTTTTCTTGAGATTGTGACTCATTCTTGTTATTCTTATTAAATAAACCCTTCTTCCTCATATATCTCACGAATCGTTTAGCCACAAGCGCCATTTCTTTATCCGACTCCTCTTCATCACTTTCTTCTTCCACTGTCTTTAGAGCAATACCTTTTGACGCTTTGCGAGGTTTCACCATATTTGCTTCAAACGTTTGCAAGGATCCCACAAGGTCTTCTATTCTCATGGAGTTCACATCTCTGACTTCTTCTATTGCTGTAACTTTAGAATCAAACACTCGTGGAAGAGAACGTAAAATTTTACGTACCACTTTGTATTCTGGAATAGGTTCTCCAAGGTTGTGGCATGAATTAACAATGTGACTGAGCCGGACGTAAAAGTCATCAAACCTTTCGTCTTCATTCATCCTTATTCCCTCAAACTCAGAAGTGAGTTTTTGAAGCTTGCTGGTTTTGACTTGTTCGTTCCCTTCGTGTGTACTTTGCAGAATTAACCACGCTTTTCGGGCACTCGTACAACTTGAGATGCGGCAGAATTCATTAGGGCAAACTGCAGAAAATATGGCACTCAAGGCTTTGAAGTTCCACTCCGAACTCTCTTGCTCAGCTTTAGTCCACGTCTGAATTGACTTTTGTTCGATTCTTCCGTCGACTTCATGGGTCGGTTCTTCCCATCCTTTAACTATTGACATCCAGACTTTGTAATTAATTCCCAAAAGAAAAGCTTGCATTCGTACCTTCCAGTATGAATAGTTTGAGCCGTCAAACCAAGGGGGTCTGGTGCTTGAACCTCCTTCACGTGGTGGATCCATTGGTTTGGACGAAGATCTTCACTCAAGAACTTAGAGTGACCTGCTCTGATACCAATTGAAAATTCCAAACCCACACAATCACACACACAGTGAAAGTAATCACACAAGAGAATAACGAGGAAACCCTATCACAGGGAGAAAAACCTCTATTTACAATCCCACTATCAACGGGTTACAAGACTCTACTCAGACTCTCTACGAATCACTCGCACGAATCCTTTCGTCACTCTTGCTCGAATCACTCGATAAACCCTACAAGTAGGCTTTCTGCCTCACACAGAAAGTGAAAAGAAAATACAAGATAATTTAGAGAAAGAACATGAAAGCTCTCAATACTCAAAGACTCTTTCTCTAGGTCCCTATAATATGTTCTCCCACCTCTCTACAATAACAGAGTTGGTTTCACATATATATAGGATTACAAAGTTGCCCTAGTTTGGCAAAATAGGAAATTGAATCCGAACAAAATATTCATAGCTCGATCCCTCGCACTCCCATCCTCCAGCCTGCGACCTGCACTGGAATTTTTGCGCTTTAGGAAATAACACTGGCGCACCCTCGCGCTCCCATCCTCCAGCCTGCGGACCTCACTGGAATTTCTGAGACACCTTGGCGCACCCGCGCGCTCCCTTCGGGCTGCCTGCGTGCTTGGGGCGCACCCGCGCGCTCCCCGCGCCGTGCCTGCGAGGTACACTGGAATTCCATTCATGTTCCAGAAGGCTGCGTCCGAATTCCATTAGGTTTTGTAATCCTTCACACCAATTAGAATTCTTCAAAATCTTGGTCAACTTGATTCATTTTATCTCCTTAATTGTTTAGAATTCTTCAAATCTTCAATTTGCATCACTTTAAGAAACTTGAATAGCATTCCTAATTTAACTAAGATTTTGATTGGATTTGCCACAAGACTTTACAGAAACCAAACATTAAACATCTCAAACAAAAATATTGAAATCACCAAAACCAAACAACCTTAAAGATTAAGGTTAACAGGTTATCCCAAGGAAAAGTTTATGAAAATACCCACTAAATTAATTTAATAAAAATAAAATAAAAATAGAAAAACATAGAGGTATGGAATAAGCTATTTTATGAACCCGAATAAATAAAAATTATTTGGCAAATATGCACAATCAAACTTATATAATCTCTTTTCAATTACGAATACTGAGATGAATGAAAATCATACCAATAGGAAACAAATGCCCATGTAGTGTGTGCGAAACTCATGACAATCCATTCCAAGAGCTCAAAGCTATCAAAAGTGTATTGGAAAAATAGAATTTCCTATCACCATCACCAATGTCTAAAACAACTCTATATGCTTGAAAATATCCTACAACCTCACATTTTCGCATTTTTTTTACAAAGTATACTTTTTTTCCTTCTCTCTCTCTCTCTTTTACGTTTGCAATATTCAACTAAAACTCCCTCATTCTACTATGATTTGGCGGCTTTCACTCACTTCAAAGGTAAGTAGCCCTCCCAGTTTCCCCATAGTAACTTTTCTCACTTGATTTGAAATGGTGTTGGTAACTTCACACTATCCCTTGTGGTAGCCCATTCCAAAAAATCTGGCCAAAGAACACATTATTCTAAGCATACGAATAATACATAGACATGGCACTGGATTAAGTACAAACTATGGGTAGTACACACGTGATAGTTCGAGAAGTAATAAGATACGAAGTAGTGTTTTAAGAGGCACTCCAAAGGCAAGACAATACCCATCAAGTCAATATCGAAAAGAGTATATACAAGTATGAAGGATAAATGCAAAAAGTTTTAATTCTCCAAGATCACAAAATGAACATATTAACATGCCTCCGTTTATATATATACATATATATATAAGCATGCCACTGGGTGAAGAGTACTGGATTTGTTATACCTGAAGTTGAGATTAACCTAGGTTACAGGTTTTCATTAGGAATTGGCAAAAAATAATAATAAATAAATAAGTATAAAAAATAAAATAAAGAAAATGAATAAATATAAAGATATTAACCTAAAGAACACATTCCAAGGGATTTCCTAAGAAACTCAAATCTTTGAAGGTTAAGAGGTTTGGTAAAAATATCAACAAGTTAAAATTCAGTTTAAACATATCCGAGAGTGATGACTTTATTTTCAACAAACTCACAAATGAAATGATTTCGGATGTCAATATGTTTAGTACAAGAATGTTGAACGGGATTTTTGGAAATATTTATGGCACTCATGTTGTCACAGTAGACAATCATATTATCCTGTTGAAACCCTTAATCAGTAAGCATCTGACACATCAACATCAATTAAGTACAACAACTCCTAGCAATAATGTACTTAGCCTCGGCAATAGAAATAAAAATAGAATTCTATTTCTTACTAAGCCAAGATACCAGATTATTACCAATAAAGAAACAACCCAGAGGTGCTCTTTTGGCCATTAGTACACCCAGCCGGCATTAGAGTAGCTAGCTAAACAAACAGTAGTCTCATAAGAGAGCCAAATGCCAAGATCAAATTTCTCATTCGCATATTTGATTATGCGTTTCACAGTGGCAAGATCGGACTCTTTAGGGCAAGCTTGGCAACAAGCACAAACTCCAACACTAAAAGCAATGTCAGGTCTACTCGCAACTAAGTATAGCAAGCTTCCAATCATACTTCTGTACTGGGTAGAATCAACATCCTTTCCCGAATTATCTTTGCAAAGCTTAACACTAGTGCTCATAGGAGTCTGTACATGCTTAGTAGAGGATAAACCGAATTTCTTAACTAAGTCTCTAGCATATTTATATTAAGATATAAAAATCCCATCTTTAGACTGTCTAATTTGAAGACTCAAGAAATAATTCAGTTCACCAATCATACTCATTTCAAATTCATTTTTCATATGTCCTCCAAAATCATGAGCAAGTAAATTAGAGGTAGACCCAAAAATAGTACCATCTATATAAATCTGGGCAATTAAGATATGTTTTTGGTCTTTCTCAATGAATAACACCTCATCAGCATTACCTCTGACAAACCCAGACTTAAGCAAGAAGTTAGTAAGTCTTTCATACCAAGCTCTAGGAGCTTGTTTGCGACCATAAAAGGCCTTTTTGAGCCTATAAACATAATTCTTAAAATTTGGGCCTTTGAACCCTTTTGGTTGTCCTAGCTGTCCAACAAAAACTTTCTCTTGGAGGAAACCACTTAAAAATGCACATTTAACATCCATCTGATATAGGTTAAAACCTAAGTAGCAAGTAATAGCAAGTAAAATATGAATAGATTCTAACCTAGCTACAGAAGCAAAAGTCTCATCAAAATCCACACCCTTAATTTGTGTGTACCATTGGGCTGCCAACGTAACTTTATTTCTTATAACTAATCCATTTTCATTAGATTTATTTTTGAAAACCCACTTAGTTCTAAAGACATTCGCATGACTAGGCCTAGGTACAAGTTCCCACACATCCTTTCTAACAAATTATTTAACTCTTCAGGCATTGCATTAACCCAATATTCATTCATCAGATAAAGCTTCTTTAATGTTTTTAGGTTCAATATGCGACACATAACAAGAGCAGGCTACCTTATCTCCAACCTGTCTTTTTGTCTTCATTTTATCCTGTACATCTCCTATCACTTGATCAATTGGATGATTCAACTTCACGCTAGCTGATGGTTCCAACTTCTTTTGTCAATCAATTGAATGAGATTGCACATTTTCAATTTGCTTCTTCACTTTGATTGGTTCGGGTTCTTCTTCCTTATTATTATCAGGGATGTTTTGCAAGTTCATTCTCATATCATGTCCCTGCAAATCATCATGACTAGTGTTAGTATCATCAATTACAGCATTAGTAGATTCCATGACAACCATAGTTCAAAGATTAAAGACTCTAAATACACAACTGTTATTAGAATAGCCAAGAAATATTCCTTCATCACTTCAAGAGTCAAATTTACCTAATTGCTCACGATCCCTAAAAATGTAGCATTTGCTCCCAAAAACTCCAAAATATTTTACATTAGGTTTCTTACCTGTCTACAGCTCGTATGGAGTTTGCTTTGTACCAGGTCGAATGTATACCTTGTTGCTGATATAACACGCTGTGCTCACAGCTTCTGCCCAAAACTTTTTGGCTACACATTTTTCATGAAGCATTGTTCTTGCCATTACCCGAAGCACTCTGTTTTTGCTCTCCACTACTCCATTCTATTAAGGAGTCTTTGGAGCTAAAAATTCATGGTGTATACCATGTTTATCACAAAAAAGATGCAAAGTCGGAGTTATCAAGTTCTGTTCCATGATCAGTACGAATTCTTATGACACTTTTAATCTTCATTCTATGTTCATTTTGAATTTTCTGGCACAAAGACTTAAAACACATTAAATGCATCAGATTTTTCATAAACAAAATAAACCCAAGAATATCTCATGAAGTCATCTACGGCAACAAAGATATATTACTTACCTCCATTACTTATAATACGAGTGGAACCCATAAGACCTATGTGAATGAGTTCAAGAGGTCAAGAAGTAGCAATCCCACACATATGCTTAATAAGCTTCCTAAATTTGGGAATTCCCTTAACTACCTCAGACTTAGAAATTCTCGTAAGATCATAAAAATTTATATGTCCTAACCTTTGATGACACACTTCCAGATCACTTATCACAGAAGAATTATAAGTAATCTCACATCACATAAGACTCCATAACAATTACCACCTGTTCTCACGCTTCTTAAAATGCACACCCCTTTCTTATTCAAAATGTTATACCCTTCTTTGGTGAAGTGCACATGGTGTTCGGAGTCACAGAAATGACTTGTGCTAATAAGATTTGCCTTTAAACCTCCAACATACAAAACTCATCTAACTAGCCTATCTTAGGTCCACTCACAACTCATTTCCCTTTGATTACAGGTGAGTTTCCAACACCAAATGTGATAGTCCCTCTAGTATATTCTTCAAAAGACTTAAACATACCCTTATCACCACCGTGTGTCTAGAGCATCTACTATCTAAGTACCACATATATTTTTCTAGTTTTTAAAGCAGTAAGAACAATATGACATGTAGACTTAGACTTGCGAACCCAAGCACATTTAGTCTTATGGAAATTTTGATTGGATTTAAAACTATGATTTTTAGAACTAAGGAAAGGAGTTCACCTATTTGTCCCATTTAGGTTCATAGAGAGATTACAAGATTTTTCCAAGTTTTTTCTCTCTCTAGTTAAATGTTCAGTCTCATTCAAAAGAGTTTGAAATCCATTTGACAAAAAATTCTTTCATTTGTTTTGAAATTGAGACTGCTCAACCCTTCCATCAATGTAACTCTTAGGTACATTATAAAGCTTATGACAGTTAGGTCGAATATGGCCCTTTAAACCACAATGATGACAAATAGGAATGAATCTTCTATAAGTGGTAAAAGGTTCTTGAAAGGTTTTTAGTGAATGAAAACTTTACTTCTTTTTCCTCCTATTAAAAAAATCATCTTTAAACTTTGCACTAGAGGGTAGAAACTTATCTTTTGTAGTAAGGGTATGCACTGTTACATTTTGTTTGAGCTTCTTCCTCTATGCAAGCTCATTCACCAAAAATTTTGAACTTTATGGAATGAATTCAAGCTCAACTTTTTCTTTTAACTTTCCATTATATCCCAGTCCTGAGGTGTTCTTAGATGGTCATTAAACGCTCAAAATTTCTTTCGATTGTTTTGATCCTGCATCAAATTTAGAGAAAGACAATTTAGCATTTTTTTAAATCAAGTTCAAAACACTTAATCTTACACTTGAGTTTGTCATTCTCCGTCACTACTTCTCTTTGTGTAGTTTTACTTTTTTCAAGCTTGTTGAATAAGATTGCATCTTTTACTTCCATCTCTGAATTCCTCTTGAGAAGTTCATCTATCTCAACATTTGTTTCTTCCTTCCATTTTCTCCTAACTTTACTTCCTTATTCGACTAATCTTTTTGCCTCAACAATTTGCGATACTCATTATACAATTCATTGTACGTTTAATGAAGACTTGGTACTTCCTTAACTGAATCTACAGATTCACTGATTTCACTGTCACTTTTAGTGTTTTCATTATTTAACCTTTTTGCAGATGCAGCAAAAGCCATAGATTGTTCTTACTCATTTTCAGATTCTGAGATCGACGATTCTTTACTATCACTATCATCCCATCTCACTTTGAGAAACTTTCCTTTCCTCCCTAATCTTGTCGGACATTCTTAAGCCATATGTCTAAAACCCTGACATTCAAAACACTTCACACTTTCCATTAGTTTTCAATTATTTTTCTTTTCAAACCTTTTCGCAAAATTTTTCTTTTCAAAACTATTTTCTTTCTATGAATAACTGTTCTCTTTCTTATTTTTCTCAAAATTTATCTTGCTCAACTTATTTAATTTTTAATTTTTGAAAACCTTTTTAAATTTTTTAGCAAGAAGAACAAGGTCATCCAAGTTGTCATTTGAATCATCATCTTTCTCTTTCACAGTATTTAAAGCCGAACCCTTTTGTATTTTACAAGAGTGAAGATTAGACTCAAATGTTTGAAGAGAGCCTATCAATTCCTCCACTTTTATGGATTTAATATCTTTAGCCTCTTCAATAGCAGTAACCTTAGGTTGAAATCTGTCTGGAATAGACCTTAAGATTTTATTAACAATATCATAGGATTGAATAATAACACCTAAGTTAAAATGAGAATGGATATTATCATTTAACTTAGCATAAAATTGATTAGAAGTTTCATCTTTTTCCATTTTCGTATTTCCAAAATCATTTTTCAACTTAAGAAGTTTAGACTTATTTACAGTGCTAGTGCCTTCATAAGTTACTTGGAGTATGTCCCAAGCCTCTTTTGCAACATCACAAGTTGAGATTCTTTGAAACTCGTCCGCAGTGACGGCATTGAATATAGAATTCAGTGCCTTCCTATTCTATCCACTACTCTCAAGTTCACTCTTATCCCATTCAAAAAGAGGTTTTAGGATGGTGGTGCTCTTATCAGTGGAGGCCTTAATAGGACGAGTCCAACCCCTTTCAACAGAGTCCCAAACTCTGTCATCAATAAATTGTAGATGGGCCCTCATTTTAACTTTCCAATATGCATAATTGGTTCCATCAAATAGAGAAGGTCTAGAAGATGAACCACCTTCTCTATAGTTCTCCGTATTTTTTTTTTTTAAAAAGTATGGATCTCACTAAAATAATTTTTTTTAATCCAAGTTGATCCACTCTGATACCAATTAAAAAACCAAAAATTTGGAGAAAAACTCAAAAACAAACACAAACAGACGAAAGTAAATGAGGCATGAGATTTAACGAGGTAAAATCCTCAACTTGGTGAAAACCTCTAGTCTATAAGGTGATTAACCCTAAAAATCAATCCACCATAAAATCAAAGATTATAAGAGTTTGTTGTACATGACTCGACTCGATACCCATCCTATTAAAGATTAATTGCTTGCTAGAACCTGTAATTAATATTTTTTCGTGCAATTGACTCCATATTTGAACCCAAATGGCACCTCCTAGAATTCAGAAATGTTCTTGATTCTTCAAACCCTCGAAGCCACAATCAAATGTTGTTCTTTATATATTTCCACTTTTGAATGCCTTTGCCATAATATATTTCTTGTTTCTCAAAAGCGATTCAACTAGCTTTGGCAGAATATGTGACATTTGTATTCACTCTACCCATTCTTAATATGGAAATAGAATAAGAATAGAATATGTTAGAAATCTGTAAACTGCTCAAATCACGCTCACACCAAATTTGGAACAAATCAACTTTTCATTTCAATCTTTACATTGAAAAACAAATTAATCAATACAAGACTCAATACAAAAATTTACAAACATTCTACGCTCATTGATTTGCAATTGTCGCACATAAAAAATAAACCATACAGTTCTCAAGTTGCTCCTCTACTGTTGTTCGACCAAGGGTGTGAATGAGACATAGTTAAAACCCTTGTTCGCACCAATTCCTCACGCCTTAGAAAAATTTCACACCTTAAAGTTGAGCTAGCCTCTGTTGTTCGAACAAGGGTGCGAACAAGGCATGGTTCGAACCCTGCATGGTTCGCACCCTTGTTCAATTCGCACCCTTCTTCACACCATGGCTTGTCACTTAGAAAAATTTTGAAGCTCAAGGCTTGATTCACCACTGTTGTTCGAACAAGGGTGCGAACACGTCATGATTCAAACCCTTGTTCGCACCATGGCTCATTATTTAGAAAAATTTAAAGCTGAAATCCTGCTTGAACCATTGTTCGCACCATCTTCATACCATAGAAAAGTTTTGAAACTGAAATCTTGTTTGAACCCTTGTTCGCACCAAACCCTTCATACTTTGTTTTTTTCTTCTCTATAAGCTGCTTTTCTTCCTCTGTTTACCTTTCATTCATATGAGACTTTTTCACGTGCATTTTTATGTTGATTAGGACTCCAATTGCCTAAATTTAATTTTGGAAAATTGCAATCAAAACAAACAGGAGTGTATGAAAAATATGTAATAAAATTAAGTTGTAAATGAATGTATTTATACAATTAGCACATCAAAAAGGTGTATAAATATACAATATTATGTGCTAATCAGTATGGTAGGAATGATGTTATAGCATGACATGGCATGATAGTATGATACAGGTAACTTATGCGTAATTTCTAGAATTCTGTTAGATTGTCTCGTGTAAATATAGTCAATATCATCCATCAAGCTTAGCTTGGACTTGATTTATGATTCAAATAGCCTTCATTAGCAAAAGGTTTCTATTACATAAAAATAAATATTCTATCTTAATCATGCAAATATAATAATTTGAAAAATAAAACAAAAAATTTTTAGAAAGAGAAAATTAAGCTCATGCGGCTTTTTTCTAGAGAAAAAAAAGCAAGCGCCCTGCCATTACCTTGAATACTTCGACCACATCCAGTCTTTGAATGTGAAACATGAATAAGGGTGACCCCGTATGTATAGGCTTAGCCTATGGCGATTAGAAAGTCTGCCTAATAGCCGCAGGTGGATATGCTCATGTGTGTCAGCAAGCAGGGTTCTACAGTCGTAAATGTGGGAAATATATCGGAAATATACCATTTCTAATTGTAAACACAAGCAAAGAAGTCCCCTACAAACATGGGCAGAAAAACATCATCCAGCCTTGCGGCAGAGCTTCGCATTTGAGCCTACGAATGAAAAACCTTACCTGGCTCTATAAGCCAAAAATCTCGTGGCTGCCCCGTTAGGTGGCATGCACTTTTTTCCCATTTTTGATGTGTGAGTCCCAGCTTAAGCCAATTTAGGGGAAGTTTGGATCAGATTCTTACATGTTCAGGCCATTTTTTAGATGTCCTAAATAGCTTTTGAAAGCATAAGGATCTTCTTGGTTATCCTAGAAAGTAAAATAGAGTATTTTAGGGCCAAACTAGTTTAAAAGTGGATTCTCCATTATCTAGTTTTGTTTATTTAAAGATTGTTGGTCTAAAACGGACTATAATAATGGAGGGGACACCTAATTCTTTTAATTAACCCTTATAGGCATGACTAAGATGACACTTCAAACCATTTCTGGGTGTGATAAATTCATTTGTGATGTCAGATTGAACTTTATGCTTTTCTGGCATTTTGTGGACCAGCAGTGACGTTTTAGGGCTTGGTCGTCGAGGCATTTCTCAATATTTGATCTGGTCTAACTCAGTTGGGATATCACTTTAGAAATTATATCCTCAACATCCCTATGAGTTTTTAGACCTTTTTTTATTTGATCTAGAGGTCCAATTTATTTGCTCTGATAGTTTCTTTCTCATTAATAAGAGCCATTTTTAGTTGATGGGGCCCAGATGACTTCTAGAGGAGTTTTTGGCTATTTTGAGCCGTATTCTATGTCCTTTGGCATATTCTAGAATGTTCTATGCCTTCTTATATTTTTCTAACTTCAATTGGGTAGTCCAGTTGATGCTGTCTTTCGGGTGCATTAGTAGAGGCCATTGTTGACTTTTGAATCGAATTGACCTATGATTATGAATTCTAATTGTTTTATTGATCCAGAAATTGTTAATTTGATGTCTTTGACATGTTTATATAGTTTGGTCGCATCCTACTTTGATCTAAGCTTTCAAACTTTCCCTTTTTTCAAGTTTTTTTTGGTAACTCAGAACTCCATCGATTTATTACAGTCCTCAACGAACCGTATAGCCGATGAGTAAATCAGGGGCCCACACAACACTCCACAAACCACACAAGTTAGTTAAGTCTAAGGCTTATACCTTGTGTGGGAACCTCGAAGGTTTGCTAGGTCTTAGAATTAAACTTCTAACCTCCCTTAGGAAAGTCAAGAGTTTTGGCCAACTCCCTTAAAGAAGTTGGTTTTTTTTTTTCAAGTACTTCATCGTTATTTCATCATATGTTTCATTTTGTTGAATTTTGGCACTTTCTTTAATCCTACGATTAATAGATCTTAATTGGTAGAGCACCATTTAACTAAAAAAAATAAATTTTATAATTTAATGTTTTTAAGTAGGGGCCAAAATTGGAGTGACTACGCACTTATACCTTGGTTACAAGATTCCAGTTCACCCAAGGGTTACCTATTATTCCAATTTCACAACATTGGAATTGTTCTCAAAGTTCAATGGTCCTCATTTCATAAGTTTATCACCAATGATAGATAAGTCATGGTAAGTAGCAATAAAATTATTAATAATTATCATTCACATTGCACCCATCAAGTGTAGAAGTATTCTTAACAATTTATTATTAAAATGCAACATTTAGCACATTAAGGAGTCAAATAGGCACATATGAGGTTCAATTTCTAAGTAAAATAGCCAAATAGCAAACTAGACATGGTTTTGTCTGCACAAGAAGAAAAATAGGGCAAGTAAGTGCAAATCATGGACACAACGAATTTTCTTCATGAAATAGCAATAAAAATGATTCACAACTCAACCACCATGGACATAAGCATTCTTAGCAATTTAACACTAATTTATAGTATTAGCGAATTAAAGGTTCCGTTGGAATGGCATAATGTATAAATTTCATAAAAAGTAAGCAAGTAGGGATGAATTAGGTCTGGCGTGGGCACAAGATTCTTGTTTAGGCAAAAGTCATGGGCACTAGAATCTGGTTTGGGTAAGTTGTGCGTGTTAGGTTGAATATGCCCTACAAGCCATACCATTTGTGCATTTGGTAAATTGTTAATAAAAGTTTTTTTTTTTTTTATGTATATTTTTACTACTATTGCAATTATATGGTTGCATGATATGTGTCAAGACGCGAGAATACATTTAAGGTGGATCTCATGTATGAGCATGATTTATATATAAAGAGATATGACCTCACTAGTCACTTGTATTTCCACTCTTAATTCATAGCCACAGTAAACTTGATCAACTCACTCAAATCGCTATAACATAATGATCTCTACTTATAGGATGGTTTATCTCGACAATTCAAGTAGTGTCTCAAGATTAGTGTGTTGGTGTAATAATCTGAATTTTTATATTTATATTTTTAAAATATGTGTGTTATGAAATTATTTAAGCCGTGTTTGGTTGGTTGAGTTAGAGTTTGGGTTAGTTTTGACGAATGTTTAGTTAAATTTTAACCATGGCTGAGTATAACACTCAACAAGTGTGGGAATGCTAGTCTAGATGGGTGGTTTAGACAAGGCTTTTGTTCAGACAACCTACTGCTTAGACAAAGGTCCGAACGACCTACATGGGTCCGTTGCATGTCAGCTTCTTTTCTTGATTTCCCAACTTTAGGTTACCTCACATATCCCTTTTGCATCCTCAGCTGCCCTTTCACCCTCTAGCATACCATACATTCTTTCATATCGTTTATTATGTATATATGGTGTATATATGGATGTGTGTGTTGATAGGGAAAGCTTCTAGAAAAAAAAAGAGAGAAAAAAGAAAGAAAATAAAGGCAAAGCAGAGGAAGAAAAAAGAGAGAGAGTTTGAAGGATATTTGAAAGCTTAAGAGAGGACTTCACAGAGGTGAGTGTACAAGTGTTTGTGAACTAGAAGAGACCTTCGAGTGGCCTGCTCTCCTTGGTGGTTGTTGCTACTGTTAAGGCTTCTTTTTTTTCCTACTTTTCTTCAGCTGCTTGGATAGAAGGTAGGGGTTTATGTTTTAGTTTGTTTTATTTTGTTTGTGTAAGTATAAGAATGATGTGTGTGCGTACATGAGAAATGGTTCAAGGAGGAGGAAATTGTAGATACGTGTGTGTGTGTGTGTGTGTGTGTGTGTGTGTGTAAAATTATGTGTAGGTGATAGATATGTTTAGATCTTGAAATTTATGTTAGGAAACTAAGAAATTTTAGTTAATAACATCTGTCCATGCTGTTAAATGTTAGTGTGCATTGTATTGTTGATCTAGTGGATTGAAATGTGAGATTCTGGGGTTTGGAGGTTTGATATTTAGCCAAAACACAAACAAGAAAATGGTTCTGGACCACTGTCGTTCGAACGGTTGTCATGGATGCCTAGAATGGGGTTTCTGCATTGGGTTGCTTCTATTTGAACTGCATTTTCGAATGACTGGTTCCTGTTTTACTTATTTTACTATTTTTATATTATTTAACTTTTAATCTTTATACAAACAATATTTTGGGATAAAATAGTATGTGAACGATAACATGAAAAGATAATGTTTAATTATCAACATGGTTATTTAGTTAATTTCTTTAAATGATGAGATTTTTTTAAAATGATATAATGTTATTTATCTAATTATTTTGTTTAACATGTATAAATAATTCAAAAAATGTGAATAGACCAGTTAAATAAATTTGAAGCATGATAGGGGTACAAGAAATTAGTTTGATAAATAGGTGGCGTTGGAGTTCCGAAAAAGTTAAAAAAATGTTGTAAAAAGTGACACGTGATAAAATTTGATTGAAACGAAATTGAGAACTTTTGGAGTTTTTTAGAGTTCTTGAAAAACTTTAGAGCTCCAAACGGAGCTATAATAAGCATGTTGAATATTAAATATGTTATATTATATTTGAGCATGAGAATGTTAATTAAATGTAATATGTTTTTAAGTGTACTATACATTTAAGATGTGTTACGTTATTTAGTAATATGATTTTTTTTTTGGTAATTTTAGTAATATGATTTTATTTTGAATAATACAATATTTTATGTTCTGTTTTTACTAGAATATGAATAATAGTTATGTTTTAATGTTGTAAAGGTGGGAATATAGTTAGAGGAAGAATTATTGAGTAAAATATAATAAGACGTGGAGTTCAAGGATGATCCTGATATAAAAATTATGAAATTTAAATCTTGTAATGGGTATGCCTTGGTAATAAGTTGTATAAGTTTCAATGAGATAAATAAGATGAATAATGATGATAATATGATAATTGATTTTTAAGAAAATTTTATATTTGAAGTTAGTAGGTGAAACTTAGGTTTTGGAGAAAATTAATGAGAATGGATATTAAGTTGTGAATAATGTAAGTTGTCAAGGTTGGAACTACTGGCATTAGTTGATAGGTTGAAAGATAAATAAAGGGTCAAAAAAATAAATAGATTAGAAATGCTAATGAGTAAATAAGATATTAAAAATGATGTACTGTTCACTATCATTGGTTAATGGGTTGAGAAATTGATGACTAGATGATTTATAATTGTATTGATTCTCATATTAAATTTCTTAATATTTGGATTCGAGTAAGATACCAAAAATATAAGGTACTACTATAGGGTTGAAAGTCCCAAACTTTCTATAAGGATGGGCCTTTCAGTCGATATGTTCTTAACTTACAAAGTGAGATAAGCAGTATACAACATGGTTCATATTTGAGGTTATCCATTGTGGCTGATGCGAAAGTCGCATTGTTCACTTATATTGGCCAAGATCAATGTGAGACAGGCCTAAAAGGACACGTATTGGTAGTCTGTGGCCATGAACCTGCCTGGTAGAGTACCTTACCTACTGTTTTTTGTTTTCAGTTTTATGTATATTATATGATTGTTAAAATTGGATAAATAATTTAATCAATATGATAATGAATTATGAACTTGAGTTAATAAGTAAAATGGTAAGTTAATGAAATGATTGGTTCACAAACTGTGTTCTAGCTATTGTGATTAAAATATATTAATATATATATGTATGTTATTTGTTGATAAGGTGTTTCACAGTTGTTAGTCCAGCTAGGGAGGATGATGGAACTTAAAAAATACAATGATAATTTAATATGTTGATAGCGAAAGTAACAGCTAATGGTATGACAAATAAGGAAGTAGAAAGGTTAAAAGGAAAATAACGTTTATGGATGATGATTTAGGTGTAGTCAATGAAGTGTTTAAAAGATTTGGATCATTTAAATACTACATGGTCTACCTGGGGCGAGTTATAGCAGTTTATGCTTAGACTGAGCAGGTTATATGCAAATCCAGTTGTGGAAAGTTTAATAAAAAAGGCCGAAGAGTTAGTAGTGAACTTGTGAATGCGAGGAGGAAAGCATATTCAAGAACTTTTGGTTACAGGTAGAAGCTTCTTTAGTGATGTTTGTATGTATACCTTTCTTGGTCAAATAATGCTTGGTAATGTTGTGTCTGACTTCATGATTTAAGAATAGTGGCTGCTTGGCTACATGTATAGCCATTAGGGACCTTTCCAACTCGAAAGTTGTAGCTGCTCGACTCTTATGGTTTGTTCGATCATTTGGATTGCTACAGCAATGTGGGTTGCTTCTGATGATAACTTCATATTGCCTTTTCTCAATTTAAATACAAGGGAGGGTTGCCCCCAATATAATGTGGGATTCTTAGTACCAACATTCTGTGTAAACTATGTGGGATCCTTAGTATCAATATTCTGTGTAAACTATCTCTTCTCAATAGTAGAATTTACAAGCAGAAATCAACACGATTCTTATAGGTAGTGGCAATTAGAGAGGAAAAAAATTGTACCCCCTTTATGGTGTAGATCCCCTCTTTCCATCTCCACCTTTGAATCTACAAGTAACACTTATTTTTATTTATATAATAGATATGGCCCCCACTATATTCTTTACATTAGGAAGTGGAGACAGTTGGAGGGAAGGGGAATGGTGATAATGGTGGAGGTTTTTTCTTTCTTAATTTAAGTAGACTAAGAGATGAGGGAATGCGCACATCTCATGATAGTCCCTTAGCATTATATTTGACCCTCAAAAAATATAATCTAACAAATTAAGAAAATAGGAGTAGACAAGTAAGGATTTGTATTTCAACGAATTTTAAATATTCATGTTCTTATTTTTTAATCTATTTGTGTTAATATAAATTTTAAATATTTATTTTTTTTATTTTTATTTACTAGTATACAATTTTATATTATATGGAGCTTAAGAGGATCGCTTTAGATAAAAAGAAAATGTTGCAAAAATAAAAAAATAAAAAAGTCTACTAAAAATAAGAGATAGAATTCAAAAAATTGTTGTGAATTAAATTTTTTTTTTTTCAAACAAAAATGCTTTTTCGTTTAAAAATGCCATATATTAAATTAAATTGATTAGTCTTTTTTTCCTTTTTCTTTTATCAAGTGATAATTATTTTACTATATATTAGATATGGTATATCTCCAACTCTCAAAAGTCATAAATTCTATTTGAAAAAAAGAAAAAATGTAGATAAGCTAATATCTAAACAATAATAAACCACATAAAGAGGATAAAATATAAATTATTAACGCACGTAAAAATCACAACATTATAACGTGATTTTTAGTTTGGGAAAAAACTGTTTTATGATTTCACATTTTCATTAATAGTATTTTTATAATTAATTTTTTGTTTGAGGCAGCATTTAAACGACTTATTTTTCTTTTCAACAGGAAACGAAAAGAAAATTCATGGAAGGTCCGCTTACCAATTTCAAAATATTCCCACGGGAGTTGCCCTTTCTTCTCCGCGTTACGTAGATGATCATAGAATAAAAAAGATTTGGGTTCACTCTCGTTCTGCATTTGCGACCGCCTATAGCCAGTAAAACCGGTCCACCGCCTTTTCCCTTCTCGAATCCCATATTTGCTAGATTCACGCCCTCTATTTTCTGTCCCCTGCACATTCAACCTTTGTTTTTTCTTCGGCATTTCTAGGGTTTATTCAAATTCATCTATCTCTACTTTCTCTCCCCGCGCAAATTCATTCTGGGGTTTAATCAACTCACCATCTCTCTGAAATCTCTCTTATCGGCATCTCTCCAAAATTTCTCCTAACGGCCAATTTCCGGCGAGATCTCCTATCCGGTAAGCTTTCATTTCTCCCGCCTCTCTCTCTCTCTCTCTCTCTCTCTCTCTCTCTCTCTCTCTTTATATATATGTATATATATATACACGCGCACACACCAGGCGATGAAGCGCACACAACGTGGACTAAAGTTTTCTTCGTCACATTTTTTTTACGCTTTTTTTTAATTTTCTTTTTATCCCTCTTCTGCATCAATTTTCTTATCGGATCTATCTATCCATTTCTATTTAGTACTCATAGAATAGCTGTTACTTTGAATTTTTAATTTTATTTTAGTTTTTTAATGTTAATAAATGAGGAGTTATAAAAACAGAAAGAAGGCATTTCGGGAAGTAGAAAATGTGAGTCGGCTTCAAAGAAGATAGATGAAGTATATATATCTAAATATGCGTTCTTTTTCCTGAGCTATTTAGCCTCTGAGTTGAAAAATTTTGAACTTCTCTTTATCAATTTGTAGAAGTAAGTGTTATTGAAAATGTTTGCTGTTTGTTGTTGATGAGTAATTTCGGTTTATCTCTTTTGTTTGATCGGGTTCATGGTGGTCAATCACAGTCCCAAGTGGATTATTTGGTATTTTGATGAATAAATTGCAATGTGTTGAAGTCTCGTTATTTGTTCATTTGCAAAAAAAAAAAAAAAAAAATTATGAAATTGTAGTAAATGGAAAGAAAAAAAAAATTGATCTTACATATATTGTTTTTGCTTTTGTCATTATCTGCTTAAGAAAAACCTCTATAAACTACTATCCCCTAAAAAGAAAAAGGAAAAATGGAAAAAGGAAAAGCAGAAAAGTAACTCTCCCTAACTTGCAGTGCCTGATAGAACTAAGATACTAAAAATTTTAAGTCTTGAACTTTTAAAGTTTCATATTCCATTATAGAAAATATAATTTATGACATGAATGAATGAAGGACCTCAACTAGTTTGGAACTAAAGTTTTGTTGAGTTGAGTTGAAATTTTAAAGTTGAAATTTGTAAATTAATGTCTTGATTGAGGTTGAATTCAAAATCACCTTCCATTAGGTATATTTTCCATTCAATGGTAAGTTAGGTCTCTTTAATTAATATTAAGAACCTGCTTAAGTAAATTTCTAGTTTATTGGTAGGTAAGTTATGCATTATCAATTGCTTTCGATTGCAAAACCTTAAATGCATGCAGTTTTTTCATCAATTAATTTTTTTTTGGGGCCCTTAGTTGAAGAGCACTAATTTGAAATTGTTGTTTTTGTGAGTTCTAGAATAGAATAGGGTGCTGCTATTCGTAACCTCATATTTTCTCATGCAGCCTAGTTATAATTTTCCCATATTAGGATAAAAATGTCCTAATGCAAAATGACATCCTTGTCTTCTATATCTTCAACAAGTACTGGTTTGAAAAAATCAAACAATTTCAACAATTAGTTGCTGAAATAATTCAGCAATTAACCACATAAATTTTCGACACTTTCACATCAAAATAAACAAAACATTTTAGCAACTGGTTATTAAAAAAATCAAAACATTTCAACAGACTCTTGTCGTTTTGATTTTTTTTTCAATGACCATATAACAATTTTACAGACTCTTATCGAAACAATTGTAAAATTTTGACGTGTTTACTGAAAATGTTACGTCATTTCAACAATAAGTTCTCAATTTTAAGGGTATTAGAAGGGGAAGGGGTATTTTTGGAACTTTGGGTGGAATTAGTGGGTTGCATGGAGAAATTATTAGATTATTTGGAGAAAACATAAGATGAATGAATTAACTGGGCTGCAGTAGAAAAAATTGGGCTGCTAATAGTGGCACCCATGGAATATTATGTTAAATTGGGGGGGGGGGAGGGGAAGGAAAGAAAACATATCAGAGCAAAATTCTTTTGTTGTTATTTTTTTTCATCCATCAGAGAACAAATGTTACAAGTGTTTAACTTCACTATCAAATCTTTTTGTTTCTCTCTTGATTTTGACTTTATTTGTTTAGTCTTTATAATATGCTTGCTCCTTCTGTTTCATTAACAAAGCTGTTGGTCTGTGTTTGTTGTGATCTTGTTACTTATTTTGTCATCCTTGATTCTTAAACCCCCCTCTTCGTGTAGGAGATGTCTCGGGTAGATCATCTATGGGAGCGATTGGTACGTGCTGCACTAAGGAGAGAAAGGACAGGGATTGATTCATATGGGCAGCCTGTTAGTGGGATTGCTGGAAATGTTCCGTCCTCACTTGCTAAAAACAGAGACATAGATGCAATTTTAAGAGCTGCTGATGAAATTCAAGATGAGGATCCGAATGTCTCCAGAATCTGTATGTCCTTTCTTTTTATTTTTATTATATATATATTTTTTTAGCTTTGTGGCTTTTTAAGTGGCGTTGCTATCTTTTTGATATGTTTACATGCTTTCACTGCGGCTGTTGATGTTAACATTCCCAAATTATGTTAAATTAAATGGACGAAGTAAAATTATTGTACTAATTAAAATTTACTATATCTTGCTATGGAAGATAGCACATCTAAGATGCTATATTTCTAACTTATTTATATGGCATAAAGTAAAATTGAATTGAATAAAAATATATATTTTAAGAATCTAAATTACATCACTTCTTTGGTATTAACTCCTCTTTTTGCCGAGAAGTTGTTCTTGTCCTGGCTAGTTTGAAAATATATTAGTAATTTGGTTGTAGAATGCTTGCTAGCTTTGTGATTTCTCTTAGATTCCAATGTGCTGACATATACCATCCCTTGGTATTTGAAGAGTTTCATTACATCATATTAATCCAATTGTCCTTGGATGAAGCCTTTGAAAACATTGACATACTAAATTGTTTGTACAATAAACTATAAAGCATAAGCAGGACATGGATACACCTTTATGCTGTGCTTGGTATGATTGAAGGAAAATATGAGGAAAGGACTGAAGAAGTAAAGTTGGCTTGATTTGGAACTATTAGTTCAGAAAAAACATAGCTGGAAGTCTTTAGATTTTTCATTTTGCTCAGTTAAGAGCTATGAAGCATGGATGCGGATATGGGAGTGGATACGGGTACGGGTATGGATACGGGATATAGCAATTTTCAAAAAATGAGGATACGGGTACGGCGAGGATACGGCAAAAAATAAAATAAAATATATATTTTATTTAAAATATTTTTGAAGATAGCATTTGTATACTACTAGACATATAAATAAGAATTATATAGCATGAAAAATACTATTCAGTCCATAAAAAAGCTAGATTTAATTTTCAATCTGTTTTCAATCTGTGTTTTAAAACTATAATCTCTAAATTTTAAATTCTTATATTTTCAATTTATATTACTATTCTAATATCAATACAACACAAATTTAGAATAAAAGAAAAAATAAAGAGAAAGCTGTGCACAAACAAAAGAAAGCAGTAGCGAAAGACAGCTGAAAATCGCCGGGATTGCTGGAGTCTAGCAAATGTGCGCCATCGAGATTTTGGGCTTTTTTTTTCCTTCGTGCATCTCAAGTATAACGGAACAGAAAAATAAGTATTAAGTTATATTTTAGTTAATTACAATTTGATATCTACTAAAATTTTTATCATATCTATTTTACCCAAAAAAAATGGTTTAAAATATTATATTTGGACGCCCGCTGTATCCCAAAAGTATCCTTATCCTACTTGTATCCTATACAAATTTAAAATAAAAAATTAGGATACGCCAGGTGGCGTATCCGATGCGTATTCAGTCGTATCCTACCCGTATCCGTATCCGCGGAGTATTCGATACGAGTGCGACACCTAATTTGAAGTGTCCGTGCTTCATAGGTTAAGAGCGATATTTGCTTGAACAAAGACAAACGCAAGTGTACGGTGTACGTGGTAGTAATTTAAATTTTTCTTCTCCTCTGAATTAATAGGTGTGACAAAATTGAAATTAAAGAAATTTGGTTTGAATTTGAAAATAAAGCCTACCTAGCCATTTCATCTTTAGGAGGCGACAATTAAGTCTAATACAAAATGAATTAAAAACTATGAAACTAAGGCGCTAGGGACCAAGGATCAATAGACAATGAACCAATTAGAGGGGCAAACATGTTCTACTTGTATATGCATCTAGGTAAAACCATCATAAGTTGAGTTAATTTAGAGAAATTAAGTTCAATTGTTAGAATACCTAGGGGAACATAGCATTGATTATACATGGCATAATATATTTAGGCATGTAAGCATTCTAACAAATACCTAACACGCAAACATGCTCAACAAAGCACTATGCATATGTGGCATGCAAAGCCTATGAAAAGGATGCAAGTATATGAGGTTTGTATGTAAATTACCTGTGGAGACATTCTAATAAACACCTAGTGTGCTTACAATCCCAACATAAGTACTAAACATTTGTGGCATGAGAAGTCAAAGAGAAATTGCGCACCCAAGAGATCTAGAAAGAAAGTCAGCCATTCAAAACATCACACATGTAGAAATTTGAAATTGATCTACAATTATACCTCAAACTTGAATCCAATACTTGAAGATCTTCAACTTTCACCAAGGTTCCTTAGCCTCAATCTACTCTAGAACATGAGATTACTAAAAGAGAAAGAAGATTATATGGCTATGTAAAGTTGGACCCCTCTCATTAAACCTTAAAAAATATTTATAGTCTCCTCCTTTAAATATTACAAAAATGCCATTAAAAATTAAAATTCTGAACGTGACATTCAAATAGGGTTCGAATGGTGGCATAAAGATTTTGAAGGGAAAGAATACCTTTTGCCACGAATGAGGTATCAAAGGGTGAACGGGTGGAAGAAAGGTTTTAGGATTGCTAAACAGAAAGAGGTTGCGACTAGAAATTGCATACAACCAATTTGAGCCTAAGGTCTCAAACTCAATTAGTTTTGACTTTGTGATACTCTGATTAATAAACTATGAATACAAGTTTCTAATAATATATTTTTGTGAATGTTGGACAAGGTTTAAGGGCAGTGTCGATTCGTTTAGTCTATTGAAGTTCGCACAAGTATTAGCTTTTTTCATAAGTATTTCCTGAAATTATGTTTAATTCCAAGTGTTTTCGTGTATTATCTTGTCATGTAATCTTTAATACTCAAGTCTAAGTTTGAGTCATGAAGAAGCAAAATGTGTTGCTATTTTGACTGTTATGAGTAGTACCTGCCATATTAATTAAGTTGTTTGAAGTTAATTGAACGAATTAGTAACTAACCATCAAAAAAGACATTTTCAATTGCAAGCTTAAAATTTGTGCTGTATAAATTGCATATGTCTATGTTGGTTCATTTATTGTCCAGTGGATCTTTGATCTATTCAATGGATGCCTTTCAGTTTATCTAAGATTGTTATTCTTGTTTTTACTACAGTATGCGAACATGCTTATTCCTTGGCTCAAAACTTGGATCCTGATAGTGAGGGAAGGGGGGTCTTGCAGTTCAAGACTGGCTTAATGTCAGTTATAAAGGTAATTTTAAATTGATGCAATGATTGGAGATTTCTTGTGTGCCTTTGAGAATCTCAATAGATGCATCATGTAACAAAAAATGTGAAAGACTATGTAATTGAGATGAACTTCCAACACAAGAACTCGGTGTGTGTGTGTGGATTTATATACATGGAGAAAGTGACTGTACATCTTACATTGGTGACCATTCGGGTTACCAAGCGTCTAGATACAATCTCTATAATTAGTACATAAATACTACATACTACATATTATTGCTACATTAATACTCCCCCTTAAGTTGGAGCATATATATATATCATGTGTTCTGAGTTTGTTACAAGTATATCTCACTCTTGCTTCTCTTAAAGTTTTAGTAAATAAATCAATTAATTGATCTTTTGACTTCACATGGCTTGTTTTGATGACATTTTGTGAAATCTTTTATTTGACAAAATGACAATCAACTTCGATATATCTGGGTTGCTCATAAAACACTGGGTTAGAAATAATATGGACAACAGCTTGATTATCACAAAAGAGGTCCATGGGCTAGGATCCAAGAACCCCTAATTCTGTCAACGTGTGATGTGTCCAGACCAATTTACAAGAAGTATGTGCCACAACCTATATTCTGATTTTGCACTTGATCTTGCCACACTGTCTATTTTTTTACTTTTCCATGATACTAAGTTTTCTCCCACAAAGATATAGTATCTAGTAGTTGATCGTTTATCTGTTGGCAAACCAGCCCAATCTGCATTTGTATAACTTTGAACAAGTGTATGACCATTATCTCGATACAACAAACCATATTCTGGTGCACCTTTTAGATATCTTAGAATACGAAAAATCGCATCCAAATGACTAAACCGATTTGCATGAAGAATTGACTTACTATACTTGTAGCAAATGAGATATCTGGTCGTGTAATTGTCAGATAATTAAGTTTCTCAACTAATTTGCGATATCGACTAGGATCTTTCAATAATTCTCCCTTATTTGCTAGAAGTTTTATGTTGGGATCCATTGGAGTATCAATTGGTTTGGCTATTAACATGCCGGTTTTAGATAGCAGATTAACAATATATTTTCTTTGAGCTGGCTTCCCATGAAGGTCTTAGCAACTTTCTCTAACATGTCCACCCCGGCCACAATTAGTACCTTTAGGTCTAGTACCACGACCTTCACAACCATGGCCACGACCTCCACGACCACGCTCACCAGATTGAGATGGAGGTTGATAGACAGGGCTTTTATTGTCTACGAAAGTCTGACTAATTAGGGCAGAACGTGCAGAATTTGAAGTGGTGGATGAAGCCTTAGTAGCAGCCCTCATAACCCTGGAATAGGTTTTTGCAAATGAGGGGAGAGTAGCTCTATTGAGAATCTGAGCTTTGACAGCCTCAAACTCTATCTAAGCCAACAAGAAAACGGAATACTACCATTTGTTCTCTTTTTTTTTTTTTACATGACGTTGATATCTATAGATAATAATTGTAAAGAGTTCAATTCCTCATGAACACGCTTCAGAGAAGTGAAGTATTCAGTAACTGGTCTGCCGGACTGTTGGAGCTAGAAGTTCTAGTGATAAATCATATATCTGGGTGAGTTTACTGGAGAACAGTAGACGAATATACTCTCATATATCTACATGTGTCAAGATGGGTACACATGTCAGCGATATTAGGCTCCATGGAATTCCATAATAAACTAACAAGATGAGAATCTTCTTGGACCCAAGCATCAAACTTAGGATCAGCTTTAGGAGGTCCAAATTCTGTTAAATGCTTCCGTTTACTGTACCAGTTAATGCAATCTTAATGGCTTTGGATCATTGAATGTAATTCGTTCCATTCAACTTTCTAGTTGTTAATTGTTGAGGCATAGGAATGGAACCAACCATCATTTTTTGTTTAAAGGATGTCTCAGTAGTCATTTCAAGTTAGCAAATAGTAGCTTGAATAGTGATAGAACCAAAAGATTGATGAACAGTGATAGGTTAAGGAGAGAGAGACAAAAAAGTTGTTCAATTATTGAACCACGTATACTGGTGGAGTCGCGAGGAGGAGAGAGATCGGTAAAGAAGGCTGGAGGTCTAGAGGTGTCACGTGCCGTCAGTCGCTGCTTCCATGGTCACGTGTAGACTTATAGGTAACGCATGGAGGTGCATGAGGAATTTTCCGGTGACGACCCTGCTCTGACGATGGTCGCCTCCCTTCGACGATCGTATAAAACTATATAGGGGGTTGAATGAGCGATAGGTTGATGACCTGTGCTTGACAGAGACAATGAGCCCTTGTTCAGTCTTCAACGTGAGGGCAGACTTTGAATAGTGTTTAGTCACTGTTTTTTCAACACACATACACGAACTAACAATGCTTTGATACCATGAGAGACTATGTAATTGAGATGAACTTCTCACACAAGAACTCTGTGTGTGTTGATTTATATACATGGAGAAATGACTGTACATCTTACATGGTTGACCATTCGGGTCACCAAGTGTCTAGCTACAATCTCTAGTGTACATAAATACTGCATATACATATTAATGCTATTTTAACAAAATGGAAGTAACATACTGCTGTGTGGTTTTCCATGTGCTTTTTACAAGATACACGATGTATAACATCTTTGAAAATTCCCCGTTGGCACCAAAACAATTTGTTGATAAGGGAGGGTGCTTGAGCAAATACAATGAAATTCAGTATTGAGACCTCAGATTTGTTAACCTTTCTTGGTGCATAGAATTGGTTTGGATGCCTCTGTGCATTGACAAGTAGCTTATTGAATTAGAGAGAGGTTGTGACATTATTTAGCATTTTGAATACTGCAGTTTGGACTTCAATCTTATCTGCTGTCTATGCTGCATTTTACTTCCCAAAAGAGGGGAAAAAAAGGATAGATATATGTGCTATATTTGAAAGTTGCTATGTTAGTCTCTACTTCCATAATTGATATAAACAACCCCCATGATTTAATTATGTGAATTGCAGTTCTATTTTCATTTGAGATATTTCTATTTTCATTCGAGATATTTGTTTGAAACTCAAGCCCTTTTTCTTTTTTTTTCCCCTCTCTCTTTCTCTCTCGATAAATCTTCCAGCAAAAGCTTGCAAAGAGAGAGGTTGGAATCATAGACAGAAGCCAGGATATTGCTTGCTTACAGGAGTTTTATAAGCATTATAGAAATAAGCATAATGTGGACAAGCTGCGGGAAGAGGAAATGCAGTTGAGGGAGTCGGGCACTTTCAGTGGTAACCTTGGAGAGTATGCTTTTGAACCTTGAAATCTGTAACATTTGTTCATTCAGATATTAAAATTATGCTTTCCTTCCCTATGCGTTTGTTATAATATACTGTTTTATCATCCTTTATGGTGTTTTTTATGATTTGCTGTTTTACCATCTTTTTGAATGTTTGCCATGGTCTCTCTCTGTCTTCCTGTCCAAGCTTTGTAGTTTCATTTCTTTTAAAGTTTAAACATTTTGATTGTTTATATTTCCTTTAAATCTATTGTGTATTTTAATGTTTAGTACGCGATTGGTGCTACTTCTACTTCTTTTCTTTTCCCTTTTTTTTTGGGGGGGGGGGCGGGGGTATAATTCTTATTTTGAAGTGTAATTTGTATACCCATGGAAGGAAGATGTTTTTTCCTTGCTATTCTCCAATACTAATTGTATATTATTTGTGTCAAACTTCCAAAGTTGGAACAAGAATGGATTTTGCAACCATCATTTCTTTATAAATATTTTTTTTTGGTAATTATTTTTTATAAATATTGTTAGAGATCCAGTGAAACTTTTATATTTGAATTTGTTTCACCCCCCCTTTTTTGCAATGATTACAAAAAAATAAACTTTTAATTAATGTATTGATGGTACTAATCTTTTGGTGGTTGCTGCTAGAGATTTGATGCCAAAAGTGGGTTTTATTTTCCATTCATAATGTTTTAACTGGGGTTGGGAGGGGGAAGGGACAAGAATTTTGTGATCACTTTGTAAGCTTTATGGAAATCTGATTCATGTTCTTTTGATCAGTACGGAAATCTAATACATGTTTACGATTACAATCTTATCTCAATTATCTTTCAAGAAAAATGTTAGTTCTAGAAATATTGTTTTATTTGTTCATTTTTATAGAATTTGTGTTTTATAGAAGGCTGGTAGTCTTGTTGTATATGTCAAATGTTATTTTGTTTATGAATTTCTTGTCATTTCTATGTAAATATAGAAGCTTGGGTGATTATCAGGGTATGCTAAGCTCTCATGTAGAAGTTTGTTGGTGCCATTTCTAAATAGTTCATGTCACTTATGGGGAACAGGATTAGTCGCCCTTAAATATTGTTGTTTTTTTAGCCTTCTCATATTGGGTAGTTGACATCTGATGTTTTCTCAAAATTAGGTTGGAGCGTAAAACTGTGAAAAGGAAAAGAGTTTTTGCAACCCTGAAAATTTTAGGGACGGTATTAGAAGAGCTGGCTAAGGAGGTTTCTTCTGAAGTTGCAGAAGGATTAATTCCTGAAGAGGTTTGATTCTGAAGTGTTTTTTCATATTCTGCCATACTTACTTTCATATCTTGGTCAGCTATGCATGTGCACAATTGTACTTTGAATTATTTGGAATGAATTAAAGCTTTGATTATTTCCTCATTGGAGAGCATGAAAAATTTGTTTGAAAAATATAGTGGGCTTATGAACCTTTCAATCTTCTTTAAAGGTAATGATCCTTAGACTCTGACATGAGAGTTTGGATGCATGAACTTCTGATTTTGTTTTCAGGTAAAATTCTTTGGTATGGTATTGTGATGTGGATACACCCTTAAGTAGGTTGATGTCTTAGATATGCTGACATTGAAACTGTTGTGTTATATACAAAGTACAAGTGTGTGTGTGTATATATATATATATATATTTGGGGTAAGCGACAAATATTTCATTAATGAGAATGAAAAATGCATTAAGGGATACTAGAAGTCCACAAGCAGAAACAGAAATAAAACAGGAAATAAAGATAAGAGGAAAGTATCTTGGAAAACATAAGCTACTGGCAGATGTGCTTCCAGTTATGTGCTCTTAATTACTTGTACTTTGTAGTGGGGTCGAGGATATTGGTAATGCTTGTACTTTGTAGTGGCGGCTGAGGATATTGTTAATGCTTGTTCTGTCAAGCAGGAGATTCTTGCTCAAAGTAATAAGTTCAAGAAAAGTTTTAATGTCTGTTTTCCAATGTCTTGGTTAGGGGAATCAATTTGTGTCCTTGATTGATTAGGTCAGGTACTTTGGGCTTTTGACTCTTTGAGACACCATTTCATGCACGTGACCTTAGACATGTTTATCTACTGTCATAAGCTGCTTTCTAATTATTTTCTTGTTGCATCTCCACTGGAAAATGATGCTGAATATGTGAGGGGATGGATGCATGGCGTAGGACGAGTGCTGGGAATGGTCTTCTAGTAGTAGTGAGCCCATAACAGTGTGTGGTAGCAGAAAATGGTATATTTAATGTTCAATTTTAGTGGTTTTCACGCAGAAACCCAGAAAAATGAGTGTTTCTTGAGGTTCATGTGTGTTAGCAAAAGGGTGGGTGTTTTGGAATGAACGGGAAATCAAGTTGTCAATTTCTTTTAGACACAAGAGTTGAGTTGTTTTGGTGGACATGGGTTTTTGGGATTATACGAAGCATGGATGCTGGCTCGGACATTGATATGACACGGATTTGCTGACTTGCGGATTTAAAAAAAAATGCAAGGCATAGCACAGCTGGACTCTGCAATAACTAAGATTAAAACCATGTATTTCGTAACTTAAAAAGTCATGAAAGAATAACATTCCATCCAAAATGATAATATAAACTATATTTTATGGTTTAAAGGTCAACCAAGAAATTTAAAAAAAAATGGTAATATTTTTTAAGGTGACGTGTCTAATCCGTTTCCAAACAAATACAATTAAAAAAATTCGAACACACAAAATAGTGAGTCCAACTTGTGGACGGCTTAAAATTGATTCTAGTGTTTTATGAGCTAGAAAAATAAAGAAAACAACGGCAAAAATTCTGATCTGATTTGAAAGGACCATGATTGGTGTAGGCATCTCACAGTCGTAGTAAAGTGTTAATAGTAATGTTTTAAAAACCGAACCATTCATCGAACTGGAAAAGTGATCAGCTCATGGGTCAGTGGTTCAACCAGAATCGAATCGGAGTTGAATCGTGATGTTATAAATATATTTAAATATATAAATAAAATATCAAAATATATTTTAAAATTATATAATAACTTTAAGAACTTACATTTTTCCACATTTTATTCTACTATTTTTTATTTTACTCACAAAAAGTGTCCTAAAATAGATGTAATTACAATAAAACAATTGCAAAAAAATCATCTCAATAATATATAATAATAGAATCACTCAAAACTAAGATATATAAAATTATTCTAGTATTCTAGCATAAAGCATTAGAGTTTTCAACATCAAGAGATAAATATAAGCAAAACCAAGCAAAGATAAGGTTCAAATTAAAAGCTTCCCAATCTCACAACATCTTAAGCAAAAATAAAAAGATATGAAACCAATCCACTACGTGACAACATAAAATGCATTGTTTTTTTGGTTTTTGACACTAATTCGTTGGAAGGCCCCTTGTTAGCCAAGCATCTTCATCCTCATCCTCATCCTCATTGTTGTTAACACCATGTTGAACATTCAACTTCATATTCTCAAATGATCGAAAGTCCATATCGTCTCCCAGCTCTACCACCACATTTTCATCCTCATCATCTACAAGAATCATAATAATATCATAAGTAATTATCTTACTAATGATTACAAAAGATAAATATCATAAATTATTTTTACTAACCGTTGTGTGGATTATGGTGTTGCCCCTTGCTTTGTGGAGTTGAATCTTCTTTATAAAGCATTTTTTCGAACTCATCATAATCAAGAAATTTAGGATCTTGTTCTTCTTGTTCTACTTGTTGTTCTTCAACAATCCAAAACTCCGTTGTGTTAATGGTTTCATAATCAATTTGATCATAGATTGTCTTGTTGTGCCACTTTCTACATTTCGTATTTGAAAGTAAGTCAATACAGTTCAGTAGTCAATTAATGAATGTCATATAAAAAAATAAAAAATGCATAAAAACTACACATACCTATTTTGCAATCTCAAATTGTAATGAATGTGTACGAGATCATTAAGTTGTTGATGCTCTAATCTATTTCTCTTCTTTGTATGTATATGTTCAAAAACACTTCAATTCCTTTCACACCAAGAAGAGCAGCTAGTTTGGCTAAGACTTCGTATTGCCAACTTTTGCAAATTCGGAGCACTATGGCCAAATAACCTCCACCAATCATCTTGTTATCCGTGAAAAACAAACGCAAGATAAAATGAATTAATTAGATCTAATACTACACATAAGAATTATTAAAATTAAAGAAACAATCAACTAATGTACTTACCAGGTTGTGTTGTCTTGCATGTCGTAAGTGCAAGCTCCCTTCCAAAGCTTTCTAACTGATCTCAATACAATCTAGCTTCTTCCAATAATCTTGTCTTGCTACATGTAGCTTTGCTTTCAATCACATGAGGAAAACTTGCTATAACCTCACGCTTGTAATAAAATGATGCTTGATCATATTGAAAAGCCGGATTCAACCAATAAGCTGCAGCTTGAATACTTCTGTGTGATGTCCTATCCAAACGTTGCTTAATGATAGTCGTATAAGGCTTGTACAATCTACTTTTATTTTTAAGAAGTTTCTTGATTGTTATGCGAGCCCTATACTTGCCTTCATAAACATAGCCTATAGAAGTCTTTTCATCTCCATCAACAATATGCAATAGATGCATGAGTGGCTCAACAATCTTCACAATAATCAAGCAATCATTCCAAAACTTGTTATTACATACCTTGACTCCACAAAACTCTTGCTTGTCACCAAAGCCTTCAAGTCTTGCATGCGTTTGTGAATTGATTGTAATGCAATGAAAGTGGTGGCAAAGCGAGTTTTACCTGGATGCACAATTTCAGTCCAACCCTTCCTCTTTCTTAACAAACTTAGTAACCAAATGTGATTGTAGACATACTTTGTGATAGTTGATGCTTTAGTGGCAAGATCATTCACATGTCCCATGCTAGCAATATCACTTAAGGCCAAATTCAAACAATGTGCTGCACAACGAGACCAATTTATAGTCTTGTAAGTTTCATTCACCAATCTTCTAGCCGCAACATAATTTGCTCCATTATCTGTTACCATGTGAACGACATTACTCACTCCCACTCACTCAATGATTTCTGGAAACAATTTGGAAAGAAGACGAGCATCTTTAACAACATCAGAAGCATCAACAGATCTAACAAAATTGATTCCTCTAGGGCAATAGACAAGAAAATTAATCAGAGATCCTCGCCTGGCATCTGTCCAACCATCACCCATAATGGTACATCCATTATTAACCCAACTGCTTCTTAAAGTGTCAATAAATAATTGAAGCTCTTTCTTAGAGTCTCTCAATAAAGGAACTCGAGGTGCATGATAAGTAGGAAATCTTATATCCTGCACCAATAGCAATTGTTGCATCAAACATATTTTGGAAGTAGACAGAATTTACAACATTGATGGGAATGCAAGTATTATAAAAAAAATTTGGCTAGTAACATGTGTGCCCTATGTATAGCTTCTTTGCTTGCATGGGCACTTTTGATGGTTGAGAGTCGGGGGCGGTCCTTGAAGCAAAATAATTAACTAGAGTAGCATGTACCTTTCCCTTCCCTTTTTGGGTATTTGTAGCTTTAGTTTTATCTGCAGTACCACCCTCATTGATAGAGATTCCTTTATTGTTTTGGGGAAATATCTCTTCAACGTCAACGTTGTCTCTAATATCACCCTCAAATTGGCTAACACCCGGATCATAGGGATTAGATTCATCATAGCTTCCTTCACTTTGCTTTTTCTTCTCTCTAATTATATTCAAAGCCTCTTCCATTCGATCTAACATCTGGATGACCTTTTTTACATGGCCCAACCTCACCTGACTTTCCTGCAAGATGTTGCTTCATTCTTTTTATCCATCCACTTTAATAGTTTTCCCACAATACAAACATAAGTGAGTCTTCTTCCCATCAAGAGCTTGCCCTAGAGTCACATGTTCCCAAGCATTACCGGTTTTTCCCCTAGTGGATGGGATAGAATGTGCAGTTGAATTGTGGCCTATGAATCCATTCCAATCACTTCTACAAGAGAAAAATTACAACTTCCCTCAAGGTTAATAAAAATGATCTTGCATTATGAAACAAGCAAATTGAAACACGATGCAATTTATATTGATTAAAACTTGCCTAAATTTGTATGTTTAAAACATATTGATTAAATGTTAAATTCAACACTTTGACTAAAACACGCTGGAAATTTAAACCTGATATTAACACTTGACATTAACACTGCAAACTTGACATTAAAACATACTGATTAAAACACAACAAATTTACTGATGCAAACCTGGGCTTTCTTATGGAAAGGTTTTTCATGTTTTATACATTGAAAAAGAATTGTGAACGACAAGGTCTAATATCTTATTTAAAAAGCTGTATTTGAAAATTTTCACTTTAAAGTGCTTCAATTTAAAAAGACTACAGAAGTAAAAGCACATATTCTGATTCTAGTCATTGACTAAGAAGTCATTTTCTTCAAACTTGAGATTTGTTTTGTGTGTGTCTAAATGATAAGCATGTATACGTGTGAAGTGTCAAAAGCATGTTTATTTGTAAAAAATATTAAAAAATAATTGTTAGCTTTAGATTTGTGTTTGTGACGAATTTGTGTACCAAAATCATGTTTTTTCATTTGAACTTAGTTTAGGTTCAAGTCTTTTTTACCATTGTTAGAATATAGAAACATATATATTAGAATATATGCTTAATTTCCTTAGAATATAGATGTGATTGTTTAGCATATAGGAGTGATTGATTTGGTTTCCTAATTTCCTAGTTTCCTATTTCCTAATTTGATGTAAACTTTCATTATAAATAATATGCAAGGGAGACGAGAGAATTCAATTTCAATCTCTCCCTTTTTCTCAACTTGGTATCAGAGCAAACTCTGGTTCCACAAAAAAAAAAAACCCTAGCTGTAGCAGCCCTGTTAAAAAAAAAAAAAAAAAAACCTAACAGTACTGTAGCGGCACTGTTCATCGCCGGCGGACAGCTCTCCGGTGGTCGGAATTGAAGTCCGACCACTCCAAAAGGATCGCCGGTGGCCGACGATCACAACCCCACCGGAGTCGTCACCGGCCGGTAGGCCACGCGCCCTCACGCGCGAGACTTCCGAGGCGTCCAGATTCCACGCGCGAAGCTTCTCTCGGCGCGTGCAGGCGCGTCTCCCTCCGAGAAGTTTCCGGCGACCCCTGCCGGAGCTCGCCTAGGGCAGGCGACCCTTTTTGCTACCTTTTGGCTTGATGGGTAGTTGATTTGGATGTAAGCATGGTCGTTCTCGTCCCTGTCTTCCGCAACTGTCTGTTTTTTTTTCTGATTTCTTCTTGTTCGAGACCAGATCTGCCATTCTGGTTTGTTCCGATTTCTTTGCTGCCATTGGGGCGTTGATTTGTTGGTTTGGTTAACCACTCTTGTTCTACGGTTGCGGAGGTCTCTTTGTTGGTTCTTTATTTGACGACTATGCTGGAGATTTATTAACATGTCAAAATTTGAAGATACTACTTCAATCATGCCTCAATCTGTATTCTTAAAGGCAGATGATGTTCCTCGTTCTATTACACCGAAAAAAATTAAATGGTGAGAATTATTTGAGTTGGGCACATGCTGTGAAGACCTTTCTTCGAGGAAAGGACAAGTTGCAATTTATTACTGATGAGCCACCATCGTCCACTGATCCTCGGTATCGTGTTTGGATGAGCGAGGATGCAATTGTTATGGGGCTATTATGGCATAGTCTGGAGGATTTAGTTGCTACCACCGTTGAGTTTTGTGACTCATCTAAGAAGATCTGGGATTGTCTTGCAGAATCATATTCCCAGAAAAGTAATATTTCTCGAGTTTATGAGTTGTATGAGCAGATGTTCTCTGCAAAACAGGGCGAGAGATCATTGTCTGATTACTACAGTCACTTGAAGAGTTTATGGGAGCAGCTGTTACAATACAGACCGTTCAGTGAAGACTTAACACAGCAAAGGAAGTATTGGGAAGAATTCATGATTGCAAACTTTTTATCTGGCCTTAATCCTGCACTTCGAGGCTTTAAAGATCAAATTCTAGCGAGTGAAACTCTTCCTACTGCTGCCAGTGCTTATGCTCGTATACAAAGGTCATCATTGGGTTGCCATCCATCCAGTGTGAATGATCATTCAGTGACTTCTACTGATTCTTCAGCACTTATTAGTCAACATAATCGAGGAAGTTCTTCCCAAGGTAATTCTCGTGGCACTCGTGGTGGACGTACTACTCGTAGTGGTTCTCGTGGTGGAGGACGTTCATCAAATGGTCGAGGTGACCGCAAGTGTAATTTTTGCGGTGGTACCAATCATACTGAGCCTTACTGTTGGAAGAAATATGGTAAGCCTGAACAAGCCCACCATGTCTCTGACTGTGCTACTTCGTCACTTCCAGCGTCTGATAATGGAGCTACCACGTCTGATTCTCAGGAGACAATAACCTTAAGCTCCTCACAACTTCAAGAGCTCATTCAATCCTTGCGTGCTTCTAATCCTTCGTCTTCCACTGCTACTCTGGCTAACTTAGGTAAACCAGCTCTTGTAGTCTCCTCTTCTCCCTCTTGGATCATCGATTCGGGAGCCAGCTCGCATATGTCTGGTAATTCTTCCTTATTCTCTAACCTCAGTAATGTTAATCATAGTATTGTGTTAGCTGATGGTTCTTCTCGTCCTGTGTCTGGTAGAGGGACTCTTCATCCCTTATCATCCCTTAATCTCCCTTCTAGTCTTTATGTACCACACTTTCCCTTTAATTTACTCTCTGTCAGTCAGTTAACCAAATTATTAAATTGTTCCATAACCTTCTTTCCTACTTCTTGTGTTTTTCAGGACCTCACGACGAAGAAGATGATTGGTTCGGGGCATGAGAAGGATGGCCTTTATTATCTTAATCGTGATCGTCCACCAGAACAACTAACTAGCACAGTTCTCCACACCTCTGTCTCCCCTCTCCAGTGGCATGTTCGTCTTGGTCATCCATGTTTAGCTCGGTTGAAATTACTTTTTCCTAATTTTAGTTCAGTGTCTAGTCTTGAATGTGAGGCTTGTCAACTTGGCAAGCATCACCGTAGTTCTTTTCCTAGCCGTAGTATTAGTCGTGAGTCTGAACCTTTTGATATTGTTCATACAGATGTTTGGGGCCCTGCCCGCATTTCTAGTGTTAATGGTTTTTCATATTTCGTGATATTTGTTGATGATTTTTCTCGAATGACATGGCTTTTTTTAATTAAACAACGGTCTGATTTACCTTCTGTTATTTCTCGTTTTTACAATGAAATTGTTACTCAATTCAACAGAAGAATTAAAGTCTTTCGTTCTGATAATGCATTGGAGTATATTCAGACGATTGTTCATAACTTTTGTACTGATAAGGGCATTATCCACCAAACTACTTGTCCTCACACTTCTCAACAAAATGGTATTGCTGAACGCAAAAATCGTCATTTGTTAGATGTTGCTCGCACCCTAATGTTTCACATGCATGTCCCTAAATCTTTTTGGGCAGATGCTGTTCTCACTGCTTGTTATCTAATTAATAGGGTCCCTACACGAATATTGTCAAATAAGTCTCCATTTTCTCTTCTTTATCCCAATCGGTCACCTTTTCCCCTTTCTCCTCGTACCTTTGGTTGTGTTGCCTTTGTTCATATACTTGATCCTAATCAAGACAAACTTTCACCTCGTTCTCGTAAGTGTGTCTTCTTAGGATATTCCCGCACTCAGAAAGGTTATCGTTGTTATCACCCTCCTTCCCGACGTTACTTTGTGAGTGCCGATGTCACCTTTTTTGAATCTACTCCTTTCTTTTCTTCTAGTGGTGACCTTTTATCTCCTGATCTCATTACCTTTCGTGAGGGGGCGCACTCCCCTACTCTTCCTGCCCCTTTATCTTCCACCTATGTTCCCATATCCCAGTCTACCTCACTCACTCCTACCACTGATCACTTCACAGCTTCAGAACCATTAGTTCCATCTGAACCTTCTGCTCCTGCTCCTTTGCAACAGGTTTATCGACGTGATCCTGATAGAAAGGTCATTCTTCCCTTACCGCCAGATCACACCCCTTCGTCTGAGGTACCTGATTCTGATGAAGATCATTCTCCTTCTCCTGACTTGCCCATTGCCTTACGAAAAGGTAAGCGTACTTGCACTCAACATCCTATTGCTAATTTTGTCTCTTACCATCGGCTTTCCTGTTCCTTGTCTTCTTTTATTTGTGCCTTGTCTTCTGTTTTTGTTCCTTCTACTTATCAACAGGCCTTGTCTATTCCGGGATGGAAACACGCAATGGATGAAGAAATGCATGCTCTTCATCAAAATCAGACATGGGAACTCACCTCTCTACCTATTGGCAAACGAACTATTGGTTGTCGCTGGGTTTATACTGTTAAGTATCTTGCTACTCAATTTCATACCAAGGATTTGGGTCGACTTCGTTACTTTCTTGGAATTGAAATTGCCCACTCTTCACAAGGCATCTCCCTCTGTCAACGTAAGTATGTGCTGGATTTACTCTTTGACACTGGTCTTCTCGGTGCCCGTCCTGCTGATACTCCTATGGACCCATCTACTAAGTTAGATGCTACTTCGGGCGAGCCATTTTCTGATGTGGGTCGTTACCGTCGAATTGTGGGCAAGCTCATTTATCTCACTGTTACTCGTCCTGACATCACTTATGCTGTGGGGGTAGTCAGCCAATTTATGCATAGTCCTCGTCTTCCGCATTTTGAGGCTGTGTGCCGGATTCTACGGTATTTGAAGCATTCTCCAGCACGTGGACTTTTGTATCGTTCCTCTTCCTCCTTAAGCGTTACTGGTTATAGTGATGCTGATTGGGCTGGTAATCGGAATGATCGGCGTTCCACCTCGGGTTATTGTACCTTTGTTGGTGGTAATTTAGTTACATGGCGTAGTAAGAAACAACAGGTTGTGGCTCTTTCTAGTGCTGAAGCTGAGTATCGTGCTATGGCTCACACTGCGTCTGAAATGCTCTGGGTTCGGTCACTTCTTCGGGATTTTGGTATTGAAGTTCCTGCTCCTATGGAAATGCATTGTGATAATCAAGCTGCTATCTTTATTGCCAATAATCCTGTGTTTCACGAGCGTACAAAACATATTGAGGTTGATTGTCATTTTATACGTGATTTGCTGCTCCGCAAGGAGTTGAGTACTCCATTTGTTCGCTCCTCTTCTCAGCTGGCCGATCTTCTCACCAAGCCATTATCTCGTTCTGCATTTCAGAGTTTCATATCCAAGCTGTGCATTTTTGACTTATATGCTCCAGCTTGAGGGGGCGTGTTAGAATATAGAAACATATATATTAGAATATATGCTTAATTTCCTTAGAATATAGATGTGATTGTTTAGCATATAGGAGTGATTGATTTGGTTTCCTAATTTCCTAGTTTCCTATTTCCTAATTTGATGTAAACTTTCATTATAAATAATATGCAAGGGAGACGAGAGAATTCAATTTCAATCTCTCCCTTTTTCTCAACTACCATAATTCGCTTGAGTCAAAACTTGATTCCAATGTTGAAGGTGGAAGGAGTTGTAGGAAAAGCTGCCAGCCACACTAGCTGAGCAGTTCTTGTATCCTTTATAAAACCACACCAATGGTAGCCAAATGGCCCTAGCAAGTTGCTCTTTGGATTTTTTTTTTTTTTAAACTCTTTTGATGAGTAGTATCAAAGAGATACCACCACGGTACAAAAATAGGACTGACCTATAGTACAAATTGACATGAAGGTGTTAAACCCACAATAAGATGCTTTGGCATATTTAGGCAATTCAACAAACACGTCGATTGCATTATGGTAGAACATGATGATCAAATATTCAGAAATCATCAAAACTGTTGACGAAGCAGTTAAAAATTACAAAGCTTTGAATTTTGTAACAAGTTAACAACAGATAGACATCATTAAAAAAAAAAAAAAAATCAAGCAACAATCCCTTTTTGGGTGTTTGTGGAGGTTCAAGCAAACCCATCCTTAAATGATTTGCTAATTCAATATTTGAACTAAAGAACTGGAACAAAATTTTCAACTGAGTTATAATTGGTGCGCACAATTTCAGTCCAACAATATTCTCTATTTTTTTCTTTTCTTTTCTTTTTCTTTTTGACAAACTCACCTGACTTGAAGCCGAACAAACTCACTTGACTTGAAGCTTGAGAGAAAGAGAGAGAGGGAGAGAGAGAGAGATGGATAAGAGAGAGAGGCGATCAATGCTGGAGCTACTGCTCGCTGCCGGAGTCGGTGCTTGCCGCCAGAGTCGGTGCTTGCCGTTGGAGTTGCCTGGAAGGCTTGGATTTGCTCACCTAACTTGAGAGTTGTGGTTGCTACTATTGTTGTACGTTATTGGCATTTGGCAGTACAAAATAAATATATATTAATATTTTTGTATGAATCGGGTGGTTCCTTAAACCCGGTCTTGGGTTGAACTGGTGGGTCACTGGTTTTAGGCCGGTTAACTTTCAAACAAGTTTTACTAGTTGGTCGGACCGCTTCTTGAATTGGTTATCGGTTCAACTGCTTGAACCGGCTAGTCTGGTCTGATTTTTAAAACATTGGTTAAAAGCTTTGCAAATTCTTTAATTATATTCTCCATCAAGTAGTTCATGCTCAGGGATTCGTGAAGTTACCAAAATACCCCTAATGCACATGGGCCTTCACAAGCTTCTTGCTTATCAAATTAGCCAGTAAAAGGAATAATACTGTCCTCCTATGTAATTAGGCTCAAAGGCCACTTACGTTACTTTTCTGTGTTCGTCTGTCAAACAAGGCTATGCTTTTCCATTTAGGTATTTTTATTTATTTTATTTAGCCTCATATGTGAAGGCCTCTCTCTCTCTTTAAATCCTTGCATGAAGTTCTCAAAAAACGTCTTGGGCCCAAAGGAAGCACATATATGGACAGAAGTAACATGGCATTGCCAGCACAACAATTTTTAAAAATAGCCATACGCAACATCTTGGGGACACATTAAAGGATAATGTATATATTTATACCTATGTTTGTGAAATAACCAACTATTTTATTTATTTTTATATTATGACTCTATTTGTCTTTTATTTATATCTATTTAAAAAATCCATTAATAAATTAATTATTTTGGGTTTTAAAGCTCCCAAAATAAAAAAAATAACTTAGTCGACATAAATTCATGCTGTTTTCTCTTATTATTTAATTCAATTTTTGTTTTTCAAAATTACAATGAGATTTGTGTGTGTACAAGCGATGTACACGTGCCCTCCAAGTATTCGAGAGGTGTTTGGTTCTAAACAATTAAAGTTAATGGTACACGGTTAGATGAGTGTCCAACCTGTGTTAGGGAAGTGTCTTACTTCCCTAACACGGACATGTAACATTCGTAAAAGTGTCTATGCTTTTTAGTCTGAGTTCAAATTGAATTCATAGTCCCACTTAATGTGAGCCATTGCTTGGTGCAGTTTTGAAGCTTAGACTGCCAAGCATGAGCTTATGGGTTTGATTTTAAGGTTATCCAAACACTAGCATGTTGCCATCTGCTTGTCGCAGCATCCTTCGTATGAGGGGGCATTGCTGGGTAATTGCTACAAACTTAGAGAGAGAGAGAGAGAGAGAGAGAGAGAGAGAGGAGGGGGGAGAGAGAGTTGCAACTGTGAAAGAAAATGTTACTAGTGTATTGTTGTTTAAGGTTTGCAAAAATTAGCAGACTGAGCAGCACTGTTAATTTTTCAACACAAGCAGTTGCATTTGAATCATAGACATGGGATGAGATCTGTATGGAGTTTGATACTTTTTTCCTTTTTATTTTGTCAACTTGGTGTTAGTTCAGTTGTTTCATTTTCACCGTTATTGGTGATAGTAGTTAATACATATGTTGTGGAAAAGAACGATTGATAATTATTCCCCTCCTTTTTATAGTTGAAACGGGTAATGGAATCAGATGCAGCTATGACGGAAGACCTGATTGCTTATAACATTATTCCTTTGGATTCCCCTACCGTGATGAATCCCATTGTGTCTTTGCCTGAGGTGAGTTGTTTTTGTTTCTTCTTTTAGACTCCCCTTTTGTTGTTAGTGATAATCCTTACCAGTGGAAATTTTTTGTAGGTCCAAGCTGCAGTTTCAGCCATAAAGTACTTCAGAGACCTACCAAAATTGCCAGGGGATTTTCCTATACCTGCTACGAGGAATGCTGACATTCTTGATTTTCTGCATTATGTTTTTGGATTTCAGGTTTGTGTTTCATACTTGAATTTTGAAATTGTTCTCTGATCTGGTTGTTGTATGAAGTCATCTTGTGTTAAGTTTTGATCTCGGCATTGAATCTTGGGTTTTACCATCAGACCTCTATCTTTCTTGATTGATGATCATTTATGAAATTTGAAATTTATTTCTAATTTTTAAACAACCAAAATAGCTTTATTTGAAATCAAGATTGTTGAAATTTCAAAAGTTTATTTGGCCCAAGTCTGAAATTATTTGCTTACATGAGACTTCCAAAGTCTGGCATTTCTCTCTGATTGTTTTTCTTTCTGAATATTTATTTTTCCTTAGCAGAAAATGCTTTAAGCATTCTTTAAAGCTGTGTAATAAGTTTTTAGCAGTCTACATTACTTGTTAAAAAAAAGATTGTGCTATAATTTAACTAAGTTCTTTGCTTTTGGGAAGTGGTAAAATGCCTCTCCCTTCCTCTCTTCTTCCAAGGTTATCTTCATGTCTGTAACATTCAACCTTTCATGTTAGATTTTTTCAAGCTAGAAAAAGGCCTAACAAGTGGGTTTACATAAGTAATTTTAGTGGTGGGGTTGGTGCCTCCTATAATATGGGAATATTTTTTTTTTGGTTCTATTGTTGGTGCACAACATATTGGCCAAAATACTGTCCATTTTAACTTTATTTTATAAGCTACTGGTTATTGAAAAAACATTCTTAGAATGCAAATGTTAGGGGGGAAAAATTGCTATTAAGCACATTCTGAAAATGCGTCATTGAAACAGCACATTCTCAAATTGTGCTTTTAGAAGATACATATTGAGATTGTATTTTTTATCTCCCCATCATTGCCTGAAAGAGGAGCGTCAATGCTTTTCTGCCCCATCACGCCCTAACACCACAGGAGAGAGGGAGAGAAAAATCTATTATGAATAGTCAAGTCTATATGCCGGTGTCTGTGTGTAAGGACAAATATGGCAACTCACTCTTTCGTGGAAGCACTCTTGCTGGAGCTGCAGGCTTCTCCATTAGCACCAACCTCCTCTCTCTCTCAATCTCTCCCCCCTCAATCCTCTCTCTCTCTCTCTCTCTACCTTACACATGTCGATCCACCCCCATATGTTCACACACTAAAAACATCCGGTCTTACAAGATCATTTGATCAGAAACCAAACAATTGTTACGCAAACGAATTGATTTTACCTTTGCTAAAAATGTACAAAATCACCTTTATGCTGATTAATGTGGCGAGATTGGAACAATACGTATGTAAAAGCCTTAAATGCGTGAGTTACTAACTATAACAGGTGAAAAGCCTAAAAGCAATGACTTATATGGCTATCGCACTTGTGGAGAGAGCCAATATTGGACCCATACAAATATGACATCCACTAAAGTGAGGAGGGCATTGGATTTTTTTTCATTTTTTTATTTTATTTTTTTTGTTTGAATAATGGCGCTTCCTCAAAACACATTCAAGAATGTTGGGGCGTATTGTTCAAATCATTGGTTCGGTACTAGAGGTAGCCTTTTTGCTGGGCAAGATGTTATGCTCTGGTAGTTAAGGGTTGAGGTACTATTGGTACACTGGTTAATGTGACTTGTGCGGTACTACAATTATTAGGAAACAATCGAGTCTGAGCTGTCGCTATGAGTGCTACAAATGGTCTAATGGGAGGAGTGGAAGTGGTTGATACTGGAGCTCATCTAAATGTTCCAGTTAGTGGAGTGACTCTCGGACGAATTTTCAATGTGCTTGGAGAGATATTCGCACAACAGCTCTTATTCATACATCTTCGCCTGCATTTATACAATTCGATACAAAATTATCTATTATTGAAACATGAAGCAGTATATCTTTGGGCCCCTTATCGCTGTGGAGGGAAAATCTGATTATTCGGGGGAGTTGGAGTGGGTAAAACTGCACTCATTATGGACTTGATTAACGATATTGTCAAAGCCCATGGGTCTGTATCTGTATTTGGCGGAGTAGGTGAACGTACATATGAAGGAAACGATCTTTACATGGAAGTGAAAGAATTCGGGGGGATTAATAAACAAAATATTGTTGAATCAAAGCTAGCTCTAGTTTAAGCAAGACGAATGGACTACCATGAGCTCGTATAAGAGTTAGTTCGACTGCCCTAACTGTGGCGGAATATTTCTTCGATGTTAATGAGCAAGATGTACTTCTAATGGGATAAAACTGTGCAGATTGAAATACCCAATATTAACCTTATAATTACTGTATACATGAATATACATTAACATATATAAAAGGCTATGGGTTGGGTCATTTGATCCTTTCACTCTAAATTATGGAGACTCAACTCCTTGAAATGATCTTTGTTTTTGTTCCATCCAAGTGATCCAACGTAAGCAAAATTGTATAATTCTCTGCATTTTCCTCCTCCTAGATGCATTTTACCCAACCAACAGTGCACTTGCTTAATTTGATTTAGAATCACCTACTACATAATTCCCCTACCCACTCACTTTGAACAAATCGATGATCAACTATTTCTTAAATTAACTACAAATTTTCCCGTCTGGTAATAAGATTATCAATTGTAAGTATGTTGCCATGAATCATGCACCAATTAAAAATTGTATCGATTGGTGGTGCCCCTAAAAACCAAATTTGGTCCCAAGGAAAATCCACATTCTATTATCAATTCCTTCAAAATAGAATGGCTTCACATAAAATAATTCTTAAGACTTTTTTAAGCTTTTCATTTGCGGTGATCTTTACCTTCTCTTACCACTGAGAATGCAACAGTTGCATTAGATCCGTAAAAACAAGCAATCTCTCAACAAGGTTCAAAGTATCGGTTGAGACAACCGAGATCTCGGTGATCAGGTGTCTCGGCTTGGTATCGAAAGGGGTCGCGCTGAGATCTTAGCTCGAATCGAAGGTTGTTGTCGGAAGTGTGTACACCGGGCTATCTCGACTAATATAGTCCAAGATATCGGCAATACTCCGTGATGTGGAGAAATCGCGCTGATATCTTAGCGATAGAAACGATGTAGCGGCGAGAAGGGGGAGATGAGAAAGACCTAACAAGTTCGTTAGTCGCCTCCCTTGTAGGTCGTTGCAGCGATCGTCGATCCTCACCTCCCTCGCAGGTCGTCGCGGCGATCGTCATCCTCGCCGTTGTTCGAAGACTCTAGGTTTTTTTGTTTTATTTTTATTCTTTTTCCTCTTCCTGATGGTTGAGGAAAGGCTGAGTTGTATCTAGGGTTTTTTCTTCTTTTTGTAACAGCTGAGGAAAGGCTGCATCTACAAACTCTAAATGTTTGTTTATCTAAGATTATTTAAATATTTTTTAATATTTAATATTTTCATAAATTAGATTTTAATAATAACTTTGTGAGGGTTTTTTCCCTTTCTTTTTCTTTTCTTGTAAACAAATTGCTGTGATTTTTTTTTCCACAAATTGCTATGAGTTTTTGTTTTTAATAATGTCTTTCAAACTATTAATGTTAATCATTATTCAATAATTTTATAATTATTGTTTTTTTTTTTTGAAATAAATTATAAAATATAAGTTTGTAATATCAATTATCAAGCAGAGTTGTAATATTTTTTTACTAATCAAATTATTAAATTATAATAAATATTGTCACTAATATATTGTGAATCATATTAATTAAAAAAAATGCTATGCTTGTATTCAATAAGTGTATAATTTCTTTATTAAACAAAATATGAAAATATAAGTTTGTAATATTATTATTAAGTAGAATTATAATATTATTTTAGTAATCAAATTATTAAATTATAATGATTATTAAGATCAATATATTGTGAACCATATTAATTAAATAACTGATTAAAAAAAAAAGTAAATCATTATTTAAAACTTTCATAATTATTTTTTATGAAAATATAAATGAAAATATAAGTTTGTAATATTCATTATTAAATAGAGTTGTAATATTTTTTATGAATCAGATCAAATTATAGTAATTATTGTGAGTAATATAGTGGAATCATATTAATTAAATAGCTGATTGAAAAAAGAAATACTACACTATTATTCAATAATTTTATAATTATTTTTGATGAAACAAATCATGAAAATATAAATTTATAATATTCAATTATTCATTATTACATGGAATTGAATTTTTTAAGTTAAAAAAATGTCAAAAGTTGCGCATCGTCCAATACCGCGCCTTAACACAGTGATTGCGTCAAAATTTCTTAGGCTGATATGGTGACTGCAACCGCGAATTTGAACCATGTTTCCCAATCTTGGAAATCTCTATGGAAAGTCGCATCCTAACTGCCTGAGCTTTCGATATCTTGTATGCCGTTAACCTCATGAAATTTGCTCTTAATCCTTGCATCAATGGCCTTATTAGTAATTAAGACAGCATCAAGATTTTGGCGCTCCTTTACAAATGAATTTTGAGTCTCTAATATATTTGATCAATAAATAAAGATTGTATTTGTATCAAAAGGTGTGAAGGAGGCATTAAGCAAATGCCCTTACAAGTGTAAACCTTAAAATTATTGAAGACCTTTGATCTACAAAACTGTGTTTTCACCAAAAAGTAAAAAGGAATCCAAAATTGCTTCCGTACCCCCCACTAACCAACTGGTTCTAATACTTTAGCAATCAACTTATGCAAACTTCCTATCAATTTGATTGGCCTGAAATCCCGATCTCCGCAGCTACCATTTTCTTTGGTATTAATGAAATGGAAGATGCATTTATGCTTTTTTCTAACCAAACCAAACTAAACCAAGCTTTTTCCCACTAGGTGTGGTTGGCTATATGGATTTGTCGACGCCAATTAGGTCTGTTTAGGGCCATGTCTTCCGATAGATCTAGGTAGGCAAGGTCATATTTAATAGTTTATTCGCAACTTCTCTTGGGTCTTCCTCTCCCTCTCTTACTCCTAGTAATCTCCATACTTTCACACCTTTTAACAGGTGTCTCCGCTGAACGCCTTCTAACATGGACAAACCATCTTCATCGGTTTTCTCTCATTTTATCTTTAATCGGTGTTATTTCTACTTTACCTCTAATCTCCTCGTTCCTAATCCTATCTTTCCTTGTAATCCCGCACATCCACCTTAGCATCCTCGTCGCCGCAACTACTATTTTCTGACTATGATTATGCTTTACTGCCCCAATACTCTAATCCATATAGCAGCGCTGGTCTAATCGCTACCTTATAATACTTTCCTTTCACCTTGAGGGGGATTTTTCGGTCGCACAAGCCCCCCGAAGCACTCCTCTATTTCTGTAAGAACACAGTGGCCATCCCATCATGATCTAAATTTTGGTCCCTATTTAGAGACTTAAGCAAACCAAACCTCTTCTTCAGAGAATGCGCCTTCCAACATAATATTTTCTGTACTACAGTACTGCATATGAGAAGAATTTATTCTATCTAGCTGAGGCCTCTAATGTCTTTGATGAAAAGCCTAGAATGAAAATTAGCAACCCCCATTCCTATGTCCTCATCCTACTCCTTTGTTTTTCCATCAATGATCACCTGGTTATATTAACACTTAGGATTTGCTTTCCCATGGAAAAACTTGATGATTTTTTCTCCTTTAAGTCACAGCTCCTTTGATTTTTTAGACCAGCATATTTCTATCCATGTCACATTGCTGAATTCGTCCTTTAACTGCCCCCTAATCGCCTAACTTAGCCTCTTAACAATGACCTAGATTCATCACAACTGTTCATGGCTTTAATTTCCTTTGGTGGCTCGACTTGTTCAATTCTCTTGAATTGCTCCCTGTTTCACTGTACTAGATCAGCTTTAACGCACTTTTGGATATTCGCAAATGCACAGCTTAGCCATCCATCCACCCGATAATTGCCCCACCAACTAGCAACCTTATCAATAAACCTATCATATATCAGCCACATGCTTTCAATCTGTGCAAACTGGATCTTTTCGCTACTCCTTTGATGTCTGGAAAATGGGAAATAATCTGAGGTTACCGTGTCCAAGAGGTACCACACCAGAGAAATGCTCCTCTGATGAAGCTGATACCAAAAATAATCTGTCTATTGTAGATCTGCTATGGGTTTTTGTCTATGTCTGCCTGCAACTGGCCATTGGAAGATCCACCCTTCCAAATTATTTGACGAGCATTGTTAACATTCTTATTGAACCAACAACCAAGGAGCAACCCTCCCTCTCTTGAATAAATCTGATTGAGTCGAAGTCTCCTTTAATTACACCAAGGCAAGTTCCTCCCTTGATCCTCATCCTCCATCTTTAAAGATCTGCTGTCTCGCATAAACTAAAATGTCTCCGGATGCCCCTACTGCAGGTAGAGAATGTTGGTTTTGATTGTCGGCATCAGTGCCTGAATAGGAAGAGAAATTAGAAGAAAAGAGAAAGGTTGACAAACTGCCACATGTCTGCTTAATATGAAAAAAATAAAAAAAAAACAGCTATGAGAACAGGCCCTTTATATATTAGGGCAATATAACATCTAGTAAAAATACTGAAGTACCCTTAGCATAAACTGCACTAATAGCTCTAATAGGTAAGTCTACTTACCCATTTATCGAGCCCCCTTCCCCCCCCCCCCCCCCAAAAAAAAAAAAACTCAAAACCCACACGCGCGCGCACACACACACAGACACACACAAAGAAAACACTGCTTACCCTGAGATCATCAAAAGCTTCCATTGTAGTCTTTTGAAGACATTAAATATGGCATCTGTTGTCTAATAGCTGTTTCTATAGCTGGCCTTTGCAGAGAATGTGGTTTTGACTTTGTGATAGGCATGAGGCCTGGTTCTTGTTTCTTTTGTGGCATCTCCTTGATGGCTATTTTTCAATAAAACAAACTTATCTTTTAAAAAATAAAAAGATAATTGGCCATAAGTAAAAACGATATGGAATTCAACTCCAGCATACTGAAAGTAAGAAATGCTATTGTTGTTGAACCATTAGAAATGTTCTCTGTTTGCTTTCTTTATCTTCTCCCTTTCTTTGTTCGTTAAGATTTAAACCCAAGGCGTACCTACCTCATCTGCCCCACCTCTTTACCACTCGAGCAAAGGGCTGACCCAGAAAAATTTATGTTTTAAGAGTAAAGTTCAGTCAAATTAGTTTGAGTTGCTAATACTGAAGGATCTCTTTTGGTGTTAATAATAAAATGTTTGTAACTTATTCCTTGACATATCGATGTATACTTTTTCAGTTTCATATATAGGGGCCGTTTGTTCATCCTGTATAATATTCATAGAGTTTTGAAAGCTTCCCCATTTGTTTTGTTTTTTCTGTGGAGCATGTTGCTTTGCCTTGCTGTATTTTTTGCATGAACTGCCTATTATAACAAGGATAAGTGCTGAAGCAATTACTGAAAATAACGTTTTTTTTTTAAATATTCTTTAATATATATGTTTCATCCCTGGTTGTAATTATGCATTTACCTTTTTTTCCTTTATATATTGACAATATCCCAGCTGCATAACTTTTGGTGTAAATGTGTTTTAATATACTTATCGGCTGGCTTTAATTTTTATCTTGTTTTTCCTTATTGCTCGGCAGAAAGACAATGTTTCTAACCAGAGGGAACACATTGTTCACCTCCTTGCAAATGAGCAAGCTCGGTTACGTATTCCTGATGAGCTTGAACCGGTAAGTCTTAGATCTTTATGTTGGGCCTCTTATATGATATAAATAAATCTCAAGGTGCCTTGTTTTATGGCTTTTTCCATGACAACCAACAATGTTGAATATAGTTTGTGGCATGACTGGAAGGAGGACTCTAGACATTCATTCCGCATTTATTGAGATATTTTTCTTTATCGAGTTAATTCTTTTAAGTGTGGAGATAATTTTGGAAATTTTAGATTTCTATCCAATTTAAGTAATGCACTTCCTGACCTTGTTTTAGATTTTCTGTGTCCCTGTTGTGATGCTATTTTTAATTTGTTATTGCTTGCCTTGTATTTATCCGTAAATATTGGAGTCTTAAAATTGTCAGGGCCTCGCCCACTATCGATTTTCATACCAGATTGTTGTTTAACTCACCTCGTTCTTCCTTTTCTTTTTAACTATATATGTATATATATTTCTGTTGTGAGCACACCTTCGTTTAGGCTTGTGATGAGTAGCAATGTATCTGTTTATCGTATGTAGGTGATAATGGAATCTTATTTCCTTATTAACTGCCATTATCCATGTTATTGTCTCGTGGTTTTAGGCTTGTTTTGGATGCATGCTTTTTAGCATTTAATGGTGATGGGTCCTAGTCATCCTAACCCTTCCTCTAATAAAATGACATTTACCTGTCAAACGCTCTGATTGTTTGTTTTAAACTTGTTTTAAAAAAAAAAAAAATAGCATTGGCACTTAATGTTAATGTTATATATGCCTTAAGAGTGGGGCTATTTCTTTGTGCAACAGATAAAGCTTGGCTGACAAGCATGTGATTACAGGTACCGTGTGAGCTTTAGGACAATAACTTTGTGCTGTTAACCTAAAGCTAGGTTTATGTAGTCCAAATGGAGCATTATATGCATAAGCATAAATTGATACACAATATTATGGAACTCCTAAAGCGAGACTCAAAGTTTGTCTCATTAACATTGTAATACTAAATTAACGCCAAAAGTTGCCTTAGAGAGTATAGGTTCTTTAGTAGTTAATAGGTATATAATATTTTAATAAGTATGCTAGTTGCATATTTTGGGTTATAGGTATCCACTTTTTTTTGTTTTGGGGGGGGGCTAATGAAAGGTGAAAAACTATATATAGGTATTTGTTTTATTCTATAGAGTTGAATCTTGGAGAATTTGTAACTTAGGAATTGTGAGGGCAAGTTTATCCCCTCTCCTTTTTGCTTTTCTTACTCCCCCCCCCCCCCCCACCAAAAAAAAAAAACCACAACTGAGATACTATTTTAGGGTTATTGTTCATAGCTCTAGAAGAGCCATCCGTCTGAACAAGCGCTAACAGAACCTAATCCCTTCCTTTCTTATCGACCTTCTATACAAGTAAACCCATAAAGTAGCCACTATTTAAGGCCTCTCATCATGCCAATGGGACTCCAGCAACTTGCAATTCTAAAATGTAAACCTGTTTAAGCCTTTTGTTTCTACAGACAATAAAATTTTCTTGGAGGAAAAGTGTCAAATCAAAGAGAAAGCTATGAAGGGGAGCACAGAATGATGGGGTGAGCAATGTTGGCAAATTTTTTTTTTTTTTTAGTGGGATCTCATAACGATTGATATAGGGCCAGATTCAGCAAGGGATGGAGTTTGCATGATGGAAAAGGGGCAGGAATTTGCGGAGGTCGAGTTCTATGATGGGGGAGGGGGTCGATTGGGTGGTGGTGGTTTTGGATGAGGTAGGATTGAAGAAATGGGATCGGCTTTTTCACAAATATTGAAGGGTGGAAAAGATATCAGTGGTAGCCAATAGATTCAGAACAGAGTTGTTGGTTTGTTGAGCTGAGAATATTGACTTCAATTGGCTATTCGGCGATCTGGATACCAAAGATGGTGGGAGGTGGGTGGGGAGCTTATGTAGCTGCTGTCAGAGAATACGATCACGAAGGTAGAGGGACCTCCAAGGGAGAATCAAATCTGAAAGATGCTAAGATAGAGAGGTGGACAAATGAAAAGTCCAAGCAAATGAAGAATTTAGAAGGTGCTTAGTGGGTGGATTTGGTGGAGTTAATACACCTAGGCTAGAATTTTTGGTGATGCAAGAATGGGTTAATCAGAAGTGGGGAATCGGTGAAGCAACTGGGGTTTCTTATTTGTGCTACCATCAAATCAAGTCGCTGCAGAGGCCAAAAAGTAGAGGAGAATGTTCAAGGGTCTCCCACTTTTCTTCAATACGTCTTACCAGAGGCGTTTCTTGTGTATTTTATGAGTATATTTATTTTCTCAAACAATTTCCAATTCATACATCCCAACATGCAATTTGATTCACATTTTATGGTACATCTGATATATGTATAATTACAATTTTGGGTTGTAAAAATTTACAATTCAATAGAAAATACAAAATAAACAAAGAGATAAAATTATAGATTGAATTTTTATCTGTATATTTTGTTTACTGTAGGACGCAATAAGTTAATTTTGTTAAAGACCATCGATAAATTGATGATAACCGTTGAATTGGCCATTGCTTTGTATAAGATAACAGTTGTCAACAACTATTATACATGATACAATACATACAATACGTGTCGCCAAAGGCATTTAATGTGTATCTTACGAGTGCATTTATTTTTTACAAAATTTCTGATACTTATACCGTAACATACAATATGATTCGCATTATATGGTGCATCTGATATATATATATATATATATATATATATATATATTAGTGACTGGAAGGAGCTTCGTTTGTAGAAATCATTACTGAAGTATAAGGGATAAGGGAGAGAGTTCCCTATCCCAAGGGTCCCCAAAGACTCAGGGAGTCTGTAGGGGATGAGCTCCGTAATGAGTGAAGTAAGCCTCTATGCGTAATATAGTGATATTATTGAACGAATATAAGGAGCGAACTTCGTCCCTTCGTTTGTCTTTAGTTTCTCCTCTTAATTAAAGGATTTCTTCTGATCTGGCCAGCTGCAGTCTATGCAATCTGGTATTTCTGTCATGCCAACGAGAAAAGCCCTTTTTATCTTATTAGTAAAGCAGCCTTTCGCCTTTATTGAGCAGAAACAAGCTAGCCTAGTCGGCTTTGCTGCTTCGCAGCTCCACAAGTCCGCTTCTTATTCAATTACTATTTTAGATCGTAAAAGTTCACCAATTCAATAGAAAAAACAAAATAAACCAAGGGATAAAATTATATATTTGAATTTTTATCCATATGTTTGTTTTCAACTGATAAATTAAAGAAAACGGGTGAATCATAAGTGACATCAGCAAATTAACTGGTCATCGGAAGGGAGTGTTTATTTTTTTCTTCATAAAATTAATATACCATATTCATATAAAAATTCGAAGAGGAAAGTAAAAGAGAAGTAAGGAGAATGCTTGGATATAAAAGTAACATTTAAATATAAAATGTAAGGCAAATGATTTTTTTTCTTCTTTTGAGAGGAAGAATTAGTGATATGATATTTTTCCGTAAATTTAATATTCTATCACATTGTACCACATAATTACTATGCCTTGTAAAGGTTTTTTTTGGGATAAATTCAATAAACTTACTGCTACAATGAAACAGTTCATTGTGGAAAGCTAAAACAAATTCTGTTATGATGATAATTTCAATGTGTATGAGCTCAATATGAGTCAAGGTTTTTGAAATGATTACTTCTCATATTTTCTGCATTAAATTTTGAATTATAAATATGCACGTATTATGTTATTTACTTAAGTGGGATTAATTCATTTTTATGCATAATGTTATAAGACTTTTGACTATTTGTAAATAAGGAAAATAGTTAAATTGAAAGAGAGTACTTGATGGTACATTATCTGCTCCTGTGGTATATGCTATATGTATTTGACTTTGTCGGTAGTTATACTGCTCATCACTTATTTTACTTTTAGGGTACATATTTCGGTATGACACACAAATATAAGGTTATTGATATGATGTGCGATACACCATTTCTCATCAATGCATATGATAAATTGTAGATGTATTTGTAACATATGAATCAATTATTATTTTCAATGTGTATATGTAAATTTTTATATTAATTTATTGTGAGTGTTGATGCGCTCCTATTTTGTTGTGTGGTTCCCATATCGGCATTTTTTAGTACGTGCATCTTTTTCTATTTTATAGGAGATGTGCTAAATGTTGGATTGTCTCTTTGTTGAATATGTGTACACCCTGTTCTTATTCTGTTATTGAAATAAATTGTTATGATTTTCTCCAGAAATTGGATGAGGCTTCTGTGCAGGGAGTATTTCTAAAGTCCCTTGATAACTACATTAAGTGGTGTAACTATTTGGTGGTTCCACCAGTATGGAGCAGGTAAAGAATTCTTATCCTGTGTGATCCTATTTTTAGTGTTTGTAAATGAGATACTTGTTTATAGCATGGTACCTTGGGGCATACAGTTCAGACAATCATCAGGCAATGGAATTTTAACATTTGTTTGGTTTCTGAGCAGTTTGGAGGCTGTTAGCAAGGAGAAGAAATTGTTGTTCATTTCTTTGTATTTTCTCATTTGGGGTGAAGCTGCCAATGCCAGATTTCTTCCGGAATGTTTGTGTTACATATTTCATCATGTACTCCATCTTCTTCTGATTTATAGTTTTCGTTTTCATACATGCTTAATTATTAGATATGGTTCATTAGAGAACTTGCATTAGCCTGGTTTAGACATCTTAATTTCCTTGGCTCTTGTGAAATCTAGTGGTTATGGGGGATGAGAACTGCACTTCAATAAGATTTCTATCCCACTTTAGGATTTCCTATCTTTTTTATATTGAAGTCTGTGGTTCTTTTTAATTTACAGTTGTTTGCATATGATCAATTTGATGCTGGTTTCTAGTAGTGAAATTCATTTTATTAAATAAGTAATTTGTTTCATACTGGTCGCATATGTTGCCTTCTTGAGTACTTATTTATTTTTGAGCTCAATACCCTTTTTTCTTGATAACAAGACAGTACCCATCTTGAATACTTATTTATTTCTTTTGAAACCAATGCTCAGATGGTAAGGGAACTGGATGAAATACTACGGCGGCAGATTGCCCAGCCAGCCAACAGTTGCAAAACTGAGAATGGTGTGTCATTCCTCGATCAAGTCATATTCCCTCTGTATGAGGTTGTTGCTGCGGTATGCATGTGACTGCCTTATAACTTAATTTTACTTGCCCCACTAGATTTTGTACATGGCTTTATGGAACTCATTGACATATGTTAAAGCTTCTCTCTCTCTCTCTTTCTTTTTTTTTTCTTTTTTTTTTTTTTTTGAGAATCTTCCATTTTCTTTTATCTCGTTTGTTGATTTTCTTTGGTAGTTGATTCTTTCAAATGGTGGATGTACTGGGTTACACTGCATTTTTTTTTTTTTTTTTGGGCATATCTATTTAACTTATAAAGAAAGTTAATTAGAGAATGTTTTCTGATGGACAAGGCAAAATTCCAGAAGCTTTGAGGTGAAAGATTATATGAAGCCTCACTGGATTGTAGAAGTATTTCCTTTCGTTGGATAGGGGTTTCTGTGTTCCAAGTGCACAAATTTATGTCGTCGACGTCGTCGTCGTCGTCATCGTTTTGTGTAAGAGAGGTGTCCAATTAGTCGACTACCTCCTTGTTCATTGTATGATGGCTAGATATCTTTGGTTCATTATCCTCGGTGAGTTTAGATTGATGTGGATTTCCTCTAGGAGTGTGAAGGGGACTAGTGTGGGGAAGAGAAGAAAAAGGGCGTTGTTTTGGTGCCTTTGGTTTTGTTGTGGATTATTTTGGAAGAGTGTTGTGATAAGACTTTTGATTGTGTGGGGGAGCATATATTTAAATTGATGACTAGTTTTTTTTTTTTTGGGAGGTTTGGTTTGTCAATGATAGGCCATGACCTAGCCAACCCTTTGATTTGGCTCTGGCAAAACTTTTCTAGTGCACCATAACATTCCCCACTTGACTTTTTCTTTGGCCGGCATAGGTGGCAGCCCTTGGAGCTTCCCCCACACCCCCCCCCCCCCAAAAAAAAAAAAAAAAACACTTACAGGGAAAAAAATAATACCAACCTTTGATTTTTTAGTTCTTTTTGGCCCTCTGTTTTATGACTTCCCAATTTGAGACTAGATGAATAATTAAGCCTTGGCTTGTGATGGGCTGTCTTAAATTATTTGTCTCAACTACTTCTCCTTTCTCTTAAAATATAAAAGTTTTTACTAACGTTTTAGTTTTCAGGAAGCAGCAAACAATGATAATGGGCGCGCACCTCATTCTGCCTGGAGAAACTATGATGATTTTAATGAATATTTTTGGTGAGCTCTATGTTTGAAGCTTGGTGCGTTATAAACCGTTCTCACTTTTGTAATTTTTTTTATTTTTTTCATTTTTTTCTGTGTCCTTTCTTTTTTAGGTCACTTCATTGCTTTGAAGAACTTCGTTGGCCATGGAACAAAAGTTCATCCTTTTTTCTAAAGCCAACTCGAAGGTCAAAGGTTGGCTACTTTCTAACTATAATGTGTAATGGTGCATGGACTGCCTGTTGCATTATTCTATATCACTATTCACATCCTTCTTTTTTAATTTATGCTCTTCATCTTATTATTGATGGTGCCTTTGATGTACTTCGCAAAACCTGTCTTTCCTATGGATTGCTGGTGCTACACGGCGAAGTGGCAACTTTAGAGTGTTCTAAAGGCTTCCTCTGTAGGAATATATTATTACTCTGATAAAGATATTGATCACAATGCTGTCTACATTAAACTATTGCTAGAAACAAGGAACTTTTGTACAATTGTTGTATTGTGCTTAAATGACCGAGTATTGATTTTGTTGACTGTCCTGAGAGTATAAGTTAAAGTTGTCACTGTGTTGAGAGGATAAGCCAATAATATAAAAAGTAAAGTTGTCCTTTCCAACAGTTGAAGTTTTTAGATAAATGATGGTTAACATTTTAATATGGTACAAGAGCAGTGTTCAGATCTAGTTTTCAGTGAGTATTTGTCGCTGTTAATTTGTCGGCACTTTATTCTGTATGCTGTTATTACACATCCGGGCCATCTTTCAAGCCTTTTTTGGAAGCATCAAGGCGCATCCTCTAGTCTGAGATAAATATAAGGAAATATTGAACCTTTGGTGGACCCACTGTACACCAAAGGCAGAAAATGTTAAACTCCATAACTGTATTTCTACTCGCAATGAATATGGAGTGATTCATTGACTCGAACTCTTTGGCACATCCACCGCTAGAGAAGGCAACCTTCAATGGAGCTCCTGCTTTCCAAACAAATCTTCATTAAGATGATCTCTAAGCACCTCTACCGAGAATATCATTTTAAGATTTAACAGTAAATTTCTAAGTATTACTTCTACCTAATCATTTGTTTTAGAAGTTCATCTACCATCTTCAATTTCTGGCCTCGAATCTTTTCAAAAAAGTAATGCTACCACACCATCCTCGTATCTTGAAATTGTAAATAGCATGCCACTTAATAGTAGCATTTGGATCTGGGAAAGCAAGAGATAATGAAACATCGTTGCTCTTCATGCAAACCAAAACATAAATTCTTCTCATCTTCTGTTATGAGCACTGTTGAAGAAACCTTGGCACCCTTCTCTAATTTTCTTCCACAAGTTCACTCATAGGAGTTTCTGACTTCTTTAATGGAGATTCAGTAATTATATATTAGTATTGTGTTATATTTGTTGTCATTGTTGTTAATCTTAGGTTTCCCTTGTGGCATATTTGTTATCATTGTTATTATTTTTTAGCTTTCCTGACCTTCTATGCCTTCATTGTCTTAGAATTTTCTTAAATCTGGTGGAAGTAAACGTCGAGGGAAAACTTCATTTGTTGAGCACCGGACTTTTCTTCACCTTTACCATAGTTTCCACCGTTTGTGGATATTCCTCATCGTGATGTTTCAGGTTTGCAATTTATCTTCATTTTACTTTTTCTTTTGGGGTGGTGGGGTAGGGGCGTTGGAGAATGTTTCCATGTTATGTTTATGCACATTTTGCTCTTCAATTGGCACTTTAAGATGTGGATGTCTTTTTTGGTTTTTGTTTGTGAATTGTTGTTCAGTAGGATGTTTCGGTTAGCACACAAATGGAAACGCTTTGAAAGAGGCAGTAATATATATATATATATATATATATATGTATATATATAAATGCTTAGAATCATAATTAAAAAATGTCTTAGTATATGAAAATTTAATAGTAAATTAATTAACTAATGTCCTATTTTGATATATTTTATCGTATTATGGTGTATGTTATCACATTTCGATGGAAAAGTTAGAATCATTATCCTTTTAATGTTTGTTTTTGTACTTTTAGGAAAGAGAAGTTTTTGAATGCTTTGTGGAAAAGAAACATTTTGTTCCTTTGTTTTTGTTATTAATTTCATTTATTTTCCCTTTTCTTCCCAACTCTCAAAAACGGTTTCCCAACTCTCAAAAACGGTTTGTTCCTTCCCCATTTATATTCTGCATCATAACCTATGTTGCTTCCATTCATTAACATTCTTTTCATGTCCATTCCCCTTGTTATTTTTTTTTTTTGTAACTGTATCCTTCTGTTCACTTCTAATTTGTTGTGCTGTCAAATTTACAACTGTAACATTCTGGTGTTGGTTAGTTTTTGCCTTTTGAATTGGTTGTCAGTAATTGTCTTAGGGGTTCCTTTCCCTTTTGAGAATGTGAAAAATTTTCACCCTGTTCTTGCACCAACATTCTCAAGTGGTTTTTCTTTTCATATATTCTTGGTTAATTTTTATCTTTGCTAGTATTTGATTAAATTTGTCATGTATTTTGAACTATTGATTTGTTTATACTGCTGCAGGGATTAACCATTTTTGCATTCAATAACGAAAGTATTAACTCAAAGACCATTCGGGAGGTTCTTAGTGTTGGTCCAACATTTGTTGTGATGAAGTTTTTGGAGAGTAAGTTTCTCCGCTTTAAAGTTCTGTGTGAGGACCTTCCCCCTCCCAAAAAAAAAAAACCACAAAAAAAAAAGAATGAATTTTCAAGTATTCACATAAATGTTGGGGGTAATTACATTTTAACCCCTCGGGGTTAGACCCAAATTTACTTTACCTGCTTACATGCAACACTTAAACCCCCCTCATAATTATGATAATTAGGGCTAAAATGTGACTGTTGGATCTTTATGTGAAAGTTATCAATCCACACGTATTTATTTCAAAACTTATTATAATCAATTATACCGCCCTTTATGCTTTGTAACTTTTTTTTTTCCTTTGGTTTCCTCTTTATTACTTTCTCGCCCCTCCTTTACTACAAAATAAGAAAGAAAATGTAGAATCTTTGAAGCCATGAGCATCATTTTTAAATTGATTATAGTGTTTTAAAACAGAAACCCGTGTAATCTCAAAATCTGTTAATTTTGTCTGGAAAAACTAATTGCTACAACTAAGGGTGTGTTTAAAGTGATAAAAAGTGAAATAAAGTGAGATAAAGTGAGATAAGTTATAGGTTCGTAATTCGTGTAGTGAGATAAAAATTGAATAATTTGTAGATATTTTCAGAGGTTTTCAAAAATTTTCAGAAGGGTACAACAAACCAAATGGAGCACAGGTAGTACTTATGAGGTGGCTAATTGTTGCATTTGTAAGCAAAGGGAGTTGAAATGAATTTGGTCAAAATGTAGTTATCCCTCATTTTTAAAATGTTTTGACCGTGTACTATAGAAAAGACTATATCTGTGCAACTATTCTATTTTCTGCTATTATGTTCTCCTTTAATTGTCGATTTCATTGATCTGCAATACAGGTGTTCTGGACGTTGTCATGATGTTTGGTGCATATTCAACATCACGACGATTAGCTGTGTCACGAATTTTCCTCCGCTTCCTTTTATTTTCCGTAGCTTCAGTTTTCATATGTTTCCTTTATGTGTATGTTTCTTGGTTCTATTCTTGATGCTTTATTGATGATTTTTTGTTTATTAGATGCCATTTTATTTGTCTAATCAAACTCACTGTTTTAATTGCTTGTTTATTCTCAAATTACAGGAAAGCTCTCCAAGATCAGAGTAATTCAAATGCAGATTCTGTTGTCTTCAAAATTTATGTAATTGTGCTTGGCATCTATTCTGCTGTCCAAATTTTTATTAGTTTCCTAATGCGAATACCTGCCTTCCACCGTCTGGGTAATCGATGCGACCATTGGTCTCTAATTCGTTTTGTCAAGTGGATGCACCAGGTTGATTGCTTTCCCAACATGCTTCACATGTTTGGATTTTTTGTTGTTAGATTTCTTTAAATGTTCTCTATCTATTTTTTATTTATTTATCTGTTTGGTTTATTTGTTTTCTTTACACCATATTCAGGAGCATTACTATGTTGGCCGTGGCATGTACGAGGGGACATCTGATTATCTCAAGTAGTTCCTTTATCTCTCATTACATTCATGGATCTTATGGTGTATTAAGGAGCTTTCTTTAATGAATATTGAAACTTCCTCGATATTGTATATTATTTTTGTCTCTCATTTGCATTATTTTCTTCATGTTTGAGATTTTAACTTACAGAAAGAATAAATTTCCTTTTCTGTTGGAGCATATAAATAAACAATGCCCATCTTGGTATGAAGATTGGTAATTGAGAAGTCGATTGAATAAAGGGGCTGCTCAACTCCTTGTGAAGTAACCAATCATGAATGAAATGACAATGACCCTCAATATGCAGGGTACACTCAAGGAACACAGGGTTGTTGAGGATAATATAGCAGCCTAATTCTCAGTGTGTATAGACATAGAAGCAGGAATATTGAAATGAAAGTTGTGAATTAAAGAGTGTACTCAGAACATCTTAGTGGCAGTATTGGTCATGGCATGGTACTTAGCGTTATCCTAGGTCACCAAATTAGCCGCGTTATCCCAGGTCTCCAAATTAGCCGCATTATCCTAGGTCACCAAATTAGCCTCCAACAAAACTGCAATAATCGGAGATAGAGTGGCAATCAATATGACTCCCAATCTAATTAGCATCACTATGACTAGTAACTTACAGTTAGGAGGAAGGACGACACAGGAGGCCACAACTTTGAGATTACCATAGAATTCGAAACAACCTCAAAGTGCGAATGACGTGGTGCATGCATAAATTGACTGATCACTCCCACTCCTTTAAAATAGGTAATGTATAGACTAGTGATGGAAGGAGGGTCGGATTGACTTCTGCTGGACCTAAAAATTGCCTTTCCCGATTCGATTGTATGGAGTTTGGACAGGTCAATCCTGCAAGTTTTGGGTCTGTGCTTGGGGCACCTAACCTTGACTCGATGACTTGACCCAACTGACCTGCCCCCTTGCCCTCTCCCTTTCCCCCAAATCTCTCAAGTTTCATTTAAATAATTTCAATTTTTTTATTTCCTTAGCCCCCTCCCAACTTCTCTGTGTGTGTGTGTGTGTGTGTGTGTGTGTCCTCCTCCCCCTGCCAGCAGCCTCTTTGATTTTTTTTTTCTTTCATTTTCAATTTTTTTTCTTTCTTAATGAAACTTGTTTATTATTCTTATTTGTAAAGGCCTTTTTATTTGTAATTGTATATATTATTTTAGAATTTTTGACAATCAGAATTTGAAATTACAACATTAAATATAATTGAAATTACAATATATATATATAAGAACAACTGGACAACTAGCTTATTTTAATTTTAATTTTAATTTATATATATTTATTTTACATAATTTGTTAACAATATTTAAAAAATATTAAAAAACACACAGGGTAAGGGTAAGGGTTGGGTTTTGTTGACCTTGACTCGACTCGGTTGGCCAAGGGGTAGAGAGGGGCAGGGTCAAGGCGGGGTATTCAACTCGGAACTTGAGTCTAATCAGGGTTGGTTTGACCTAATTTACATGCCTAATTTGGATGAGTGACGGTACGATAGATGAGACTACTTATCGTCCAACTTGGTGGTGGAATCTATAAGTGTGTTTGTGGGACGAACACCTTAGAGACTAGTTTTAATAGCATATTGAATATATACTTACGTTGGCAAATGGATATGCCCTGTGAGAATGTTACAGGATATAATTAAAAGTAGTATTCTAGAAGGAAGAAATAAAGTCTATATGCATTAATAGGTCACAATAATGTCTTGGTCCAGGTTCATAGTTCTTGGAAATCTGAATAGTTGTGTTTTTATGAGTTACACTAACTGGTTTCGTCCAGGGTCATAATTCCTTGGGAATCAGAACAGTTGTCTTTATGATTTACTTTTTTTTTTTTTTTGGCTTTAATTCTTCTCCTCTTTCTTCTATAATAAGGGACTGCTATGTACTAGTTTTGATCATTAGTGAGATTTAAAATAAAATAGTTTTCCAATTTTTCCCCCCTTGATAAATTCCAGTATCTAAGAAACTATCGCGTAGAATTTCTTCTTTCAATTCTTTCACTGCGCCAATGCGAGTTGATGATGGTGGAGTCAATGACGAATTTGCCTTTGATCCCCATGGTCATCACAAAAATCAGATTAGACAAAATTAGCGTCATCAAGGACGTAATTTTTTGCAATTTTTGTCATCAACAAGTATCTGATGATGAAGATTTTGAGGATGATGATTAATGTGAATTTTTTTGAATGGGGAGGAGGAATCAAGATCTAGAAGAATACAGGCTTGATCTTTTTACATTCAACGGCAATATGTATATTGAAGATTTCATGGACTGGATAACTGAAGTTGAGAGATCCTTTGAAATGATGGAGTTTCCAGAAGAAAAGATGGTGAAGTTTGTAGCTTTCCGATTGAAAGGTGGTTCTGCTGTTTGTTGGGATCAATTATAGAAGAATCGTCAATGGCAAGAAAAAAATTCCAGTTGGAAACCGTAGGAAGATGAGACAATAATGATGGAAGGATTTCTGCCACCAGATTATGAACAACACTTCTTTCAAGTGTACCAGAATTGTGTCCAGGGAAGTAAGTCAGTATTCAAATATACTGCTGGATTTTCTCGCTTGTTGGCTCGAAATAATTTGATTGAATTTGAAATGCAAAGAGTTGCAAGATATTTGGAGGGTTTGAGGCCAAGTATTAGGGAGAAAATTGGATTGCAACTTGTTTGGACTGTTGAAGAAGCTCATGACTTGGCTGTAAAAGAAGAGTTGACGGAGAAGATGATAGCATGTCTGATTATTTTCGAAGAGGTAATTTGGAAATGACTTATCCTACATTAAACAAACCAAAGGTGATTCAAACCTCCAAAGGACTATTGAAGAAGCTCATAACATGGCTGTAAAAGCAGAGTTAATGGAGAAGATGGGCAGCAAGTCTGATTATTTTCGAAGAGGTAATTTGGAAAGGACTTATCCAACATCAAGCACTGGAAAGGCGATTCAAACCTCCAAAGCAAACCAACCGAGGCCAATTGGTTTTCAAATTAGAGAATCTGGAAATGGTAGAAATGGTGGATCCAAACGATTGATAGGATTGACAAACCGGGAGAATCCTAAACTTGCCAATCCTTATGCTCACGCTGAGACTGATAAATGCTAACAATTTAGTAAACCAGGCCATTGATCTCAACAATGTCCTACAATAAAACCTGTTAATTCGGTTGACAAGGACGGACCAAATTCTGAACTGGAGGAACAAGAACCTGAAAATGAAGTTTTCGACACTACTGGTGGCGAAAATGAGCAAGGAGAATTGCTTAGCTTGTTACTACAACGGGTTCTATGTTCAACTAAGCAAGAGGAGCCATTACAACGTCGAAATATCTTTCAATCAACATGCACTGACAATACAAAGGTATGTGAATTGATTATTGATAATGGACGGTGTGAGAATTTCATTGCAAAGTAGGTGGTCGACCATTTCAACTTACCAAGGGAAGCTCACCCTAATCCTTACCTGATTGGTTGGGTGAAGAAAGGGCCTGCCGTACAGGTAATTGAAATTTGTCATATTCCTATTTCTCATGGAAAATACTACAAAGATGAAGTTGTTTGCGATGCCATTGATATGGATGCTACTCATGTTTTGTTAGGCAGACGATGGCAGTATGATATGGATGTGACTTATAAGAGTACACAAAATGTGTATTTGTTTTCATGTAAATGTCATAGAATAACTGCGATTCCATTCATGGATAATTCCAGAAACCTCAAAGTTTCCAAAATGGAGGGGCAATCTCTTTTGAGCTTAACAACTTCGGAGAATGCGTTTTAATTAGAAATGGAGAGAGCACATGAAGTTTATATGCTGGTTGTGAAAGATTTGTTGGTTAACTCAATAGAAAAAAGGGAAGATGAGGTGTCCAAAGAAGTCCAGTCTTTAATGGAGCAGTTTAGTGAGATCGTGTCAAAAGATTTACCAAATGAATTGCCACCAATGCGAAATATTCAACATCACATTGACTTGGTGCTTGGAGTGAGTTTGCCGAATCTTCCTCATTATTGAATGAGTTTGAAGGAGTGTGAAATTTTCCAAAATAAGGTAGAAGAACTGTTAAAGAAGGGGTTTCTATGTGAAAGCATGAGTCCTCCTGCCGTTTTCGCTTTACTAATGACAAAGAAATATGGGAGTTGGAGAATGTGCATTGATAGTCAAGTTATCAATAAGATTACTGTAGTTTTCCAATCCCTCGTCTTGAAGATATGTTAGATATGCTGGAGGGTCCAAGATTGATTTGCACAGCAACTATCATCAAATTCATATCAGATCTAGAGATGCGTGGAAAACCACTTTCAAGACCAAAGGAGGACTATACGAGTGGCTGGTGATACCATTTGGGTTGTCCAATGCACCAAGCACCTTTATGAGACCTATGAATCAGGTATTTAAGCCTTTCATTGGAAAATTTGTCATGGTTTACTTTGATGATATTTTGATCTATGGTAAGAACGGAAATTAACATTTGGAGCCCTTGAAGAGTCTCCTATCAGTGTTGAATGGGAGTGAACTATTTGACAATCTGAAAAAGTGTAGCTTCATGATAAGCCAATTATTATTCTTGGGTTATGTCGTGATTGCTAAAGGTATTCATGTTGATGGAGAGAAAGTTAGAGCAATTTGGGAGTGGCCTACACCCAAAACAGTATTTGATGTTTGAATCTTCCATGGCCTAGCAACGTTTTACAGAAGATCCATTAGAAATTTCAGTTCCATTGTTGCTCCAATTACTGAATGTTTGAAGAAAGGCAGATTTAATTGGTGCAATGATGCAGAGCACAGCCTTGCATTGATTAAAGAGAAATTATGTAATGCACCAGTGCTTGCTTTACCGAGTTTTGACAAACTTTTTGAGATGGAATGTGATGGTAGAGGTGTAGAAGCTGGGGCTGTTTGTCTCAAGAAGGATGTCCAGTAGCGTTTTTTAGTGGAAAGCTTAATGAAGCAAGGCAGAAATGGTCCACATATGATCAAGAATTTTATGTAGTAGTGGGGGCTTTGAAGCATTGGGAGGTAAAGGGAGTTTATATTATACACTTATCATCAAGCTTTAATGTTCCTGAACAATCAAAAGCACTTGAACAAAATGCATGTTTGCTGGCTTACTTTTCTACAGAAGTTTCCCTTTGTTATTCGGCACAAATCTGGAGTTCTTAACAAGGTAGCAGATGCCTTAAGTCGCAGGGCTTCTTTACTTGTTACCATTAGTCAAGAGGTAGCTTGGTTTGATTGTTTGAAGGAGTTACATGATGAAGATGAAGAGTTCAAAGAGATTTGGGCTAAGTGCATGGCAAAGCAACCCATATGATATTTTTCATGTGTATGAAGATTATTTGTTTACTGTGAATCGCTTGTGTATTCCTCGAACATCCTTGCGGGAGAAATAAGGGATGTACATGGTTGGGGCCTCGGTGGACATATGGGAAGAGACTATTGCTAGTCTTGAGGAGCGCTATTATTGGCCACAATTGAAGAGGGATGTGCAAAACTTTGCAAGGAGATGTTACATATGCCAAACTGCCGCGGGCCAATCCCAAACTATTGGGCTTTATATGCCTTTACTTCTTCAATGTGATTTGGGAAGATCCATCTATGGATTTTATTCTAGGTCTTCCTCGTACACAACGTGGGGTAGATTCTCTCTCTCTTTCTTTTTTCTTTTTTTTTTTTTTTTTTGTGGTTTGGTGGTTGATAGGTTTTCAAAAATAGTGCATTTTATTCCTCGTCAGAAGACTTCAGATGTGCTTCATACATAGCACAATTGTTCTTTCAAGAAGTTGTTAGACTTCACTGAGTCTCCGTCTATCAATTTTGATGTGGATTCGAAGTTCCTTGGCCATTTTTGGATTACATTGTGGAAAATGTTCGAACGTCATTGAAGTTTAGCAGTACACTACATCCCCAAATTGAGGATCAAACTAAAGTGACAAATAGAACACTTGACAATTTGATACGGAGGATTTGTGGAGAAGTCAAAGCAGTGGGATCACACCTTAACACAAGTAGAATTTGTTGACAATAATGCAGTTCAAAGTGCTATTGGGAAATTACCATTTTCAGTGGTTTACATGATGGCACGAAGGCCTGCATAGGACTTCGCGTGACCACCACGTGCCCATGGAAAGTGTGTTGCTACAGTTGCTACATAACGTATTATAGAGCAAGTCCAGTCCATACAAGATGAAGTCAAAGAAAGACTGGAAGGGACAATGCAAAGTATAAAGAAGCAGCTAATAAGCATTGATCATTGAAGGTTTTCGAGGAAGGAGACGTGGTGATGGTGTCTTTTTGCAAAGAAAGGTTTCTAATTGGAACTTGTAACAAGATCAAAGCAAAGAAGTGTGGCCTTATAAGGTCCTGAAGAAAATTAATGACAATGCCTGTGTTGTAGGCCTTCCATAGAGTATGGGGATATCAAAGACATTCAATGTGGCAGACTTGTATGAGTATCATAGTCAAGTTGCTCCTCTTTGTTTAGAACTCAGGGGTGAGTTCTCTTGAAGCGGAGGGGATTGATACAGGAAAGAATTAAAAGCATTATTCTAGAAGGAAGAAGTAAAATCTAGATGGATTAATAAGTCACAGTAAATGTCTTAGTCTAGGTTCATAGTTCCTTGTAAATCTGAACAATTGTCTTTATGAGTCACAATAAATGTCTTGGTTCACGATCATAGTTCCTTGGGAATTTGAACAATTGTCTTTATGATATACCTTTTTTTTTGGCTTTTGTTCTCCTCTTTTTTTCTACGAAGGGGGACTGCGATGTACCAGTTTTGATCATAACTGAGATTTGAAATAAAACAGTTTCCAAACTTCTTTTTTTTTCTGGTGGATTCTCGTATCTAAGAAATTATTTCTTCTTTCAATTTTGTCGCTGTGTTAAGGAAGCGCCCAAAATCTTAATACTTAGAAAATAACGAAGTCCTTTATCTACAGTCTGAAATTGAGTACTTAAATGTTGTTTCAATTCCACAATGTTGGAAAACATCATCACGCAAAATAATAATATAATCCTTGTAGATAATAGGATGATAGTGCCGCAAGAGGATCGTCTAATAAATGTAGAATGGTTAGTAGAGATCCGAGTAATGCCAACATCAAGGAGAACAGAGCTGCAATGGTCAAACCAAGTTTGAGGATATTGTTTTAGCACACGTAAATAGCATATATGATGCTCGCTGCCTGGATCATATTAGCTAGGGGTGTAATCCATATAGATTCTTCTTGAACCTCATCGTGGAGAGATGCATTCTTAATGTCAAGCTGTTGTAACATCTGGACGGTTAAATGTGATAGTGAGAAGGACGCGAAACAGAGTATGACAAGCAACAAGTGGGAGAGTCTCTTAGTAGCACTCCATAGGTTTGAGTATAACCTTTGACAACCAACAAAAGACAGCGAGATGAATGATGATAGGAGTTAAAGTAAGCATTCGGGTGAATAGTATGAGTATGCTTGCGTTTTCTCAAAGCAATAGGCAAGTTAGGAGTAAGAGAACAGACCTCAGACAAAGGAGCAGACACTTGTATCTTAGATGAAGATGGAGGATCAATGGGCAAACGAAGGATAACCTGTCTATCATGATCATCTTGGTGAACCCTTCATGGAGGAACAAAGGATTTTGGAGGAACTGGAGTTGCTAAAGAATTTGAAAGTGGATGCTTTTGGAGGACTAGATGTGGTAACTCCACTATCATTGCCAAATGAGATGAGGATGGATGATCAACAACAAGATGGAGCCTGTTTTGGCTTTCCATACTCTTTCTAGCAGTAGGGTTCATTATGGATGGTACAACCACAAAGCCTGTTTTGGCCCTTTCCTCTGCTGCGAAAACCACCAATATTAGTATGTCCGCCCTGAGTGCTTTGGGGGTTAATGACCACAGCCACCATGATTATTGACAAGGTAGAAAAGTCGCAGCACGTATTGATGGATTAGTCACCGTAAACGTTTGACTGCCCAAAGAGGATCAATGTATATGAGAGTAAGCACTAGGACTTGTAGGTAATGTCTATTCATTAGCAAGGTTTTGATCCTTGAAGTCAAGTAAAGAAGGATCAAGACTAGCCATGAAATTAGAAATAATTACTCCTCCCAATATTTATTTTGCTAGGACAAATACTCGCTGAATGGGTAACAGTATGCACTAGCGCCAGTTGACAATGTCCATTCACTAGCAAGGTTTTGATCCTTGAAGCCATGTAAAGAAGGATTAAGACCAGCCTAGAAATTAGCAATAATAAATTCCACCCAATATTCCTTTCGTTAGGACAAATCTTTATTGAAACGGTAACAGTATGCTGTAGCACCCGTAGGCAGTGTCTGTTTACTGGCAAGGTTTTGATCCTTGAAGACTTGTAGAGAAGGATTAAGACCAATCATGAAATTAGTAATAATAAATTCATCCCAATCAATTAAAAAAAAAAAATTCATCCCAATATTTCCTCTGCTGGCGCAAATCCTTACTGAAAGGGCAATATTGTAACAACCGTTAAGATGATTTTATTAATTAGATAGAATCTCTCCCTGCTTTGCGGAGAACATTTGCGCATATAACTCATAGACACAATAAATGTTACTTTTCTGAGGATAAGATTCAGCAAGATTCTTTGAGTCATATAATTGAATAGCCAAGGTAATAGATTCTTCCAAGTTATGCCATAAGAGACCCATATCAATTGCATCGTCACTCATCCAATCCTGATATTGAGAAGCAATAGAAGGGTGGGATCGTTTGTAATATAATGCAACTTGTCTTTCCAATGAAGGGAGGTTTTAACAACATGAGCCCAACTCAAGTAGTTTGTACGATCAAGTTTCATATGGTAATATAGTGATGAGCATCATTGGCCTTGAAAATAGCTGATTGAATGGTTGAAGAGTAGGATGCTGGTATATTGGGCTTGGATATAATGAATAACTAACGAAACTTTACTAAGAGTCACAGAGGAAGAACCTCGGCAGCAAATCACAAATAAATAATGGACTGTTGCTCAGACATAGTAGCCAAACAAACGAAGCAATAGTAGTTCTTTAATAAAATAATAGAACAACCAATCGAGGCTGGCTTAGGTTTTTAAATATTTACCCAACAATCATCATGCATCAATACAGTACTGGATATACAACATAGGATCCTCGAAACATCAGTAGGCCTGCATCAATCAATAAAAGCATTAACAGACTTGCTTCGATTGAAAAACAGTATCAATCAATAACTAATCACATCATCCGAGAGCACTGGAGGTCTGATCGTCACCTGATAATTAATAATGAGGAGGCCGAAGGATCGCCGACAAGGCATGCACTGGAAAAGTGAGTTGTGTGGTTGTTGAGGCGTCCAAATTGAACTTTCAGTAGTAAAGTCACCTGCCGCTGATGCTTCTGGTGCTAATTTCAATTGTTTGACAACACTTTTTTGAGGTGATGTTGACATTGAGGTGTAGTTAGTGTACTCTAGGGTTTTTGTTTTTTTCTACTTTTGTTTTTTTCCCTTCTCTCTCTCTCTCACTTTTTTGGGATATGGCTCTAATACAGAGAAGTGAAAGAGATATTTGTAGGGATTGTCCATACCTTTCTCATATTTTTAGAGGATCCTTCATAAAAATCTTTTTTATCCTCTAATAGTATTTTATATTTATTATACGAGGCTACCAGGGAAAAGGAAGGACAACTCAACTCGGTTGTCAAAGAAAAGAAGAGAAACAAATCACACCCACAATTCATACAATCTAGACTATTCTAATGATGACAAACCCCCTTCCCTAACTCTTTTTGAGTGTTTTTGTTTACGAGCTTCTAACGTTCATGCATCCTCATGAAACCTTGGTCTTGTTAGAAAATAATAAAAACTTTTAGAGTTTATATTTGCAATGGATCTTCCCTACTATGAAAAACTCGACCCTTTGTTTATTACTAATGTTATTACTTTTGTTTAAATTTTTGATAATTTTGTAAATTAGGCAGTTGGAAACTTGTGTACATTTAGAATCACACACACTTGTTTTTTTTTTTTTTTTTAAATAATATTGGTTCAGTTGACACTTATTTATCCATTGTTGGTTCACATTGTGTTTACTTTAAAACTTTACACTCGTGCACTTTATACGAAGCTAGCTTTGTATCTTAACATATTCTTATAATTAATTTTTGAAAACGTATAAGCATTTATACTGAATTTATTTCGTTTCTAAACTTTTTTGTTAATTTTTAATTTCTCTTTCTAGTCCCCTTGCGTCTCTGAAACATTTCCAAAATGCTTGCATTTCCATGCTAAAGAATTGTACATTGAAATGAAAATTAACATACATTTGTTTAGTTAGCCTCTGTTTGGTAACGTTTCTGTTTTTTGTTTCTTTGTTTATTTTCCCAAAATTTTGTAAATTAGCGACATAAACTTGTTTATTAAATCTGTTTATGTTTTTATTTCCAAAAAAATGAAAACTTAAAACAGAAAACGTAAACCAAAAAATAGTGTTTTCACTCATTTTTGTTTTTGTTACAAATATTTTGTCAATTTTAATACTCTGTTCATTTTTGTTGCATCATATTAAAATTAATTATTTTATTCAAATATTTTATTAAAATAAAATTATTTCTAGTAAATAATATAACTAAATTAAATTAATTTAATTGTCAAAATTAATACAAAATATATTTTATTAATTTACTTTTAATAAATAATATAATGAAATTAACTAAATTAATTTAATTAATATGAAATATATTTTATTAAATTATTTTTAATAAGTAATAAAATTAGTTTAATTTAAGTTAATAATTAATTTAATTAATATTAAATATATTTTATTGATATTTTTAATCAATATCTTAATTAAATTATTTAAATTATTATGAAATATATTTTATTCAATTATTATAAAAATCTAATTGGTGTCAACAAATCCATATAGTCGACCCCACCTAGTGGGAAAAGGCTTGGCTTGGTTTGGTTTGTTTTAGTTAATAATATAATTAAATTATAATTAATATATTTTATATTTACTAAATAAATGATATAATAATTATATTTTATTCAATTATTTTGAATAAATAATATAATTAAATTTTAATTTAATATATTTTATATTTATCGAATTAAATGATTTTTAGCAAGCATTTTAATTAATTAAATAGTTTGATTGATTGATTAATTAATTGAACTCATTAATTTAATTAATCTAATTAATTAAATTAAATTAAATTAAATTAATTTGAAATATATTTATTAATTCAATTATGTTTTTAAAAAATAATAAAATTAAATACTTTGATAAAATAAAAAAATTAATAATTGCAAACAAAATTGCATTTCTAAACGCAGTTTCAGTCTACATTTAAGGGGAAAAAAAATGACCCCAGAGAACAAAAAGCAGAAAATGTAAATAGATAAACTTAAACAGAAAAACGACAACGTTATTTAATGGGTCTTTTGTAGTAAATCACTGAAACGACATAATGTATTTGGTAAGAGAAGAAAGAAACAATAGTTTTTTTTTTTTTTAAATATTTGGGATGTCCCCACTTTGGTGTATCTAATTCTCTAGAGCTCATGGTCCTCACCCTACTAGAACCAATAGTTGGTTAAAAAGAAAAGAAAGTAACGTAATTGGAAATTCTGGGTGATCAGACCTAGAGGGGACGATCTAATTATTTGAGAACAATGTCGGTCGATCTAGTGGAGTGAGATTTACTTGGGCTTTTGGTTGGGAGAAAATTCAAGCAGGCTTGTGATGACTGTATAACTGTTTGACTAGAAGAGTGAGTAGAACTATTGGGGATTACTTCGCTCGAAGATAACACAGACTGTATCTTGGAAGTGTCAACGTGTTGTCTTTGTTGGCAAGGTGGGATTAATGATGAATCACCATTGGGGGTATTGTTGCTTTTGATGTGACTTGGTACCAATGGTAAATTGAAGCCTGTGGGGAAGATGACAAAGAATTGTTATGAAGAGCCATGAGAGCCTCCATCATAGTCCATTGGGTACTCTGAATAGTTGCCTGAGATTCTTGGAAAGCCAATATTTGTTCAGTGAGAACTTTAACTTGTTTCGCTAGTATTGTAGGGGGCGTTTTCTCCAATATCTCCTCTTTCTGGAGATGTGGCATTCTCATTTTGATTCATGTTTGAGAGGAAAAGTTGTTTTGGATCTACAACCGTAGGGAGTTTCCCAATTGAGTATGATGTGGGTGATTAGACCTAGAGGGGAGGGTCTGATTGTTTGCAAACAATATTGGTCAACATATATGATGGAATTGCCGGAGACCTGTAAAGTAGGAACCAAGGCAATCTGGAGGAATAGAGAGATCACAAAGAGAGTGATTTTGATGATAATAGTAATGGTTGGAATATGAGTGCCATGTCCCTCTAGAAGAGGAGGGATTCATATAGGCCAGGAGGAGACCGTTAGGGCATCTGTCAAGGCTTTGTATCCGCTTAGCAGATATTCAACCTTTAATTGGTGCAACCCTATATTTTGAGAATTCTTCATGGAGACCTCTCTCTGTAAATTGGTCGAGGGAGTCTCGACGTAACCTTAATTCTAGCAATCAAATCATTGGACCCCAATTGATCCTGCCAAATGCACACATCTATTAAAGGAAAGTTCCTGGATCTTGCTCCTCGTCTAAGAGATAGAACTGTAATCTAGCGTAAAGAGCTTTCTCGCGGGGACCTTTCGCGGCCGTTTGCTGGAGTAGTTTCCTACGGCTCTCTTGACCAAAGAGTTATCCTAGTTGTTTTGAGCATGTTGCGGTTACAGGCCGTAGGGTTGTTTCTTTGATCTGGTGCAACTTGGGTCTTTTGGATAAAACCCATGTAACCATAGAAAGTAAATGACTTTCTATGCCCATGAAATGCCAAAAAAAGATCTAATTTTTCGCCTTTTTTTTATTAAAAGGATTTTTGGGCCCAAAGAGCTTGCTTATTTAGCCCAAAAGCTAGGTAACCAAACACAACTTTTTTAAAGCAAAAAGCCAGAAAAGCTAGCTAAAAAGCTGGTACCAAACGGGGCCTAAGTTAAAAGGAAAATTGATCTTATGGAAAATCTGATGGTATAGTTCAACCAAGTTGCTGAATACCGGACTTCTTCCTGCATTCTGTACAGGCCTCACTAATTTCATTCGTCAATATAACCTCCGCGGCACTGGGATGTGTAATTGTATAAAAGTTATTTGCAGTATTTTAGTAAACTCTTCATCCACGGCTTGAAATATTTTTTCCCTTTTTATGATATTCAAGATAATAAGTAACTTGTTCTTCCTCTTCTTCCACCCAAGGAACTGATATTTTCTCTTTATGTTTTCTTCCTTAATTCGCATTAGTATTTGTTCAGCTTTTTTAGTTGTTTACACTAATCATTTACGACCAATGAAATCTGAAAGCCTTGATCAGTCAGTAACGTGACTTTTCTAGTTTTGTTGCAATGCAGGTATATGATCTTCTGGATTTTTGTCTTGGGCGTCAAATTTTGCTTTGCTTATTTTCTTTTGGTATGTGATTTGATTGATCATTCTATTTTGCTATGTTGTTGACATTTATTTCCTCCCATTATTTGGCTATTTTAATGGTGATGTGCTGATTGTAATGCATTTACTTGGCTTTTGCAGATCAAACCCTTGGTGGATCCTACAAAATTAATTGTGACTATGGATAATTTGACATATTCATGGCATGACTTGGTGTCTAAACGTAAGCTTTTGTGCCTGCTTGTGCTATCAATTCCAATGTTGCCATAATTTTTTTTTTTTAACTAATTTCTGTTATGAATTTGCATTTAGTTTTTTTTAACTGAGCCAATCCATTTTCCTGGTTTTGGGATGATCTTGCTCCCATTTCTTCTCCCTGTTTCTTCTGGGTTGCTGGAATATTGTATTGAGATACATCCTCTAATTTTTTGCTCATTGTTTCCGTCATCTTCATTAATTGTTTTAATTGCTGTTGAGTTTCATTATTCTATTGATAGTGTGCTGCAGATCTAGTCTCTTCCATGTTTGAATTGAAGTCTGGCTTAGATACCAATTGACAAGAACCTGGTTATGGTGTTTGGTAATGAAGAAAATAAAGGAGAAAGTGAAAATAAAATGGTTCGACTCGAGAGCAACCGTTCTGTCCCAATGAGGTTTACTCTTGAAAATGATAATTTTTTTCATAACCTTTTTTTCTTACAATACTCTCTATTTGTAGGCTTTATTAACCAAACTAAACCAAACCAAATCAAGCTTTTTCCCACTAGGTGGGGTCGGCTATATGGATTTGTCGATGCCAATTAGATCTGTTTAGTGCCATGTCTTTTGATAGATCTAGATAGGTCAGGTCATGTTTAATAGTTTCTTTCCAACTTCTCTTGGGTCTTCCTCTACCTCTCCTACTTCTAGCAATCTCCATACTTTCACACCTTCTAACAGGTGTCTCCGCTAGACGCTTTCTAACATGGTTAAACCATCTTAATCGATTTTCTCTTATTTTATCTTCAATCGGTGCTATTCTTACTTTACCTCTAATCTCTTCGTTCCTAATCTTATCTTTTCTTGTAATCCTGCACATCCACCTTAGCATCCTCATTTCCGCAACTGCCATCTTCTGACCATGATTATGATTTACTGCCCAACACTCTGATACATATAGCAGTGCTGGTCTAACTGCCACCTTATAATACTTTCCTTTCACCTTGAGGGAGACTTTTCGGTCGCACAAGACCCCCAAAGCACTCCTCTATTTGGTCCACCCGGCTTGAATCCTGTGACTTACATCAGTATCAATCCCTCCATCTTATTGCACTATAGATCCAAGGTACCTAAATTTATCTTTCTCTATAATCTTTTGTGTGCCTAAACTTATTTCTATACTACTGGTTATCCTACTTTGGTTAAACTTACATTTCATATATTCCGTTTTGCATCGGCTTAGCCTAAACCCTTTTGTCTCTAACGTTTCCCGCCACAATTCTAACTTAGCATTCACTCCTTCTTTCGTCTCATCTACTAAAATAATATCACCTGCAAATAGCATATACCATGGCATCTCATCTTGAATATGTTTTGTAATCTCATCCATAACTAAAGCAAACAAGTGCGGGCTTAACTCTGAGCCTTGATGTGAACCAATCGTGATAGGGAACTCGTTAGTCTCTCCACCAGTCATCCGTATAGATATCATGGCTCTATCATACATGTCCTTTATCGTCTCAATATATGCGACACAGGCTCCTTTCTTTTCCAATACTCTTCATAGAATGTCCCTAGGAACCCGGTCATATGCCTTCTCTAAATCGATGAACACCATATATAAATCTTTTTGACCTTCTCTGTATTGTTTCCATTAACCTTCTCAAGAGAAAGATAACCTCCATGGTTGATCTTCCAGGCATGAAACCAAATTGATTCTCTGAAACGTTTGTTGTCATTCTTTGTCTTCTCTCAATAACTCTCTCCCATAATTTCATCATATGGCTCATCAATTTAATCCCGTGGTAGTTCGCACAGTTCTGAATATCTTATTTGTTCTTGTGTATGGGTATAAGGATACTTTTCCTCCATTCATCCGGCATCTTCTTGCTCTTTAGCACTACATTAAAAAGTTTTGTCAACCAACTTATGCCATCCTTTCCTAAGCACCTCCAAATCTCAATAGAGATACCATCTGGCTCAACCGCTTTCTCATTCTTCATCTTTTTAAAACTTCTTTTACTTCTTCACTACTGATTCTCCTATAGAACATAAGATTTAATTCTTCCCTAAAAGTGGTAAACTGCCCCAATTGTATGCCACTACTACTGCTTTCGTTAAATAACTTGTAGAAGTAGCTCTTCCAACGCTCCTTTATCTCCTCTTCCTTTACTAATACCTTTTCATCCTCATCCTTAATGCATTTAACTTGGTTTAAATCCTTGGTCCATCTATCTCTGGATTTAGCAAGCTTGAATATCTCTCTTTCGCCCTCCTTAGTGTCAAGTCGCCTATATAAATCCTCAAATGTATTTGCCTTAGCCTCACTAACTGGCTTTTTGGTTTATATTCTAGCTTCTCTGTACTTCTCCAAGTTTACTTCATTTCGGTTGTTTTGGCAAGATTTAAAACACTCTTTTTTAACTCTTATCTTGTCTTAGATGGTCTCGTTCCATCACCATGCCTCTTTCTGTGCCGGAGCACTCCCTTTGGATTCTCCTAAAACTTCTTTCCTTGCCCTCCTAATACATTTTGCTACCTTATCCCACATAATATTTGTACTTTCATTTACTGTCCTAACGTTTTCCTCTAGTACTTTTTCCCTGAATGCTGGTTGCTTATTACCTTTCAAGTTCCACCATTTAGTCTTTGAGCATCTATATGACTTGTTTTTTCTAGTTCACCTTTGAAGCTGCACATCTATGACCAACAACTTATGTTGGGCTGTCAAGCTCTCGCCCGGTATAACTTTACAATTTTTACTAGCTACGCGGTCTCTTTTCTTAATTAAGAAGAAGTCAATTTGTGTCTTTGAAGAGCCATTCTTATAAGTCACCAATTGTTTCTCTCTCTTCCTTAAAAAGGTGTTGGTCACCATGAGATCATAAGCCACTGTAAACTCCAAAATATCATTCCCTTCTTCATTTCTATACCATAACCATATCTCCCATATACTCCTATGTATCCATCTACGTCGCGTCCTATATGACTGTTCAAATCTCCTCCTATGAAGACCATCTCTCTCTGAGATATCTCTAATAGCATTCCTTCCAAGTCTTCCCAAAACTTCTCCTTATGTACATCTCTTAAGCTCACTTGGAGGGTATAAGCACTAATTACGTTTACTATCTTTTTTCCTAACACTAACGTAATTGCAATTATCTTATCTCCACAGTGTTTTACATTAACTATATCTTCCTTTAGGTCCTTGCTTACTACTATGCCGACCCAATTTCTCGATCTATTAAGTCCCGTATACCATAACTTATACCCAGTCCTCCAATCTCTTTAGCTTTTTGTCTCACCTATTTCGTCTCTTGCAAGCAAGCAATTGCGATTCTTTTTCTTTCCATTATATCCATCACTTCCATAAGTTTCCCAGTTAAGCTCCCAATATTCCAAGTACCTAATCTCAGCCTTTTATTTTGGACTAGCTTTCTTGCCCCCCCACTCGTCCAGGAAAGTGTGAGGACCCTTGCCTATTTAACACTGCACCCGGGCACTGATGCAGCGGTCCTTGCTTATTTAACACTGTACTCGGACCATACAGCACGTCACTAATTAGGGAACGCCCTCACGAAATCTCAATAGGTGTCAAAAAATCCATAAAAAAATTCGACAAAGTTTTACGCTGGCTATCGATTACTTAACATAACCCTCTTTCTTTATCCGGGCTTGGGACCGGCCATTAAAAAAACATAGGCGGAGTTAAAAACATTGGCGGAGTTGGGTCCACTAAATTAACTAATTTGATACAATAGTCCTAACTAACTAATTTGGGTCCATAACAACTTCCACACCCGTAAAAATTAACTTTGCCTTTACACATGTAAATAGTGGTCACATGTGTGGGGGCGTGTTAGGATTTATTCTACCTTAGTAAAATCAAGCCTTGCAAACTAGTATAAGTCCGTAATTGGCCCTATATTTTTTGCTAATTGGATTTGAGTCAGATACTTTAACAATACAAAGGCCTAATATTAAATTAGTTGACAGGATTTATTACTTAGTATGTTAAGTTATATTTGGAAGTGTTTTATTATGTTTTGATTGGGCCATCCCCATCATCTTCTCTTAAAAAATTATCTAAATTTAGAGATTATCTACTTGAAATGTTTTGCATCATCTTTGTATTCTCTTTACAATAGAGCATGCTACAATTCCTATCTGCCTTTGGAGAGCCACCATAGAGATTCTCTAAAGTAGAGAGGATGTGGAGAGGCTGATGTGGGTATGTTTCATTATTTCTCTCTCTATGATAGAGAAGTGAATGAGAAGTTGATGTTGATGCCCTTGAATTATTGTCCCATTTGTGTCTGATTTCCATCTCTTAGGAACCGAGAAAGTTTTGATGTTTCATGAAAAATAAATGATATTTTGTTCTAGAAAAATATGATCAAATATATGTGGGGACAGTTAAAGAGTTGCTATGTAATTCCGGTCATTCTTTTTTTAACGCAAGTTGTTGAATGGTCTAATGAATTTGTTGCAGATAACCACAATGCTTTGACGATTGCCAGCTTGTGGGCACCAGTGTTTACTGTAAGTAGGCGTTACAATTGCTCCCGACTTATCTGTTTCTATTTTGTAGGTTCGGCTTCTGTACTTTATGTTAATTTAGGATGCATGCTATTATTTTGGAATGCCTTCTTTTGGTTGCTATACCAGATGACCTCTATTGGAAGTTTTGCCATTAGCACCCAGAAATTCTAATTCCACAGACGCAAATTTTTTTGTTTGGTAACATGATTACTTCCTAATTGTCACTGAAGATATCTGCTTGCACGTCCTCCAGAGTCACGTCTACTGCATCTTGAGTTAGTTTTGAGAGTGTTGTAAATGCGTGCCTTGGTATTGCAGCTTCTTCTTCTTCTTCCTCCCTGTTTTATTTTATTTTTATTTTTCTTTTTCTTTCTTTTCTGTTGGTTTTTGCGCACATAATCTTTCATTTATGCCTAATGGTAGCATAATTGGTGGTTTGTAGTAGGCTTTGAAATCCTGCTTCTTTTACCTGTACCACTCAAAATAGTGGTTCAAATGATTGGTTTTTTAGAACAGTGATGAGTAATGGGAGGCTGAAATTGATTTTTCAGAATAGTGATGGGTAATGGGAGGCTGAAATAAAGTGCCTTTTTATTGATACTAAAAGCTCTTTTAAGCTGTAGAAACGATAAATACTTCCCAAAAAACAGAGGATACTTAATTGTCTACCATCTTATGAAATTTAATTAACTAACTACAAGTTAAAAATCTTTTAAACATTTATATAAATTTTGAATTAACTAATTTAGTCATTTAATATATAACAAAATATGATTTAGTCATTTAATATACGTGCAATGTCATATCCCACATTCTTTATGCCATTGCAAACAAATATGAATGCCACTTTTTTTGTATCACACCATATCCTGAAAAGCAAGTCCCATAAGATGACTGTTTAGTTCCAATTCTCTCTCGGCGCATGTTAGTGGACTTTGCTAACATGCACCACTCTAGGAAAAATAGTTCTTCTCAGTATGATGGGAGAGGTAGGAAATCTTTTCATATTAATGGTATATCTATTGATATTTAACTAGATTTCAAGATAAAGGATGGTATTAGGATTGTGGAGAGGGGGAGAGGCTATGTGAGAGCTTTAGTCTTATTTGAAGAAGAATTAAAATGGATCCAGAAGATGTGTTCAAAAGAGCTCAAAACAAAGGCTGGATTCCAGCAGCTGGGTCACCTTAGAGGTGGGTACAGGACACTGGTTTGCACTAGAATCAGAGAAAGTTTTGCATGGAAACTAGAGCTTAGGCTCTTTGCTCCTTCTGGTAGATATCAGATTAGGATTCCTGAGATTTGTGAAGGGCAGGGTTGGTGGTTCTTTGCCACTTTACTCTCTGAGTTCATATCTGGAGGAATGGTTAATTCCAGACCCTCTAAGAGCTACCAGTATTCTCTTTCGAAACAGCCAAGTTCTCCTGAGTTTGCTGTAGAAAATAGGACTAGCAATCGTTCTTATCTCCAAGTTGCCGCTCTACCAAAATGGTTTTCTCCTAATATTCGCAGCTCTAATATGGGACAACATACAGCAGTGAACTTTGAAGATACTGTGTGCAGTAGTCATAATATGAGCCGTTGTCTAGTAGGTAGATTAGGAGGTCCAAGTTCTCTAAAGGTAGACATTGGCTCCCTTGCCACATGGATGAGTAGGAAATGGAAAATTCCTGGAGGTGTAAATATCAGAGCATTGGATGGGGAAAGATTTCTGCTCACTTTTCCTTCCAAGGTTCTTGCTGACAAGTTTTTGGAGGCGATGATTTCTTTTCAAGGCCATCCACTACTCTTGGATAAATGGTATAGTTGGGGTTGCTACTCCAGGAGAGGAAGGAGTCATCCGGCTGTTTGGGTTAAGGTGGTGGGCCTGCCGGCCTTTCTTTGGAGTCTGGGAGTCTTTAGAAGCATTGGTGAATTTTGCGGAGGTCTTTTGGAGATAGATGAGGAGGCTTTGAACTCAAAGAACCTTAAGTGGGTTCGTCTTAGAGTCAAAGGCAATGGCTGAAACATTCCAGCATCTGTTAAATTGGTGTTGGGTCACTTCATGTACGACTGCCCTCTTTGGGTTGAACGAGAATCTTGGGTGGATTGGACTGTTGATGCCATGCCCAATGGTATTTTTCGGCCATTGGAAGCAAGGAAGAAGGTGGAGCCTGATTCAGCCGGCATTGCATTAATTGCTCCTGACATTGGAAGTCGAAAAGAGAAGCATTCAAGGATGCAGAAGGCCGTGAACTTCAAAAGTCATCCTAGGTCTGTTGGAATTTCTAAATGGTCCCATCTCTTAGAAATAAATAGGAAGCTTCAATTAATGAAGGAGAGTTGGTGAATAACCCATTTAATGTCCTTAGCAGTCTAGGAGATGGAGTAGTCATATCCATTGAACCCAATCTGTCGGCTCAACAGGGTGCAATTAATTACAAGGATGTGGTGGATGTAGCCAACCAAAGATCTATGGCCCATAACCCCGACAGATTGAATACTCTCTTTGGTGAATCATGTCTTGGCAGTTTTGAAACTGCTGTTACCTCCCCTTATGAGATGCATCAGCTCACCTTAAGCCTGTGTAGCCTAAATCAGGCAATGCAGTTCATCCAGCCTGAAGATAGTGTGGAGATGCTGGATTGCTCTCCCTTGGCGACTGTCGAGCTTGAATTGGATTGGTATGAACCTGCTGAACCTCTGTTGCTCGAAAACTGTGGACAAGATCAACCAAAAATCTCAGCCTGGGTGTTCAATAGGATGAAATCATTTAGAAAGATTCTGGGCATCTCTAGTGAAGGCTTTGAGGACAAGCTAATGGAGCTGCTCTGTGCAATTGAAGAAAAGAGAGGCAATTTCAGAAGAGATGTTAGGAAGAAATTGAACAGAAGTGCTAGGAAAGGTGTTAGGGATTTGAAGAATTTGCAGTGGTCCATTTCTTATGACAAAGGGGGCCCGGTGGAGGAAGCTGCTGTCGGGGAGGAGGAGAATAGATGCATCAATGTTTAAAATGAAGCCAAGAATTTTGAGCTGGAATGTTGGAGGAAGTAGGGGCCCTAGGAAAAGGACTCTAATCAAACTTGTATGAAAAAGTGGAAACCTGACGTGGTATGTTTGCAAGAAACTAAGCTCAGCCAAGTAGATGATTTAATTGTTCATTCTTTGTGGGGAGAAGGCAGATGCAAATGGGTTTCACTGGACTTAGCTGGAGCTGTGGGAGGTATCATCATCATGTGGGATTTTAGAAAATTAAATTTGTTAGATTGTGAAGTGGGAGCCTTCTCTATTTCTTGTCTGTTCAAACATACTGAGGAGGAAACACCTTGGGCTTTCACTGGTGTTTATGGGCTTGTGGACAATAAGTCAAAGGCTGATTTTCTCGATGAAATAGGTGCAGCTGTTTTTAGGTGGTCTGTTCCATGGTGCATGGGGGGAGACTTCAATTTGGTTAAGAATATTGAGGAAAGATGTATTGACCTCCCTTTGGCTGGTAAGAGATTCACTTGGAGTAATAGCATTAGCAAATAAAGAATCGACAGGTTCTTGATTTCTTCGGACTGGGAGGATCTTTTTCCCAATGTTCTGCAGAGAACCCTGCCTCGACTGGCCTCAGACCATTTTCCTTTATTGCTTGACGAGGGAGTAATCAAGGGAGGACCAAAGCCATTTAGGTTTGAGAACATGTGGCTTTAGGTGGAAGGCTTCAAAGATTTGATTGCCAAATGGTGGTTTGGTTATGAATTCACTGGATCTGCTAGGTTCAGAATGATGTAGAAGCTGAAAAGCCTGAAAGCAAACCTGAAGAAGTGGAATATTGAGACTTTCGGGAGGCTTGAAAAGCGGAAAATCAAACTGGAGCAAGAAATCCAAAGACTTGACAGCCTTGAAGATGAAACCATGTTAACTGAGCAGAAAGAAGCCATAAATTAGGACTGATGTTGGAGTTAAATAAATTAATTCAGATGGAGGGTGACTCATTGGAGGCAAAAATCAAGAGTGAAGTTGCTTAAGGAGGGAGATAGAAACACAAAATATTTCCACAAGATTGCATCTGCCAATATAAGAGCCAATTGGATTAGCAAACTGCAGGTTAATGGAAACATTACCGAGGATCCCGGTATAATTAAGAACTACATTCTGAACTTCTACAAGCAGTTGTTCAAGGAAGAATTTGTTTGGAGACCTCGAGTGGATTTCCTGGATCTTCCTCGGCTGGATTTTGCTGAGAAGGAAGGTTTGGAGCTCCCTTTCACTGAAGAAGAAGTTCTTCAATCTCTGAAAGAGCTGAATGGTGACAAAGCCCCAGGCTCAGATGGATGGACAATCGCATTTTTTCAACACTGCTGGGCCATTCTTAAGGAAGACATTATGCAGATTTTCTATGATTTCTACCATAACAGCTGCTTTGTTCGTTGCCTGAATTGTACATTCTTAGCTTTGATTCCTAAGAAGCCTAGTGCAGTGCAAATTCAGGACTTCAGACCTATAAGTCTTGTGGGTGCTATATATAAGCTTCTGGCCAAGGTACTTGCTAATAGACTTCGGCGGGTAATGAACTCTTTGATTTCTGAATCTTAGAATGCTTTTGTGAGTGGGAGACAAATTCTAGATGTAGTTCTTGTGGCCAACGAGGTAATTGACTCTACTTAGAAACAAAAGGTTCTGGCTTAATATGTAAGCTGGACATTGAAAAAGCCTATGATCATGTCAATTGGAAATTCTTATTTTACCTATTTAGCAGGATGGGTTTTGGAGAACGTTGGTGTAGTTGGATTCAGGGGTGTATCACAACTACACGTTTCTCTATTCTTATTAATGTTACTCCTGAAGGTTTTTTCTCGTCCTCTAGAGGCTTGCGGCAAGGAGACCCTCTTTCCCCCTTTCTCTTTATTGTAGTCATGGAAGTACTCAGCAAAAAGATCAAGAGAGTGGAACAAGCTGGTCTTATAAATGGACTATCGATTGGGGACTCAGGGTAGATTCCGATAGGCATCTCCCACTTGTTGTTTGTTGATGACACCATTGTTTTTTGTGGGGCTGATAGGCTGCAATTAGGTCATCTAAGATGTACTCTTTTAGGGTTTGAAGCAGTATCTGGTTTAAAGGTGAATCTTAGCATGACTGAAATCATCCCTATTGGCATCCAAGATAATCTGTGTGACCTGGCAGCAATTCTAAACTGCAAAACTGGAACTCTTCTTTCTACTTATTTGGGAATGCCATTGGGTGCGAAGTACTAGAGTAAAGAGGTATGGGAGTCAGTAATTGAAAGCTGCAGGAATAGACTCTCAGATTGGAAATTGAATTATCTGTCAACAAGGGCCAGAGTAACTCTTATTAAGAGCGTTCTCTCGAGTCTGCCATCTTACTATCTCTCTCTTTTTACTGCCCCTGCCTCGGTCTTGAAAGAAATGGAAAAATTACAATGAGACTTTCTTTGGGGGAGATAAGCCGAGGTCGCTAAACACAATTTGGTTGCTTGGAAGTCAGTCTGCACTTCAATCAAATCAGGCGGGGTGGGAATCAAGAAGCTCAAATTGCAAAATGAAGCTCTTCTTGGGAAATGGCTTTGGAGATTCCCAAATGAAACCTCTAGCTTGTGGAAGAGGCTGATTGTTTCTAAATATGGTGAGGAGATAGGTGGTTGGCTTACTGCTAATTGTTCTAAGCCTTACGGTGTCAGTCTTTGGAAAGGTATAAGGAATATTTGGCCCAAATTCAAGTGCTATATTTCCTGGAAGCTGGGTAGAGGCGATCGTATCTTGTTTTAGAAACAACGGTGGTTGGACATTGGTTGTTTAGCTGAAGCTTTCCCAGATATTTTCTCAATTGCTGCTCACCAGGATGCTCTCGTCTCTGATTATTACTCTACTTTGGGGCATTGCAGAGATTGGCACATTTAGCTGCGACGAAGTGTCAATGATTGGGAATTTGGGAGCCTCCTCCAGCTAATGGAGTTGCTTCACCCAGTCACTTGGCTAAACTCTAGTGACGCCTTGACTTAGAAGGTGACTAAAAATAACGTGTTCAATGTAAGATCTTTTTACAGGGTTCTGAAAGGTGATGAACTAGACTATTTTCCCTGGATGAAGATTTGGAAATCTGAGGCCCCTTCCAGGGTCAACTACTTCGCTTGGTGTGTAGCGCATGGTAAAATTTTAACTATAGATAATCTCAATCGCCGTGGTTACTCTCTGGTGAATCGTTTCTACTTATGTCAAAACAATGAGGAAACGATTGATCACTTATTCATTCACTGTCCCTGGACTGATGGTATCTAGTCCCTAGCTATATCGTGTTTTGGTGTTCATTTCTACCCTCCTAAAGATCTCAGAAGCTTCCTCTTGGCTTGGTGGGGGCATCATTTAGTGAAGCATAAGATGGAAGTTTGGAATTTGGTTTCTCTTTGTCTCTTCTGGATTGTTTAGAAAGAGCGCAATAGAAGAATCTTTGATGCTGAGGAAAGTAATATAGTGAAAATCAAAGGCTTGTTTCTAAAATGCCTATTTTCTTGGGTTATGGAGGGGGGGATGTAGACTTATTTTCCTTATTGTACTTCATAGAATCCCTAGGCTCACTCGCTATATAGCTTTTCTTTGGGTTGGATTATAGATTGCAACTCCTTGATGCTGTAACTTTTTCCCATCTAATAAATTTTACTTATCTTTTCAAAAAAAAATCACACCATATCCTAGGACACCATCTCCTAGGATACTATCTCGTGGACGGCAACTTCCCACATTATCTCATTCCGCCAACTAACAGTAACCTTATTGTTTAACAGGATAGGTATGGTTAAAGGAACAAATTACGCACAATACTGAATTTATAATATTTTTAAGAAAAGTGCATTTAGATGTGGATTTTGATGTGCAAAAAAGGAATTGGTAATGCATGCTATTTTTATTGGACATGTTGAATGTTCAAGTGAAGCATGTCTTTGACTTTTTGTATCCTTAGTGTTGAATACAAGATCTTTAGCACATTGGTTTTGGCCAAAAATATATGGAGTGTGCTAGAAACAATCTTTAATTTCTTTATATGCGATGTTCATCTCTGTTTTCTTTTTATTTATTTATTTTTTTGCAGATTTATCTCCTCGATCTTTATATCTTCTACACGGTCATTTCTGCTGTGTGGGGTTTCTTGCTTGGGGCCAGGGACCGTCTTGGGGAGGTAAGTGACTTTCATGGGATCTAGTAGAACTCTGAATGATGATGTCTAGGGTTTCTAGTATGCCTCTTTTTCAGTGCAGTATTGTCATTTGTGAAAAGAAGATTTTTTTCTCTTACAGTTGAATATTTATAGCTTGTAATTTGTCATTTTGTTTAGTGAAGGGGGCTTAAAGTTTCCCAGTTCTTACTTTGTCTTTCTGACTTGCTTTAGTTTTTCATGAGTCGTTTATGATCTTTAGATTAGATCCTTGGGGGCTGTCCACAAGCTATTTGAGAAGTTCCCTGAGGCTTTTATGGACACACTTCATGTTTCTCTTCCTAACAGGTAGGTTCTGCCCCCACCCCCACCCCCACCCCCTCCTCTTTTCCTCCTCCTCCTCTTCCTCCTCCTCCTCCTCTGGCGTCAGCTGCTGCTGCTAGGCTTTACAATTGGTCTATAAATTCCAATTGTTTTCCTGTTGCATATGAATAACTACTACTTTTTTGCAGGACTCAACATCACTCTAATGGTCAGGTATTTTCATTTACTTATTATTATTATTTTTGTTTATTTATGTTTTATTTGAAAACATAACCATTGATAGAGATGAATGGAGGAACATGATTCATGTAGTTGACCCAACTAGTTTGGGACTAAGTAATCGTATTAAATTTCACATATAAACTAGTAGTTCATTAATTGCTATTAATACAATTGCAAGTATGTCTGGAATCTTAAAATCCTGGGAATGGGCTCAACAATGTATATTAAGCCATATGACATTTCCTTATTGTGTGACCCCAGCTTACATATAAATCGGAGAGGAAAATTAACGAATTAAATAAAATGTATTAATAGTAAGAAAACAAAGCGAACAAGAAGAAACGTGGGAGCAAATATATAAATATTAGGACTTAAATTCAGGGTCTCTAGAAATCAGAGCACATTAAGTTATCAACTTTTTTTGTGCCACTAAGAAATGTTCCCAACAATGTATGTCAAACTACTAATAGAGCTTGTTTGTCATGATACGAACTTCCCTCTTGTATCATCAAACCGTTACCCATTGATACAACACCAACATTATTTGATCCCAAATTCATCTCTTAAACTTGGATTCCTCAAGCTTACTATTGAAATTATCTAATTTGAGTTTCTTCTTCTTACTGCTAGAAGAATGTTAATCTTGATTTATTTGACATTTTTTTTTTTGATTTATATTATGGACACCAACAGATTAAGGCATTGAGATAGAAATAGGACTACATTTGGAAAGTTCAAATTCTTGAACTACACTTTCAATAGAGTTGAAAATTCGAATTCTTCAACTACATTTTTTATATGACTGCTAAAAAGAGCAAATGCAATTTCTCCAGAGTAATTAGGGAAACCACTTAAGATTCATAAGAATTCAACATATATACTTGAGCCAAGTTATTTTATTTTACTTTTTTATCAATGCCCTCGCAATGTTGAATTATGCTTCTTCTTATAAGTGAATTTAGCCTTCATCCCATTGCACTAGTGTTGTAATTATGTTATATTATAATTAAGAGGGACGAAAACCCTAATCTTATTGCATCAATTGCGAACTGGTGGATGGGTACACAAAACATTAGAATATTGTTTTTGAGTTGATTTTTATAATGAGTTTTGATGATGTGGTGAAGGCCAAAATTTTAGGGTTAGGGTTATGTTTAATTGTTTGGGTTTGTATGCTTGGTCTTGGTATTGCAATAGGGGTTGTTTAGTTATTGTTTTTACTAAACTAATAAGGGCAACCTAGTGGAAGAGACTCCCATTTACGCAAGGTCTAGGGAGGTATAATGTAGTCTTACCTTGAGTGACTGGAGAGACTATTTTTGAGTATTGAATCCTTGACATCTAGGTCACAAAGGAGCAACCTTACCATTCCCCCAAGGCTCATCCTCAATTGTTTATATTAAATTATGAATCGTATTTTTGACATTTTGTGGAAGAGGAGTAAATGATTGATGTAAAAGAAAGGGTTGGGCCACCATAGTGCTAGTCAACTCAATTGAATGAAGAGTTTAGTTTAATAATTAGAAGATCCTATTGTGACCTTATAAGGATATCTTATGAAGCCAGATAAGGTCAGAGGGAAGCCTTTGATGAATTGTCCAAGTAAAGCACAGAGAACGCGGATATATATAAATATGCATGTACATGTACATATTGTCCCCCCCCCCCCAGGGGCGGGTTTTTAAAAAAAGATCTTGCGCTTGGACTATAGACATGTCCCATGCTTTTGTTGGCCCTTGATGCATGTTCAGTTTGTGTTTGACTCATGTTTTAAACACCTTTTGATGCGTATGTCATATCATGGTGCATTTTTGACAAGCGTGCACTTGTTGTAAATGGACAGCCAATTTCTGCTGCTGTGCCAATGCTTCCTTTGCCTTTTCCTTGCACTTTTGCATGCCTGACTGTTGAGCCTTGTCTTTCTATTTTCCTTAAGTTATTGTTTCAACTATTATGTTAAATATTTGAGAAACATACATAGCTCTCTAATTGAAGGTTTTGGAGAAAAACAAGGCAGATGCTGCTCGATTTGCTCCCTTCTGGAATGAGATTATAACGAATCTTCGTGAAGAGGATTACATTACTGATTCGTGAGTTTTGCTAGTTTCTTCTGTTGTGCTGTTTTGGATTCCTTTTGCAATTTTTAGAAGTTTATTTGGATTTTTTTTTTAATTTTATTTTCCGTTACTTCTTTTGTTGTGATTTGTAAAGAAACAAAGAATTGAACGAAATTGCTTTAACACCTTAAGGTTGTTTCAAATATATATATACTCCCATATGGTATGTATAATATTAGAAAATGGTTATAATCCATTACAAGAAAGGAAAGTAAAACAAAATCAATCCATTCTATTTCTATTCCTAGTTAGAGTATATATTCATAATATATATCACATATCTAACACTCTCCTTTAAGCTGGAGCGCATATTCATGCGTTCCAAGCTTGTTACAAATATATTTGACTCGAGATTCCCCCAAGACCTTGGTGGGCAAATCAACTTGATGTTTTTTAGACTTGACATGTTGAATTATGATAACAATTTGTAGGATCTTTCTTTTGACAAAAGTGACAAGTATACCTAAATGTTTTGTGTCTTTTCATGAAAAAACTTGATTGGAAGCTTTATGAATATTTGTATAATTTTCACAGAGTAACTCTATAGGCTGTGGAGCGTGGCCTGTAGCTCAGTGGTTAAGAGCCTCTCCTACCCCTCATGACTCGAGTTCGAGTCTTTCCCCTCCCCCCTTATAAAAAAAAAAACTTTACCTTTCAAAAAAAAAAAAAAAAAAAAACTCTATAGGCTGTGGATGATCGACTCCCAATTCTTTCAACATAGGTTGATTCCAAATCAAGTAACATGAGGTAGGAACCATGGCTTTGTATTTTGACTCAACTTGACCTTGGTACTACCAAACATTATAAATAACAATTTATAGTATGAAAAATACCATTTAATCCATAAATTAACATCATTCATACTCAAAACTGTTAGCACCATTCATACACAAAATACAAATATAAAAAAGGTATTAAAGGCAAGTACAATTTCATACATCCCAAAATGAAAAAAGTTTTTTCATTTCCTAAATTTGTGTTAAGTTATATTTTAATTATTTACAGTTTGACCCCTAATTAAATTTTAACAAATTAATTTTATTCCTGAATAAATTTTGAAATATTAAATTTGGATCCGCTGTCGTATTTCAAAAGTATCTTTTTCGTATCCTTTTCAAAATAAAAAATAAAATATCAGGGCACACCACATGGTGTGTCCGATACATATCTTGGTGTATCTGAGCTATATCCGTGTCCCTTGAGTATTCAATACGAGTGGTGCACTTAATTTGAAGTATTCATGTTTCATAGCCTCTAACTAAAGTGCTATAACTAGTAGTAGAACACGGATCTAATGGCGATCTTAGCCAATCTGTATTTGTTTATTCTTGAACTATAGCATGCCAATTATCTTGATGTAAGGAAATTTCCAAGTGCTCCCTTTAGATGTTGCAAAATCCTAACAATTTCCTTTCATTGACGAGTACGAGTTGATTTCAAAAACTGAATAATCACACTCATAGTGAATGAAATATCTAGTCTTGTTGTAATCAAGTAGTTTGATTTCCTAACCAATCTTTTGTACTGTCTAGACTTTTCAAGTAAGTGACCTGAGTGTCTACTGGTTTGGAGCCCAACATACCTTGTCTCTGACAATAAGTCTAGAACATACTTCTATGAGAGGATAATACCCTTGCGTGATCAAGTGATCTCAATGTCCAAAACATAATTCAAATCCTTAGTTTTGAACTTTGCTCTGGAGGAATGAGTTCAAACTAGCAACACCTTGTGTATCGTCATCTATGGTAATAATGTCATCTACATATGGTAGGACTTGTATCCTTCCATGGTTAGAGTGGCAAAAGAAGGCATAGTGATCCACGGCACATCGAGTTAGGCCAAACTCCATAGTTGTAGTGCTAAGTTTGCCAATCCGTGCACTAGGAGACTATTTCAAACCGTATAATGTTTTATTGAGCTTGCAAACTACCTCACTATCCGTTAAGCAACAAATTTTGGGGATTACTCTATATAGACCTCCTCCGGATCATTTTGTAAGAAAGCATTCTTGATATCAAGTTGATGAAGGGGTTGGTGTGAGATGCCACCCAGAGCAATGAGAAGCCTAATAGAACATGGTCATATGAGTGGATGCCACCATCGACACCCAACAACTTAATTACTTGGAGGATAATGCACCAAGTCCTAAATGTCATTGGCTTGAAGGGCAGCAATTTCTTCTTTGATAGCATTATATGCTAGCCATGGACAGAGTTAAGAAATGATATAGAAGATAAGTGGGAAACGAGAGCATGAGATTAAGGAGATAAGGCATGATAGGAGACAAAACTAGAAATGTAAGGGGAGGTACAAGAATGTATATCTTTCTAGATAGCAATAAACATATCTAAAACAGTTTCTGTTGACGCAAGACAAGGCAGTGGAGTGATTGAAGTTGCTACACATGCAACTACGAGTGATCTGGTGTATGCCTGCAAATTCGAATGGGGAAGGCTGTTGTAAGGTGAGCGAGGGCAGCCACGAGTCAATGGTAAGGTGGGAATAATTGATACATCTGATTACAAACTACATGAAAGTTTGATACTTAGAGAAGAATGGAGCGGACTCAAAAAAAATAAGACATCAACATAAACAAAATACCGATCGAGGGAGGGATTAGTGACATATATACCCTTTTGTAATTCAGAATACCTTCAAACGACACTTGTGAGCTTGAAGGTCCAGTTTACCAATCTGTTGTCAAGTTGGTGAACAAATGTGACGCGCTTCAATATACAAGGTGAGGCGTGAAAAAAAGGCGTTGGGCGTGAAATATGGTAGTGAGGGGACTAACCATGCAAAGGAGAAAAGGGCATCCTATTAATCTATGAAGCACGGATACTTCAAATTAGGTGCCACACTCGTATCGGATACTCCGTGGATACGGATACGGCTAGGATACGGCTGGATACGTATCGTGCCGTATCTTAATTTTTTATTTTAAATTTTGCATAAGATATGGCTAGGATATGGCAGGATACGGCTGAGATACGGCGGGGATATGGCGGGGGTCCAAATGCAATATTTTAAACCTTTTTTTGGGGGTAAAATTGATATGATAAAAATTTTAGTAAGGATCAAACTGTAATTAACTATAATATAACTTAATAATTATTCTTATGTTTTGTTATACTTGAGACGCACAAAGGAAAAAAAAAAGTCCTAAACCTCGACGAACCTCGATGGCACACGTTTGCTCGACTCTAGCAGTCCCGGCGATTTTCGGCTATCTTTCGCTGCCACTTTCCTTTGTTTGTGCACAGCTTTCTCTTTATTTTTTGTTTTATTCTAATTTTTGTTGTATTGATATTAGAATAGTGATATAAATTGAAAATATATGAATTTTAAAAATTAGATATTATGGTTTCAAGACACAAATTGAAAATAGATTGAAAATTAAATCTAGCTTTTTTATGGATTAAATGGTATTTTTCATGCTATATAATTGTTATTTATATAATGTCTAGTAGTATATAAATGCTATCTTCAAAAATATTTTAAATAAAATATATATATATATATATATATATATATATATATATATATATATATATATATATATATATTTTGTCGTATCTTTGCCGTACCCGTATCCTCATTTTTTAAAAATTGTCGTATCCCGTATCAATATCCGTACCCGTACCCGTACCCGCTCCCGTATCCGTATCTGTGCTTCCTAGCTATTAATTAAATAACATGTAGTGAGGACAACACCACCCCAATAGGTTTTAGGAGCATTGATTTTGAATAACAAACAGCATGCTGTCTTAATAAGATGTAAATTCTCTCTAAGCAACCACATTTTGTTGCGGAGTAAGAACAAGCTCATTAGTGATGCGTGCCAGAGGGAGCCATTAAATTGGTGAAAGGTTCTGAAAAATATTTCTTGGGATTATCAATATGTAGAATTTTTATATGAACAACAAATTATGTTTGAGTACAAAAAAAAGGTTCAAAAAATAGAAGATATTTAAGAACGACTTTTCATTAAATAATTCCAAGTAATTCTTGAGAAATAGTCTACAAACATGACAAAGTAGTAAAACCAAATTTTGAAATGACATGGTTTGGACCACAAATATTAGAATGGATTAATTAAAAAGGACTCAGAACTCACATAAACTCGAGGGAAACAGGAAGCACGGTGATTGTTTCCCAACTAAGACGATTCACATTCCAAGGATTGCAACCAATGCAAACCAGGAATCATAGACTTTAATCTTGCAATATATGGATTACAACAGAAGCAATGAATTCCCAATGATTGGAGCAATTATAGATCTAGCTGTAGAGGGTTGTGCCGATGGTTCGTCAAGGTGGCGTACTCCCTTAGCTTCATGACATCCACCAATATTCTTCTCTGTTTTCATACCCTAAATAATGACTGAGTTGGTGAAGAGAGTTATGAAACAATTTAGTTGCTTAGTCAATCTGCTAATAAACATGAGATTATATGAAAAAGAGGGAATATATACAACATAAGAGGAAGGTTGAGATCAAAAAAAGGATAAATTGTACTAATGCTTATAATTGGATTGCTGGCACCACTGGTTGTAGTTGCGGGGGGAATGGTGGAAGGGTATTGAATGTTAGGAAAACAAATTGGGTGTGCAACATATGGTTTGAGGCACTGGTTGTAGTTGCGGGGGGAATGGTGGAAGGGTATTGAATGTTAGGAAAACAAATTGGGTGTGCAACATATGGTTTGAGGCACTAGAATCAAACATTCAAGGTGTTGGAAGTAAATTGGATAGACAAGCAATGGGACTACTTTAGTGTGTAGGTGAAACTGTAGAGAGAGATGCCTGATGAGTTACTTGATACTGAAGGAATTTATTCCACTCTTGAGATAGTCACATGCGGAGATTTTGCTAGAAGGCATATAAGTGGGAGCAAGAGTATTAGTTGTAGCTATAAGTGCCATCTGAGGAGGTTTGCCATATAGTTTTTAACATTGTTTGCGTAGATGTCCATTTTATCCACAAAGTGTACACTTGGACCAGGTTCCCTTGCCCTAACTATTGCAGTCTCCTCTATGGTTATGGCATGCCCATAAGTAGCTCCAATTTGACTAGTAAGGGCAAAACATGTAGACTCGAGTTGAACTAGAGGATTATGGGAAACAACGATTAGGGCATGAGAATAAGTCTCTGCGAGGGATGGGAGAGCACCACCACCAAGGATTTGTGCCTTGACTTATTTCAAACTTTGGATCAAGACCAACAAAAAAATAAAGTACGACCTTTCACTCTAGTTGCCTCTGCATTTCATTGGTAATAGCTGATAGTGGTTGAAAAGGGTTCAATTCTTCATATCTCTTTAGGGCCTCAAAATACTGTGTTTTTCAAGACTATTGAGGCTCCGTTTGGTTTGCAAACAGACAACAAAAAACTCTATAAATCTCTGTTAACTTTATATCACATCAACTTTTTTCTTTCATTGCACGCATTACGAACTCTCAATTTATCTCACTTTTTTTCACTCCAAAGACACCCTGAAACTTGAAGAAATCAGTCCAGACATTATAAATATGACTAATGTCATTGAAGTATAACAACTGATGTAATCCCAAATCTCCTTATAGGTGTCTAGATGAGTCCACAAATCTGCAACTTTGGCTTCTATAGAATTCCATAAAGGGCCCAAAGTATTTTCATTATGTTGAATTCTGATGTCATGGGAAGGGTCGGGAAGATGCTGGAGCAGAATTGGTGAGATGTCTGTATTTGCCAAGTCCAGTCAAGCAATTTTGACTGCCTTGGATCACTGGAGATAGTTTTTCTCATCTAACTTTCATTGTTAAATGGTGGTGCTTACTAGTGGACTTTGATTCCATGGGTGTTGGCGTTAATATTGGGATTTGAGGACACTGAGAGTTATTCCTGTAATAAGAATAAGGAATCTGGAATAGTATAATTTTGGCAGGAATAGGATATCCATCCCTGAAAAAAATATCTTTAATTTAGGTTAACTAACCTCACTTGAAGCTGAAATTAAAGGGTTGCTGATGACAGCATGAACCAGCTTCATCGTTTTCTATTAGGCATCAACTGAAAGGTGAGCAAGGTTTGAGAAAGATGAGGTGCGCTAGGTTTGAGTGCGGAACGATGTTGGTCGGCGAGGTCTAAGTGACAAGTGCCAACGATCAACCAAGATATCTCACTGAGGAGTCAATGTCGACAGTGATGGAGTTCACTCTGAGGAGATTCAAGTAACAATTGATGGCTATCGACCGAGGAGATCGCACTATGGAGTTGATGTCGATGACGATGGAGTTCATGCTGAGGAGATTGTTGCTCCTGGAGTTTGCACCTTGTTTAGTATATTTTCATAATATAAATATCATATTTCTAACACTTCCTCTTAAACTGGAGTGTATATTTTATACATTCTAAACTTGTTATAAAATTATTTTACTTTTAATACTTCCCTTCAAGCTGGGGCGTGTCATGTTCTCCATGCTTGTTACAAATATGTTTGACTCGAGTTCCTCCAAGGCCTTGCTGAACAAATTGGTGAGATGTTTTTTAGGCTTGGCATGTCCATTTGTGATAAGAAAGGAAAGGAAAATAAAATAAAATCACTCTATTTTTTTCCTATTCCTAATATATATATCGCATATCTAACATGATTTAATTCTTATTGAAGGGAAATGGACTTGCTTCTGATGCCTAAGAATACTTGGAACGTGCCCATGGTTCAGTGGCCCCTTTTCCTTCTTGCTAGCAAGGTAACACAGTTGTGTCAATATTTTTGTTTTAGTTGTTTTTTTGTTTGTACTATTTTTGCACTTTCTGAAATGCAGTTCTTTAAAATTTACTAATCTTGGTTTTTTGAACTGGTTCTGGTAATCATTGTAGATAATTCTTGCCAAAGATATTGTTCTAGAGAGTAGAGATTCACAAGAAGAATTATGGGATCGAATCTCGAGGGATGACTACATGAAATATGCAGTAGAGGAATGCTATTGCACTCTCAGGATTATCCTGACAGCTATCTTAGATGATGAAGGAAGGAAGTGGTAACTATATTGCTAAACACTTTCTATTCTTTTCGTAGCTTAGACACTTGCTTTTGCGGTATGATAAATATTTGAACTGTAATGTAAGCTTCTCTTATCGTTCTGTTTTATAATGTCAGGGTTGAAAGGGTATATGAAGACATTCACTCAAGTATAGTGAACAGGAATATTCACGTGGACTTTCAGCTGAATAAGCTGCCACTTGTTATTACGCGAGTCACTGCTGTTATGGGAATACTGGTTTGTATTGACTGATTATAATATTTACATGCCTAATGGATACAAGAAATGAAATTATTGGGTAGAATAATTTTGAAAACAATATGAAAAATAATTAAATATTTGGAACTATTTAGATGTATAAATTGAAATAGTAGGTTGTTTTGATAAGGAAGGAAATGAAGGTATTTCAAAGATGTTTCAAAAATATTTTGGAAGAGGCACATGTAAAAATGCTTTGAAATGTTTGGAATTATAATTATGTAAATAAAATTTTTTACAAATATATGAAAACTTAATATTAAATTAATTAAACCATTTATTATTTTTGGTATATTATGCTTTATTTTAATGTGTTCTAATGGAAACATTATAATCATCTTTCTGTTAATGTTGTATTTTGGCCCCTTAAGAAACGGCAACATTTCTACAATTTTGATGAATGAAATGATATTTTGTTCCTTTTTTTTTTTTGAAAAAGATAAGTAAATTTTTATTAAAAGAAAACAGATCTATATAAGCATCAATTAGATGCTAATACATGACAAACGTAGATCGAATGCAGATGCAAATCAGCCAAACAAACAGGAATCAAAACCAGTCCAATCATCTCATCTTATCAAGAAAGTTCAAGAAAGAAGATAAATCAATCTCCCTTCCATCCCTCACCCAATCAAATAGACAAGCAAGAAAATAGCTCTTAATCCTGAAATTTGGTCTGCTCTCATCTTCAAAAATCCGTCTATTTCTCTCCTTCTAAGTTAGCCAAAACACACAAAATGGAACAACATTCCAAATAGATTTTTTATGCTTTCCAAGAGGGTGACCTCACCAAGCCAAGATAAAATCACACAAACTCCTTGGGAAGCACAAATGTACACTGAAGCATGAAAGAATTAGACTCCACAGCTCTGCTGTCCACTGGCAGTGCAATAACAGATGTGTAATAGACTCCTCCTGTCTAAGACATAAAGTGCAACGATTAACTATGGAATAACATCTAAGTTTGAGGTTGTCCATAGTTAAAATTTTTCCCCTTGCTGCACATCAAGAGAAAAAAAGCACCGTAGCAGGGGCAGCAATTTTCCAGAGCTTCGACCAAGGAAAAGCATCTTGTGTATCTCCTTGAAGGGATAAATAGAAGGACCTGATAGTAAAAGACTTTTCCTTTGATGCATTCCAAACCATAGAGTCCTTAGAATCCTACAGATAAACATCATTTAGAAGTTCCATAAGAGACAAGTAAACATCCAATTCCTAATCATTCATGTTCCTGCGAAGTGATATTGCCCAGGTGCGACTATTTCCCATTCCAATACAGTAATCTTTGACAAAAGCATCTTTATTTACTGCTAAGCCAAAAATCTCTGGAAAGAGAGTAGCTAGACAGTCTTTATTCAACCAATTGTGTTTCCAAAATAGAATTCTATCACCTTTGCCCAATTTCCACGAAATACAGCAGCCAAAGTTCATCCAATTCTTCCTAATTCCTCTCCAAATGCTTGCACCAATAGTATTTGAGCAATGAGCTAAAGACCAGCCACCCAATTCTTCCCCCAATTCTTCCCCCCACTTAATCGTAATTACTTTCTTCCAAAGTCTGCCATTATCCTAAGGAAATCTCCAGAGCCACTTACCTAATAAAGCTGCATTTTGCAACTGCAACTGTCTGATGCCAATACCACCTGACCCAATTGGGGTACAAACAGATTTCTAATTAACCAAGCTGTGTTTGAAAGCCCCTTCACCTTTGCCTCAAAGAAAGTTCCTTTGCATTCTCTCAAGCTCTTTTATGATAGAAATAGGAGCTTTAAATAGGGAAAGAAAATAAGTTGGAAGGCTGAAAAGCACACTTTTAATTAGTGTAATTCTAGCCCGTGTTAAGAGATATTTAACCTTCCAAACAGCTAGTCTATTCCTGCATCTTTCCAGGACAGGTTCCCAAACCATTTTAGATTTAAGATGGGTTCGCAAAGGCAAACCTAAGTAAGTAGTTGGGAAAAAACCTGTTTTGCAACCCAAAATACTTTGCCATTTCCCAAAGAGAAGTTGAATCTCCAACAGAAATCACCTCAGATTTACTCAAATTAATTTTCAGACCAATGACAGCCTCAAAACCCAGGAGAGTGCATCACAAGTGACCCAATTGCAGCTTATCAGCACCACAGAAAACAATGGAATCATTAGCGAAAAGTAGATGAGAAATGCTTATTGAATTCTTGACTCTATTACTTACTGAAAAGCCTTCAAACAAACCAGCCTCTTCCACTTTTTGTAGCATTCTGCTAAAGACTTCCATGATTATTATGAAAAAGAATGGGAAGAGAGGGTCACCTTGCCTTAACCTTCTAGACGATGCAAAGAAACCAACTGGAGAGCCATTGATCAAAACAGAAAGACGAACAGTAGAGATACACCAATGAATCCACTGACACCACCTATCTCCAAAACCCATTCTTCTCATCAAATATATCAAACAATTCCAATTAACATGATCAAAAGCTTTCTCAATATCCAATTTGCAAACAATACCAGTTTCCTTTCTTTTAGCCTTTGAGCCAATAACTTCATTCGCTACAAGGACAGCATCCAAAATCTATCTACCACCCACAAAAGCATTTTGAGACATAGAGATGATTGGATCCAACACTTTTCTCAACCTGGAAGCAAGAACTTTTGCAATTAGCTTGTAAACAGCTCCAACCAAGCTTATTGGCCTGAAATCTCTAATATCTATTGCACTGGCCTTCTTTGGAATTAAAGCAATAAATGTGGAATTCAAACTTCTTACAAATCTGTAGCTTTGATGAAATTTTGCAAATACTAGCAGTACATCCTTCTTGAAAGTGCTCCAACATTTTTGGGAGAGAGCTAAACTCCAGCCATCTGGACTGGGAGCCTTTTCCCCGCTAAGATCCATGAGGGCCTTGAAGATCTCGGGCTCTGAGAAGGGTTGTTCAAGCCCCTCAGCTTCCTCAAAGCTAATTTGGGACAAATTCAATCCATCAACTTGAGGTCTCCATTCTTCCTGTTCCATGAAAAGTTGTGCATAAAAATTCAGTATACCTTGCTTAATAAGCTCTTGGTCATCTGTAATAGAGCCATTAACGCTTAACCTGTCAATCCAATTTTTCCTCTTGTTCGCTGAAGCCATTTTGTGAAAAAACTTTGTATTTCTGTCTCGCTCTTTCAGCCATTTAATTCTTGATTTTTGCCTCCAATTGATTTCTTCCATTTTAATCAACTTGTTCAGCTCCTTAATCTTATCTTCTCTGCTGCTTTTCTCCAGATTAGAGAGTCTTCTGACATCATCCAACAAATCCAAGTTCTGGGTGTCCTTCTCAAGCTGCAGCTTTCGATTTTCAACCCTACCAAAAAACCTCCAAATTCCAGCTTTTCAAGTCATTTTTTAGACATTTGAGTTTCTTTGATAACACAAAGCTGGCATTGCCACTAAAATTGTATCCCTGCCACCAAGAGTCAATCAATTCAGAAAAACATCAGCATGCAACCACATATTCTCAAATCTAAAAGATTTGGGCCCACTTCTTAAGCCCCTTCTATCCAGCATCAGAGGGAAGTGATCGGAGAGTAAACGAGGCATAGCTTTTTGGATGACCTCAGGAAATAGGTCCTTCCAATCACCAGACACCAAGAACCTGTCAATTCTAGACTTACTTTTACAATTGCTCCAAGTGAATTTGCTTCCATTCAATGGCAGATCAATGCATTCTAGATCATTAATAAAATCTGAAAATGTTTGTATTTGCTTAGATCTTCGTTTGCAATTCCATTTTTCCTCCAAATTCTTTACCATATTAAAATCACCACCCATACACCAGGGATACTGCCAGCGATTGATAGCTGCTCTAACCTCATCCAGAACATCAGACTTCAAGTTACTGTTAACAGGGCCATAGACACCAGTGAAAGACCAGATTAAGTCCTCTTCAACATGTTTAAACAAACAGGAAATCGAAAACAACCCAACTTCATAATCAGCGATATTTAATTTCCTGCTGTCCCACATCACCAAGACACCACCGGAAGCTCTTACAGTATCTAGAGCAATCCATTTATACCAAACTCCTCCTCATAGTGATCTGATAATCTTCTCATCGATCCTTCCAAGCTTGGTTTCCTGTAAACGTACTATATTTGGTTTCCATTTTCTGAGGGAGTTCTTTATGAGCATTCTTTTTGGCAAGACCACAACAACCTTTAACATTCCAGCTTATGATTCTTGGATGCATTAAGAACAAATGGATAAATATTTACCAGATTTTATGTCTTCATAAATCTGGAACTGCCCTTTTTTGTCATATGAGATTGAACATTCCAGGTTCTTAAGCTCCCTAGAACCCTTTCTAGAATACATTGCTGATTTCTTACCTTCTTTCAAATTAGTTCCCCTCTTTTGTTTAATAGACATAAGGAGATCCATAATCTTATCTTCAAAGCCCTCACTTGAAATCCCTAGAATTTTCTTAAAAGATTTCATACAATTAATAACTCATTTGGAAATTTGCTTCTGATTTGAACCACAATCTTCAAGCAACAAAGGTTCATTAGTCAAATTCCATTCATCAGGACCATGGGAGGCCTGGGGTATACAATCAATGGCATTAATTTTCTCTCTTTCATGACCATTCAAGATAGCTGGGCAGATTTCAAGCAGTGAATTTGTTTTCATACCAAAACTACATTAAGAAGGGGAGTCAAGTCTAAAACCATCATCAGACTCGTTTACCAACCTGTCTCCACTCATAAAATCTCCCAACATCTGGTCCTCCTTGAAAGCATCTTTATTAGCTGCAGGGTTGTCAGGAGCACCCTCTCTAAGATCTGAAAAAACCTTAATTTCCTCATCCTTTTCCAGCATTAAATGGTTTGTTCTTTTGTCAGCTGGAACTTTAAGAACCTGGTCCTTATTAATTACCACATTTGGTAAACCATTCAAGGTAATTAAAGCTTCAAATCTATTAAATGCCGGCAGACACTCATTGAATGAATTTGAATTTAAATTTGAAGTGCTACCATTCATTGCATTTTTTTTACTCACCTTAATCCATCGAACCTTCCCATTTTTCAGGTTGTGGTAATTGCTGCTTCTCTTTAGATTTTGAGGCCTATTAAATTTCCTGACTCTTTGACTTCCGACGATAGGAGCCTTCACTGAGAGAGTGGCTGTATCATGCGCCACCTCCTTCTTCATCTCCGGTGATCGGCGACCGCTAGCAAGCCTCCCATAATTCGATATCCAGTCAACCCAAGGTCTGCGATCAACCCAAATAGGGCAGTCATACAAGGATTTTCCTACTCTGATTTTGACTGAAGCTGGAACATTTCTTCCATGTCCCTTAATCCTCATTTTAGCCCACATCAAATGAGCTTGATTTATGGTTTTCTCTGCAGTTTCCAAATATCCTCCACAGTATTCTCTTACGCTTTCAAAAATGCCTTTATCCCAAAGGAACACAGGCAGGCCTAGCACTCGAATCTAGGTGGAATTTTGACTCCATCCTCTTCGATTGCAGCAGCTCCAACTGTGCCATCTATCCAAAAACAATGGCCTTCCATTTAATGAGTACTTACCAATCTTCTCTTCCGCCAGTTGTCTAGAAGGAAAGATGAACAGAAATGAATTAGGATCTAACTCTTTAATTTCCACCCCGCCAGGAATTCTCTAGCTTCTGTCAACCCAATTTTTCACAGCAACAAGATTCTCATTATCCTGCATTGAACCACCAATACTGCCTACTAAACATCTAGGCAGTTGAAAGCTTCTCTCCACAGCATCCTCAAAATTAACTACCACAGATTTCTTATTACCATCAATGTACGAACTTCTTAAACCAGAAAGACTCCATTTTGGAAGACTTGCTGCTTGCAGATATGTTTTTTGCGATTGAACAGATGCTGCTTTCCTCCTACGCCAATCCCTTAGTGGAAATACTTCCTCCCTCTTCAAAGGAAGGTTCCACTTGTTGTTGGGATGCATGATAGGCTGAACAACTTTCTTAGTTGAAATAAAATTAGGCAGTATTTTTCCCAGAAAACCCAACCTTGCCCAACAGCAATCTCTGGAATGCACATCTGCCTTCTACCATAAAGAGCAAACATACGAAGCTCCAATTTTCTAACATGACCGACCAAGATCCTGGAGCAAATCGGTGTTCTGCGACCTCCTCGAAGGCATCCCAATTGCAGAAAACCTCCATTCTTCCTTCTCTCTTTCCAGCATATCATTTGTAGCTATTGGAGTTCCTCTCAGAGAGTAGTAAAAACTTAACGTAACCCCTACGTCTTTCAATCAGTCTTATGCTGCCGTTTCTTTGAATATCTTCTTCTACATCAATCGTGACGCCATCCGTATGAAAAAATCATCTAAATTTCCTATCAACATAGAATTTACTGTTTATTCTCATAGTTTCTAACGCTCTAGATATCAGTTTTGGTGCATGTTAGCAAGGAGTGCCTAAAGTGCACCAAGAGCATTTTAGTAGTAGCTTTCCAAAATTCTAACAGTAGCTTCCTTGTCTAAATTTATGAAAGACATGGAGTATGTATTCATACATAAAAATTGTAAGGTAATATCAAGTGAGTGTTTAGCTACACAGTATTGATTACTTGTGCTAAATGTTTGTGTAAAAATTGAAAAGACAGAACTGGGGAAATACACTTTCAACAACTAAGTTGTGGAACTTGAAATGAGAAAAACAAGTGCCTTTTAAGGATAAAATGGTAAGGAAGGAATCTAGAATTTAGATGATGTGAATATTGTGTGGAATATTAAATGTGTTAAAGGTCTGATGGTAGGTATTTTAGGTGTATCTAATGAAAAATAACCGTATTGAAATGAGTTTTGGTGGTAGAATGAGAGGAGTATAGCTAGTAATTTTGGCTAAGAAGGAGTGCTATTGGAATTTGTGCAAGGATGAGGGAGCATATGAAATATAAAAATTAGCTAAAAACTGGTAAAAGGGAATTCAAGTGGCTAGATCTATGGCCATCATTGAACAATATAACAAGTTAGGGATAAAAGATGAGGAGCAAGGTATCTGTAAGTTGGCTATACTGACTGAAAGTAAAAACTAATGACTTATATTATGTTAATTGTACAAAAGATGAAAATGATAAAGTTTTTGGCTAAAGAAGAGGATTTTAAGGGGAGGTGAATAAGTTGTTTTGGTAAATTATTCAATGGTTGCCATGGGAAGTGATGCAGCGTTCAAGAACTCATTATTTCATAGTTTCAGAGTATGAGAGATAAATGTCCTTGAATTCACAAGAACACAAAGTTCTAAAAATTTTAGTTTATTAATAATCTTCGATATACAATTATGAGATTGTGAGGCCCTATATAAAATAGAAAATAAAACTTAAATCTAATTTGAAGTATGAACATTTAAACCTAAGATGGCTCGTAATATGATTTCCTAACGGAAATAGTAAACTCCTTACTAAAATAAATTTCCTAGATTGTGTAGGAAACTACCATCAGTATGCTTGAATTAAGTCCAAATTTTTAAAATTTAGAAACCAAAAATAAGTAAAATATATCCGGAAAACAAATTAGAATATTTTTACAATTGGAACTGTACCTATGACCACTTTTATCCATCTCGTGTGCGAGCATAGAGATGAGCAATCAATCAAATTAAGAGTGAAATACCTTTGGTCGAATTGGATCTTTTTTGTGGCTCTTGAACCCCAAAGAAATCAGTAAATTCTAATTTTATAGAATTATTAATTTTCTAGTCTTGTTGGTAGAATAATTTCTATTTCAATGAATAGTAGATTAACTTGGTCTCCTTCAGTCCTTCTGTCTCTTGAACCCTCTTGTCTAGAGGTAAACCTTCATCTCCACAAACCTATATGATTTGGTTACATTCCTATTCATTTTCATTAAGGTTGTCATCCTTCAATCACATTCTTGTATTTCCTCTTTTCACTTTTCTTTTCCTCGCCTTATTAGGACTAGAATCTGATTTAGAGTAGATGTCTAAGGCTTGGCTTGAGAATCATTAGCTAACTTTTTTTTTTTTTTTTTTTTAAATTTTTTGGTCTTTTACGGCCTTTTTTAACCAAAATTTATTTTTTTTATTTTGTTTCGTAGTTTTTAGGCATATTATTCATATTCATAAAAGAAATTGCCAAAAAAAGAAAAAAAAAAACCACAACTGATGAAAAATAGAAAAATTCATGTGCTAGTGAAAAAATTGGAAATTTTTCTCTCTCCCCCTTGCTCTTGCGTGATTTTTTTGTCTTCAAAGCATTTCTTTTTTAAGGAATGTAAATAATATGTCGAAAAGCTTCCCCCCCCCCCCCCCCCAAAAAAAAAGTCATTTAAGACAAAAAAAATACTAAAATGAAAAAAAATTGGATAATGGTTCCTAAATCAAGGCTAAGCAAGAATGGGGCTCTTTTTGGATCAACTCCTAGTGGTAATAAGACTTCTATGCTCTTTTTGGATCAACTGTAATTCAACGCAGATAGCCACTTGAAAGTCACTTCCCATGGGAATCAGATAGAATGTGACTGATCTTCAATACTTGTATGTAGTGCATTGACAAATCTTCTGTAATCTGTCTTTCAGTGTCTTGATGATTATTCCATGTCAATAACTTTTGGAAGCTTATTACGTAGCCATTTACTTCCTTGGCAACAACACTAATACTTCTCAAGTAAAATATCTTCATAATTTTCTAGGAGAAATCTGAATTGCTGTTTTTTCTTTTGTGCACCTGTCAAAGTGTTCCCAACAAATCAAAGATTGAAATCAATTTGATCTCCACCAAGTTTACATTCATGTTTATTAGCATAAATAAACATTCAAAACACTGTTGATATAGAGAAAAGAGTGGAATTGTATTAGACCTCTATTGTATTAGGCTTGACACTGCACAATGTGTGATGGTGTCTTATATTGACCAATGCCTCTAAATAAGGAGGAAATCAAGCATTTCCTTAACATATGGATCATGTAACCTTCAAGCAGAGATTAATTCAAGCGTTTCTGTAATACATGGATCATGTTTCCTTCTCAACAATTTATTTTATCCCCTAATATATTTTATCCTCTAACAATGTCTTCTTTAATACCCACATATTCAAAGTAATGCTGGTTTACATGCAGCGACTCAAAAATTTGTCATTCTCCTACTGTCAATCGTAAGATGGAAGATCCATCTTTATATATTAGTAGTTAGGGGTGTGCATAATCACGTAAAAATTTGGTTTTCGAATCGTACTAGCCAAATTTAAGAAGTTTGGTTCTGTCATTTATTTGGCAACTGTTGGTTCGATTGGTTTTTGTAAAAATAACGGTTATCGGTTTTGGCTATGGTTTTGAAATTTTAAAATCAAATAAATTGAAATAACCGAATTAAATTTACTTAATATTTCAACATATATATATATATTGTGAACTAGAGAATTTACTGAAAGAGTTGACATACCCAACTGGTTTGTTTGTGATTATATTTATAGATGTACAAAGGGATTGTTTAGTACCTATAAGCTAGATACATCTTGCTAGATTAAATATAGATACATGAATATAATACAGATACATGAATACTATTAATGTACATTAACATATATAATTAACTTAAATATCCAATCCTATCAGTGGTTTTGTCTTTGAAACCTCAGAGGCTATAGAAAGTCAACAAATCATTATAATATTAAATACACACTTGGTTTTTGTTCTTTTTTAGGGATTTAGGTCAACTTTAATTTTGTTTCTGTATTCTATGTCTCAAGTTGCACTTATATAAAATTTGTTATTTTGTATTTGTGTAACTAATTTATAAAAAATATATTTAAATTTATAATCCTAAATAATGGAATCGACCGTAACCAAGCTGATATGATTAAGTTCGTTGGTGATAGGTTAGTGTATATTTTTTAGGTTAGTTTGCTTATCATTTTTAATTTTTGAAAATATTTGGTTCGGTTATAAAAATTATAATTTTTGAACTGTATTGATGGATGCTCACCGCTTTTTATAAGCCATGGATAATGGTGAATAAGTAGACATCTTGTCTTTAATCTATGGAAAGATATAAAACTAGGCAAGGCAAACATGGTCTGATACCATTTGACATAGTGGTGGGGCATTTGGCAGGATCTCGTTCCCTAGTACGACAAATAACTGTCCTCGTGTTGACAAGAACATGCTCTCAATCCATAAGATGACTCATAGTAACACGAGGTTCTAAAAATTTTAGTTTATTAATAATCTTTAATGTATAATTATGATATTACAAGGCCGTATCTATAATAGAAAATAAATGTTAAATCTAATGTATATCAAAATATGTTTTCCTAATTGATATAGGGAAATGCCAACTAAAATAAGATTTCTTAGGTAATATAGGAAACTACTGCTAATAACTTTGAGTTAAGCCCAAATTAAAATTCTAAAAACCAGAAATGAATAAAATATATTCGAGAAATTGATTAGAATATTTTTAAGAATAAAACTCTGCCATTGAGTACTTATCTCCATCTCGTGGCCTATATCAGGAAGAATTTGTGAGACTTCAATAACTCTGTTGACGATTTAGTCATTTCTTGCAACTCTTCCCTTTATTATGGTCATGCACAAGGGTATAGTGACTTTAGTCACTATCATAATTACCGTGGGTGGCGATACAAATGATTTTCCATTTGTGATTGGCTCGTACCAAAGATGCACTTTAGGCTTTTATCTTTTTACTTTGGTCTTGAATGAGCTTATCAAGCTATTTGAGACATCCCTTGATGTATGTTGTTCGCATTTCATGTTTGCATTTATAGATGAAACTAGGTTTGTGGGTAAGAATTAGTTTTTTTTTTTATTTGGTGGGCAGTGGCCAATCATATGTTAGAAATTTGAAGGCACGTTTTAAAAGTCTTAACAGTTGTAAGCAACACTAAATATATGGATTACTATTTTCGTAAAATTAAAATTATGAATGAGGATGTGGTAAAAGTTAATGATCAAGAAGTGCCAAAAATTGACCATTTTCGCTACCTTGGTTTAGTTATTCCTGCAAATGGAGGGATTGGTTCAAACAAAGTGGTTAAATTGAAAATTGTTTTGGGTGTTTTGTGTGATCAAGAATATGTATCATGCTTAAAGGAAAATTTTAAGGGATCAAGGACCAGCTATACTTTATGGTATAGAGTGTTGAACAATTAAGAAGTCACTTTCTTATAAGATGAGTGTGGGGGAAATGAAGATATTAAGGATTGATGTGTGGTATTACAAGAAAAGATAAGATAATAATTGAATATATGTGAATGAAAGTTGAGGTGGTACCTATGAAAGAGAAATTGAGAGAATGTTAATGAAAAGTGATTTGATCCAAGTGGAATATGTAAAAAGGAAGATTGGTCACTCAAGTATACATGGACTTTATTTCTGAAGGAAGACCTTATAAATAACCTCACAAAAAATATAACCTTTAATAAAAATGAATGGGGGAAAATGAATTATGTAGCTAATTTTGACTGGTTTGGGACTAAGGCAAAGTTAAGTTGAGCCTTTTTGTATGGAGGCCTAGTAATAAAATAGTTTCGCAACTTATTATTTGGTACATCGTGCTAGATTGTACTACATTTTGCTTAGCTTCTATCGAAACATTAAGGTTGCGTTAAAAAAAAAATTGAAGGTATTTAGTGCTCATTATTAACTGAAGTACTGATTTGATGTAGATTTCAATTTGAAACCAAAAGAGTGGATGTGATTCATAATGATGGATTTCAAATAATCATGAAAAAGTAGTTGTTTAATATTCTTAGTATTAATGGTTAAAGTTGTACAAAAATCCAAGTAAAATAGTTGTCTATCAAATTTGAAATCTGCATCTATCCAAAAAGAGCAGAAAATTGTTATCCCATTAGTCTTTTGTGCCAGAAAGTGGAAAGTTCTTTTTAGAAAGGAGACAATTTGTTGTTCCTTTCTTTCCCTTTAGTGATATATTTTCAGTAGTTACAAGTATGTACTTTATAAAGGGGAGTATTGATTTGATTGAGAAAAATAGAAATGAAAGAGAGATTTGTGAGATATGGAGCAAATGATTGGAAGTTAAGTGGATATGGAAAAGTAAACTATACTTAAATAATGATGAATTGTTATTGTTTAGTTACAATGTTGCCTTCTGCTCTTCTTTCTGTTTGATTATATTGTTTTACCGAATGGTTGTTTTAGGCCTAATTTGGCTTCTTTCAATTATCTTTGTACAGAAAGAGGTGGAAACAACAGAACGAGAAAGTGGTGCTGTTAAAGCTATTCAAGATCTTTATGATGTTGTGCGCTATGATGTCCTTTCTATCAACATGAGGTATGTAAAACTGCCTGGTCTTTTTCTAGCAGGTGTGTTATGCCATTCTTTTGTGCTTCCAGCTGCACAACTTCAACTAAACTTAACAAAGCCTTAAACCCAAACTAGTCGGGGTCAGCTACATGATTTCTGTTTCTCGATTCGTTTTTGTCATGTGTTATGTTTTTTGTGAGATTTTTTACAATTAAGTCTTACGTCACAATTTCAGTCCATTTAATCTTATGTCTGCCTTTTGTCCTCTACAGTCCTTCTACTTGAATTGACTTGCTCCTTTTCATTAGTGCCTTCCTAGGTCTATGTTAGACATGACCAATCTTCTATAAGTCTAACCTCAATTTTCTTTTGGATATATTCATTTTTCATCTTATCTTTTCTTATATTACCATGCATCGATCTTAACATCATCATTTATGTTGCACATCTTTTAAAGAGTTGCTTCTTAATAGCCCAACATTGTTCCATGAAGCATAGTTGGTCTTATTACCATCCTTTAAAATTTTGCTTTCAACTTGAGAGGCATGCTTTGGTCTTGCAAGACACTTGAGACCCTTCTCCATTTTGATCACCTACCTTGAGTTCTATAGATAACATACTTTTCAATCTCTCCATTTGTAGAAGTAATTGATTCAAGATATTGAAATTGGTCAATTTTTGGCACTTCTACGTCCTCAATTTTCATTATGTACTTGTTTGTAGTTTTAGTTTTACTGAATTACAATGCACATGTTTTGTTTTAGTCCTACTTACTTGAAAATCTCTCGATTCTAGCCTCTCTCTCTGTCTCCCCCCCCAACCCAAAGTTGTAACTTATGATTAATTCTAGACCTGGTTTCATCTGTCAATATGATGTTATCTGCGAACAACATAGATGAAGGGATATTATCTTGAATATCTTCAAATAGCTTGTCCATAATCAATGTGAAAAGATAAGGGCTTAAAGTAGATCCTTGGTCTTTGGCCGGGGATCCTCTATCTCCTCTATTGTTCATCTTAGTTATGTTGGGTCTCAGTAGGATGCTTAGAAGGGCTGTGGAAATTAGATTAATTGAGCGGTTCTTAGTGGGGTGTAGATGACAGGAACCCATGATGGTTTCTGAACTGCTTTTGCGGATGATTCTATGATTTTCTAGGGGTCAAGGCTTTACAATTAGAGCACTTAAGCTGCATTTTGTTGTGCTTGGAAGCGGTTTCAGGCTTCAAAATAAATTTGAGAAAGTTGGAGATCCTTCTAGTTGGGGAAATGGATAACATAGAGGAACTAGCTACAGTGATGGGTTGTAAGGTGAGCAAACTTCCAGCTTCGTATTTAGGACATCTGTTGTGAGCTCCGTACAAATCAAAGCAAGTTTCAATTCTTATTGAGAGGCTCAAATAGGCTTTTAGATTGGTAGAAAAAATGCATCTCTTAAAGTGCGGGAGTTACCCTGTTCAGAAGTGTGCTATCAAGCTTGCCTACTTGTTTCTTGTCTCCGTTCCTAATACTGATGTCAGTAGCAAATCACTTGGAAAAGCTACGAATGGATTTTCCATGGGTTTCAGCTGGGGAAGAGGTCAAGTTTCATTTAGTTGATTGGAAGACAACTTGCCTTCCTTTGCATATGGGAGCTATTAGGATCTGAAGTCTAGGGAAGTTCAATGATGCTTTGGTAGGTAAGTGGTTGTGTGGAGGTATGCGATTGGTGGGGTGAGGTTGTGGCGGAAGGTGGTTGTGCCTTTAAGTTTCGGGATAAATGGGGAGGGTGGACATCAGCTAGTGGTAAGACCCTTTTTTGAAGATGTTTGTGGCTGGCATTTGAAACAGGTGGCCGGTATTTGCAATTTTTTTTTTTTTTTAGATGGAAGGTGGGAGGAGGGGGAGGATTCACTCTGTGGAAGCACAATTGGATGAAGGAAGGCTGGCTTATGGATTTGTTTCTTGATATCTATAGCTTGGCAATTAATAAGGGTGCTTTAATTACAGTTTATAGTGTGCCACAAGGCTAAGGAGGGGGATGGCAAGTGACATTGAGATGACATTTACAGGATTGGGAGATGGATAGCTTCATTGGACTGATGGAACTGTTGTCTGTTACCAGAATTGAGAAGGAAGCGGTCTTAGTATTCTGAAACGCTTCACAGAAAGAGGAGTTTGAGGTGTGATGTTACCATAGGATGTTGGTAGGGGAAGGGATGGTGATTTTTCCATGGTTGAAAATTTGGAAGGCAAGGGTGACTCCAAAGGCAGATTTCTTCTTCTTCTCTCTTTTTCTTCCCTTCCCCCCCCCCCCCCCCCCCCCCAAAAAAAAAAAAACATCCACAATAAATTTTCTATTAGAACCCTATTATATGTTTCTCTAGGTCGATAAAAGTCATGTGAAAATCTTTCTTCTCTTCTTTATATTTTTCCTTCAACATTCTTATTAGGAACATATTTTCGTTATTTGATTTACCAAAGCATAAATTCAAATTGACTCTGATATTTTGTCACTTTTTTTTGGCTCAGCCCCCTCACTCTCCCCTAAAGTTTCTTAGTGTGACCCATATGCTTAATGCCCTGATAGTTGTTGCACTCATGGATATTCACACAACTTTTCATGCATGATTATTATTTATTTATTTATTTTTTTCAGAGAACATTACGAGACATGGAATATGTTGTCAAAAGCAAGGAATGAGGGCCGTCTGTTTTCAAAGTTAAGCTGGCCACAAGATGCTGAATTGGTATGCTTGAATGCACATATCCATATGCATATTGATGTAATTTCTTTTGTTATAAAAGCCTTCAAATTTCTTGCTTCCATTTTAGTTACAATAATTATGAAAGAAATGCAGAAGGCACAGGTCAAAAGATTGTATTCACTTTTAACTATCAAAGACTCGGCTGCGAATATCCCCAAGAATCTTGAGGCTAGACGAAGGCTGGAGTTCTTTACAAATTCCCTTTTCATGGATATGCCCCCTCCCAAGCCAGTCCGTGAGATGCTGTCCTTCAGGTATGGTCATCTTCTGTTTTACCAATTTGATTCATTTTGTTAATTGTGAACGACAATAAATTCTTCATTCTTGTTTCTTGTTTATGCAGTGTGTTCACTCCGTACTTCTCTGAAATTGTTCTCTATAGCGTGGATGAACTTCGAAAGAAAAATGAAGATGGGATATCAATTTTGTTTTACCTCCAAAAGATATATCCAGGTATCCTAAATTATGCTAGGCTTCATAGGCAGTTGTTTCTTGTTTCACTTGGAATGTGAGTGAATAAATTGAAGAAGTATGGTTACTGAAATTATCTGGTTGTTAACTGGTCAAAACTGTATTATTGACTACCAGAAGCTTAAATACAGTACTGATCATGGGGTTGCTAAGAGAATATGTTTAGACACTCCCATCTCTTTTAAAATTGCGTACAGTCTGATTGATTTTAGATTACCCTTCAAAAGAGGCAAGACCCACACTCAATTGGGAAAGGATCTGTTTAGCAGGCCATTTGATGGATAAGAAAGTTAAGCTCGCTTGCGTTGGAATTCATCTTTCATTGTTTTCCATCGGAGCAATGGTTTATGTCTTTGTTGATATGTCGGCGAAAAGGGTTGTCTTCTATAATTTATTGATTGTACATGCATGTGTTGTATCCCTTTCGGTTCTTCTTGAAGTGGAGTTATACCTAGGTAAACATTTTGGATATTTTTAAACAATTCTATGTTGAATATTAGATAAATTAGGGTTGTTATATATTTGCGGTTGGCATGTCCTCAGTCCAGCCGGGGTTGCTACTGAATTAGTCTGGAATTTTTTTTTCTTGAATCTCTGCAGAGAAAGAAAAGGGGGAAAAAAACTTGCATTGCCTCTCCAACTCTCTCTCTCTCTCTCTCTCTCTCTCTCTCTCTCTCAAGTTCTTGTGACATTTAGGGAGGAAAAGCTGTTGTCATTTCGTTGTGGTGGGCTGGTATTGGAATCTTTTCAACATTGTGTGCATTCAACTGTCCATGAATATGGACATTAGAGCTTTTGAATGGGTAAAATGTTATAGCATTAATCATCTGGAATGGTGGAACTCTTTGGGAAATATTCGAGCTGTTCGATGTTTTAAAGTTGGTTTAGTTTTGGTAAAGCCTATAAGTACAGGAGTTCTGTAATTTTGATTTCATGAGGGAAGGTTTCTTGTGCATGTGGAAGTGGGTTTTTGGAATGCTGGACCTGTGATATATTACGCCTCATTACTACTAAGTAGGAGGTTATTTGGTAGAATAGGTGTCATATTTATGACATTTTCCCAATATTCGTGAAGGTTATGCCAGCAGCACTTTTGGAAGTTGAAAGTTCAAATGGTTATTCAAGAGTGCCCCTAAAAGCTTCTGTGAATGTAGCCTCCCGCCACCCCCCCCCCCCCAAAAAAAAAAAAAAAAACTAATTTTTTTTATTTTATTGTTAGTTTTTTGTTGGTGGTTTTTATATTAAAAAAAATGCTAGTTTAGTTAGTGGGGTCATTCTTGCCAAAAACATGCGCCAAAAAACACACGCACTTCTTGCTAGGTGATAGGCTCATGTCGGTGTCGGGCACTATCACTCATCAACACTCCCAGAACGTGTCGAAAACTTGTCTAAACTTTTCTTGTTATTTTTCTAATTATATTTGAACCGGTTTTCAGACACTTGAGAGACACATGCCCATCAATCAAAGACAATGAAACAAATTAGAATTTTGAAGTTACAAATTGGAGTTAAATAATAAGATAAAAGTGATATGAATTTATTTTTATTAATTCATTGCTCTTACTATTGTTTTTTTTCGATTTTAGAAATTCTAAAACTTATAAATTCTACTTTATTTGTATCCAATTTAATGTGTCTTTGTTGTGTTGTGTTGTGTCCTTATATTTTTTTTAAAAAAATTAACTTACCGGTGTATTTATATTGTGTCTGCTTCTATATTGTGTGTCCGAACCTGTGTTTCTTAGATTCTAAACCATTTGGACTGGTGGTTGGAAGTTTCGCAAGAGGGTGGATCTACTTTTCCAGCTCATATGGTAGGGATAGGATTTATGGATGGATGCTAAGAAGCTCAAATACTTGTATATGGGTTTTTCAGTCATCTGTGCACATTTTTTAAGGCGATACATACTCATTAGATATGCTGAAATATGTGTCAGCCTTACACCATGAGGTGTTTTCATATTTTTGGTTTATTAATTTTCTCATCAGACACACCTGAGGCTTTTTGTTATGTAATTTCTGAAACTGTTATTGGCAACAAAATGGTAAATATGAACATCTTTTATGTCTTTTTTTATTTTTTATTTATTTTTTAATTTTTAGGCCAAAACCACAAGATCTTCTTGTGTCATTGGAATACGTTTGAGTGATGAATTCAATCATAATAATATTTGACTTCTGGATTGTAATGTTCAATTGTTGTGATATTTCTTACCTTTGGGGATTTGTAATTGTAACGTTCATTTATTGTGATATTTCTTACCTTTTGGGATTTGTGGATTATTATATTTTTAAAATGACATTAAATGTTTTATTCTTTTAGTGGTATAGGTGGGAACCTCATGCATGGGCTGTCCTTTTATTTTTATGTCGTATCTTCATTGTGACCTTGTTGTGTTACTAATTGTCCCAAAAACTTAAAACTATTTGAAAATGGGCTTAACAATTTATATCAAACATGCTCAATGCCCCCATAATAATTTTTTCAAACTGTTATGTCCTTTTTTATGTGTTTTCCAATCATGTATTGGATCCCAATGAGGATTAATTTTGAAATTGCTAATACCTAACTATATAAAGTGTACGTAATTGTGCGACCAATCTAGGTGGGATTTGTGATCCTCGATGCTTGTGCTCTTGGTTTGGTTTTCCATGTATATATGTGAGACTGTTGGATCTGGAAGCTGACTTTAGACTTGTATTTTCAGTTCCTATTGTTGATGTTTCTTCGTGTCTCATAAGAATTTTATGAACCTCTTGATGTGCAAATTAACTTCTGATAATATATGTGAAAGATAAAAGAACAACAGGGAAAAGGTATAGAGAAATAAAAGATTTGGGTTGGGTGGTGTAGTAAAACTCATTCAGGTATTCAAAATTTTATTCATTTTTCAAAACAAAATATTAAAGTATATTAATAATAATACTAGTAAAATTGTTCTCCAAATCGTCATTGCAAGTAATTATTTTATAGTCGTGGTCTATTACCATGTTTTCTAACTTTTTTTCTATTTTTGTGTTATTTTCCTTTTATTGTTGATTTAATTTGCAATTTATTTTTTTATTCTTTTGGCCTCTCAATAAATTTCTATACTAGTAAGAGTAAGATTTAAAAGTTTCTATGCTTCTGAACAAGAACAGTTTTTGGTGTTGGGGCATGGGATCCATCTTGAAATTGATAAGATTTTTTGATAATGAATAGTGTGGGTACTTGGGCCATGTTAGTTGGACCTTGACGCTCTAATACTCCAGTGAGGCATTGGGAGGAAGCCTCTCCCGTAATGCTACAGTGGGAGGACCAATCCAACAAGTAACAATCTCCTGTGTGGAGTCAACTGCATTAGGACTTGCGTGTGGCCAATACCTATTTGATCTTTGTTTTCATTGGGGGGTTCATTGGAGTTCCTTGGACTTGGTGCAAGGTCCAAGGATTTTCCAAATAGAGGATTTTTACTCATTGACTTAGTAGGATCATTGGGAATCAGTGGTTTGTGGCTAGAGTTGAGGGATAGGTCGAAGCTCCCTCAATTGGTCTAGATAGAGATCACCGGGGTGTCCTTATCATTTAGTGTTGTACCAACTGAGGTTAGAATCCCCGCTAGGAGATTGCTTTTGAGGGTCTGCTCCTAGCGCATATATATATATATATATATTAAATGCACCATCTCCTTTCCAAGGGGATTATCATCATCATTACCATCACCAGAACTAGTCTCTCTCTCTCTCTCTCTAGCTCACCTTGATTCTCATCACAGCACCCTCCGGTGACTCCACCAAAGGCTACACTCAATATTGTTACCAAATGGTCAGATTATCTCTTTCAGGTCTAGTTGCCTACAAATAGTTTGTCGTCCTGGTTAAAGTGCCATGAAATTCGGGAAAATGTGAGCTGGAGGAAATACAATGAAAGAATTAAAATGCGATTGCTTTGGTTAATGTGTGAGTTACGCCTTGTTTCGTGAGAGCATCATTGTTTTTCTTTGGTAGTCAATGTTTTGTCAATAAATTTGCTTCACTAGGGTGAGATAGTGTGTTCGAAATAACACCTTTTGTTTACTATTTTTTTCTTGTTTGAAAATACGTGTTGCAGGTCAAGTGAAGTAATTCTTCACCGTTGCCCCATAAAACTCAATAGTTTTTCAAGGTGTAACCTTAATCAAGGGCAAAGTGTGGGGTGATGTTGAGAAGCTATTGGCGTGGGATCATTGGTTAACAATTGCTGGATTTGCTGAGTGGTTTGAAAAACTAATTGAACAAAAAATACAGGACAGGTTTAGTATTAATATGGCCACTCCCTGTTCCATGGAAAAAAAAACTCTTCCGTGTTGTATTTTGACAATTGGAGAAAAATTGTAGGAATTAAGAGAAAAGAATGAATCTTATTATTCCTTAATGTTTATTTTACATAGTGAAATAGCCTTTATATACAGTACAGGAATGCTATATTTATGACATAGCATTTATAACCTCCTAATTAATTCCTGCGGCTAGCATACATGAATCAGGTAGTATACATGAATCAACATTAATTACTACGGTTAGTATACATGAATCAACACTCCCCCTCAAGTTGGAGCATAGATATCACACATGTCCAACTTGTAAACTAAAGTATGATAGGTCCTGTGGCACAACCCTTTAGTGAACACATCAGCTAGTTGTTTATCAGATGTAACATGATGTAAGCTCAAGACACCATTAGTCAATTTCTCTTTGATGAAGTGTCGATCAATCTCTATGTGCTTGGTTCGATCATGTTGAACTGGATTTTGTGCTATACTGATAGCAGCTTTGTTATCACAATACAAGGATAGTGACCCTTTGCCTGACAGACCTACTTCTTCCAATATCTTCTGTAACCACAGAAACTCACAAACCCCTTGAGCCATAGCTCTGTATTCTGCTTCAGCACTTGATCGAGCAACTACACTTTGTTTCTTGCTCCTCTATGTTACCAGGTTTCCTCCTACCAGTGTGCAATAACCAGTAGTGGACCTTCTATCACTTGGAGATCCAGCCCAATCTGCATCTGTAAAGCATTCTATCTGAAGGTGATCATGCTTGGCGAACAGCAACCCTTTCCCTGGAGCAGACTTCAGGTATCTCAAGATGCGAAATACCGCTTGCATGTGTGATTCTCGTGGATCATGCATAAATTGACTCACTGGACTGACTACATATGCAATGTCTGGTCTAGTGTGTGAGAGATATATCAGTCTTCCCACCAATCTCTGGTATCTCCCTAAATCAACTGAATTACCAACTCCAGCTTGCAGTTTGTAGTTGTTTTCAATAGGAGACTCAGCTGGTTTACAACCCAACATGCCAGTTTCTTCCAAGAGATCCAGAATATATTTTCTCTGAGAAATGAAGATACCTTTCTTTGATCTAGCAACTTCAATTCCTAGGAAATATTGCAGTTTTCCTAGATCCTTGATTTCAAATTTTGAGCTAGAAGTTCCTTCAATCGAGCCATCTCCTCTTTATCATCTCCTGTCATCACTATATCATCAACATAAACTATGAGAATAGTAACTTTACCCTTGTTATGTTTAATAAATAGGGTATGGTCTGCATTGCTCTGTTGATAGCCGAAAGAGATCATGGCTTTGCTGAACTTGTCGAACCATGCTCGGGGAGATTGCTTTAATCCATATAAGGCCTTTTTTAGTTTGCATACTTTCCCATGTGTTGCTTCATTATCAAATCCAGGAGGGATCTCCATATACACTTCTTCTTCTAAATCTCCATGTAGAAAGGCATTTTTCACATCAAATTGCTGTAAATCCCAATCAAGGTTGGCTGCACATGATAACAAGATCCTGATTGTGTTCATTTTAGCTACTGGAGCAAAAGTTTCCTGGTAGTCCACCCCATAAGTTTGAGTGAATCCTTTTGCCACCAATCTAGCTTTGAACCTGTCAACTGATCCATCAGCTTTGTGTTTCACAGTGAACACCCATTTGCAGCCTACCGGTTTTTTTTCCAGGTGGAGAGGTGACAAGCTCCCAAGTCTCATTCTTAGCCAGAGCTTTCATTTCTTCAAACATCGCTCCCTTCCATTTCGGATCATTGAGTGCTTCCTTCCAGCCCTGTGGAATAGATACAGACGAAATGAACAAGGCAAAAGCTCTATAAGTGGGAGAGAAAGAGTTATAGGAAACAAAATTAGAAATGGGATGTTTAGTACAGGCCCTGACACCTTTCCTTTGAGAAATAGGTTTATCTAAATCATCAAAAGGTAACTCACCAGAAGAGGATGATTCTTGACAGCATAGATTAGGTTGCACGATGGCTTCTTCTGCCTTGTCTTTGTCTCTCCTTGAGTACCTTTTCAAATCGGGTTTGTCCAAACGCCCCAATTTCCTCCCCCTGGATAATAGTCCTCTTCCGACCATCATTTTCCCTTGGGGTAAGATCAGTAATGATCACAGAACTAGGTATGATCTCTTCCTTTGTATTATTCTCCCCCTGAAGAGATGACTGGGTTGAACTGAAGTAAGGTGTAGTTTCTCTAAAAGTGACATCCATACTCACAAAATACTTCCGAGATGGAGGGTGATAGCATCTGTAACCCTTTTGTGTTGGTGAGTACCCAATAAACACACACTTAAGGGCTCGTGGATCTAGTTTCCCAGCATTCTTAATATGAACAAAACAGACACACCCAAATACCTTTGGAGGAACAGTGTAGGTATTATGCCCTTTTAAGATTTCTAAAGGACTCTTGTAGTTAAGAGCCCTAAGAGGCATCCGGTTGATAAGGTATGCAGCAGCTAGGATTGCATCCCCCCAGTAATGCTTAGGAAGATTCATGGTAAACATAAGTGACCTAGCAACTTTCAAAAGATGCCTATTCTTCCGTTCAGCCACCCCATTTTGTGCACTCATAGAAGTACAACTAGTCTGATGAATTATCCCATGTGACTCTAAATACGAATCAAATTTTCCTTTCATGTATTCAGTGCCATTATCAGTCCTAAGAATCTTTATGTTTGTATCAAATTGGGTACAAACCATCTTATGAAAAGACTGAAAGCAGGAAAACACATCACTTTTAGCCTTAAGTAGATATACCCAAGTCATCCTTATGCAACAATCAATAAAGGTGACAAACCAATGACTACCAGACAAAGAAGTAGTCTTAGTAGGACCCCAAACATCAGAGTGAATAAGCATGAAAGGAACCTTGCTTTTATTATTACTCAAAGGATAAGAGTTTCGAGAATGTTTTGCATATTCGCAAGCATCACAGAACAATGAGTCAAACTGAATCTTGGAAAACAAACTAGGAAATAATTTGCTTAACACCAAAAAAGAGGGATGTCCCAACCGTCGGTGCCATTGCAATATTTCTTGAGTAACATCCTTATTGCCCCCATAAAAAGCCTGCTGAAGACCAGAACCTGGATTCCCATCCAACATATATAAGCCATCGTGCAATCTACCACTGCCAATCCTCTTCCCTGTTTGAAGATCCTGAAAGACACAATGATCAGGGAAAAACTCAATTTTACAGTTGAGAGTTTTTGTAAGGGCACTGACAGATAACAGATTGACAGGAAATTGAGGGACATGAAGCACAGAGGATAGTTTGATATGGGGAGTACAGAAAACAGAACCTGTTCCAGACACTAGGGTAAAAGAGCCATCGGCTATTCGGACACTGTATCGTCTTAAACATGGTGAGTATTCAAGAAGATTTTTCGAAGAGCCCATCAAGTGTCTATTCGCACCAGAATCAATAATCCAACAATCAGTATCAAGGGAAGCAGAAAAAGCATTACCTGATTGCACAAAGTTGGATTTGGCACCAGAGGAAAAATCTTTATTAGACAACAGACGCTTGAGATGCTGAATCTCATCAGGAGAGAAGAAATCAGAGGAGGTTATCTCAGGAGTTGATTCCATAGCTTCAGACAAATTTGCCCGAGTAGAGTTAACTCGTTTACCTCCACGACCTCTCGTTGGGCGTCCATGTAGCTTCCAGCATGTCTCTTTAGTATGACGTGGTCTCCCACAATGATCACATCGTAAATGATTCTTATTAGAACGATGGGCCTTCAGCTGCTTAGGTGAATCACTAGTTGCTACCAAACCAGATTTTTCAACCTGTGGAACATAGAGCGTTGCGCTGCGCCCGCTTTATTCTTGCTGGACATAGGAATATGCCTCCTCAAGAGAAGGGAAATGAGTCTTACCCAGAACATGAACTCTGATCTGATCAAATTCATTGTTCAGTCCGGCCAAGAAATCATAGACCCTTTCTTTTGCAAGCAATTTCTGAAATTTGACTGCATCTTTAGTACAATCGGCTTGAAAATCTTGATAGTAGTCAAGTTCTTGCCAAAAATCATTCAACTCGGAAAAATACTGCGAGATCGTCATCTATCCTTGCTTCAAACCATGAACCTTGTTTCGAATCTCATAAATTTGGGCATCATTTCCCACTCGTGAATAGGTGAGAGTGACAGCATTCCATATTTTCGTTGCTGTGTCAAGCAATAAATATGTCCTTGAAACCTGGGGCTGCATAGAATTGATAAGCCATGCCATTGCGAGTGAATTTTCAGAATCCCACTGATTGAATGATGGATCATTTGCTGCTGGTTTGATTTTAGCACCACTAATATAACCCTGCATTCCCCTAGCTTTGATAAACAGTAAACAAGACCTCAACCAAGCAAGGTAATTATTTCCATCAAGCTTGACAGGGCTAATTTGTAGTGAAGGGTTATCAGTACTAATGGTTGTAAATCGCTTCTCATTTTCCATAATGCAGACAACCAATACAGCAGACAATCAACGCAGTAGACAGCCAACACAGTAGACAACCAACACAACGTCCAGGAAAGAAGAATCACGACTTAAAGATGGTCGAAATTACCTGGAAAATAGCTAGATGGCGTTGGAAGAGGATGGCGAGCAAAACTGGAGAAGGCCAAAAAAGGAGGTGGCCGGAATAGTTCTCACGCGCCTCACGCGCCGTCATCGGTCGGAACTTCAGGAGGCGCGTGTGATTCACACGCGCTGATTCCGGTGGTCGGAAAAAGAGAGGTCGGTCGGAATTTGGTGGCACACCTTTTGGGATGGGTGGTGTCGACTACCTTCAACTCTGATCTGAGGAAAGAAAACAACTCCACGGTGTTCTAGGGTTTTTGAAGAAAACCACGCCAGGAGCTTAGAAGAAGCTATGAATTTAAGACCTAAAAAGTGGTTTTAGGCTCTGATACCATGTAGGAATTAAAAGAAAATAATGAATCTTATTATTCCTTAATGTTTATTTTACATAGTGAAATAGCCTTTATATATAGTACAGGAATGCTATATTTATGACGTAGCATTTATAACCTCCTAATTAATTCCTACGGCTAGCATACATGAATCAGTTAGTATACATGAATCAACATTAATTACTACGGCTAGCATACATGAATCAACAAAAATGATTGATGTACTTTTTTTATCCTCACCTATAAACTCAATTTACTGTGCTATGCCATTGTTCTTTTAGAGTAATAGTTTCCTCTCTTTCCCTATCTAAGCCGGTTCGCCAACCTACCGTGAAGGGACGTGGTGCTTCCAATTCCTTTGTCTAAATAGCAGAAAGGAACTAACAAATACTGTTTCTAATTGGCAAGAACAACCCACTTTGATCCTTTGTCTGATTAACCCAATCCTGTCTATGCAACAAATGACAAACACTGTGGCATCCACTTATGCCATTCCAATCCAGTCACACCAAGTTACTTTGAGTTCAGCCTAAGCCACCACCACATATTCACCTCGCCTCGTTTTCCACAATTGTAATATCTTCATGCCCCCTTATTTCTATCACCAACCAATTAGCATGAAGCCGGACCCATCATAACAAATGGTTTCTTCCTCTATTGCAATATCCTCACCCCTACTGGCATCTCCTTCTTGATCACTGCTAAAAACCTATGATTACTGCTACTTCAAACGCTACTTCAAAATCAAACCTAAATCCATAACTAATTACCTTCCCCCCCCCCCCCCCAAAAAAAAAAAAACAAAAAAACCTCTACAAATTTTTTTAAAATTCAAATTTTCTACTTATCGTACAAATTACGAGACTACAATTTTTACAAATTTAAAGATATTTAAATAGATTTAGACAACTCCAAACACCCCCTGATACAAACCCACTACCAATTTGAAATCAAACCCACCACTCATACAACAACTTGGGCTGTGTAGTTTATGGCATTGTTGTCAGGATCATATGATTTGAGTCGATTGACCGTGTAATTGACTTAAATTTTTCATCCGAATCGAATAGAGTTGTGAATGGTGGTGAATCAAACGGAATCTATCCGATTCATAGAGAATCTTACGATTATTGCGATTCGTGTAATTCAGGAAGCATGGAATTGGATCTGGATTTGGGTCGGGTCATTTGGACCAAATTTGCAAAAAAATATTTATTTATTATTTATTTATTTATTTTTTCATTTCTAAAAAATGAAGTAAGAGAGGCTTGTAACAGGCCAAGAATTTCATAATACTTGCAAATCATCTTCACTTAAATTATTTTGAAGTTTTGATATCCCATATTTTTTTAAGACTTCATAAGTGGGTGGACCCCACAGCGAGTTATGGCCCTCTCAGTGTTTCGATATTTATTTTAATTTACTTGAAGTTTGTCCTTGTAGTTTTCATATCTTAAGAGTTTGCTCTCCTCTATTTTTATGTTTTTGAATAAGTTCTCTAAATAAATATTGTCTTTGCCCCTTCCAAGTATGATTTTTGCATTTGACATTATAGCCATAAGGCTAGTTTCTTTCCATTTAGATGATGTGAATGATATTAAAATTTTAGTTCTTTACGCACAATAATGTTCATTATGCAATATTATATAGATTTATGATATGCAATTTTATTTTTTATCATTTTTGATAATATAGCGAATCTTAGGTTCAAGGTTCTAAAATCTAATTTTTGATCCATGATTCGAATTTTTATTTGACAACTATGGTTTATGGGCCCAAATTTGAGCCTCGTCTATGTTCTATTAGTGCTTGCAGAAAGAGAGAGAGAGAGTGCATTGCATAAGATGGGTTGGATTAGAGAGAGAAGATTGCCCCTCCCCCCTCTCTCTCTCTTAATTGCTTTGGAAAGTTTACATTTTTAAGCTGTTAATTTGATTGAATTTACTATGTTGTTACTAAAAGGAAAAATAAAGATAAGGTTACACGAAAAAAGGATAGGGAAACCTAAATTAGATGTGAAGGTTGAGGTGAGGTGTGATTAAAATTGGAGGGCGTAATGGATTGGGGAATATACTTTGTGAGACTCTGGCAGCATGTGATGAAGATGGATAATGATCATATGCTACCATGGACTCTAAATAATAAGATAATGGTGTGTGTATATTGCTTGTTTTTCTTTATTTTATTTTATTTTATTTTTTGTTTCTCATCTTGGACCAAACTTTAACTTGACCTTGACATTTCCATTTTGTTTTTCATATAGCTTGTTTAAGTATGCTATGAAGCCTAAAAATGAGCTTTGGGTTTGTCGTTTAAGTCTATAGTCTACTTGTGAATTTTGATTGTAATTGTTGATTGGAAGAACTCTTGGTAGCATCCATCATTATTGGTATAAAATTTTGATCATTGATTGGTGTTATTAATTTTCATTTTTTTAATTCTTTTCCAAGTTAACTATTTTTCTTTGCAATTAAGGAGGTTGTTTCTTTTTCTTTTTCTTTTAAAAAAAAATTATTTTATCAATATCTTCTACTATACATAAAAGTACTTACTTGATGCTATAAGATATATTATAGAAATGTTATGTGGGCTAGCTAGTTATTACAGTTAAAATTTTTCTTTCCTTTGAGCTTCACTCTGCTACATTACTTTATGTTCTGTCAGTATGATTTACCGACCTTTTCATTGTCATGAAACTAATTTGTGGCCCTTTAAATGTACTCTTCACGGCTTCTCTTGATTTGGCAAAATGATGTTACTCTTCATTGCAGATGAGTGGAAAAATTTTCTTGCTCGGATTGGTCGTGATGAAAATGTGATAGACACGGAACTTTTCGAGAATCCCACTGATACCCTTGAACTACGGTTTTGGGCTTCATTCCGGGGCCAAACTTTGGCTAGAACTGGTAAAAATGCTCTATTTTTTTTTTTTTTTATTGTTCTTATCATTTCTTTTTAAATAATATTTATTACCATGCTAAGAGTCAAACACGGATATCTTACAAAAAGAGAAGGGCTAGGATGTGGTATCCATCCAAAAAAAGAAGAGGAAGAAGAAAAGGAAGTAAAATTATTATAAATCTAGGATACGTGTAGAGCTCACTGCAGCTGTAGGAAGCCTTACGAGCATTAAAATTTTCTCACAATTATTATAAATCTAAGAACTTGTAGAGCTCATGGAATCTGTAGGAAGCCTTACGAGCTTTAAAATTTTCTCTCCTAGTAGCTAGTAGATATTCTTTTTGGATGAATGTTATTCTTCTTCCTCCTCTGGTGATCTCTCAGTTTGTCTGCTCCTAATGTTGTAGATCTACTCTCTTACTGGTAATGTTAATACAATAAAGCAGTACTTAAATATTCTAAACCTTACAGTAATATTTTGACAATGCGACCTTACTATATGGTTCTTGATGCTGAATCCAGCATCCTGGGTGGTCCATGAAAGTCAACTATGAATTTTTCACTATGTGCCATGACAAAATGGTAAATTTGAGTTGCGTAGGTGGTATCCAGCAAAGTAGACTTGATTTGGACCATTGTGTGGGGGGATCAAGCTTTGTTGAATATCTTAACTTGTCCATTGGAGAAACATAGGAAAATAGTATTGACACTGAATGCAGTGTCCTTCCTCTCCCACAACGTAGTCGTATGAGTCAAATTCTTGTTCTGGTTGGTATTTTCAACTAGCATGAAAATAGAATAACTTGTGAAAATTTTTGGAGATGCTTCAAAAAATTGACAGCGGCACAAAAATATGCCAGTGCATAGAATTGTTTTGAAGAATATGTTGAAATCCATTTAAATGCATGAAAACCTAAGGGTAAAATTATTAGACAACTTGTTATTTAGTATATTTTCCTATATTTTAATGCGTTTTCTTGGTTTTGATGGAAAGTTTTGATTTAGCCTTCCATAGTACTTCATTCGGTCTCACAAGAAACATGAACATTTTTGCTGTTATGATGGAAAATGAACAAAATATTTTCCTTGCACAAAAGTAGAAAGCTTTTTTTTTTTTTTTCTTATTTCTAATTTGTGTTATTTATTTATTTTTAGGTTAGTATTAGTATTAGAATAGGGATACTTACAATGTTGTGTTGCTATTTAGGATATCAGTCATTTGTTTCCGATGTTGTGTAGCTCTACTAATATAACTAGAGATACTTCCCTTCATTCCTGCTGTCCACTTTTTCCCAAATATTTGTTTCAACATGCTATCAGAGCGGGAACCTTAATGCATGTGATAGTTGTTCGAGGTCATAGCAACTAAAATAACTGGTCGAAGATGCTAAACCTAGCTACTAGCTACAGTACTTATTACAGTACCTTAGTCGCTGCCTCTTGTTCTTTTTCTTTATGTGGTTTTATAACTTGCGGAATCGTCCTAGCATACTATGAGCCTCACTGGGGCTAGGCAAGCCCCCTTGGAGAAATCAAACCCTCATCGAAGGTCCCACATAGCCACCTCCTGTGTAGCTACAATTCATCACTACTACGACTGTCACTTTTCTTTGCATCTTGACCTCGAATTGTGTCGCTAATGCATCAAGAGTTTTGACACAGCTACACGAACCTTGTTGAATAATGCCCCCAACCATCGGAGCTCTCCTGTGCCCATACCCCACCTTTGTTGAGGCACCTTTGGTAGATGAGAGCACTTGACCTATCTATTCTATTCTCACCGAAGGCCATTATGGTACACCCTAGCTAAGAGTTCATTTTAACATCTTTTGCCGACAAAAGACCTCCAATGACCATTGTACAACTCTTCGACATCTACTTTGTTTCTTGTGCAAACTCTACTACCTCCTTACTACTTCAGTAGCCACCTGCTATGGCACATTGATTGTTGGCACATTGTTGTTTACCTTAGTCATCTCCTCTAAATTCATAGGCTGATTGGCTATTGTTCCTGTTGCCTCTGTTGTTGATTGGCTACTATTTCTATTGGCGGTGGTCACGATAACCTAGCCTATTTCTCTTTTTTTATTTTGGCTTTATTCTAGTGCCTTTTTTTGGCTCACCTACTATAACTCAATTTTTGTAATTTTCTTGGTTGACAAATTCAAAGTTGAATGGGAATAATTGTGTTCATTACTCTTGCTAGTTTTGCCAAATATCATCTTCTCACTAAATATAGTTCCACGACGGGTTCAAGAAGATGCTAGGATTTTAAGTGAAACGTGAAACATTATGGAACACACACAGCCATGATGTGAACTCGTCTTAGCTTTTGCAAAGGAACATGAGACTATTGTAGGCTTCCTTACTCCTATGACCTTACTCGTATGCATAACTTGCTTTGTGATTTTTTTTTTTTTTTTTTGGGGTCACTTGAAATAAAATGAAAGGTCATTTGCTGAATACCTTGCCTCCTTGTAACATGAGGAATTGAATGTGTAATATCCCATCACAATAGATATTTATGTTATGCAATTGTGTATGGGCATTTTTGCTCATAGATTTCCTTTATGGTCCAAGCATACTCTCAAGATATTCATACTATTATCCAAGATAGACCCCTTAATACCCAAGGTGCAAATCATAGAATTCTTATTTGTTAGGTCTCCACTCCTGACTTTGGTGTAACTAGTAATAGAAGCTCCCACATGCTGCCAGAACACTTAAATAGTGTTTGCGATTTTGGGCTAGGTCGAGTATCAAGTCAATATACCAATTTTGGAAGGGAGGATCACGCTTGTAAAACTTGTTAGAAATTGCATGGTCACGCTCCAGTTTCCCTATCAACTGCAATGTTTTCATGTCTAATGAGGAGAATTATGCTTTTTGTAGTATTAGAAAGCTTGTAGATGTGATGCGGGACAAGAGATTGAAAGCAGATGAACAGAGAAAGAGGAGATTATGCCAAGAGAAGAATAGAAGCAAGCAATAAGAAGTTAGAGGGGGGAGAAAAAAAAAAGGCAAACATGCTGTTATCGTTAATCTTCAAAGTGAAGTCCCCCAACCCTAATAATTTCAAACATTTAAATAGGGTAATAAATCCCTAAAATAGCTAGAGATAAAATAAAACAAAAGCTTAAAATCTCGGAAATCTTACTCAAAATAAACTACCTAAAATAAAAAAAAATAACAATGGAAATAAATCTCTAATAAATCCTAAAATTAAAATCTTAATAAAATAAAATAAAATAATCTAATAAAGTAAAATATTCTTTTTGGATTTGAATCATTCTCTACTGCTAAGAAAACTCGACTTCGTCGAGTCGAAAACTTGCACACTCCAATCGTCAAGCCAAGAACAGAGCGGATGTTCAAGTTGTTCCTAGATCTCGTGGACGTATGCAAAGGGTGGTAGAAACTTAGTCTGCCCACCAAATCTCCTGGGGTGGAAGGAACGAGTTTCTAATAACAAAGCTTGTAGATACTGAGAGAAAATAAAAAATGGATCAAATTATGGTCTTAGTAGTAGGGAGAACAAAATTCACGGAAGCATTATAGGTTTGAGGCATACTCTTTCAACCCAAGGCGTGAGGTAGTATATGCATGGACCTCAGTGAGACAATTGGAAATATTTGTGGTTGATAGGAGAAATCGCATCAATAATTGCAACAACTTTATCAACTGGTGTAATATGATAAGTTCTGAAAGTTCAATTAAGAACCAAAGAGAAAGTTCTCTCTATCTCTTATAATGTAAAAACCAATCTGCCTTAAAAGATGTCTTTCACACTATATATATAGCTTACATAAGAAACCCTAATTCAACCCTAATTTAATCAAAGTCCAAAACTAGGCATGAGCTTAGGTTAATTAAATCTGGCCCATGTCAAATCAAACATAAATACAAATAATTTAAACAAAGCTTATGCCACATATTTAATGAAGCCTAATTAGCTTGAAGCCTAGTCCACATAAGCCTTGTATATCCACCTCATTAAACGGCTCCATCTCTTGCTTGGATCACATGGATTAAGGCTTGGTCCTCCTTTGAGCCCAACTTTATGCTTAATGCTACCTTTGAAGCATTCTTGGCCCAAATGTCATGAATCAGTTCACTTAATGCATCTTTGATCCTATTAGCCCTGACTCTTATAATTGGTCCAACCGGCACATGTAATGGATCCTATTGATTCTCATTAGTTGGGGTCGCCAGAGTTGGGTGTCATCGAAACTATACGAATGTAAAATGGAAGGTCTTGGAGAGTAGATCTCACTTTCCAAGCTGTTGGTGGCGCGTGGGGCTGTAGGAGGAGTTCTATTTGGGTTCGCGAGGCTCGCTGGAGTTGAGCGAGACCTGTGGTGGTTGTGGCTAGGTAATGAGTAGCAACTAGTGGCTCTCGAGACTTCATTGGCGATGCCGAGAGGTAAGTCAAACGATGGTTTTAGCGTGCCGATATTAGGTTAAAATTTTGATTAACCAAGTTTAGCTCTTATATTAGTTTGATGTAGGACAAGAAATTGAAAGTAGGGAAAGAGAAAGAAAGAGAGGAGATAACGTCAAGAGAAGAAGAGAAGCAAGCAAGAAGTAGTTAAAGAGGGGAGAAGAAAATTGGCAAACACGCCATTATCATTAGTGTACAAAAACCAAGTCCCCCAACCCTAACAATCTCAAACATTTAAATAGGCTATTGAATCCCTCAAATATCTGAAGATAAAATAAAATCAAAGATTACAATCTTAGAAATCCTACTCAACATAAACTACCTAAAATAATAATAACAAAGGAAATAAATCTCTAATCAAATTCTATTTAACATAAATCCATAAAATTAAAGTCTTAATAAAATAAAATAGTCTAATAAGATAAAATAATCTCTTTGGATTTGCATCAAGATGTCTCTCAATACTGCCTCTTTTGCCCAGAATGGTAATTTTGTTACTTCTCTCATTCCATTCGTCACATCTTTGGACTCTTTATTCTGGTACTGCTGACTAAATGGCTGGTACTTCTACCATTCTCTTTGACATCCAATATTCAAATGGTTTTTTATTTGATTATTTTTGCCAATGATTCCTCTAAGGGAACAAGTGGGATTGGTGAGGTTCAACCTACTTAATCCAATTTTTTTTTTTTAATCTTCTTTTATATATATTTCTTTTACCTTATGGAACAACAAAAGGGTGTAGTAACTATCTTTTCTCATTCTGTTATAATCGATGATTTGATGTCCAAGGAGAGGGTTAGAGGTGGACATGAAGATGGGGACTTTCTCGATGTTAACTGGGGATGCCAAAATTATACATACCCAGTGGATATCCGTGTTATCTGTCGTGTTCAGGGAAGGTATAGATATACTAATAACGATGACAGGTATGGAGATTTTAGAGTTTTCCCCGAATGGGGACCAGGACAGGTACGTGGGGATATCAAAATTACCCGTACTCAGTGTGTATTTGCTTTACACTGTTTGGGGAGAGTATGAAAGTACTAATAATGGAAATAAGGGCAGGTATGGGGATTTTGAAGTTTTTCCTGAGAGGGGGATAGGGATGGGTATGGCAGTCTCTACCCCGTCTTGCCTTGTACTTGTTTAATCTGGCATTCTATGAGAGAACAAAGCATATTGAGGTGGATTGCCTTTTTTTTCATGAAAAACTCCTTGAAAATGTAATAAAGAAGACAGCTTATGTGGAATCTGAAAACCAACTTGCAAACTTGTTTTGTAAAACTTAGGAGTACATAGTCACCTTGAGTGAAGTGTTAATATTTGCTTTCTTATAAATTGTAAATATTATGATTTTATTATTTTTTTTTTCTACTTTGAGTAGGAGGCTGATGTAAGGTGGATGGGGACCGCCCTCTCTCTCTTGCTACTTTCTTTTTTGTTCATCTGGGTTGTGTTTCTCTATGTTTTGTGTGTTTTTTTAAAATTTGGGGAACCCTCTGTGGCAACATTTTTTTATCTTTAGGTAGGTCCCTGTATCCTGGATATGAATTCAGAATTTGTATCTTCAGTTATTTATGCGTATGGCTGTTTGATGTTGTTATTGATTAATTCTGTGCTTCATGTAGTTCGGGGAATGATGTACTATAGAAAAGCTTTGGTGCTTCAAGCATATCTGGAAAGGATGTCAGTTGGAGGTTTGAGCAATCAACTTTATTGTTATATACAGAAATATGTTGTCTATGATCTCATGATATTGAGGCCCTGGCAGATATGGAAGCTGCACTTTCCAGTAATGATGCAACTGATACTCAAGGTTTTCAGTTATCTCCCGAGGCACGCGCTCAGGCGGATCTGAAATTCACATATGTTGTTTCATGCCAGATATATGGGAAACAGAAAGAAGAACAAAAAGCTGAGGCTGCAGACATTGCGTTGCTAATGCAAATGCCGAGGCTAGTTATCAGATATTGATTTATTTGATTTTTTTTTTTTGGGCTTTAATTACTGTTTATTGATGTTAATGATTATCCTGTTCTGAAATTTTTGCTTTTTGTTTTTTTATTAGAAATGAAGCTCTTCGAGTTGCTTATATTGATGAGGTTGAGACTCTAAAGGACGGTAAAGTGCACACGGAATACTATTCCAAACTTGTGAAAGCAGACATCAATGGAAAAGACAAGGTTCTTGGATAGATAATATTTCATGTTCTCTATTTTTTTTAGTCCCTTGTTCTTTTCCTTTTTGTGTTTTTCTTGATTCTTAAATCATTCAAGAAAGAAGTGATGGGATCATTATTTTGCAATCAAAGTGGAAATTAGTAGTCATGGAACATGACATTTTGTTTGTTTTTTAGATGGTTAATTGAAGTGGATTACATGTCCAAATGAAGGGAAATTAAAAAGGAATAATTTATGAGCATGAGTATGCAAGCAGAACATAGATCATGAGTGAATTTCTGTTTACAAATTGAAACATTTTCCTCCATTTTTGTTCTACTTGGATACTTGAGGTAGAGATTATGCTTTTATTTATTTATTTTTTTGGAGAAAAAGTTAGTATGGCTTAAAATGAATCTGGTAATAATATTTTTGAAGGTTATAGATATTGTCAAGTAGATAGTTGGATAATGTTCTCGGCATGGGTTAAGGCTAACATGCATCTTTTTGAATTTCACTCCAAAAGTGGGGCTGGTGGTAGAGAACGAGGTTTGTTTTAACCATAGAAAAGGGCAATCATCTCGAATTGAACAAAGAAGACAATTCAGTTTGGAGGTTTAACAATAGACGTTGACTACGATGATCGACATAGTGAAACGATTAAGATCACTGAAAGAGGAAGAAATTTTGTGAGGTCAATTTTGATTTTTTCAAAGCAACTCTTGCGAGTTGTTGAAATGGGTAGGACAATAACGGCTGTCGATGGAAGTCCTTGTCAACGGGGTCGTATGCAGGACGTGAGAGGTTGCTTTTGTGTACGCAAATGCTTGTGAGGGGTTTAGCGGCTTGGAGTTTAGGCTGTTCTTGCCGGAGAGGAAATCATGGGTTTGTGTTTCAAACAATGGGGAAGGTAAATAAATTGGGTAAATTGGGGGAAAAAAGCTCATCTACCCATTAAGGTATCGGTGAATGAGTATTATGGAGAGAGGAGTGTGGGAAAATATGGCTGTTAATGTATGTGCATGTACTTAGTGTATTTAATGTATGTGCATGTACTTAGTATATTTAATATTCTAGGGTGTATGTACCTAGTCTAGATTCCTTGTATAGTATTTATTGTATATGTAACTTGTATTAGTATAAATATAAAACAGTGGCTACCCATTTGGGGATGTCAAATCTTCAGTAAATCTATTTCTTTGACATGGTATCAGAGCCAGGTTATTTTCTGGAACCTTTGGCCTTCTTTTGTGCTCTGTTTTTACTCTGTTTTCTGAGATCAAAAGGGAGTATTTTTTTCAACCTTCAACGCCCCGTTTTCAGCCTTCATTGCTGACCTTTCTTCAGCTTTCATTGCTGAATTTTTTACTTCCTCACGACACCTATGATGTCGGATGTTTCACCAGTCACAAAACCAGCCACTAGTCAACAAGATGAGGCAACCATCTCGCACGGTATTGGAGATCTGCAAAATATCCAGGCTGCATACAGATTAAATGGGAAGAATTATCTGAAGTGGTCCCAATTAGTCCGGACCATTTTGAAAGGCAAGGGGAAAATCAGCCATCTCATGGGTACGGGTCCGAAGCCTAGTGATCTGAACTTTGAAGCACGGGATGAAGAAGACTCGATGATTATGGCATGGCTATGGGGATCTATGACCCCAGAAATCAGTGACACGTGCATGTTTCTAAACACTGCCAAAGATATATGGGACGCGATCCAACAAACATACTCAAAGGCAAAAGATGCCGCTCAGGTGTATGAGGTAAAGGTTAAAACAACGGCAGCAAGGCAAGGGAATAAGACGGTCACAGAGTACGCTAATCAATTGAGTGCTTTATGGCAGGAGTTAGACCAATACAGAATAATAAAGACGAAGTGTTCCGATGATGCTGCTGTTTTGAAGAACTTTATTGAACAGGATAGAGTCTATGACTTTCTTGTTGGGTTGAATCCGGAATTCGATCAGGTGCGTGTTCAGATTCTTGGGAAATCGGAAGTCCCATGCTTTAATGAAGTGGTAGCCATAGTTCGAGGAGAGGAGAGTAGGCGAAGTCTGATGCTGGAGCCAAAAGTTTCAATCAATTCAGCAATGGTTGCAAGTGATGGAAACAAGCTAAATATACCTACTGCAAAGAAGTCTGCTGGTAATGAAAGAAAACTAGCCCTTGACATGAAGACAGGAGATTCTAGGAATCAAGACCGAGACAATTTATGGTGCACATATTGCAAGAAACCGCGGCACACTAGTGAGAATTGTTGGAAGTTTCATGGGAAGCCACCAAGCCGAGAATGGGGACAAAGAGGGGGACAATCCAGAAGTGGACAAGCCAATGTAGCAGCTGGCCAAAGTGATGAGCCACCCAAATCAGAAGCAGCTGGTCTCAACCAAGGTGAGCTGGAAAGGGTGAGAGCTCTCATCAACAGTCTTGATAAGCCCTCAGCTACTTGTTCTTTGGCATATTCAGGTGAGTTTCCGCTTTCCATTGGATTAAATGTTTCGGATGCAGCCTTTTCCACCTCTTGGATCATGGATTCAGGAGCTACCGATCATATGACCCACTCACCAAATGTCTTTACCACCTATTCCTCGTGCCCAAGCAGTAGAAAAATAGCCACTGCAGATGGTTCTTTGACCACTGTGGCAGGAATTGGAAGTGTCCAAATTAACCCATTGTTAACCTTGCAGAATGTCCTTCATGTCCCTAAGCTATATACCAACCTGATATCCATCCAAAAACTTACTCATGACTTACAATGTAATGTGGTTTTTCATCATACTGATTGCATATTTCAGGAAAAGGATTAGGGGAAGACGATTGGACATGCTAGAGAACGGGGTGGCCTCTACTTTCTTGAAACAAGTCAACCAACTATCAACAAGGATAAACAGCCAGTGTCATTTGTTTCCAAGTCCTTGACATCCTATAAAGAGAAAAATTTGGCTCCATCATCGCTGACTTGGACATCCATCATTTAGAGTCATTAAACTTTTGTTTCCGTCTTTGTTTAAAAGTTTTGATGTTGAGTCTTTTCATTGTGAAAAATGTGAACTTGCCAAACACAAACGTATACCATTTCCAGGGCACAATAAAATAAGTTCCATTCCTTTTTATTTAATTCATAGTGATGTTTGGGGTCCATCTACTGTTGCTAATATCTTTGGGGCACGATGGTTTGTTTCCTTTATTGATGATTGCACTCGAGTTTGCTGGATTTTTCTTCTTAAACAAAAATCTGATGTCAGTATTGTTTTCCCAAATTTCTGTTCCATGATTAAAAATCAGTTTGGAGTGACCATCAAAAGAGTTAGGTCTGATAATGCAAGGGACTATTTTAATCAAAGTCTCAGTCCATTTTTTCAAAAGGAAGGGATAATACATGAGTCATCTTGTGTGAATACCCCGCAGCAAAATGGAGTTGCAGAGAGGAAAAATGGTGATCTCCTTGAAAAAACCCGAGCGTTGTTATTTGAAAACCATGTTCCTAAAACTTTTTGGGGGGAAGCTGTTCTTACAGCAACACATCTCATAAACAGATTGCCCTCTAGAGTCCTAGGATTTAAGAGTCCAATGGATGTGTTGTCAGCATTTTACCCTACCCTACACACCACAAATAATCTTGTTCCTAGAGTGTTTGGGTGTACGTCCTTTGTACATGTTCACAGTCACAACCGAGGGAAACTGGATCCAAGAGCTATAAAGTGTGTATTTGTGGGATATTCGTCAACCCAGAAAGGTTACAAGTGTTATCATCCACCTTCCCGAAAATTCTTTGTTTCTATAGATGTTACCTTCAATGAACGTGAATCTTACTTTCCAAACCCTTATCTTCAGGGGGAGAAGTTAGTGAGAGAAGACGAGGGTTTGGATTTTGACTTAATGTTGGATCTTTCAGTTTCAAACCATCCTACTTCTTCATCAGTTTCAAACCATCCTACTTCTTCATCCACTAGTGATCATGCTCCGTTTCAATCTGAACTATCTGAGTCTGTCATAGTTTCCTTTGAACTTGTGTCTAATCCTGTAACAACAGCTTCCGTGTCTACTCAACCCGAAACTGAGTCTATTCCCAGGGATGTTAGATATGGCAAAGGCAAGATGTATGCAAGGAGGAAGATGGTTGCCCCCAACTCTACGCAAGTCCAAGAGTCCGATGAGGTAATGATTCCTGAACCCATATTACAGATTGAAGCCGAACCAGAAGTAGAGAGTGAGACCCATAAGGGTAGTAGTGACACAGACTTGCCCATTGCATTGAGAAAAGGTATGAGAGAGTGCACTAAAAGACCCTTATATCCCCTTGCACACTTCCTGTCCTTTAAGCAATTTTCCCCGTCACACAGAGCCTTCCTCAATAACCTAGAAACCATTGTCATTCCTTCCAATCTATCCGAAGCTTTGTCTAATGAAAAATGGAAGCAAGCTATGAATGTAGAAATGGAGGCACTGGAAAAGAACAAAACATGGGAGCTTGTAGAGTTACCAGCAGGGAAGAAACCAGTGGAATGTAAATGGGTGTACACAGTGAAGTATAGAGCTGATGGTTCAGTAGAGAGATACAAGGCAAGGTTGGTAGCCAAAGGTTATACTCAGATGTATGGAGTGGACTATCTAGAGACTTTTGCCCCAGTTGCAAAGCTGAATACTGTTAGAGTCCTATTGTCTTTGGCAGCTAACTTTGGATGGGATTTACAACAGTTTGATATAAAAAATGCTTTCTTGCATGGAGATCTAGAGGAAGAGATATATATGGAAATTCCACCTGGTTATGGAAAAGGAGTTACTGATCATACAGTGTGTAGGTTAAAGAAGGCATTATATGGGCTTAAACAATCTCCTCGAGCATGGTTCGGCAGGTTTGCCAAGGTTATGGTGATGTTAGGATATAAGCAAAGTCAAGGAGATCATACACTGTTCGTCAAACACTTGTCTTCAGGGGGAGTCACAGTTCTCTTAGTTTATGTGGATGATATAATTGTTACAGGAAGTGATGATGAGGAGAGACATTTTTTGAGTGAGTGCTTGGCAAAAGAATTCGAGATTAAGACACTTGGGAAGCTAAAGTATTTTCTTGGAATTGAAGTGGCACATTCAGATAAGGGTATTTTTCTCTCTCAGCAGAAGTATGTAACTGATCTACTCAAGGAGACAGGTAAAACAGCATGCAAACCGGTGAGTACTCCAATAGATCCGAATCTAAAGCTTGGAATAGCAGAGGAAGATGCTATGGTGGACAAAGGGATGTATCAACGCTTGGTGGGAAAGCTCATTTATCTGTCCCACACACGACCGGATATAGCTTATGCTGTGAATGTGATTAGTCAATTCATGCACACTCCAAAAGAGGTTCATCTTCGAGCAACACACAGAGTGTTGCAATATCTTAAGAGTACACCAGGAAGAGGAATTCTCTTTAGGAGGAGTGGGGGCTTAATGCTTGAAGCCTATACAGATGCTGATTATGCTGGGTCATTGATTGATAGAAGATCAACCACTGGATATTGTACGTTTCTTGGTGAGAACCTTGTGACATGGAGAAGTAAAAAGCAAAATGTGGTAGCACGATCTAGTGCAGAAGCTGAGTTTCGAGCAATGGCTCAAAGAGTATGTGAGTTACTTCGGCTGAAGATCATTCTAGAAGACATGAGGATCAAGTTGGAGGGCCCGATGAGGCTTTATTGCGATAATAAGTCTGCAATTAGCATAGCCCACAATCCAGTGCAACATGATCGGACAAAGCATATCGAAATTGACAGACATTTTATCAAGGAAAAATTGGAGAGTGGATTGATCTGCACACCCTATGTGTCTACAAATGATCAGCTCGCTGATGTGTTAACCAAAGGGCTAAGTGGTCCAGTGTTTGAAAGTATTGTATCCAAGCTGGAAATGGAGAATATCTATTCACCAGCTTGAGGGGGAGTGTGGGAAAATATGGCTGTTAATGTATGTGCATGTACTTAGTGTATTTAATGTATGTGCATGTACTTAGTATATTTAATATTTTAGGGGGTATGTACCTAGTCTAGATTCCTTGTATAGTATTTATTGTATATGTAACTTGTATTAGTATAAATATAAAACAGTGGCTACCCATTTGGGGATGTCAAATCTTCAGTAAATCTATTTCTTTGACAAGGAGTACAGAGGGGGTGCCTTTATTTCTCGATTGTTGGCATAATTTGGGTTTTTGTAATAGGAAGGGGTGCGATTGTGATAGCATGTGTTGGGGCTGTCATTGTTTTTGTTGAAGGATGTTCTGTTCAAATGGATAGGGGATGTGTGGTGGTGTGATTGAGGTACACATGGAGCTCTTCAGTGGTGTTCGGCTGACGGTGAAGATTAGTAGGCGAGGTGTTCTGGCATCGGTGCAGGTGGAGGTAGGTGATGTTGTATATGATTTGCCAATTTGGGTTGAAAGTTGGGCCTTTGTTTATTGGAAGAGTAAGATCCAGGGTTTTCAAAGCTGGCACACACTTTCTGGTTGCAAAGACTTGGCAGTGGATAAGGAATATTACAGGATAGGTTTTGGAAATGACTGGATTTTGGAGTGACTCTTGGACTGAGGTGGGAAGATTACGGGGAAATGACTTGGTAGTGAATAAGGAAGCCTCGATAGCGGAGTACAGAACTCCCTCCAGGCAAAAGTTGGAATGGAATGGGTGTTGCAAAGAAGTCTATTTGATTGGGACTTGGAACCTTTGGTGAATCTCTTGGGAGTGCTTCATGGTTGTAAGCTGAAGGAAGGTAGGTTCTTTCGAAATCTGGGGCTTTCGAGGTAAAATCTTACTGCAATTATATGAATTGGGGTAGCGAATGTATATCGACTTGGAATATGATATGGAAGACGGGGGCAGCCCCTAAAGTGTCCTTCTTTGTTTGGCTTGTGGCTCACCAAACAATTCTCACAGTAGATAATTTAAGGAAGGCGGGGCTTGTAATTTTAAATAGGTGTTGCTTTTGTAAGCAGGAAGGGGAGACCATTGAGCACATTTTTATTCATTGCCCTTGGCCTAAGGAATTGTGGAATCTAACTTCGAACAGCTTTGGGATTTAGTGGCTCTTTCCAAAAGTCATGACTCAGATGCTCCAGGAATTGTGGAATTACAGAATTCGAGGAAGTCAAGAAGAGCTTGGAATCTTGTGCCGTTGCCTTGCATGGTTGATTTGGTGCGAAAGAAATAGTAGAATATTTTAAGATATAAAGAAACCTTTATACAAAGTGAAGAGCTGTGTTCTTGTATAGTTGGTTAGTGGGGGGTATAAAGCCTGATTTAAGTTCTTTTGTTTCTTTTGTGAAGAGCATGTCAGTTTAGGGTCCTGCGACCTTTTTTGGTTAGCTTCCTGCTTGTTTCTGTTCCTGCTTTTGCTTTGGGCACTTTCTTATTGCCTTTTTCTCTATATATAATAATATTTTCCTTTTACCTATTGTTAAGAAAATAAAAAGAAATAAAAGGAAATTGAAAACATTCTGTATATTAAAACTGTATATTAAATTGTATTAAACTGTGTATTGAATACAATAGAATTATAACCTTATTTATAGAGGTGCCAATGTAGAATCAGAACAGGAATAGGAAACTAAATTAGAATAAGAATACGAAACAATAAGAAAACCTATAATGAAAGGAAAATGATTTCCTAATTATAATTTCTAAATTTTTATATTTTATATATGTCAATACCTATCAAAGAAAATAATATTTTTAAATGTAATTTGTCTTTCTCTTGGATTTTGGGATGATGTTATGTTACTATTTTGGTTCACTAAGTTTTGGCTCCAGTTTGCATGTTTTTGTAGGCAATAGTAGTGGTGCTCTTATTGCTTCACCTACTACTGTAAGGATATGAATGCATGTCTTTTGTTTAGCAATTTATTTCCATTGATGCTGATCCAGACTGTTGGAACTATTCTTTTTTCCTTGTTTTACTACAGGAAATCTACTCAATAAAATTGCCTGGAAATCCTAAACTTGGTGAAGGGAAGCCTGAAAATCAAAACCACGCTGTTATATTCACTCGTGGAAATGCAGTGCAGACTATTGATATGAATCAGGTGAGTGGGGGGATATATAACTGATTTAGATTTACACTTATGTTCGTGCTTGACTTATTCTTTTGTTTTGCATGCTTTGTATATTGTGTGTCTCCATGTGCACACACAAGCACATGTTTATATATGGGCGTGTTCGCTTTTATCAATTATGGATTTGATTGAGACCATTATTTACATACCTTGACATCAAACTTCAGCCATCGATCTCTCTTATTCTTTTATCACATTAGAGCTTGGCTATTCTTATATTCCCATATTTCATTTGACTTATTTGTCTCATCTCCATTGAAATCAGCACTTAAAGAGACCCATTTAGATTTGTCTCTTTTTTTGGTTGGGGGGGGGGGGGAAGAATTAATGCCTTTCACTTAGTCATTGCTGCAAATCATTACCTAGAGAAAGAAATTTGGATATGGTTGTTCCTCTGATCATTCTTTTTTTATTCCAAAGCATTTATGCCTCTCATTTCTCTCAATCTCCTGAAGCAGATTTATTGATTTCTATTGTACCAAACTGCTGATTGTCAAAAGCATTATAAGTACATCACCTATTTGATCATCTTACCATGAGTTATAACTTGAAATCTATCTAATTGTATGGAACCCATTAAATTAATTAAATACTTATTATTATGTAATATTATTATGCTGTGCATTTGTCTTTACTTTACGACATTTCGATGGAAGCATCATTATTATTATTTTACTAGTGTTTTGTTTCTGCCACTTAGAAAATGAAAATTTTTCTAATGTAGTCAGAGAATATATTTTTCCATGATACAGGATGCCGCTGTAGACACAATCCACTTTAGCTTTCTCAGTTGACCAAGCTATCATTTCTTTCTTTCTGATCTCTTTTAACTCAGAATGAAGGATACATGAGTTGTTTGTTTGCTTGTTTGTTTGTTCGTTTTTTTTGTTTTTTTGTTTTTTTTTTAAATCTGAGAAATTAACACTTATTAAGAATTCTATGAAGTCAATGAAACAAATATTTCAATGAAACAAATATTTATACTAAGTCAGGATAAAAGAGTTGTGTCTAATTTTTTGAAAATTGTTATCTTACTGTGTCTGATTGTGTTGTATCCATTGCCCCTATCCGTAGCTACACTTCTGAAATAGTCTTTTTTCATGATTGCGAATTTGCAATGGGTGCTTAATTTAGTAGATGGATACCTATTAAAAATATTTTCATGTATGTTGATTTTTCTCACTCAGTTGATATGTCAAAAAAAGAACCTCGCATATGCATATTTAATGTTTATTTTAATACAGCCAGTCCTAAGTCAGGTTAAAAGGGACGTGTTTTGGTAGTTTGATGGCAAGCATAAAAAACAGTCACTTCTTATGGACATGAATCTGAATTAACCAATCCCAACTATTTTGGGATTAAGGCTTGTTGAGTTGTTGAGTTGATATTTCAAAATCAGGTCTTTGTTTTATACACTTCAAATTTCTTTTAGTTGTAATTTATCCCAAAATAAAATGCTTTTATGTAGAATGAGAGGGTAGTTTATAGGAATTTATGTTCATATATTCTAGAACATTGATACAATACAGATTTTATAAGTTAAGCAGAAGGGAAATTAGGAAAGAATAAATTAGGACCTAACTTCTAGGGAAACTAATTAAGTGATAACTTCTAATGTAACAAAATCTTCTAAAATATATACATATTTACAGCTAATATTCTCCTAAAAACAATAAGGTTGACCAAATAGATTTGGAAACTTTTCAACACTCCCCCACTGTCAGTTTTCTCCTTAATAAAGTACTTGTCCACACCTGCATGTTTTGTTCTATCATGAAGGATTGGATTGTGAGCAATAGTCATTGCAGCTTTATTATCACAATATAATTTCATTGGTAGTGAATTAGTAATGTCTAATTCCTCCAACATTCTTTTAATCCACAATGCTTCACAAATTCCATGAGCAACAGCTCTAAACTCCGTCTTTGCACTACTCCTTGCCATTACATTTTGTTTTTTGATGCGCCATGCTACAAGGTTTCCTCTAACAAATCTGCAATAGCCAGAAGTGGATTTTTTATCCGTGACACTTCCAGCCCAATCTGTATTAGTGTATATTTCAACTTGTAAATTCCCACGGCCTCCAAATAATAAGCCTTTTCCTGGAGTCTCCTTTAAGTACTTTAGGATTTTGTAAACTGCATCAAAATACTCAGGTTTTAGTAAGTGTATAAATTGACTTACCACACTTGTTGCAAAAGTTATGTCAGGACTTATGTGAGAGAGAGGAAGGAGTTTCCCTACCAATCTTTGGTATTGTTCTCTATTGATTGCTTCTTCAGGTTTTGTTGGTTGGAGTCTAAGTTTGCTCTCTATAGGTGTTTCTGTTGCTTTACACCCTGGTAAACCTGTTTCTCTAAGTAAATCAAGAACATATTTTCATTGCAAACTCCATGCCAAGAAATACTTTAAGTTACCTAAGTCTTTGATCTCAAACTCCTTAGCAAGAATTTTCTTTAAACTCTCAAACTCATTTCTGTCATCACCAATCAAACTAAGCTTTGGGAGATTGTTTGAGTCCATACAATGATTTCTTCAACCTGCACACCTTGCCTTTGCCACATGTCCCTTCAAATCCTAGCAGTAGATCCATAAAAACTTCCTTCTCTAAGTCTCCATTTAAGAAGGCATTCTTCACATCTGATTGATATAAGGGCCAATTAGTGTGAACTGCGAGAAAGATTAGGACATGAATTGAGTTCATCTTGGCTACCGAACCAAATGTTTCCTGATAGTCAATCCTATATGTTTGACTAAACCCTTTCGTCACAAGTCTTGCTCTCTACCTTTCTATATTACCATCAGCCTTGAATTTGATTGTAAATACCCATTTACAGCCAACAGTCTTCTTTCCTTTTGGTAGATCACCAGTTTTCTAAGTGCCATTAGCAATTAGTGCATTCATCTCTTCTTAAACATCCAATCTCTATTTCGAGTGATCCAATGCTTCTTGAATAGTTCTTGGAATAAACAGATAAGAAACAGTTGATGTAAAGGCCTTGTGAGCATCTGAGAGTCTATGATAGGATAGATGGTTGGCAATAAGATGTGTGGTACAAGTTCTAACTTCTTTCCTAAGGGATATAGGCAGATCAAGATCAGTAAAATTATCAAAGGAAAGGGTAGGAGGAGAAGGGATACCTTGATTATGTGAGAGATCAACTTGAGGAGGTGATGAAGATTGGCTTACTCTGGATTTGAAGAATGATTTCTATTATTTTGATTATCTCTTCTTCAAGTATAAATATGAAGCTCAGATGAGGGAATATCTGATAGTATTTCTCTCCCTGTTTTGTACAGGTGCACTAGGATTTTTGTTATTTTCACTAAGTAAAAGTATTGTTTTCTGACCTTTTAAAGGAGTATGGCTGTCAATGTTAAGAAAAACATTAGGGAGGGATAGACGTTTGCCATAACTCGTCTTCACTTTTTTCTTCCCCCGCTAAAGATTGTTATGGCTAAAATAAGGTTGTTTTTCAATAAAGACAACATCCATAGTGATGTGAATTCTTTTGGTTATAAGGTTAAAACATTTGTAACCTCTCTTGTTAGGGGCATATCCAAGGAAAACACATTTTTCTGCTATAGGGTCAAGTTTGGATTGAAGAGGGGTCGGTATATGAAACAAAACAGTGAACCCAAAACTTTTAGTTGTAAATCTGATATTATCCAACAAGTTGGGAAAATCTCTTTTAGGCAGGCTAAAGGTGCGATGTATTTTAAAACACGAGTAGGCATACTATTAATAAGATAGCATGCATTTAAAATAGCATCATGCCATAAATATTTAGGAACATGCATAGAAATTATGATGGCTTGAGCAACCTCCAATAAGTGGCAATTTTTTCTCTTGGCAATGCCATTTTGTTGTGTGGTGTCATGATAAGTGGATTGATGTTGAACACTTTTTTTTGAAAAGAAACATTCGTAAACATTTTTTAAAGTATTTAGTATCATTATCGGTTCTAAGAATACTGATTTTTGTTTGGAATTGATTTTCAACCATATTATAAAATGCCTTGAATCTTTGTTCAACTTCAGATTTGTCACTTATCAAATGCACCCAACACAATCGAGTATAATCGTCAATAAACGTAACAAACCATTTTTTTTCTTGATGCAGTTGTGATTTTTGAAGGATCCCAAACATTACTATGTATTAAATAAAATGGTTTTGAAGCACGATAAATGTTAGATTGATAAGTGTTCCAATGACTTTTGGATAAATGACAAGCATCATAATGAAGAGAGTTACAATCCAAAGTTTTAAATAAGCTGGGAAACAAATAGTTTAATGAGGGAAAACTAAGATGTCCTAGTCTAAAATGCCAAAGCATTATTTGTTCACGTATAGAAATTGAACTAATACTACTCAAGCCCTGAGCTTGTTTATTGTTGAATAGTGTCTCATCAAAATAATAGAGTCCATCAACCATCCTAGCACTACCAATCATCCTCCTTGAGAGTTGGTCCTGAAATTTACAATGAGAATCGAAGAATATGACATGAAAATTTGAATCACATGAGAGTTTACTAAGGGATAGCGGGTTATAAGCAAGTTTAGGGACATAAAGGATAGATTTTAGTTCTATTTTCTTAAAAATTTGGACAGAACCTGTTCCAGCAATAAATGAAAAATTTCCATCTGCAATTCTAACCTTTTTATTACTAGGATAAAGGTAATTAGATTGAAACAATTTTGATGTACTAGTCATATGATCGGATGTGCCAGAATCAATAATCTATGGGGCAAGAATTAAGCCACTAGAGTAGGCACTAGGAATATCACCTGTTTGGGCCAAGGAACCAATAGAAAGACTGGATGTAGGAGTGGATTTCAACAACTGAAGAAGGTGATCCGCTTGCTCAGCACTTAGGAAATTAGCCTTGGCTTCATTGGCTTTAGGTCCTGTAGAGTTGCTGCCGGAGGTTCCAGATTTGCTGCTCTTCTAGTTTGCCGACTTTCTATGAAGTTTCCAGCATGTTTCTCGAGTGTGGTGTGGCTAATTACAGTGATCACACCATATTCAAGGCTTATCTCCAATCCTCCGTTGGTTAGAGTTAAGTTCCGCCACATAAAAACATTGGCAGCGGTCACATTTGTGTTAGCAGCACCTAAGGAAGAACTCTCCACAGTTTCATCCTCGCTTTTTTTTATCATGACATTTGGACGACAATCTTCTCATCGCACTTCATAAAGTACCTCACCGAGTGGTGGTAGCGACTTTCTCCGTAAAATCTTTCCGCTAACTTCATCAAATATGTCATTAAGTCCAGCCAAGAATTTAAAAATCTTGGTATTCTCCACCATCTTCTTATTGTGATTGCAGTCATCAGAATTTTTCCATTCATAATCATTGAATAAATCTAATTCTTGCCATAGTCCCTTAAGAGTCTTGAAATACCTTGTCAGGCTGCCTTCTCCTCGATGAGTATTGCTGATTTTCTGCTGTTGTTCATAGATCTGAGAATAATTTGGAAGGTTAGAATACATTTGACTCACATTATCCCAGAGTTCCTGTGTAGTAGAATAGCACATGTAATTTGCTCTAATGTCTTCATCCATAGCATTCACAAGCCACGCCATTACCATAGAGTTCTTGGCATCCCACACAGCATGGAGTGGTTCTGTCTTCTCTAGCTCCTTGGTTTCACCGGTCAAATACCCTATCTTCCCTCTTCCTCAAATATACATTCTGACTGATTGTGACCACCACGGGAAGTTAGCCTTGTTCAGTCGAGTGTTGGTGATTTGGACAGAGTATGGTTGAAAATTGACTAGTTTTTGGTTCAAGTTTGGTTTCGGATTTGCTTTTGCTTGAAGCATCAGCCATGGTGAAAGATTTACAGCAACAAAGGAGAAAGGCAGAGATGAAAGGGAAAGAAAATCAAAAAATTTTGGTCAGATCAGAGCAGCCAAAAGGAAAAACTTATGGTTTTAGATGAAAAACAAAACCTTGGTATGGTACCATATAGAATGATAGAGCAGTTTGTAGGCATTAACTTGCATATATTCTATAACATTTACATAATACAGATTTTATAAGTAACAGCAGAAGGGAAATTAGGAGCTAACTTCTAGGGAAACTAAAGTGCTAACTTCTTAGGTTACAAAATCTCCTAAAATATACACACATTTACAGGTTATATTCTCCTAAAAACAACAAGGTGGACCAAACAGATTTGGAAACTTTTCAACATTTTAGTTGTAAGTTCATGTAATATGCATGCCTCACACTCATGTGCCTTGCATCTCTCTAGGTAGCTTGCAATGTTTGCACCTTATGTTGAGGCTGTTGGAAATCAGTGCTTTTCGCATGAACGTTTTTCGCATCTTTTCATAGTTTGTTGTGCTATTCTATCATTTTTCCTTTCATTGCTGTTGGTTTAGGATAATTATTTTGAGGAAGCTTTGAAGATGAGAAATCTTCTTGAAGAATTCCATCGTGACCATGGCATTCGTCCTCCTTCCATTCTTGGTGTGAGGGAACATGTTTTTACTGGAAGGTTTGGATTCATTTATTTTCTTGTCTGCCTACTTGTATGCTTCCTTTTTTATGTGGAATTGATATTTACATCATATATTACATGGAATTGATGTATACATATATGTTTAATGGAGTTTTAATCTGATTTATGTAGTGTCTCGTCTTTAGCTTCTTTCATGTCGAATCAAGAGGGTAGCTTTGTAACGCTTGGTCAGCGTGTTTTGGCGAATCCTTTGAAGTAAGTTCACGTTTATTGTGTAATTGACTTGGCAGGATCTTTGTAATTGGGGCTTAGATACTAAAATAATTTTTCAGGGTCCGCATGCATTACGGTCATCCAGACGTATTTGATAGAGTTTTCCACATAACTCGGGGTGGTATCAGCAAGGCGTCTCGTGTAATCAACATCAGTGAAGATATTTTTTCAGGTACGAATGGGATGGTGATCTTTAGTTAGTTTTCTCAATGCTGATAGAATACCAAAGCAAACATGTTTCAAGCTGTGGCTTTGTATGCTAGTTTAAAGATAGGGCTTTAGAAGGGTTTTTAAGGAAAGTAAGAACCTACGTGGTAATTGATTGTTTACTTGCCAACTCTTTGAATACAAACTAAAATTAGGTTGAATGCATGGTTCAAAGTCATGGTCGCGGTCACTATATCGGCCCAAAAAATTTTGATGCAGTCGCGGCGTCGTAGCACCGTATCAGGCGATACACGACTTTTAGCATTTTTTAACTTAAAAAACTTTAAAAAAAATAATGAAAAAATTCTAAAAATTCTAAATAATGAAATTAATGTATTACATAACCAAATATATTATCTATTGTATTAAACCTTAGATAAACTACTTATAACATGCGAACGAATTAATTTTGTGCCTTTCTCCATTATTGATAAACCATAAATGGTTAATATAATCCACATACACATACAAGTTAATCCAAATTCACATGAAAAAGACAAATTGCTACATAACATCGTTGAGTATTTTGCCTTCGACGCATTCCAAACCTCAAAATAAACTATTATTTTTAATTTATAATGTAGATAAACTAATATTTTTTATTTTCCTTATAATAATTATTTGAAAAACATTAATAAGAGTAGTTATATAATTAAAGATATTAATGCTATATTCTTAGATATATACGTGTGGAGTATAAATTTTTTTCTCAATATACTCAAATATTTATAATAATATGTTGGATGTATTTACATATTTTTCATTATTTAATTATTCATTCTAATTATTTTTCAAAACTAATAACAATAAAATATTATATATTAAAATTGGACTAATCTTAATTGCATATATATTATAAGTAAATATTATTTGGTACTTCTTAGAATATATGTAAGTAAATTATTATTTTTTTGCAACTAAACTCCAACATATATAGCAATTATTTTTTATCTTTATTGTTCTCGTGTATTTGGCAAAAAATAATATTATTGTGAGATTAATTTTGTTTTGGCTAAAAATTTGTATTTAAAATTAGGGTAAAGAAGAGGGATTACCAAAGAATTAAAAAAATTTTTTTGATACATTACGTTAATTTTCTTGGAATTGAATTAGGTATTTCCTTAATTTTTGGGTTGCACTCTATAATATTTTTGCAAATTAGCATAAATTTGTATGACATTATTTTTTAAAAATTATTTTCTAGTATATATGCCTGCTCATTATTGGATATATCTATTTTATCTTGAAGAGGAAACTTCTTCTAGTATGCTTTGTTTGGTTGCTGGGGCCCAGCAGTGAAACCATAATAAAGGGAAAAGAATGAAAACATTGAAAAGTAAAAAGGCCCAATCAATTCCTCCCAAAAAAAGGCCCAATGAAAAAAAAAAAGAAAACAGTAAAATAATGTCACTGTATGAAAAGTAAAATGTACTTAGAGTCCTATAGACGGAGACGAAGAGAAAAGCCTTGACGAAGACGAAGAATAACGAAGACTGACGAAGAGGGGAGCCCCGACAAAGAGAGACGGACCAACGATGCTCCGGCGACTATCGGCAAGGATCAACGTGGCAAGCCGGTTTTGTTTTATGTATTTAGAATTTTTGGTTCAGATCTTCAGCTGTATTCTCCCCTTTTATATTCATTGGACCCTTCTATTTATATCTCTCTTTGATTTGGGTCAACCTTCTCAGAAAGATTTCCATACTTAATCAAGGAGGTTTCTTTTTTCCGAGACTTAGCATTTATCTCACTCACCAGCTCCTTTTGACTAAGATGTCGTCGATATCTTGAGATATCTTAGCCACTAGAAGGTATTCCGATGATATCTCGGGATATATTGACTATAAAAAGTGTTCTAGCAACTCTTTTTTGATTCGGCCTTAGATCTCGGCGCTGCCAGTGACGAAACCGATCCGAGATGTTGAGATCTCAATTGTTGCGGACGAGATTTTGAACCCTGGTTGTATTGATAATTGAGAGTTTAAATCGAGGTGGGTTGGGTGGATATGTTTCGTCTCTTGGTCACCCATTGGTGCTTATTCCCCTTCAAATGGGTAGTTATGCTAATAAAGTTTGGTGCAACATACTCCCGATGGATGTAGCTTATATCCTACTTGATCGCCCATGGTTGTATGACATGGATGTCGTTCTTCATTGTTGCACTAATACCTATATCTTTCCACCCGAAAAAGACTGCAACTGAACTCTATTAAGCTGCTAAACCAGGAGCCCTAGGGCCCACCAAAATTGGCTTCTTTACGTAAGGGTGGATCATTTACCCTGTCCCTAAAGCTCCACTTCATCCAATTATTGAATCAGAAATGAGTTCGTGGAAGTGGAAACAATATGTGAGTTTTTGTTAATTCTAGCAATTCAGAATGTGTTTCATGTCTAGTCGAAGATCTTTGTCACCCATGACAAAGACATTGCCCATTTGCATGGGCAGTTTTACGATGTGAGTCCTTTTGAACTTCTCGAGGCCTTCCTCTAACAAGAGAGATCCAGCACGCCTAACTTTTGCATTATTAATAGGGTGTGCTATCATCACGTTGCATAGCTCATTCATTGAGGTTCTATTCATGATAGCCTTTGTCCTTGCATGTTGGTGTATGTTAATTCATGTACCTAGTGTATCTAGTATTTATTGTATATGTATATTGAATGTGTATAAATACCAAGTAGCGACAACTCATTTGGATGTGTCAAGCCTTTTAGTAAATCCGCTCTAGTTTACGTGATATCAGTGTCAATTTTTGTGTGTATGAAGAAACCTTAGCTGTACATGTGTTGAAGGATCAAAAAACCCAGGAGTTTCTCTTTCGTTTATGTTCGTCGGAACTCATTGGTGCAAAGAAGTCTTTGCTATCGTCATTGATGATCGTTGGTGTGTCATTGTTTAGTGCTTGTTTTGACCAAAGTCGCATCTCGAAAGAGTCGTCGGAGGCTAGCGATCACCACTGAAGGAAGTCCGTCGCCGAAAAGTTCCTTACGTGCCGTCATGCGGCACCAAGCCCTCTGCGCGTGGGACTTACGCGCCGCCTATCAAGCCACGCGTGCAAGTGCATGAAACAACCAATCGGCCTTTGGTCTTCTTCTAGCCTTCTCATCTCCTTCTAGCGACTCTTTTAGTCCCTTTCAATCAACTTGATTCAACACTATTCACAGCTTCTTCTCTATTTCTAGTGCACGTTCACAACTTTCCTTTCAGCTGAGTACTGTTTGGTTGATTTTCTCAGTCAGCTGGCATAGGCTGGTTGTTTAGAAGTCTATAGTTGTCCTTCGCCCGTTTAACTTCTGTTTTCACTCATCCAGTTTCTTCAAATTTTCAAGAATAAGTTTAGTATTGAAGTTGATTGTGAAAAACGTTCCCCTTCTCCTTCTCTAGTGTTAGTATTCTATGTTCCTTTCTTTGCATTGTGAATCATGCCAATTGGGAAAGCATCATTGTGTACCTTTTGCTTCCCAAGTTAATAAAAGGTCATTGAGTCCTTTTTCGTTAGTTCGTTCGAATGTTGTGGTCCTAGTCGGTTACTTCAAAATTAGGGTTTTGGTATTGTCATTTTTGTGGACAATTTCTCAAGAATTACATAGATTTATTTGATGAAAAATCATTTCAAATTGTTTTTCGTTTTTCAAACTTTCTATGCTGAAATTAAAACCAGTTTGATGAACTTGTGCAAATTCTTCATGTGATAATGCCAAAGAAAGTTTTTTTAAACGATTTGTTGATTTCATGACTTCATCTGGTATGCTCCATTAGTCTTGTTATTCCAGTACACCACGACAAAATGGGGTTGCTGAACGAAAGAATTTGCATTTTATTGAAAAAGCTTAGTGTCTACTTTTTCAAATGAATGTTCTCAAAATCTTTTGAAGTGCTGTTGTTTTAATTGCCTGTTATTTAATCAATTACATGCCCTCTTCTGTTTTCAAATGATTAACCCCTCATTCTTTGTTGTTCCCTAACAAACCTTTGTTTTCTCTTCCACCTCGGATTTTTGGGTGCATTTCATTTGCCCATTAACTTGCTTCTGGTATTGATAAATTGGATGTCTGTGCTTATAAGTGCATCTTTTGGGGTATTCTAGGTTACAAAAAGGGTACCGTTGTTATAATCCTTCTCTTAACTGATTCTTTATTTGTGCGAATGTCACTTTTATGTGTGTATATTTATTATGTGTGTATATTGAATGTGTACAAATATCAAATAGTGATAACTCATTTGGGTATGTCAAGCTTTTCAGTAAATCCTCTCTTGTTTACATTGCACCATGCGAGCTCTATTAACTCGTCATTAAGATGGCTTATGTCGAATGTGCATCAATAGTCGAGCCATTAATAAAATCACGGTCAAGTTTTGATTCTCGATTCCTCATTTCGAAGACATGCTTGATTTTCTAGTCGGTTCCCTCTGGTTCGCCATGTTAGATTCATCTAGTAGATAATTAGGTTCGCATACGCCCTAGTGATGAGTGGAATGTAAGACCACAGTTGACCTATATGAGTTGCTCGTTATGCCATTTGGTTTTATCCAACCCCCTTATACTTTCATGCATATTGTGACTCAAGTACTTAGGCCTTTCATTGGCAAGTTTTTTGTCGTCTATTTTGGTAACGTACTCATTTGGAGTGGAACATAACAGAACACCTCAATCATTCCCAACAAATTTTCGAAGTTTGACGAGCAAAACAGCCATGCATTAACCTCAATAAGTGCTCATTCATTCAATCTCAGGTCTCATTTTTGGGTTTCATCTTTATATGGTGATGTTTTGTGTGTATTTGGATTGTAATTGATGTTGACTTTTTAATTCTTAAAAATTTATATATGTTACTATATTTGTTAAAAAAAATCTAATTATTGGTGAAATTGCGCAAATATGGAAGGAGTGAATTCAATACAATGTTTCTACTTATAGAATTTTCTGTTCAGATCCTTTGTTTGCCATAGGCCATAGATGCATTCAAATATCTGACATCACAATTTTTGGTTGAATGCTTGTGGTGAAAGGGCGGAGGGAAGTGTGTTCTGTTAGGTTAGGTTGGCATATGTAATTGTGTCAGGCTTTTCTTTTTATTATTGTTGTTAATGTAAAGGGCAGTAACAGTGACTGGGATTTGGCTTGCACAGTCTTATATATTTTGTGGCTATATTGTTTCAAATCTGTGACGCCCGGGTCATAATGGAGCCTTACAGAAATGCCAAGGCCTATCGTCAATAGACTAGTATAATGCTTCTGCTAATACAAGGTTTGTGAGGCTTACCCAAAAAAATAAATAAATAAAAATAAAAAATAAAAAAAAATAAATGGTTTGTGGGGAGTCAAATATGTGCAGCCTTGCTGATGTGGCAAGCAAATGATTCTCCTCGTGTGCATAGAGGCTTTTTCATCATTTTGAACCCATGACATATTGGACACAACGTAGGAATCTTACCAAGGCCAAAATTGGGATTTGGTCAATGTAATGCTAACAGGAATAGACTATGTTCGCAAGCCATTTGTTCGGCTGGGTTGTCTGCACAGGGTTAGCTTGATCAATGGGATTATGACAGAGCCTGCACAAATTTGTGTCCCTTGACATATTGTGTAGCAAAATTGAGATAAGGTCCTTCAGCCCAAATTTAGAAGCATTTAGATGACAAGGGATCTGGTGTTCCCTTTTAAGCCTTTTGCTGATGACTAGCTGTTATTCTTGATCTCCTTTGTATTGTGGCAAGTTCGTGTAAGTTTTGCAGTTATTAAGTGTGGAAATATAGGAGAATTAGGAAATTAAATCTGTAAATATTCCTTCAGTGATTGTAGCATCCATCATAGGGAAACTTACCAGTTCTTTGTAATATTCCCTCAGTAATTCTAGGATTCATCATAGGGAAATTTACCATGTATAGATTGTGGAGTAGGCTATAAATAGGAGGATCTCTGTAAAGTTTTTATTCATTTAGAAATCAAAGAAGTCATTTTATTTCTTATTGTCTTCATTAAGACTACACTAGGAGCCATTACATTGCTTCTAGAATAAATCTATTCAATTTCTTAAGTTTACTGTTCTTGCATTATCTTCACCCACGCACATCTGTTTTTACTAATCATATCAGCAACAAATTTTGGGGTCGTATAACTTGATCCACCCCACCCCCAGCTCCCCTTCCCCCTCTTCCAAAAAAAGGAAAAAAGAAATCTTGAAGATAATTTATTTTATTTACTGTTTTTAATGCAGGGTTCAATTCGACTTTGCGCCAGGGAAATATTACTCACCACGAATACATTCAGGTAAGATTGGTGTTGTTTAGTTTCAAAATGTGTTGGGGTCAAAAGTATTCTTATTGAGATTTATACAGGTTGGAAAGGGACGAGATGTTGGCCTGAATCAGATTGCATTATTTGAAGGGAAGGTTGCCGGTGGTAATGGTGAACAAGTTCTTAGCAGGGATGTTTACAGGCTTGGGCAGCTTTTTGACTTCTTCCGAATGATGTCATTCTACTTTACAACTGTTGGATACTATTTCTGCACTATGGTACGCTATCTGCAGTCTTGAAGTTTTGATCATTATGTTACTGTACATCTCTTTCAATGATAGTATTTGAATCTGTTTCTGGAAGTTTGTATTTAGGTGAAGCCTAGAAGCTGGCTTGGAATGTTTTAAGGAGAACATTAATAGTTTATTGGTTTATTACTTTGTTTTGTTGTAAAGTATCTGCAAAATAAATAAGAAATTAAAAAAATAAATAAATAAACAGAGAAGTTCAGGGGTGAAGTTTCAGTGGCAGACTGAGTTTATATTTAGGTGAAGCCTAGAAGCTGGCTAGGAATGTTTTAAGGAGAACATTAATAGTTTATTGGTTTATTACTTTGTTGTAAAGTATCGGCAAAATAAATAAGCAATTAAAAAAATAAATAAATAAACAGAGAAGTTCAGGGGTGAAGTTTCAGTGGCAGACTGCTTAGAATATCAGGGTAATAGACTGGTCTGGAATGTCACAATTTGTAGGAAGCTGTTTGATTGGGAATTGGAAAGGTACGCTTCGTTTTTTAAGTTGTTACAGACCACGAAGATTGGGAGGGGGATGATGGGGTAAAATGGGCTCTTTCTAAGTTGGGGGATTTGACGTGTTTGTTTTGTTGGGGAGAAGGGAGGTGGAGTTCCTGTGGGAGAAAATTTGGAGGGAAGGGGTGACACTAAATGGCTTTGCTTTTGTTTGGTGTTGTGGTTAGATGAAGATGCTTACCATAGACAATCTTCGGCTAGAGGGATGTTTTAGTCAAGAGGTGTTGTCTGTGCAAAGATTGGGGTGTATCCATCGATCTCATTTATGTATATTGTTTGTGGACTAGAGTTTTGTGAGACTTGCTATTTTCCAGTTTCAGTGTACAATGGGTGTTTCCAAAGAATATCAAGCATTTGTGAAGCTACTAGTGGTGTTATAAATTGAGCTTGTGGATGTCTTGACGAGGGGTTCCTTTTTGTTTATTTTGGCTGATTGAAAGGAGAGAAACAGAAAAATGTTCAAGGCAATTGAGGTGCCTTTACATAGATTGAGAAGTTTTTACTTTTGTCTACCGGTTGGCAGGGGGTATAGAGCCAGATTTGAATTCTTACTTTTACTTTTGCTGATAATATGATTATTTTGTCTCTGGAGGTGTTTTTGTGTTCCCAATTGGCATTTCTTTAATGCCTTCTTTTCTTTAGTTACATTTTTATTTATCAAATAAATAAATAAAGATAGAAAGAGGAGAAATTGTTGGGAAGGGAAAGCATTTTATGGCATAAAGGTTCTTGTAAATTTATTTTCCTGATGTTGGTTATGCATTGCATTCAACATTAAAATTAACTTGTTTTGTTTAGGGTCCACCACTTGCTGTGTTTTTTGTGTCATTCTACTCCCTATGAAGTTCTCTTCCGCGCCAGTGTTTGCGTGTGGTTATTATTGTTTTACCCAACCTGTAGATTGTCATCTAACTGATGAAAAGGATACTCATAAGAAATACTATTGAGAGTTTGGTATACATTTTTGTGCCCAGTCACTGGCACCTTAAGTTTTGGGCGAATCATTTGCTGGACATGGTCCATAGGCATTCATCAAGTTTCTAATATATGTCCTTATCATTTTGCGTTAGTTATGGATAAAATTGACTAGATATATAAGATGTGTTTTACGATGTGTGTTGTTTGTTAGTGATATAGTTTAGTGGACGAAACAAAAGGTGCAGTAAATGCAGTAAATTATAAGTTAAAATTGTGTAGAGAAGTGTTAGAATTATGAAATTTTAAGATAAATAGGACTGGACGTACAGGAGGTTAATTTATTAGCCGAACCAGTCAAACAAAACCAAACCAGACCTATTGCTTTGGTTTCATGAATCAATTATTTGGTGGTGGTTTGAAAAGATAGATGAGAATACTAAGGCAGATATGTGGCAAAGCAAGAAAAGATAGTATTAAGAATGAGTGGGTTTCTGAGATGGTATAGGCAACACAAATTTACGATAAACTAAGGGAAAATTGATTATGTTGGTTTAGTCATTTCACTGAGACGGGTGGATGTACCAATTAGGAGAAGTGACATTATCCAAATCTTGGCTAATGCAAGTGGTGGCTAGGTAGATCAAAACTAATGTGAGTAGAAATAATAAAGAAAGACATAACTCAATGTAATTTAATGGTGGAAATGGCCCTTAACCGAGTGGAATAGGAGAAGAAAATATACATGTAGCCGACCCATTTAGTTGAGAGGAGGTTGAGTTGTGTTTGGTACACTTTCTACTTGATGTGTGCTCATGCATATTGATTTCTGTTCGTGTTAGTCCTGTCTCAAAATATTAGAGAGGGCTGCATCTGACCGGTGGTTTGGGGGTCCATGTGCATTATTGGGCCATTTCTCTTGTAACTTAAGTTTTCAGGGCCTTAAACATCAGTAACAATTTAAATGCTCTCTATCAGCATCAAATTGGTAGATGAGTCCGTGTTTCTTGTTATGGTTGCTTGAACAGTTGCTGAATCGCTAACAGACTTTTTCTAACTTTTATGCAGTTGACTGTGCTGACTGTGTACTTCTTCCTTTATGGGAAGGCATATTTGGTAAGTTCATCAATTTCTATATAATCTGGCAACCATTTGGTAGTTGCAGAATATTAGCCCTTATCTTTAATTGTCGTCTTCTCATTACTTCCCACCCTCCTGGTTTGATTTTGACGTGTTCTGGTTGCAGGCATTATCTGGAGTTGGGGAAATGATACAAGAAAGAGCTGATGTTCTTCAAAATACTGCTCTAAGCGCTGCCTTAAATGCACAATTTCTCTTTCAAATTGGTGTTTTCACTGCTGTGCCAATGATATTGAGTTTCATCCTGGAACAAGGATTTCTGAGGGTATAATTTTTTAAGTTGTCACCAACGTTGCATACATATTGCGTGCAAAAATTTCATCTGCAATTGAGCTTTAAGATTGGGAGTGTCCTTGGTTATGGGTGAACTATCATTTTCCAGTTTATGGTTTGTACAGAGGAAATTTCTGTTTATTCAAATGTATTTAATCAAATAGCAATCTCTATAGCATTTAAAATTTTTTTTCACCTCTTATCATAAATAGTATTTTTGTTGTACAGTACATGATTTATTTTGAATTGGAAACTGAATACTTCGTTATTGTGGTATTATCTTGTTTGATGTTTTTTTCCCTCTTCTGGGAAAATTAAAGTAGTTTCCGATATGCTTATATGTAAATTGAAAAACAAATTGGCACCTTTCAATCTTTCTTTTATTTATTTATTTATTTTTTTCAAAAGACGTTTTTTTTGCAGTGTTATAATAATATGAAAGAGTTGGGTATTGTTTTTATTGCAAAGATTGAACCTGGACAGAAGATGATGAAATAGGCATGACTTATTTATATACCAAAAGGATCAGGTAAGGCTTAGTTTAGTTGAAAGCCATTTGGGTCCACCCTAGGGGATGAAATGCAGTTGATAAAATCCTGGGAAAAGGGTAGAAGGAGAGCTTACAGAAAAATGAACACAAATTATGTGCTACATGTTAAAAGAAAATGAACATAGAGGAAAAACTAGTTGAACTTGTAAAGCTGCCTGAACTATTTTTAATCTTCATAAAAGTAATATTCAGTTATGCTCCTAGTCCTTATGATCAATTGGGGGTAGAGGTTCACTGATTGTCTTTTCTAATTGTTGTCAAGGGAAACAAGTGTGAAAGATTTTGTGCTCGGAATGTTTAATGCTCATAAAATTACTTCTATGGATTAAAATATTTGAAATGCTGCTTGGATTGCCTGTCTCTTTACTTTATTTCCATGTTTCGTTATTCATCTCTAGATTTTCTATTTTTGAGCAAAATCAGAATTTTGAATGCCACACTCTTGCGTTTTTTTTTTTTTTTTTTTTTGGATTCCTGCCACAGGCTGTTGTTAGTTTTGTCACCATGCAGCTTCAACTCTGTACTGTCTTCTTCACATTCTCCCTGGGCACAAGAACACATTATTTTGGTCGGACTATTCTTCATGGTGGTGCAAGGGTTGGTCCATAGACTCTCTATACTCTATTCCTGCCGATTATTCTTCCACCTTGCGCAATTATGATTAATGCTATTGTGTTAACAGTATCAAGCAACTGGTAGGGGGTTTGTGGTGCGCCATATCAGATTTGCAGAAAATTACAGGCTTTACTCTCGCAGTCATTTTGTTAAAGGGTCTCTCTGCCCCCCCTCCTCTCTGTCTGTCTATTTGTGTGCGTGTTCGAAGAAGTTATTTATTTTGTTGTCTTAATGTCTTCAGATTGGAAATTGTACTCTTGCTCATAGTATACCTTGCATATGGATATAATGAAGGCGGGGCACTCTCCTACATCCTTCTTAGTGTTAGCAGTTGGTTCATGGCTCTCTCTTGGATTTATGCTCCCTACTTGTTTAATCCTTCTGGTTTTGAGTGGCAAAAGTAAGGGTTCCTTTTTTGTAGATAAGAATTTTAATTAATTCATATTTTTTTCAACTATTACTATTATTATTTGATGAGTAATATTCTTCTCAACTAATGTAGTGCCTTTTTTTTTTTTTGGTCTTTTGTAGGACAGTGGAGGACTTCAGAGATTGGACAAATTGGCTTCTTTACAGGGGTGGAATTGGAGTTAAGGGCAAAGAAAGCTGGGAAGCTTGGTGGGATGAAGAATTGGTATTACTACTGCCTAAATTTTTTGTTTAATATAATTTTCAAATTTCTTTTCTTGTTTGCTATTCTCGTATGCTCTATTGCTATATAACTAGAGCTGGCAAGTGAGCGGATTTGGCAAGTTTGGATTAGGTCATAATGGGTTGTGATTAAACAGGTTGAATCCAATTATACTCATTTAATAACAGATTATTATTGGACAGATTTGATACAGATTATATCTAACCCGGGAACCCAGATTTAAAATTTTAATTATTTTTTGTGAATTTTAAGTATATTTTTTTGGCATTTTTCAATACATTTATAATTTGATTTACATGGATACGAATCTATAACAACTGACAGATTGGGAATCAGAAGTGTGTAGAATTTTTCTATAGCCATTATTACTCTTGAAGCAGGCGTGATGTTTCCTCCTATCACCTAAAGAAATGTTAGGAAAACATAGATTTGGGGGACCAACTGTGTTACTCAGACTCGCCACTTTGGGTAGGAGTACCCGTGTCGACGCAACACGAGTCTAGTGCTAGTGCGAGATTTGCGTCCAATGCTAAGTTTGTGTATCGGAATCGGCTGGGCTTCGCTTGGAATGAGTTGGTTTTCTATTCTGCCGTTGTTGAGTAGAGAAAACCTTGGAAGATGTTCAATTTCAAATGGGGAAGATGATTTATTGATGTTTTAATTTAAAACGCATTGATTATATAGACATTAAATTGGTTTCAACCTTTTGTCTTCTTACATACAAGTCACATAACCCAGATAAGAAAATTTTATTATATTGACATGACTTTTTTTCTTTCATTTATGTATTAAATATAGAAAGACAGTCACCAAGACTTTTGCTCTTCTAAGTACTAAATATACAGAGAGTCAGTAGATTGGACCAAACTATTCTAATAAATGATTATAATTGTTTTAATAATTTTTTTTTTAAATTCATCTAAATTTCATGTAGCCACATTTATGGTTCATATATAATACATACAATTTGTATAAATGATTTAATAATTTTGATAAAGAAGGTATCCTTATTTTTAAAAAATAAAAACAATCTATCAAATAACAAAAGAGTAAAAATAATTTATTTACTTTCTCTTTCATTTATTATGTAAAAATTAATTTTTTATTTATATCAATGAGAAAATAATTTATTTATCTCTACTTAGATACACAATAATCTTAGTTGTATTTTCTTAAACTCTTATGTTTTTACATATGCATGAAGATGTAATTTTTTTTTTTTTTGTGTCGTATCCCCCTACCTGTATTCACAATTTGGTCACTTTTTTAGCCGAGTCCCCGTATCCTAAAGTATAGATGTTAAACGAATTTGACATCCGGATACATACCCAAGTCCGACACCCACAGCCGAGTCCGAGTAACATAGGGGACCAAGTGATGGCTCTACCTCCCTTGTTTGCTTGCTTCTTGCCTTGCTCTGAGTGAGCATATATGTATATATATGCATATATATTGATCATATAAGAAATATAGTATTGACTAAAAAAAATTCTAACACAAAAGAGGTCAAAAATTAAAAAAAAATAAAAATAAAAACTAAATATTAAGATGCCAAACGTAATGGGTGGTTTGGGAATATAGTTGGAAAGCTACTTTTTTGAATACTTCTTTTTTTTTTTTTTTATTTTGCCGCTTGGTGCTTGACTTATTCTGTATTTTTTTTTTAGCACAAATAACATTTTTATTCTTTTTTTTTTTAGTTTTTAGTTATTTATAAATTAAAAATATTGATTAATATTATTAAATTAATAATAAAAGCAATAAATTAGTTTTAAAAAAAATTAAAAAGTAATTAAAAAAAAAAAAAACTCCTAAATAAAATGCAGCAAACCAGTATCCAATCCATGAGTTCGGTAAAATATCTCAATATTAATTGAAACCAGTATCCAATCCATGAGTTTGGTAAAATATCTCAATATTAATTGAGTGTTTAACAGGCTATATCATTAGCCTATTTAAACCGGCTAACTAAGTACATATTGTCTTATCCATCCAATTATGTCCGTTAATGATTTTAATGGGGTTCAAACCCATTTAATTTGAGTTTAATTGGGTGGGTTCACAGACTTGGGTTGTAATTGCCATCTCTATATGTATATATATAACATCTTTTTTTTTTCCTATTGCAAATATTGTATTTATTAATTTGTTTTTGAGAGTTCTAATGATTGTTTCTTGTGGTTTCTATGTAAAATGTTTAAGAACACAACATGAAGCAATTAGTCCTAAGAAACTATTCTGGTCCATACTTTGTTAGATATGATTTTCCTATTACCCATCATTCTCAGTTTTTTTTATCTTGTTTCAGGCTCTCACATGTTCTGTTGTTATATAGCGTTGTTTGTTCCTGTTGTGCAACCTTGTTATTAATTTGTCTTCCGAGTTTGTTATGATTATCTCCAGTAGTTTTTATATGAAATCTTTAAGAGCATAATATGGAGAGATGATTTTAGATACTATTCTATTTCATATTTTGTTCGATAATTTTTGTATTACCTTTCATATTTCCTGTTGCCCATATAGTTTTATCCTTTGCAAACATATGTTTTTATGTCAAAGACTTGGATGGGACTAAATGACATATGTTAATAGGGTTCTCCACTTGTGTATTTATACGAATAACAATAGTAATACTATAGTACCCCTATACTTACAGCATAATTACAATAAATATTAGCACAATAATATCCCTCTCAAACAAGAACATACAAATCGTATGTTCCAAACTTAGTGTGAATGAACTGCACTTTCGATCCTCCCAATGTTTTAATGAGTCAACTCCCAGTGTTTTGATAAATAAGTCAACTCCCAATGCTTTAGTGAATAAGTTGGCCAGCTAGCCTTCAGATTTCTCATGATCTATCTTAATAACGTTCAGTTGGATCTTGTCCTGAACAAAGTGATAAGTCCTCTTATGAAATGCTGGGTTAAAGGCATATAAAATAAATTTCTTTGATTTTACATCATTCATATTTTTTTTCAAGTTTTGATTTAAATATTGTTGATGTACATTCATTAATTGAAAGACAAATTACTTGTAAACAAAATCAATTCATGGAATAAATTACTTATTAAGAAATTAATGAAAGAAATTTGGTAGTTTTGATTCTCATTCCATAGAACACATTGATGATTGATTGACATTGCTTTCTGTTTATTGTTAATCCTTTTTAGATTCTTCTTTTATTGTTGATGTTACATATTCCTCCTGCATCTTGTCTCCGCAGGCACATATTCATACATTTTCAGGGAGGATAATGGAGACTATTTTGAGCATCAGATTTTTCATTTTCCAATATGGCATTGTCTACAAGCTTAATGTACAAGGAAATAATACATCATTAACGGTAACAACTTTCTTCATGGGATAGGAAGAATTTTACTTTAATTCTATGTTGTTATGTTCAATTCATGTTTCGTGTTCTTGGTAGTTAAGTCTGAGCTCCATGTCCATATGTCCATTTTTCTTAGACTCAAAGCTAAGACATAAGTTGTGGAATGCAATCAACTTTCTAAGATAGAATAGAGTTATTACGAGATTTTATATCTGACATAAATGTATTACATGAAGGGTGACTTCTCCACACAAGTATTTTGCATCATGACTACTGTAGTACCGATACTCGTATAATGGGAGCTGATGCAGTGGAAAGGTGTTTTGGGGGATAACTTTTTTTTCCATCTATAAGATATCCATATGCTATTATTCTACATCAATATTTGTGGAATTTATGCAATCTATATGTATGAGGTATCTTGGTGTTCAATTTGAAAATGTTTTGAGTACCCCTTTGCATAACTAGGATCTATTTCTAATTTCCTAGTATTGCGGCTACAAATAAAATTGAGAATGAGCACATACTTGCACGAGCTAATAAACTCAAAACCTAAATTACCTACTATGTTGCAGTGTGTTTAAATAACTTGTGCAGAATCTACATTCCTATTACTCTTCCCAAACACTTCCCCAGAGAGAGAGAGAGAGAGAGAGAGAGAGAGGGGAGGAGTGCAGGGAAGCTTAAAAAAGTACCATGAGAAAATGAAATTAGCAAGGAAAGGAGTGTGGTCCTATCTCACCAACTCGCGTGCTAGGATGGTAAGCTTTTTCTGATTTGAGTCATTTGAGCCTGGCGTGTTTGCAAGTGGCTGCTCATTGGAACCTGCGCAGTCATTGTCAGCAGCTTTTGGAATTTTGAGATGGAACGAAGCAATGGCCGCTTTTAAACTTTAAACAAAAATGAGTAAATTATATGCTGATAAACATTTATGAATTACTCATTTTGTTATTGATCCTATATCAACTTAAACATGGGGAAATTTCATGTTGTTTTCAATATCAAAGTCCTGTTGTAATACAATATATGAAACCATACATGAAAGGGAGGGAAAAGGCATGACATTTGCAAACCAAATACCGGTGGATTTTTTTAATGTCAGTAGCAGGAACGATACTAAATTGAATATACTGAAGTTTGCCAAACCAACTCAAAAAATATTGGGTGTGTTTGGAGTTGTATAAATTTGTAAAAGTTAATGTCTCGTGTTTTGTATAGTGAGTAAAAAATTTAAATTTTACAGTTTCATAATTCGTGTTTGTAGAGATTTGTAGAGTTTTTTATTTTTTTATTTTTTTTTTAAACTCCAAACAGTGCCATTTATATATATCTTTATTTTTGAATCTCAAATAAAATTGTTATATCAGAAAATGAGTTACAAACTGATATGATTTAAGAAGGGACAAGAAAAAAGAGATAGTTGCATCTTACCTCGAATTAAATGGAAGCTGACAGTAGCTTAATCTGAGATATAACATTGAATGATACCCTACACGACCAAGGAATTTATGACTTAAGGTGCACCAATATGCCCATTACATGCCAAGGAAGGTGTTGTGTAGTCTGTAAACTGTCGTAACACTAGGAATGCTGTTTACTTCTTGGGTCTATGCACACCGACCAGTGCAGTGAAACAAATCTTGTTGCTTGCTTACGTTACATATTTGTATGGTTTTGTAGGTGTATGGCTTTTCGTGGATTGTGCTGGCAGTGCTCATTATTCTTTTCAAGGTGTGCATCATATGTTTGTACCTTAAATGCTACACTCTGGACCTTTAAATGAACAACTTATTGTATCAGTAATTTGGACCATCTCCTGCATTTTGGGTTTCAACAGGTATTCACCTTCAGCCAGAAGATATCTGTTAATTTTCAGCTGCTGCTGCGCTTTATCCAAGGGCTCTCCTTCTTGCTTGCACTGGCTGGTTTGGTCACAGCTGTTGTAGTCACAGACCTATCAGTACCGGATATTTTTGCTAGTATATTGGCATTTGTACCCACTGGCTGGGGAATTCTGTCTGTAAGTTTTTTTGAAGTTCGTTTATTTCTTTTATTTCTCTTTAGATGTAAACATATTTGAGGTAACAACTGGAAAATAAATTCAACTCAATAAAGCTGTGGTCCCAAACTAGTTGCAGTCAGCTACTACTCGTCCCCTTATTTCTGTCATGGGGTATTTTTTTCCACCAAGTTATATGAAATTAGATATTTCTTCACAATTTTAATCCATGTAACTTTATGTTTAGTTTTTGTCCTGTTTACATTGTTTAGTTTGATTCGCTCACTCCTTACTGGTGCACCTCTAAATGTATGTTGAATTTGACTAAAAAATCTTAAATGACCTTTCTTTGAACTTCTCTTCTATTGTGCCATTTCAACTTTCTTTTAGATATATTCGTTTCTTATCCTATATTTTTTTTGCATTACCACACACTCATTTAAGTATCCTCCTTTTCACTGCAATCATCTTATCCAAGTGTTGTTTCTTAATAGCTCAACACTTTGTATGATAAAACATAGTTGGTCTTATAAATGTCCTATCAAAATTTCCTCTAAGCTTAACTAGTATTCTCTAGCCACAAAAAACACCCGGGGTGCTTCTCTGTTTTAACCACCTTGCTTAAATTCTATGGATAACTTCTTCACTCTCTGCACTTGCATGAATGGTTGATCCAATATATCGAAAATGATTACTTTTTAGCACTTTCTTGATCCTCAATTTTCACTATGCTTTCATTCATGGTTTTAGTTTTACTCATTTCCGCTACACTCAACTAGAAAATAAGTACCAAAAATTTGGCACCTCTAAAACATTGTCAAGGATACTGATCGTGTCTGGTGACCATCCCTGATTTTAACTTCCTTTGGTTTGACATGTATTATTTGAGTCCATGAGTTTAGAGTGCCGTCTCCATGCATTGTGATGATTTTTAGGGAAAACGTGTAAAGACTATGTTCACTTGTCTAGATTATGGTATAGGCATCCTTTTTATCCCTCAGTGTCTACCTTAGAATGCTTACATTGTGTGAGGAGGGCCCCAGAGGTTCTGAAAATAGCTTCCCAGGATGAGTTTCTAGACCTTTTAAATGATATTTTTAGGTTGTATAATGGGATAAAGATGAGCATTGGTTTTGGTTTACGTATAATTGATTATATTCAATCACATTTTGTATCCAAAAGGCCCTCCGCTTTGGTTCTCATTCTCTGACATGAAATTGTTGCATAAATTCCAGATTGCTGTAGCTTGGAAGCCTATGATGAAGAAGGTGGGATTGTGGAAATCCATCCGTTCGATAGGCCGTTTATACGATGCGGGGATGGGGATGCTCATCTTCATCCCCATTGCACTCTTTTCGTGGTTTCCATTCATTTCCACGTTCCAAACCCGTCTTATGTTCAACCAAGCATTCAGCCGAGGGTTGGAAATCTCTCTTATCCTTGCTGGAAACAACCCTAATACTGGGTTATGATTTGCTTGCCGAATCTTCGTAGTTGCTTTTGTACATGGGAGTGCTACCAAAATTTGATTTCTAGTTCAATGTAAAAAAACTGGATGTTGGTTATATATTTGTTTCTTTTTAAAATTTTTGTTGCAGGAAATTCATTGTAAATTTTCTTGGCATTGCCAGTTGAGCAAGGAACTGAATAAAAAATGTATTGTGACAGCGCATGTCAACCGTATCTTCTTGTGTTCTGTGGTCATGGAGATGATCATATTTCAAATATTACTTAAAATTTGCACATACTACGACTCTGGAATCTATGTAGTATTGAAATACATCTAGAGATAAGTACGAGGTTCTGTTCTCTGTTGTGATGTTTGATTGGCGTATGTTCATCTGTGAATGCAACCTAAAAAGCTGATCGATTCTTGTTTCTGAGTTTGATAAAATCCTCCTGTCGTCCGGTTATATCATGCGTAAGGATTTCATTCCTATCTAGCTAGTCTTTTAAGAGAAATTCTTCCCCTCTTCCTATATTTTCTATTTTAAAAGGAAGAATAAAATATTTGTTGGCTCAGAAATATAGTTAAATATTATTGGAGTCGGCTTTTATGTTCAAAGCATATAGATAATGTTTAAGCATATAAATAATTGCATACTGAAAATTATTTAATTACTGAGTTTGGCTAGTAGTAAATTTTTATTATTTACTATCAATTAATATAATTAAATCTTAGTTGTTGACTATACTTACTAGTCTATTTATTTAAAAAATTTAGGGTATATTATACTTACCTTCCTCAGTATTTGACAAATTAAAAGTAATTATCCTCAGCTTTCAAAAATTACATGCATACCCTTCACTTTTAAATGTTTGCCGGGACTAAAATCATTTGTCCATCCAGCAATCAATGCTAAATGGAAAGCAATGTGATAAATGTTAGAAAATCATATCAAATGCCTCATCTATCGCTTTAAACTATATAAAATATCCTAAATAACATTTAAAACTTAAAAAACATTTATCCCATCTATTCTCTTTGCACGTTGTGCGTTGTTTATTTTACACTTTGAAGATATTAATGACATTTTGGATACTGTATAGAGTCTAAGACGGTTAATGAGACATTTTACATGATTTTGCCATTCAATTACACTACATTCTATTAATATTGATGACAAAATAATTTACTTATGACAAATATTTCAAAAATAAGGCACTTAATTTAAAATGGTTAAGATAGCACTTTGTAATTAACCAAATATTGAGGGGAAGTGTAATTCATTCTATAATTATTTATTATCAATTAATTTAAGTAGGGGTAGATTATACTTACCTCGCTGTCTGTGAAATTTGGTATATGAGATTGTATAGTCATTTTTGACTTGTAGAAAAGAAAGGCTTAATAAATTGGTTTCGATGATCTGATTACCTTTAAATTTTATTTCTAATAAAATTTTGGATTTGGGGCACATGTAGATTGAATGTTTTCACATAATCGTGAAATTTGATATCTGGATCATCTTATCAAATTTGACATGCAAGAACAAATGGCTTGATAAGTTAAGACTTGCTGATTAGATGATAACTAAATTCTATTTTTAAGAACTTTTTTCCCTTTTTTTAAAATTTGAGTTTCGAGGCATATATAGAGCGAATGATCTTATACAGCCAATAAATTTAATATATAAGTTCATCTTTTTCATTTGTGACACGTAGAAATGAACAGATTGACAACCTAAGTTTTGGTGAGCTTGTTACAGCGCAATTTTTTTTTCTCCTCCTTTTTTTTTTAATGTCATTTTAATTTTGGAACATATATAAGACGAATGATCTCATATAGCTGTGAAATTTGGCATGTAGGATCGTCTTACCATTTGTTACCTATAAGAATGAACATAATGAGAAATTGAGTCTCATTGAGTTACTTATACCTAAATCTCTTTTTCAAAATTTTTCAAAAAACTTTTCAATATATCTGGAGTTCGGAGCACATATAAAGTGAATAATCTCATATAATCATGAAATTCCAAACAAATGATCGCATATTTATTTCTTACATGTAGAAACAAATGACTAGAGAATCTAGCTCCTAGTGAGCTATTTCTTACATGTAAAAGCTGAAAATTTAAGAAACATCTCAATATATCAAATTTTCAGTTTGGAGTACATATAAAGTGAGCAATCTCATATAATTGTGAAATTAACACTCATGATTGTCCTATTATTTATGACGTGTAGGAAAAAAAAAAAAGAACAGCATGAGAATTTGAGTCTCGATGAGCAAGTTATTCTTATATCTTATTTTTAAAAAAATTAGTCAATATCTCAAATTTTAAATTTGGGCACATATAACATAAACAATCTCTTGTATTTGTGAAATTTGGCACGAAGGATTGTGTTATCATTTGTGGCTTGTAGGAATGAATAACATGGAAACCGAAGTTTCATTGAGTTGACTATGCGTAAATCCCATTTCTTTAGAATTTTAGATATTTCAATTTTTTAGTATGAGGCATATATTGAGTGAATGATCTCATATATTGGTAAAATTTGGATTGGACGATCACCTTTTTATTTGTGACTTGTAGGAACAAATCACTTGAGAATTTGACGCTCAATGGGCTAGTTATATTGAAATCTTATTATTAGGGAACTTTTTGAGTTCTTAACTTTAGTTTGGGGCAAAGAAGGAGCAAACACTCTCATATAGTTGTAAAAATTAACATGCAAGATTATCTTATTATTTGTGACCTATGAGAATGAATGATTTGAGAATATGAATAATTGAGATAAAATTTAACTCTATTCCTTGATGGCTAGGATTAGTTAGACCTCTCTCTATTATATATCAAATGTATGTAAACACGCTATACACTAATATTACATTCTTTTAGTATACAGATTATCATCTTAGTTCTTAGGATTTTGGTTCGTGTGCTTTATTCTATCAAAGAGAGAAGAAAGTCTATTTGTTGATTTAGAGGAGCTCATAATTTTTGGGAAGAGCATGATTGTTTGATTTAGACGCCACTTTTTATGACTGTTCCAATTCATGCTCCTTTATGTTTAATGGCAAGAAGATTCATCTCAACCCTATTCCTTTGAAGCAGGCTAATCCGAGGAAAGGAAAAAGAAGTGATGAGTAGAAAATGGTTGAACTTCATTAGCCCTAAAGAACTCATATGTGATATGAGTGGACAAGAATGTATTATGTTTGCCTTGGCAGTTAAGGAAGTTCCTATGCACTCTTCACAAGACATATCAGGAGAGGCAAATAGGATATTTACAAAGTGTTAAGATGTTTTTCCTAAGGATCTCACAGATAGTTTACCCCCATTACATGACATCCAATTAGAATTAATCCCAGGAGTTACACTTTCTAACTTGCCATACTATAGGATGAATCTTATTGAGCATACTAAATTACAAAGGCAAGTTGATGAGCTTCACAAAAAAGGAATTATTGGAGAGAGCATGAGTCCCTGCGCTATTCCAGCCCTCTTAACTCCAAAGGAAGATGGTTCTTAGAGAATATGTGTAGACAGCAGAGTAATAAACAAGACAACTATAAAGTATCGTTTTCTTATCCCTCGATTAGATGATATGTTAGATATAATATCAGTTCCGTGGTATTTTTTAAAATTGATTTGAAAAGTGGACACCGTCATATTAGAATTTGGCCAGGGGATAAATGAAAAATTATTTTTAAAACCAAAGATGGCCTTTATGAGTGGTTAGTCATGCCTTTTGAGCTTTCAAATGCCCCTAATACTTTCATGAGAGTAACGAATCAAGCGCTTAGGCCATTCATGAGAAAGTTTCTATTAGTTTATTTTAACGATGTCCTTATTTATAATAAAAGTAAGGATCAACACATGGACCACCTTACTCAAGTCTGTTCTACCCTTAGAAAAGAAAACTTTTATGCCAACTTAAAGAACTGTTCATTCTTTACTGATAAGGTTGTCTTCTTAGGATTTGTGGTGTCCTCTAAAGGAATTTCAACTGACCCCTCGAAAGTTAAAGCAATTCTAGATTGGCCTAAACCCAAAACTATTCATCGTGTGCAGAGTTTTCATGGGTTAGCTACTTTTTATCGTTGATTCATTAAAGGGTTTAGCAATATTATGCCCCCTCTAACTAAATGTATGAAACAAGGAGAATCTAAGTGGACAAAAAATGCTGTAAGAGCATTTGAGAATATCAAGAAAATGATGATTGAGTCCTCTATGTTGCATCTTTTTGATTTTTTAAAAATCTTTGAGATAGAATGTGACATATCAGGAGTAGGTATTGGAAGAGTACTCAGTCAGGAGCATCACCTTATTGCTTACTTTGGCGAGAAATTATGTGAGGCTAAACAAAAATATTTCACCTATAACAAAGAATTTTATTTCATGGTACAAGCCTTATACTACTAGCGCCATTATTTATTCCTAAAAGAGTTTGTCCTTATTCTGACTATGAAGTCTTGCGTTATCTAAGTTCTCAAAAGAAGCTTAATCATAGGCATGGTCATTGAATTGAGTACTTGCAAGCCTATTTGTTCATCATAAAACACAATTCAGGAGTTGAGAACAAGATAGATGATACCCTAAGTTGTCATGTGTCCTTACTTTCTGTTATAAGCGTTAAGGTTATAGGATTCGATAGGCTTAAGGATGAATATGAGTCATGTCTTGACTTTGGGGAAAGTTTTCTAGAGCTACGAAATGAAAAATCTGGAGTTTTTGACGAATTCATTTTTCAAGATAGATTCTTGTTTAAGGCTAATAAACTATGCATCCCGAGAACTTTTGTACAGGATTTCTAAGTATGGGAAGTTCATGCTGGAGGTCTTTCAGGACATTCTGGATGTGACAAGACTACAACAGAAATTGAATGTTAATTTTACTAGCCAAGTTTGAAGAAAGATGTCGATTAAATAGTCAGTTAATGTCGTACTTTTTAGTTAGATAAGCATAGGAAACAAAATACTGGTCTTTATAACCCCTTCCTGTTCCTAGCTGTCCTTGGCGAGATGTTAGTATGAATTTTGTTTAAGGACTCCCCTGTATGTTTAAGAAACATGATTCTTTTCTTGTGGTGATAGATCGTTTTTCTAAACCGGCTCACTTCATTCCTTGTAGTAAAACATCTTATACTTCTAGAGTAGCCAAGTTATACTTCTCAGAGATTGTCAAATTGTATGGTCTACCTAAAACTATAGTAACTGATAGGGATATTCGTTTCACTAGCTATTTTTGAAATACTCTTTAGCATTTAGTTGGTACAAAACTCAAATTTTCCGTAACATATCACCCCCAAACTGATGGCCAAACAGAAGTTGTTAACCGTAGCCTCAGAAAATCTCTTGAGGTGTTTAGTTAAAGATCATCATAGGAATTAGGATTTAATCCTTCCTACTACTTAGTTTGCCTATAGTAACTCCATGAATAGATCGATAGGAATGAACCCTTTTGAAGTTGTGCATGATTATGAGCCCAGGAAACCTTTAGATTTAGTTCCCATGTCTTCATTTGCTAGAGTGTCTGAGTCAGCTGATGCATTTGCACAACATATTCGAGCCTTGCATGTTGATATTAATAAGCGATTAGAGTCAATTAATGCGACATATAAACTTAAAGATGATTTACATAAAAAACATGTTACTTTTAATGTTGGTGATTGTGTGATGATTAGAATAAGGCTGGAACATTTTCCTCCTAGATCCATTTCAAAATTGCAAGCTCATAGTGCTGGTCATTTTAAAATTTTAAAACAAGTTGGATCAAACGCATATATCATTGATATTCCATCACACTTTAATTTTAGTCCTATCTTTAATGTTAAGAACCTTGTTGCCTACAAAGGACATATTCAACCCCTGATGCATCATTTGACGCCCTACCTATTAACTATCACCCAGACTTGATACCTACTACTTCATCATTACCACCAGTCCCTACACACAATGATAAAATTGATGCTATTTTAGATGAGTAGATTGATTTCACCAAGAATGGCGTGGTTCGAAGATTATTGTTCGTTGGGTTGGTCATCTTGATTCTGATTGTACTTGGATTCCTATCAAGACACTATAGCAACTTGATCCAGGTCTCATGGAATTTTATGAGAGTCTGCACGCCACCTTCTTGTTAGAGTCCAGATCTTTCCACTTCGAGGGAGTTGGTGCAAACACCAGTAGACAACATGGACGTGTGTATTGACATCAGGCCAAAAAGACCTAACCATTATTATTATGGACTGATTATTAATATTTATCTTAGTTAACTAGGTTTTATTTTATTTAGTAATTTAGACCCATTTGTTTTTGGACAATTTTAGTATTAAGTTTATTTTATTTTAGGCCTTTGTATTAGTCCATAAATTTTTCTATTTAAACACTAATTACGGTTAGCAGAACATTATTAATTGAATGATATTTTGATTGTTTCTCCCTTACAACTACTACTTTTCTCCCTTTTTTTCTCCTCTTCTCTTCTTCTTTTATTCTTTCTTTTTCTCTACAATTCTACATCACAAGGGAAAGTTAAAAGACAGTGCCAATACTCGATGTGATTTACAAAAAATGAGGATAAGAAAACCACTGCACTTGCAGTTGAAGAAGTCCAACAAGGCATGCATGCCTCCTAAACAATACACAATTATTAAAAATGAAAAAAAAAAAAAACGTTCCTCTTCATTTTGAAGGGTGTCAAAGTGTCTAATAGCTATTATTCTAATATTTTGAAGCGTGTGAACATGAAAGAAATGACTTTATAAGGTTTGAAGAGTCATGACGATTACATTCTTATTGAACAATTAATTCCTATTTCAATTCAGAATTTCTTGCCTAAGAATGTAGTTGAGCCATTGATTGTGATCAATAATTTCTTTAGACAACTGTTTTCAAGAGTTCATTGTACAGATGATTTGAACAGTCTATAAGACAAGATTGCGTTAACGCTTGTCATCTAGAGAAAATTTTTTCACTGTCGCTTTTTGATGTAATGGTCCACTTGACCATACATTTAATGAGTGAAGCCTTATTTGGTGGCCCTGTCCAATTTAGGTGGATGAATCCAATTGAGAGGTGGATGAATACATTGAAGACGTATGTGCGTAACAGAGTTCGTCTAGAAACATCGATAGCTAAGGATTATTTGATGGAGGAGTGCACCAATTTTTGCACTGCATATCTTAATGATATTGAAACAAAACTAAATAGGCCCATATGGACTAATGATGGTCCTATTGGATAGTGCACACCATTTGATCTGGATAACATCTAGTAGATTTAAGCTCATCGATTTGTGTTGTTCAACACCTCATCAGTTGTGGCATTTATGTAGTAAGTCAACCCCCATTCATAGGTTTAACATGTTTGTTTTCTGTCTAAATAATCATACTTGTCATGAACATGTGTTATTTTGCATTGCAGGACATACATTAATGAACTCAAACAGACATGCCTCGTGTTACATATAATCAAATTTGGCAGTCCCATTTTCAGTCATTTCGCGATTAGTTCAAAAATTATGTATGTATAAATATGATTGTATGTTATTCAATTTGTTCCTATTATATTAGTTTTATGCAATTTTATTCAATCAATTTATGAATTGCATAGGTGTACAATTTACGATGAACAAGTAAAATGGTACTTTGATCGATGAAATGAGCCAGTTAGTTGATGGTCCGTTTATAATGGTATGACATAACATAACTTGTGACATCAATGGGTTCCGATTTCGCATCAAAGAAATCACTGAGAAACGAGCAACACAAAATAGTGGTTTTAGTTGTTCTTTCGTCGATGCTAGTTATTACTATAGTCAATTGAAAGATATTGTTAAAGTTATATACACTCACGGGTTGAAATTTCTGTTATTCAAGTGTGACTAGGTCGATTAAATCCCTGGAACTAAAGTTGATAAGTATCAATTTACGTTAGTAAACTTCAATAATTTGTTATATCAAGATGAGCGAATAAGTAATGCATACTAGCCTTACAAGCTGAACAAATTTATTATATTAGAGATCCAATAGATCCTAATTGACAAATTACAGTTAAAAATGTCAAGGAAGTGTGTGCATCAAATTCAATGTGATAAGCTAGATATTGATACGTTTGCCTAGTAAGTTCTTGACTACAATGTAGTAATTCAACGTGATGAGGATGTCAAACTGAGTTAGAGAGACCGCTGTGTTCATAACAAAGAAGCTTGTAAAACAAAAAGATCCTGAACCTGAAAGTCTTCTGCATCAAAGATATCCCGAAAAATTTTATTTTATTTCTACAATTTTTTAAACAATCTCAAAATTTTGAGTTTGTGGCACATATAAAGTGAACGGCCTTATATATACGTGAAATTTTGCATGCAAGATCTCTTTTTTATTTGTGACCTACAAGAATGAACATATTAAGAATCTAAGTCCCACTGAGTTGATTATCCCTCATTCTTGTTTTGAAGAAAATTATTAATATCTATAATTTTTAGTTTTTGGCACATGTACATATAGAACGAATGCTCCCCTATAACTATGACATCTATAAAATCATAAAGGAAAAACTTGGGGTATTAGTGAAACCCCAAATTTAATGAAGATTTTGTTTTGGTGAAGCTCATTTTTTTATATTGACAAAAATAACCCCAAAACTAAATACATATAGACATATTAGTTTTAAAAAGTAAGAGTGTAATAATTAATTTACAACCTGTTCAAATTTAGAAATTTAATTATCATGTTCAAATTTAAAAGATGGTTCTTGAAAATCATGGTAGAGGTGAAGATTATCTTGGTGCAATAAAGAATACCTCGGTAAAAAGAAGATCATCTCATGATCAATTAGTTTATGTAAACTTTCCATTCCAGCTAAAAGGAAATGTGACACAATCTTGTTGCACATCAAAGTGTATCCTATAGAATTCTAACGGAAATATGCTATGTTTTTTTTTTTAATAAAATTTTTACTAATTAATTCTCTTATCATTCTTTAAATTTGGTGAAACCCTAAATATAATGAAGATTCTATTTTGGTGAAGCTCCTATTTTTTATATTAGCAAAAATAACCTAAAAAACTAAATACATGTACATATGTTAGTTTTAAAAGGTAAGAGTATATGATAGTTAATTTACAACTTATTCAAATTTAAAAATTTAGTTCTCACATTCAAACTTAAAACAAAATTCATGCATGTTTTCTTATTTCATGGTAATCATTATCTTTATATATATGTATCAAAATGTTGTTGCCATTAATGGATAATATTACAAACACTCAAAAGTCTTTCTAGAGATGAAGACTATCTTGATATAAAGAAGATTATCTCATGATCAATTACTTTATGTAAACCTTCCCATTCTACCTGAAAGGATAGGTCAGAATCTTATTGCACATCAAATTATATCTTATAGAATTTTAACAATTAGAAAGGATTGGTATCGCAAGTATGTTATGTGTTTTTTTTTTTTTTTTAACTAACTAATTCTCTTAGCATTCTTTATAAGGTGTGTCAATTTTTTTTTTTTACATATGTTTCATTTTTTTATTTCATTATTTTTTTTTTGTCTTTGTAGTCAAAGCTATAGAACTACAAATTTTGAAATTTAATTAATATTATTTTTTCTTCTTTCTCTTTCCTCTATCATTGTTTAATTTCTTTTACTGTATATTAATTAGCATCCTTAACTTGCTCAAATCTCTTTTGTTTTATCATAATTGATAGTTCTAATAAGTTGATTAAAAATTAATAGAAAATTGGGTAAATATCCACTTTGTATGAAATTTGTTTTCAATTGAACCCAAAGGCTTAGAGAGCTAATTGTGTTTTATTATTATTATTATTATTTTAATTTTGAAATACAAAAAATCAGTGCATGAAGTTAGTCACCAGATTTATATATGTAGTCCTTTTCTTTTCCTTTCTTTAGTTTTTTTTTTTTAAATTAATCCCAGATTGAGTTGGGAGCTAAATTGGTCTCTTTTTGGCTAATTCGTTTGCCTCTTGTTAACCATTTCAAAATGACATCAACATTATCAAATGTGTTTTCAGTTTTTATTCTTCGAAAATTTATGTTGATAATTTAATGCTAAAAACCAAGACCTATTTGATAACATTTATATTTATTTTTTTTATTTATATTTACTAATTTTTAAAAATTAGCAATAATAACATGTTTATTAGACCTATTTTTTTAATCTTTTGTTTCTAAAACACTCTCATTTTTTTCTTTATAATCACCTTGCCAATTTTAACACTTTGTTTATTTATTTATTTGTGTAACTCAGAGTGTTCTTCAAAACAGTTTTGTGCACTTCGACTAATCTCCGGAGTTTTGAAATTAATAACCAGGTAAACCCTCTAATTGTCTTGAGGACACTCGAACTAGTGACCGAGTAAACCCTCTAATAATCTTGAGGAAATTCGAACTAGTGACTTATGAGGAGGAAATCCAAGATCTTACCAATTGACTCCCAAGGTTTTTGTCCATTTTTGTTGCACCATATTAAAATAGATTATTTTATTTAGATATTTTATTTTCAAATTAATTTAATATATTTTACTAAATTAATTTAATTAAATAAAAAGTAAAAATTATAAATAAATAAATAAACATAAATATGAAAATAACAACTGTCACTAAACCAACCTTAAACAATGAAACTAAAATTAGAAATATTATCAAACGGGCCTTAACCAATTAGGCAGTCTCGAAGTTGGAGTTATTTTGTGTGGTATCCAACCATGATACAAAAGTACAACTTGAAGCCTTGAATGAAGACATAACTGTGTCTAGATTTTTTTTTTGTAGGTAACTGTGTCTAGATTTATATTAGCAGGACTGAAGTTTTAGTGAGAAAGACTAAACCATTAATAACTTGAGCGATTGCCTCTTGCATTGAATAAAGATTGGTAGTAAGTACATGGTTGCACCTGCTTACAATGTGAATAGGGATGCTAATTTTTTTTTTTTTTTTATTGTTAAAGTAGAACATATTTGCTAGAATGCAGTCCGTTTTAAAATAATTGACAAATTTTGAAAAATTTTATTATGAGAATGCAATTTTAAAAAAAGTAAAATTCAAAGAAAATCGGATTCTGATAAAGTAATTTTAAAATTACCATTTGAGAATGCGCTTCTAAAGTTCTGTTTGGTTTGCAAACAAACATTAAAAAATTTTATAAATTTCTGTTAACTTTATATCACATCAATTTTTTCTTTCACTGCACGCATTACGAACTCTCAATTTATCTCAATTTATCTTATTTTTTTAACTCCAAACACACCCTAAAACTCGCATCTGCAAAATGCGATTTTTGTCCGAATTTTTTTTTTTTCTTTCTTCTAAAGCTCCATTCTCATAATGTGATTTTAACAGTTGCATTATGTGGATGTAAATTTATCATGAAATAGTCTCATCCTGCTGCCTCACCCCCTTTTACTTGCTTATCTAATAAAATTGAGAACAAACTGGATGGTGTGGATGGTCCCGCACCGGATGATGTGAATGGTCCCGCACTTGTGATGTGGACAGCTGGTGGCCGTTCTTTCTGCATTTTAAGAGTGTTTAATTGATTAAAATTAATTAAAATTTATAAATTTTTACTTATTTTTTATATTTTTTTTAATTAAATTTTATAACATATAATTTTTACATTAAATATTTATATTTTTATTATATTTTTTTATTAAATTTTTGTTAATGAAACATTCCAGATTCATACGGCCTTTCTCAAGAAGCTTATGCTCCTCGTTAAGAGTGACAATGGACGTACAGGCAACACTTCAAATTGTAAATGTCAATTGACAAGAACTCTATGCTCCTCGTTAAGAGTGATGGGGGGGGGGGGGATTTTTTTTTAATTACATTATGAAGTATAATGTTGAATGTTCTTAATTAAAAAAAAAAAAAACTTAAAATTGCCAAAATTCTTGGCATTGGAGGGGATAAGGTTTCTTTTTTTTTTTTTTCTCCCCCTTCTAGTGTTAGTTCACTATCTGCATGAGTAGACCCATTATATTTTTACTTTTGTCTTCACTGTATTTTTATTTTTACTTTTATTTAATTTAAAAATATAATTATATTTTCACTAATTATAAATTTTGGATCCCTGAATACCTGAACAATGCTTAAGGAAAGCTCAATACTGCTGATTTCCCAATGACTGCACTGGACTTGTCCGATGTGTCTCAATTAGTTGTGTGAGAAACTCGGACTAAGAGAGCCAAGTATTCATCCCATGTTCGTATGCGTAGATTTTTCTTTTTTTTTTTTATTTTTGGGTTAAGATTTGGCTTCTTGAAGTGTTTAGGACTTAATTCTCTCTTTCAATATCTCACCCAAAAAAGGGAAAAAAATAAAGAAAATAAAATAAAAGAAAGAGAAGCCTTAGTGCCTTTTTAGTGAATATGGCTCAAAAAATGCCATTCTGTGACTGTTTTGTCCGCATATTGAAAGTGTTTGCTAGTCGTGGAAGATTTGCTTCATGCATCTGAATTTTACAAATGTATGCTGTTGACAACCGTTTCCTCTTCAAACCGACTCTTGTTTGGTCCATCAAATGTTGCGACTCGTGGTCCCGTTGGTAATGGAACCATTCCAAGAAACGTGAACATTCATGTACGTACTGGTAAGGAGAGACAAGAGACAAATTCTATGCACTTTAGGTGCCTTTGTATGACTTGATACATACGTATACATACATACATATATAATAGTTTTTATATCTGGATCTTTACCTTAAAATATTGTTTCAACAGTTGGTCCAAGGTTGGGCATCTAACACAAGGCTACTGCCTGTGAAAAATTAATGTCATCGCAGCTGCTTTCCCATCTCGGCCATCTGCTACTGTTTACGCTTCTTCTGAAACAGCTGTGATTTACGGAACTGCCATTTGACATTATGCAGGGTCACTCAGAGATTTCCAGCGTTCAGAATTCATCCGTTGGACACCTGCTGTTAGAAATATTGAAGGGAACAAAATTAGAAAGACCTAAACGAATTAAACTTACTAGAAATAGACTCACAAATAATAATAATAATGATAATTGCGCAAATATAGTTTTGGAATGCTTTAAATGAAATGAAAAAAGAAAGCTAACTGCCTGTTTGACAAAACTGTCAGTCGCAGTCAGTGGTGGTGGTACTTGAAGGTGGGTGGTAGTTGACAATCAAGGTTGTGGCCAGCTAGCGGTGGTGGTTGGAGATGAATGACGGTGGTCAAAGGTAGTGGCGCCCATTGGTGGTTGATGGTGAATGGGAGGCGACAAAGATGGTGGTGGCAGCAATTGACTATTGACAGAGGTAGGTGAAGGACGACGACTATTGACAGCGACTGAAGATGGGTGGGGAAGGCAACAGTTGCAGTTGGCAGACGTCATATGTGGATGGTGGTTAGCAGATGGTGGTAATGAATCTTGTAACTGGCAGTGGTTATAAAAAAAAATAAAAAATGAAAATGAAAACTCGAAAAAAAAAACCCATTTCTTATGTTTTCATAATTTTTGAAAATTTTGAAAATAATTTTCATTATTTTGAAAATTAAAAACTGATAACAAATTTACGAAACGAGTTTTCATATTTAGTTTTAAAAAAATGAAGACAAAAACTTAAAATTGAAAACTGGAAGTTTTGTCAAACGGGCCATAAGTATTGCAAGAAAGATGTATAGGGGGGTTCAGAAAGAGCTTTGTGTAATTTTTGATGGGTTCTAGAGGACTGCAGTAAAAAAATCCACTACAGGCCTACAGTGAAAAAATGAACGGTTGAGATTTCTTTGCCCTTTAATGACATATGATCTTTGACATTCCGTGTTAATTGTGTTCCAATCAGATTTTTTTAAACTTTTATTTTTATTTTGAAAATAAATTTAATTAAAATAAATTAGAATCATTGAATTAAATGCAAATAAATCTCAATTTTTTATTTTTCACTACAACCCCTAGAGTGAATTTTTTTATTGCAACCCCCTTAAACCCATTTTTGATTGGGTAAATTACAACTACTTTCCTTTAACATTTAAGTAATTACACTTAATTTCACAACATTTATCTCCTTTATTTTGAAATATTATTAATATTGACTTCCTTTGATAAAATCAACTATTAAAACTTAACAAAAAATGTTAAAATAACTAAAATTTCAAGTATTTTTCATATTTTATCCCCCCCTCTGTCGCACATTTTTATCAGTTTTTTTTTACAAAAATTCCCAAAAATAAGTAAAAATCCAAAAATAAGTAAAAATAAGTTGAAAAACAAAAAATTTTTGAGAATGTTTCTAAAAAAAAACTGTCGAGACATGAGAGAGGGAGTATAAAATAAGAAAAATATTTGAAATTTTAATTAGTTTGATATTTTATATTAAGTTTCAATGATTTATTTTATCAAAAAAGGTTAATGTTAAAATTTTCAAAAAAAAAAAAAAAGACAAGTGTAATTTTTAAATATTATGGATAATAAGTATAATAACCAAATGTTAAAAGAAAATAAGTGTATTTTACTCATTTTGATTTGAATCGAATCCTATAAGCCTCCTACCCTATTCAATATTGTAAGATTCGATCTTGCTTTTGGTTAGGGATGTAAATGGGTCGGGTCGGCCCGAGACCTGGTCTGGTCCGACCCGGGCTCGGCTCAACGTCCATACGACCCCGGCCCGACACGCCCCCTCTCCCCCGGGTCAGGGCTTGGGTCACCCTTGACCCGGCCTGACCCGCGCGCGCCTTGACCTGCCACCCCGCCCTGACCCAACCCGCCCCCCTGCGGCTCGCGCCCCCGCCCCCGCCCCCGCCCCTCATTCTCCCTCATTTCCTTTTCTTTTTTTTTTTACCGTTCTGTGCTAGCAAAACCTTTTCTTTTTTTTTTTTATGTTAACCGTTTGGGGAGTGCCAGTGTGCCTGCCAGTGACCGTTTCCCCCCCCCCCAAGGGCCCCAACGGTCCACTTTTTTTTTAATTGCAAACAAGCCCCAAAAAATTACAAAACCCCCCACCCTCTTCTATTATAAATACTCCACACTCACATTCACTCACTCTCACAAAAAATTAACAAAATTTCTCTCCAAATTTCTACACTACCAAGCTACCAACACTCAAATGTGCTCTTCAATTATGCTCAAGGGCATTCCATTATGTCAAATTTGAAGTCAAAATTTCAAGATCAAATGATTCAAGGCTTCAAATTATTTCAAGTTAGTATTTAATTTTTTTTAATTTACATACATACATTTTTTTAACTTGCATAATTTAATTTTTTTTATTAAATTATTTTTTTCTAAATGGATCCACGGGACACCCATTTTTTTGATTTGGAGGGTGGAAACTCAATATCTTTTCCCCCTCAAGAACAAATGGAACAATTTGTATCATCACAAATACTAACACCTACTAGCACAGCTGGTGATGTTGGTGCATCATCTTCCTGTCACGCCCAACAACATGACACTTCAAAAGTATGGGATTTTTTTATTAGAATTTCACGTGATGATGGAATGCATAAGGCTAAATGCGTTATTTGTAGGGATTTATTAGATAGTAGAAATACATCTGGAACTAGTCATTTAAAAAGACATTTAAATAGAATGCACTAACAGGATCCTCGCATTAATAGTTTAATTGATCAATATTTTCCACGTACAACACAAACTCAATTAGGTAATGAAGGGGGTAATTTAAATATTTTTTCTTATGACCCTACAAGAACACAAAATAATTTAGTTAGATATATTGTTAAAGATGAGCAATCCTTTACAATGAGTGAAAATCGACATTTTGAAAAATTTATCCGCGATAGTTTTACACCACAATATCGCGATTTTTCAAGAAGTACTTCAAAAAATAAAGTTTTACAAGATTTTGAATAAAAAAAATGATGAATTAAAAACTTATTTTAATAATTTTGAAGGAAATGTTTGCTTCACCGCCGATATATGAAAATCTTGCCAAGATATTGAATATCTTTGTATAACTGTACATTATATTAATGAAAATTCAAAAATAAATAAACGTATTATTTCATTTAAATTAGTTGAACAACCCTTCACTGGATTAAGCGTTGGGGAACTTATTTTGCATGAACTTGCATCGTGGTAGTTATGTACAAAAATGTTTTCTATTACTTTAGACAATACTTCATATAATAATGTTTGTTTTAATTATTTAGCTAATGCTTTGTCTGCAAATGGTCCATTATTTCGTGGTCGTTGTTGTGCCTATATACTTAATTTAATTGTAAATGATGGTTTGGACATTTATGAATCTTCTATTGTAAAAATAAAAAGAACTGTAGTTAGTGCTATGAGCTCTCCAAAAAGAATTAGTCTATTTGCTGGCATATGCAATCAAATTGGTTTAAAACCTAGAAAATTACCAATGGAAATTAATATAAGATGAAATTCAACCTATATAATGTTAAAAGTTGCTATTAAATATCAAAAATCAATTGATTTATTTATTTTAAGTAATCAAGCTATTGGATTAGATAGTATTGAGCCAATTGATTAGGCAAATACAATTTTTTATAAAGATTTTTTACATATTTTTTATGTTGCTACTAAAATATTTTGTGGAATTTATTATCCTATTTCTTCTACTATTATTTATCAATTAGGGGTTATTGATGAAATTTTTAACAAATATGGCGCCTAAGAATATTATGCTCCTTTGGTTGTTATAATGAAAGGAACAATTGATAAATATTTTAACCCACTTCCCATACATTTTGGTATTGCTACTATTTTAGACCCTAGGTATAAAGAAGATCTTTTTCTTCAATTATTAGAGATGATATATGAGCATGAAAGTGCCCAAGAACAATTAAATAAAATTAAACAACAAATGCAAGCTCTATTGGGTCGGTATGATAGCAATCGTACAACTGTCCAACCAACTATGGCCACAACGTCCTCTTCTCACCGTGACTTTGGTGGCAATACGTCCCTTTGAAGAAGAATAACATCTCGACGGACAGATGCATTAACAAGTGCAAGTTCAAATTCATCCGACCTCCAACGTTATCTCGGTACACCTCCAATAGAAAATGAAGATGATTTTAGTCTTTTAGACTGGTGGAAGGGACAACAAACAAAGTTTCTAATTCTTTCATCTTTAACTCATGATATACTCGCATTTCCAGTTTCTACCGTAGCATCCGAGCAAGCATTTAGTGCTAGTGGACGCGTTATCAGCCAATTCAGGAGTCGACTGGCCCCTCCAACAGTAGAAACCTTGATATGTTTACGAGATTGGTATCTTACAGAAAATAGACAACAGGAAGATGCCGAAAAAGAGCAACTTGCCCTTGATTTTGATGCAATGTATTTAGGTGAAAGAGAAGAACACATTAGTGGATCTAGTGATAAATAATAATTATATATAGATAGAGTGATATTTGCAAATGATAGTCACTCTTATAGGTGCCAACCTAGTTAGGATGTATAAGACGTTGGGATGTATAAGACGTGAAGTGATACACCTATTAATTACTCTATCATTTTTTTATTTTTTTTATAATTCTAAATTTATAAATTATAATTTTAAATTTAATGTTAATTATGTAATTGGTTGTTGTGTAATAAATTTTAATTTTTATCAGTAATGATTTTAATGTGTTTGTTTGAGTTTTTTTTTCTTTAAAAAAAATTAAAAATAGGCTGAGTCGGTTGGGGCTGGTCAGGGGCGGGGTTGCGTGACCCTTGACCTGACTCGAAGATTGGCTGGGGGTGGCAGGGGTTGGTCAGCCCGATTTACATCCCTACTTTCGATTCTGGGATTTTTGTAAGGTCGATGTGGAATGATTTTACCCAAAATATATATCCTAAAATTGTAGGATCATTAAATCTAGATTGGGATTTAACAATTAGCGATAAATGTGATACATTTAACAAAAACTTCTTAGTTGTTATATATGGGGTGTTTGGAGTTATATAAAATAGTATAAAACTGTAAAAGTAAATGTCTTGTAATTCGTGCAATGAGTGAAGAATTTAAATTTTACTGTCTCGTAATTCATATTTGTAAAGATTTGTAGGATTTTATTTTATTTTTTTGGAGAGCTCTAAATGGAGCCATATATAGGCTCTGTTTGAAGCTATACAAAATAAAATAAAATCTTACAAATCTCTATAAATACAAATTACGAGATAGCAAAATTTAAATTATTCACTCACTACATGAATTATGAGACCTTTACTCTTACAATTTTATTTTATTTTATACACTTTTATATAACTCCAAACACACCCATAGTGTTTAGATGTCTTTAAAATGGAAAAAAAAAAAAGAAGGATAAAAAAAAAAAAGGTTGCCACCTGGCAACTTATTAATGCGTTTGGCGTGCACACAAGAGTAAAATAGCGGAGACGAATATGAGCCAAAACGGTGGCGTTGTGGTAAGAAGCCGCAGCTTTCTCCTGCTGCAATGGTTTTTGCCGTAAGATTCTCATGGACGATACATCAATCAAAGCAAGCACCGAGGAGAATCAAAGCTTAAGACGAGATGAGGAACGCCGAAGCTTCCCCTTAGTGGCTACGCAGCTCAAGCGGAAGAGGTGACCATTCAAGATCAGTCACTGGCGTAAATAAATACAATCCTCGGACGAGACCCACCGGAGGAGCTACCACCGGTATTCTTCTGATTCCCTTCTCTTTGTGGGTCAGAAATATGTTCCCATGGTTTATTTTCTTCGGAGTTGTTGGATTTTGGGTCTTGGATGAGCTTCTTTGCTATCCCTCACCTCTCTCTGCTATAGATATGCTACAGATGGGTCTCTTTTTTTTTTTTTTTTTTTCCTCCTTAAAATCCCTGATCCGTTCAAACGGATGTTGGGGAGTTCGTTTGAACAGATCTTGGTAGAGAGGAATCTGCTTGAACGGAAATGCCGTGGCGCGTTCAAATGGGCTTGTTATTGCCTAAAAGAAATATATATATATATATAAAGCTCTCACATTATATTTTTAATGGATGCACTACTCTACCAATGTCAACTGTTCGGTATGCCGATGGGCGTATTAGTAATTGGCAGACGGGCGTATTTGTGATTGGCATGATTAATAGTTTCGGTGGTAAAATTTGTTCAATTATTGATCACGTCAATCGATAATACGGCTGTCACCTATTTAAAAATTTTTTATATTCGAATATTGATTTTTAATGGATATGCATCTCTACCAGTGTCAAGCTATATATAGGGTTGGTTTGGAGTAAGAAAAAATGAGATAAATTGTGATTTGGAGAGAGTTTGTAATGCGTACAGTGAGAGAAAAAAATTGATGTGATATAAAGTTAACAGAGATTTATAGAGATTTTCAGAGATTTTCAGTAAAAAATGACATGCCAAACGGAGACATAAACATTTATTTTAGTTCTACGATGAATGAACCAGATTCCCAATTTCCCTCCGTACGACCACAATGAAAATCAAGAGAACACAAAGCCCCCCCCACCCCAAAAAAAGGCGCAAGCAAAATAGTGTGAAATGGGATTAAAACGTTTCAGACATATCGCTTACAATCATGTCCTCCTCCCCCCCCAAAAAAAAAGGCGCAAGCAAAATAGTGTGAAATGGGATTAAAACGCTTCAGACATATCGCTTACAATCATGTCCTCCCCCCCTCCCAAAAAAAAAGGCGCAAGCAAAATAGTGTGAAATGGGATTAAAACGCTTCAGACATATCGCTTACAATCATGTCCTCGCTTATCGATGAAGGTCATAGGCAGGGTAACAATCCATCTCCTCCTGGCTACTCTAAACTACTCACCGAATTCAACCGTGTAACAAGCAAAGGCCTAAAATTGAACTAGATAAGGAATATAATTTATGTCCCAAGGCAAGATTGGAAAGCATGGATGGACCTCAAAAACATCATTCACGTGTGACTGGGATGGGCTGGGATTTAGTGACGAATACTTGGATGCTCCCCCCCCCCCCCCAATCGTGGGCTTCCTAGGAATAGGTGTATTGTGGTAACAATGTTTCGATTACTTGTTGGGATTCAATTAATTATTTTGTTCTATTTTTAATACCATACTAATCAATTTAATGTCGACTCATTCATTCACTTATTTTGTTATTTAATCATTCGGTGTCGAGTAATCCCCAAATAATGAAATTTAGGGACGGGGGGCTGGAGCACCCAGACTTGATGGAAAAGGTGTTCCACGGTGCCACCACGACTGGGGAAATGCATTGGACGCCTTTCGTTAGCCCCGACCTTCCAGAGAGGTTAGGTAAGGCTCGGATACGCAGAGTTGTGCGGAGTTCACTATGTCGGGAGCCGCACATCCTGCCTATGACACAGACATGCACATGCACACAGATGAGCAAGTCGGGAGAGGATGGACAATGGCTATAGCGCAGTTTGGAGTTACGAATGAATTATATCTTTTAACAAATTCATGTGAAGTAAAAACTTCAGTTAAAGTCTGAATTGTTGATACATTCGGATTAAGTTTTTTTACCATAATTATAATTTCAGTTCTTTAGAAATTATAACTAATATGGTAAGAAATTAATTCTAATTCCTAGCGAATTTTGCAATTAGAAATAAATATTTCTTTCATGAAAGTAAATTTTGATTCCAACTCAAATTTGGAATTCGAAACAAAATCAAATTCATTATTTTATTCCAATCCAAAATTGGAATTCAAAATAAATTTAAGTTTATTATTTTAATTTCTATGTAGAGAAATTAAAATATTTGAAGTTTGACTCACATCAAATTTCAAAAAAATTGTTATTATACAAGAACCCAAAATGTTGAAGTCATTGGTATCAAATTTTCAAAGTTCAAGACCTGATCACTTTCAAGATCATTGCAACATGTACATCATCAAGTCTCGAGAGGACATTTGTAGACACGTAAATTTTGGCTAATTAAATATTGCCAAAGTATCAGATAAATGCCTAATTAAATTGATAAATTAAATCTTACCACGTGTCTCATGAAGGATTTCAAAGAAATTGGACATGTGGATGAATCACAAGATGCCATGTGTTATGTAACCTAAAGATAACAAGAGTTGACCAATCAAATTGAGCTACTTGTTAGCAGGACACACTTTAAAGATAATTATTATTTTTTAATTTTTATCTCTTAAAAAATAACTAAATAAAAGATAATTATTTAAGAAATATAATGCTATCTTAACTCTTTGATATTATCTTTTATCTAATAAATAAAATAATGAGATAATTATCTTGAAAAAATTAAGTTATACTGTGATTTTCTCCTCCACATCTATAAATAAAGGTCACTACCATGCACAAAAGACTTTCTTTTGCATACAAAGAGACTCTGCTAGATCAAGCTATCAAAGTTTCACAGATTCTCAAACAACAAGAACGTACATGTATTGGTTCGAGATCAAGTTGCAAGCCCTCGCATCAACATTTCGAAGAGAAAAATCAGAGAATTTTATTTTTTTAATTAGAAATTCAGAGATTGTATTCCACTTTCCCTATAAATCAATAAAAATTCAATTTATTCTTACTATTTTCTTTGTTTATTTCCAAACATGAAATTTATCTGTGCAATAGTTAAAATTGATACCCTTATTCTCGACTAATAACATTTAATTTGAAAGTTATTCGTATTCGTACTTCTTTATACCTATATAACCACATGAAACCTACATTTTTTTTTCTTTTTAATTTTTAATTTTTAATTTTTAATTTTTTCCTGTAAAGCATAGCATAGTATAATTATTATGATAATACGATTGAATGAATTTAACTTTAAGAAAAAAAGTTATTCATTACTTTACAACCAAACAACAATTGTGGGTAGTTCGTTCTGGTTCACACAATTGACCAAAATAATAATAATAATAATAATAATAATAATAATTTTGAGATAATTTTATATATGTTTATATATGATTCTAATATATCATTTGAAGTATGTATTGCATATTCATATCGTTTTGGTAATGTTTTTCTTATCAAAGTTTATGTGTCCGTTCAATACATTTCTACAGAAAAAACAAAAAAAAAAAAAAAAAAACATTCGGCATTGAGTAGCTCCCTACATTTTGGCTTCTGATGCTCATTCAATTAATATACAAATTTCTAACACACATAAGGGTGTGGGGTTGCTTGACCTCCCCAAATTTAGTTTATTTCTCACATATGGCAGAGAAAAATTGTAGTTGCATATGGATAAAATTCTAAAATTTTATTTTTAACCTTTACGAGAAAAATCATGGAGCAATATAACTTTGGAAGTAAAAATGGTCTGGGGAAGAATAATTTTCACTGATTAGACCCGCATGATTTTAGTTTTGTAGACCCATTTCCCATGAGTTCTAGAAATAGACAAGAAGACCCAAATAATTTAAATTTTGTATACCAACACCTTCTATTGTTAAATTTTCATTTGATTAATAATCTTTTATTAAATTGACAAGAATATCATTGATACAAAACTAAATAAATTATACTTTGTATATAAAATAGAAACGTACAATTTTTTTTTCATTTTATAATTTCAAATGAAATTATATGATTCTTTTAATATACATAACATTTAAGAAAAAAAATATGTACTAGAAGTATTTTTTTGAACTAACTGTCGCATAAATTTTTTTTTTTAACCAAAATTTCTTTTTATACTAATGGCGTTTTTATGAACTATGGTCTATTATTTTTAAAATTTCAAAGGAACTAACTATAGGATAAAACAAATTGGGTTAAAAGTTTTTAATATATAGTTGGTCAAAGAAAACACCATTAGTACGTATACTTTTTGGGGTCAAAAAAATTTTGGGTTATAGACCAATATTTCTAAAATTTAAATATTTTTTTACTGATATATATATATATATATATATTAAAAAATATAAAATAAAAATAATTTGGATATTTCTATTTTATAAATAATATAATTTATTTGAGTTTGTTTCAAAACATTTTTAGTCATTTCATATAGTCAACTAGGTCAATAATTATTTACTAGAGAAAATTTTAATAGCAAGTGTATTGGACCTAGGAAACATCGCTTTCGACATTGAACATGTGGCGTGATAACTTCATGAGCTCAATTACTTCTTTTTCTTATATTCGTTATTTGAATCACAAAGTTAACACACTACTAATCTCACAAGGAACAATGCTTTTAAAATTTAATACTTAAGGTCCGTTTGACAATGCTGTCGTTTTTTTTGTTGTTGTTTTTCTGTTGTCATTTTTTATTTTTTATTTTCTGTTACCGTTTATTTTTTCTGAAATGAAAACTAAAATTGTGTTTGGAAATGCAAGTTTGTTTAGAATTATTAATTTTTTATTTTAGAAAATATTTAATTTTATTAGTTTTAAAAAATTAATAGAACTTAATAAAATATATTTTATATTAATTTAGTTAATATAATTAATTAAATTAATACAATAAATTATTTATTAAAATCATTTAATCAAAAATATAAAATATATTAAATTATATTATTTATTAAAAATAATTTAATAAAATATATTTCATATTAAATAAATAATTAAATTAGATTAATTATTAAATTAAATTATTTATTTTTAAATTAATTAAATTCATTTAATTATTTATTAAAATAATTTAATAAAATATATTTTATATAAATTAAATTAATTAAATCATAAATAATTTAATTTAATTATGATATTTATTTAAAATAATTTAATAATAATTATTAAATTAAATTAAATTAAAAATTAATGTAATTTAATTATTTATTATTAATTATTTGATATAAATTAATTTAATTATTAAATTAAATAAATTAATTATTATATTTATTTCAAATAATTTAGTAATAATTAATTATTAAATTAAATTAATTAATTTAGTTATATTATTTATTAAAAATAATTTATAGTAATTTATATAATTAATTTAATTTTTGAATTTAATTATATTATTTATTAAAATAACTTATTTTAATAAAATATTTGAATAAAATAATTTATTTTTACGTAATGTAACAAAAAGAAATAAAGTTTTAAAATTGACAAATTATTGGCAGTAGAAAAGAAAATCAGAGTAAAAACACATTTTTTCTGTTTCCGTTTTTCTATTTCCGTTTTCATTTATTTTGGAAACAAAAAAGGGAAACATATTTAACAAATATGTTTCTGTTGCCAATTTACAAAATTTTGAAAACAAAAACAGAAAAACAGAAAACAAAAACGTTACCAAACGAGACCTTAGCAAGATGATTTCACAAGTTTAATCATTTTTTTCTTACTTATATTCGTTACTTGAACCACAGAGTTGTAATAAAAATGATGGTGCCTTGTGCAAGCTTTTACTTTATAATTGAAAATGATTCTCTCATTTTGATTAGTAGACAACATTCAATTTGAAGTTTATTCTCATTTTTTCTCCTATTTAACTATATAACAACATAGAATCTACATTAAAAAAAATGTAAATTCAACTAAGCATAACAAGTGTTGAAATGCTCCTAAATTAAATCTCAACTTTTATGGACACAAAATGTATTCTTACAAATAAATAATTTTTTTTTCTAATATAACAATTTTAAGGCACTGATTCTGGTTAGAGTATCTATTAAAAATAGTTAAATATGTATTTATTTTAATAAAAATATATTTTAGACATGTCTGGTGTATACTAAAATTGAACATAGAAATAGTTTTTAATTTTGTTTTTCATAAATGAATGTGATACGTACAAATAGTTTGTACAATAGTTATTTCTATGAGGTAGTCATTTCTGGATTAAGTCACTAGTGATATGACTAACTTAGTGAGATGGATGTTGCAATATATAATTATTAATTTTAATATAGACAAATAGACATAGTACGTAATTCTGATTTGGATTCCAAATCATTTGCTTATCAGTGACAAAGAGATATCTTTTTTTTTTTTTTTTTGGTAAAGGTTGTTAGTTATTATCAGAAGCAACACATAGTACAATTGCTATGATAGTAAGGTTGAATGAATTTAACTTTGAGATACTTACCCAAAAAAAAAAAAAAAGCTTTGAGAGAAAAAGTTATTTATTACTCCACGAGCAAGTAAGGTGGTTCTAATTCTTTCAATTCACAAAAGAAAAGAAGTCTCCACTCTCAAGTATAAGAAAGGCATAAGTAACACCCACTATAAGAAGAGATAATTGAATGTTAACTAATTCATTCATGTGCTTATCCACTTTGAAACCTTTACTTTCAGCCCTTCTTGAACCTTTTTCAAAATTATTTGATGGAAAGTAGAGAGAGAGCAGATAAGAAGCACCCCTACCATTTTCACCCATTGATCCTTTTTGAAGAGAAGGAGAATGTTGAAGGTGTTTTCCGCTCTTGGTGTAGACAACCAATCTTAACCGCTTTCTACACTTGTGAGCGCTGCTTATTATTCATGCACAAATTCTATGCAGAACTTCTTCAAAAAAACTACCCATTTTTTTCACTCAAAACATCCACTTCAACTGTATTTCAGCTCATTGGCATCTCTTAAATCTGTTGTGTGTAGAGCAGAAGTACAAGTATTCTTTTATCGGTGTGATAATAGTGCTAATGATTTCAAAGTTGACATAAGATGCGCGTCAATGGTACTAAAAGTCCAACAATTGGTTCAGTACCCAAATCACACACACGAGTTGGTCCCCCTAAATCAGTCAGCTATGTTTTTGTGCAAAGCTTGCAACATAGAACACCGAGGCAATTCCTTTCTATGCACTAGATGTGGATTTTGGGTTAACTGATAGTGTGCTTCCTCACCCACCAACGTTAAACTTGGGGTTCATGATCACTCTCTCACTCTCTTTCATTATGTACCGCCAAATGTGCTCAATTGCCAAATCTGTTCCAAATGAGTAACTAAAAATCAATGGATTTATTCTTGTCCTGATCCTAAATACAAATATTTTGTCCATATGAGATGCTCAACATCGAAAATAGAGTTTCCAGGTTAACTTTTTTGTCCTATAACTCTTTTTCTTTGATTTATTTTATGTCAGAATGGTTGTCTTCTTCCATTTTGATTAGATTCTTTCGTTAATTATATGGTTCCTGGAACTCTAAAATATGTAGAACAAAAGATAAGAAACTGAAGTAAATCAAATGGAGCATAATTGAATTTTTTTCCATGAAAACAACATCAAATTCTGAAAAGCATGTGTAGCTGATTTTAACGTTTGGTAATGCATGGCACGTTAGAAAATGAGGACAGCCATTAACGTTGCTTTGTGGGAGCTCTGACTGGTTCTCCAGGTTAACAGCGGACTGACTCAATTGTTGAGGGCAAAGTCCAAACAGCCACGTGTCAGTGGAAAGATGGCCAAAGAGGGATTATGATCTCCAGACTGTGGGCCAGTGAGAACTGAGTTGGCAGTGTTCCTAGTCACACACTTTTCCAACTAACCCCACCATCTAGCTACATTTTTTTTTTTAGAATAAAGTGTAATTTTTAATATTTTTTTACGACTTTTAGTTGTTTGGTAAATTTTGCAACAAAGCAAAAAAGCAAAAAATTAGTAACATTTTATGTATTTGGTAAGTTTTTTACTGTAGCGGAGCAAAAAAGTGACAATTTTATGTATTTAGTAAAACTTTTAGTTTATTTTTTTGCTGTAACAAAGTAAAAAAATAGAAAAAATTACGATTTTATCAAACGCACCAAAAGTTACAAAATATAATTTTTGATATTTTTTTACTAATTTTTGAGCCTCCAAACGGGCCCTTATGTCATTATTACCCTTCCACCCAACCTCACTTTAAAACTTTAAAACATTAAAATAAATAAATAAAACAACACAAAAAAAAAAAAAAAAATGAAACATTACCTTTTCTCCACCGGGATTCAATTCTGTAGCCACATAATTGCCCCCGTATAAGTATCTATATATTTAGAAAAAATAATTTAGTTACAAATAAATTAAATTATTTTATCCAAATGACCGCAGTGTAATAACAAGATAAAAAACTTTTTAATTTAAAATTTCTTAATTTTCTCTCTTTATGTATATATAATTTTATTGATAAATAATTTTTTTTATGGACACAAAATTTATTCTTACAAATAAATAATTTTTTTTCTAATATCACAATTTTAAGGCACTAATTCTAGTTAGAGTATCAATTAAAAATAGTTAAATATGTACTTATTTTAATAAAAATTTATTTTAGACATGTCTGGTATATACTAAAATTGAACATAGAAATAGTTTTTAATTTTTTTTTTCATATATGAATGTGATACGTACAAATAGTTTGTACAATAGTTATTTCTATAAGGAAGTCATTTCAGGATTATGTCACTAGTGATACAGCCAACTTAGTGAGATGGATGTTGCGATATGTAATTATTAATTTTAATATAGACAAATAAACATAGTACGTAATTCTGATTTAGATTCCAAATAATTTGCTTATCAGTGACAAAGAGGTATTTTTTTTTTTTTTTTTGTAAAGGTTGTCAGTTATTACCAGAAGCAACACATAGTACAATTACTATGATAGTAAGATTGAATGAATCTAACTTTGAGAGAAAAGGTTATTCATTACTCCGCAACCAAGTAAGGTGGTTCTGATTCTTTCAATTCACAAAAGAAAAAAAATATCTCCACTCTCAAGTACAAGAAAGGCAGAAGTAACACCTACTATAAGAAGAGATAATTGAATGTTAACTAATTCGTTCATGTGCTTATCCACTTTGAAACCTTTACTTTTCAGCCCTTCTTGAACCTTTTTCAAAATTATTTGATGGAAAGTAGAGAGAGAGTAGATAAGAAACACCTCTACCATTTTCACCCATTAATCCTCTTTGAAGAGGAGGAGAATGTTGAAGGTATTTTTTGTTCTGGGTGTAGACAACCAATCTCAACCCTTTTCTATTCTTGCGAGCGCTGCTTATTGTTCCTACACAAATTCTGTGCAGAACTTCCTGAAAAATTTACCCATTTTTTTCCCCCAAAACATCCACTTCAACTCTATTTCAGCTCATTGGCATCTCTTAAATGTGATGTGTGTGGAGCAAAAGTACAAGCATTCTTTTACCGGTGTGATAGTGGTGCTGATGATTTCAAAGTTGACATAAGGTGCGCATCAATGGTGCGAAAAGTCCAACAATTGGTTAAGCACCCAAATCACACGCACGAGTTGGTCCCCTTAAATCAGTCGGCCATTTTGTGCAATGCTTGCAACATAGAACACCAAGGCAATTCCTTTCTCTGCATTAGATGTGGATTGTGGGTCAACCAAGAAAGTGCTTCCTCACCCACCAACATTAAACTTGGGGTTCAGATCACCCTCGTACTCTCTTTCATTATGTACTGCCAAATGTGCTCAATTGCCAAATCTGTTCCAAGAGAGTAACTAAAAATCAATGGGTTTATTATTGTCCTGAACCTAAATGTAAATATTTTGTCCACATGAGATGCTCAACAATGAAAATAGAGCATTCCAGGTTAACTTTTCTGTCCTAAAGCTCTTTTTTTTTTTTTTTATGTCGAAATAGTTGTCTTCTTCCATTTTGATTGGATTCTTTTCTTAATTTTATGGTTCCTGGAACTATAAAATATGTAGAACAAAAGATAAGAAACTGAAGTAAACCAAATGGAGCATAATTGTATTGTTTTCCATGAAAACAACATCAAATTCTGAGAAGCATGTGTAGCTGATTTTCTTATTTTTCTTTTTTCTTTTTGGTGGAAATCTTTTATTTATATTTTTCGTATGCACTTAATTTCTTTATCATTTTAATTGTGATATTTTTACTTCTCATTTTGTGGGTTTCAGTGATAGCAAAGCAAAAAGTAAAGCCCAAAAATTTGTTCGTGCAAATGTGATGGAGCTTCCGTGGACCAATGATTCTACAGCTGATGATTTGATTGCCCAACTAATTAAAAACATCAGTTCACAGGCGAAGAAATCCACAACCACAAATGATGATGTCGTCAACCCCCAGACCATGATGATTAGTAGACTACTCTTGATCACATTCATCAGCACCCATTGATTTTTTCTAGAAATTCGCAAATAGACCACCACAATGAGTCGTCATCATCCTCCTCTTCCATTAATATTATTGCGAGCTGCAAGCAATCGGAAAATAAACTATGCAATGGGTGCGGAAATACCATCTTGATAGGAGTACCATTTTACTATTGTGCTTAATCAGAATGCCATAATAATTTCTACCTCCATCAATGGTTTGCAACGTTACCCAATGAAGTAGAACATGTGTGTCACCCACAACACAAACTTATCTTAATCACACCACAATTCCCATATTTTACTCCTCGCCTGTGTTACTGTTGTGAAATCTTATGCGACACGTTTTTTTCGGCTGCGTTGATTGTGGTTTCTACGTGGACGTCAAGTGTGGTGGACTACCCAGTGGTATTCGACATAAATCTCATGATAAACACGTCCTTACTCTGAGGAGGGGTTGGGGTTGCAATGCATGTGGCAGTTGGTTAGGCTACTATTCATTTGTTTGCGAGGTTTGCAAGCACACAGTATGCATTCAATGTGCTATTCTAGCGGGAAAAGGTCACGCACAGATATGACAAGCATCCCTTCACTCTCTCCCATTCTTTTCCCAAAGTGAAAGACAAAGATCACACTGCCGAAGTGTATTATTGTAAAATTTGTGAGGATGACATCCAACCCAATCGCTGGTTCTATCACTGCCACGAGTACCGCGACCAATCTCTTCATATAAAATGCATATTTCCCAATTTTAATAATAAGAGTTCAAATATCAAGTATAAGACCATCTTTAAGCCTCGCTATCACTGTGATCACTCTATCACTTGCGTACCAACGACAGAGAATAACAGGGATAACTCTCGTTGCAGCCAGTGTTGGAGGTCCATAGCAGATTCTCTTGTCCCTTTTAGTATTAAATGTACAGATCAATGTAATTTCTGGGTGCACTACGACTGCTCTATTTGACTACTTTAGAAGACTATGTGAACATCCATTGCCTTGTTACATTTTATTCTTCCTTGCAAATAATACATGGTTTGTGCTTTTCTTTACAAGTACTGTACTGCCTTTGACTTTGGCTAATGCAAGTGAAGTGTTTTATTGGAAAGGTAATAAGAATAAGAACAATTTTTGATAAGTTACTGTTTTATGTGAATGATCATCGTTTGTAAGTCATGTGGTTAACTATCAAATGAGACTAAAGTGTCCATATAGTGTTTAATAATAGTATAATGTTTTATTATTTATTACAAATATTTTTATTTTTTTAAAATATTAATTTAAAAACTTTTATAGAAAAAGAATTCAAGAAATGTGAGGAAAGTAAAAGAGTATATTTTTAAATGAAATGACCGAAAAGACAACTGAAGTAGAGAGAAAAAAAATAATTCTGACCGTTGAACAAATCAACAGTTGAAATTATCTCAAATTCAAAAATTTAAACTTCTTTGTTGTATAAATGATACAATGAGTGTAAAAGTGTATATATTTAAAATTTAAGTTTTAGGCACATTAAAATTGAAATTTTAGTGTAAATGTTTTATTTTTTAATAAAATTTTAAAAAAAATTAAGGTTTAAATATAATTTTTCCTCAAAGTAAAAAAAAAAAAAATCATTGACTTTATCTAATAGATTTTCAAACATTGTTAAATAAATTTGTACAATTTTATTATTTATTACAACTATTATATTTTCATGTGAAGTAACCGAAAAGATAAATAAAGTAAAAAGAGAGAGAGAAGTAATTTTGAACCTTGAATAAATTTAACGGTTAAAAATACATAAATATCAAATCAATGAATTGTATTATTATATAAATATTATGTAAAGTTACAACAAAATCCAGTAATCTTAACTTCAACAATTTTATATAAACAAAAATAATTGATTCTTGCTAATTCTTCACGCAGCAACCAAAATTTTAAAATAGGTAAATATTGAAGTATAAGTAAATCAGATCTCATAAATTGTTTAAATATACTTTACACCAAATTCTTCTTTAACTGCATAGGATTTTTATTTTGAAAACCGCATTTTTTTTTTTTTTTTGAGGAAGAGTATTCATGTAGTCAACCCAACTACTTTGGGAATAAGATTTTGTTGATTTGAGTTGCATTTTTTTGCCTTCATCCGTAAGAAAGGAATCCGGTGCTTGCAAAGAAAGAACAAGCATAAATGAATGTATATAGAAGAAATGAAAAACAAAAAGAGCAGTTTGCTTTTCCTCAATGGGAATTACCTCACAATTCATCTCGATGTTTGAATTGAAGTATCACCAATATATAACTAAAACTAGCAAGAGTGAAAAAAAGTCAGATCCTAGGGTGGAGGGTGAATAAAAAATCAAAAATTTTTCTAAATATTCCAGAAGATACTCTAAAATTTTAAGATAACTTGTGAAAACACTTCCTCAATAGTTTACAAGAACCGTCTAAATCAACCAAGTTCATTCCTTTATCAAATAGTACAATGCTCTCTCGTAGATCAAGACCATAATTCATCAATATAGTTGTACATATATCCAATACATCTCAACCACAAAATTCAGGTACTGAAGTTCATCCTCAAGCAAGCATAACATAAATAAATCCAACTTTGCATCTCATCTCAAGTATCATAATGAAAGAAGGGAGTCTACCAATGCAAATTTTAGTATTCTGAATTCTAATCATTTTTTTTGGGGGGGGGTGTTTCAACAGCATGTAATTCTATTGTTAGAATAACCCCTAACATGTAGTTGCCATAACACATACATCAAATTCTTACCCCCTCCCCCCCCCCCCCCCCCCCCCAAAAAAAAGAAAAAAAATTACCTTGGATGAATCTCTACAAGCACCTCCACCCTAAACAAATGGAGAAAATAAGAGCTTGGTTCCATTTGATACCAATAGACAATAGAAATGTAAAGTGTTTTATCAAATAAAAGTCACTGTAGGCTTTTTGATCTTTTTAACAGTTAAACTTTTCCTTTCATTTGGCAACATGATGACATATAAAAAAAATGCAATATATTTATAATCAATCCGTGTTCTGAAATTGGCTTGGAATAAAGTTGTCCGTGTAGTTTATTGGTTGCCAAAAAATCCCAGTCCACATTTCATAGAACGTATTCAATAGTAGACAAAGCATATCTGATAAGAATAAAAGAAGAAGGAAAGAATTACGTATTAATATTTATTTCTGTGTGTGAGAATACAAGACTACAAGATCCTTTATATAAGAGGACAATAATTCTAATTCTGATAAGAGATAGTAATCCTAATTATAATTGGATATACAAAATAAGAAATGAGATAATAAACCTAATTATGATATAAGAAAAGACATAAAATAAGGAAAGGCATAAAATAAGGGATACTAATTATATACGATTATACATTACTAAATCTAACACCCCCTCAAATTCAAGGTGGCAACGTAGGAAGCAACTTGAGTTTGGAGATTAACTCAAAGAAATGACCAGGAGGATGAGCCTTCGTGAAAAGATCAGCAGTTTGATTCGCTGAGGATACAGAAATGAGACAAACAATGCCACTTCTGACATGCTGACGAATAAAGTGACAATCTATTTCAATGTGTTTAGTGCGATCATGAAAAACATCATTGTGAGCAATCTGAATAGCACTTTGATTGTCACAATATAATGTAGTGCCTGTAGAATGAGTGACACCCATATCAGTAAGAAGCTATCTAAGCCAAATGAGCTCTTGAGTGGTATCGGTGAGAGCACGGTACTCAGCTTCAGTACTAAAATGGGCAGTGAGAGTTTGTTTCTTGCTACACCAAGCTATGAGAGAAGTCCCTAGAAAGAAACAGAACTCTGTTGTAGAACGACGATCAGTAGGATCACTAGCCCAGTCGGCATCAGAAAAAGCATATAACTCAAGTGAGGACTGGGTTGAGTAATGAAGACCATGAAACATAGTGCCTTTGATATATCGGAGAATGCGCAACAAAGCAGTAAAATGATAAGAACGTGGAGCAGCCATGAATTGACTAACAATGTGTACAGCATAAGCAATGTCAGGGCGAGTGACAGTAAGATAAATAAGACTACCAACAAGTTGACTATACAAAGTCGCATCAGATAATGGTGTGCCATCAAGAGGGGTAAGACGGAGCTGTGGATCAATCGGAGTAGTAGCAGTCTTGCAGTCAGAAATACTAGCTCGTGTCAAGAGATCAGAAGCATACTTAGCTTGTGAGAGAAAGTAACCAGAAGAATCTTGGGAGATCTCCAAGCCCAGAAAGTAATTGAGAAACCCTAAATCCTTCGTCTCAAACTGTCGACTAAGAAATTGTTTGAGATGAGAAATGCCAACACTGTCATCCCCAGTAATAATCATATCGTCCACATAAAGGAGAAGAAGAACAGATTCAGCTGTAGCGGTGCAGATAAACAAAGCAGAGTCATATGAACTGGGGATAAATCCAAGCTCACGAATAGTAGAGCTAAACTTTGCAAACCAGGCACGACGAGCCTGTTTCAGCCCATATAGTGCTCGACGAAGCTTGCAAACATGAGAAGACGGAACAGAGGATCCCAGAGGAGGTTGCATATAGACTTCCTCAGTAAGATCGCCATTTAGAAAGGCATTCTTAACATCCATCTGATAAAGATCCCAGTTACGAGCAGCAGAAATAGTAAGTAAACTGCGAACGGAAGTAAGCCTAGCAACAGGAGCAAAAGTTTCTTCATAGTCAATACCATACTCCTGAGTAAAATCTCAAGCAACAAGACGAGCTTTGTGTCGCCAATAGAACCATCTGAACGAGTTTTGATTTTATAGATCCATTTGCAACTGATAGCAGTCTTCCCAAGAGGAAGGGGAACCACATCCCAAGTATGAGTTTTCTCAAGAGCCTGTAACTCATCATCCATAGCTTGCTTCCATAAAGGGTTAGTACAAGCCTCACGGTAGGAAGAAGGTTCGTGAATAGAAAAGGTAGCAGAACCAACAATATAATACGAAGACGAATAGAAGGTTGTGTTACTCATTTAGGACGTTCTGAAGGAGGAGATTCGTCAACAAGGGATGGAGGAGAAGACTCATCATGAGTGGTCACAGGTCCAGTAGAAGACCCAGGTGTCTGGGGATGAACCATAAGCAGTGGTGTCTGAGAGACCTGTGGACTATCTGCATCAAATATGTCAGAATGCAAATCTTTGGAAATATCAGTAAAGAGAGGATCATGGGAAAAGGTAGAAAGATGAAATGGAGAAAGAGTAGAAAACATCTTGTGTTCCCAAAAGACAACATGTCGAGAGACACGAAGACATCGAGAAATAGGATCCCAACACCGATACCCCTTATGTTCAATACCATAACCCAAGAAACAACAATGACGAGAGCGTGGTTCAAGTTTAGTTCTTTCATAGGGTTGAAGGAGAACAAAACAAGCAGACCCAAATACTCTAAGATGAGAATAATCAGGAGGGGAGCCATACAAGCGTTCAAAAGGGGTAGAATTACCAAGGACAAAAGTGGGAACACGATTAATGGTGTAGGCAGCAGTAAGAGCAGCTTCTCCCCAAAACTTTTTTGGACAGGAGGAAGAAATAAGAAGGGCACGAATCATGTTAAGAAGATGACGATGTTTGCGTTCCGCCCGACCATTTTGCTGAGAAGTACCAGGACAAGAAAGATGAGACTGTGTCCCCTGAGAGCGTAGAAAAGATAAAACCTCAGAGTCAAGATATTTCATAGCATTATCAGTTCGAAAAACCTTGATTGTACAAGAAAATTGAGTTTTCACCATTGCTGAGAAATCAGAGTATATTTGTTTAAGTTCAGAACGTTTAGTTAAAAGATACAACGAAGTATAGCAACTATAATCATCCACAAAGATAACAAAATAACGAGAACCCCCCATAGTGGGAGTGGGTGAAGGTCCCCAGATATCCGAGTGAACGAGATCAAATTGTGCAAGAGAAAAAGAATTACTTTTATTAAAATGTAAAGCGGGTTGTTTAGCAGTTTGACACCATGATAAGAATAAAAGATGAAGGAAAGAATTATGTATTAATATTTATTTCTGTGTGTTAGAATACAAGACTACAAGATCCTTTATATAAGAGGACAATAATCCTAATCCTGATAGGAGATAGTAATCCTAATTATAATTGGATATACAAAATAAGGAATGGGATAATAATCCTAATTATGATATAAGAAAAGATATAAAATAAGGAAAAGCATAAAGTAAGGGATACTAATTATATACGATTATACATTACTAAATCTAACAATATCCATCCACACACATAAACGAACGAGTTCCACGACTAAAATGAAATTTCATAGGTCTGTCATGTTTAGACAAATGGTTAGCGTTAGAATTTTGGTGCAAAAAGCCCAAATCTTTGATGGGATCTTGCAAAGTGCAAAAGATATCTCTTATATATACACATATACATATATATATATATATATAGAGAGAGAGAGAGAGAAATTATATTAGAGAGTGATAGGAAAATGCAAATAGTTCGTTTATGGGGAAAAAAAAAAAGATAATGTACAATAAAAATTAAACTACAATTTTAATCAATGATGTGATAACAGTAGTAGTGTAGTTATAAAATATTTTAATAAATTAATTATTTAAAAGTGATAGGCTTACAATCCCTTCGCATTAAAGACTTTGGAATCTCGATCCCATTTCACTGCTTAATATTTTTGTACATTTTTATTTTATATAGACAGTAAATTTTTTTTTTTTTTTGGTTTTGTTTCAAGGATGAAAAGTGAAAAAATAAAAATTTTGTGAAATGACAAGAATATTGTTGAAACAAAACTAAATAATTATATTGTGTATATAAAATAGAAATGTACAAATTTTTTTCAGTTGATAAATTCAAATGAAATTATATAATTTTTTTATTATGTGTAACAATTAAGAAAATTAAATTTTAGATAGGTTAATCCATAACGTAAATTTTGATTCAAAAAAAAAAGTGTATTAGTAGTGTTTTTTTTGAACTAACTATCGCATTAAATTTTTTTAACTCAAATTTCTTTATTGTACTATTAGTGTTTTTATAAATTATAGTCTACTATTTTCTAAAATTTTAAGGGGACTAGCTATAGGATAAAAAGAATTTGCGTTGAAATTTTTTTTATAGTTGGTCAAAGAAAATGCCATCAATATATATTTTTGGGTAAAAAAAATTTAAGTTATGAACTAACATTCCTTAAATTTAAATAGTTTTTAATTATTATATATACTTAAAAAATATAAAATAAAAATAATTTGGATATTTCTTTTATATATATAGTATAATTTGTTTAGGTTTGTTTCAAGGTATTTTAGTCATTTCATATATCAATTGGGTCAACAATTATTTATTAAAGAAAAATTAACAACATAGTATGCTGGTTTGTAAAATTCAAACTATAAAAAATATTTCTACCATTTTTAAAGCTAAAAAATTAAAGACATAAAGGTGAAATCACAAGTGTCAAAGTAAAGTTTAACCATTTAGGGAACAACTCTTTAGGAATTGAATACTTAGTGTGATGACTTCATCAGTTTAGTCATTTGTTTGAAACAAAAATTTTGTGAAATGATAAGAATATCTTTGAAACAAAACTAAATAAATTATACTATGTATCTAAATTAGAAATGTACAAATTTTTTTTATTTGATAAATTCAAATGAAATTAAATGATTCTTTTAATATGTGTAACAATTAAGAAAAATTAAATTTTAGAGAGGTTAATTCATCACATAAATTTTGATTCAAAAAAATTTGGATTAGTAGTATTTTCTTGAACTAACTATTAGATTAAAAATTTTTAACTCAAATTTCTTTTTTGTACCTTTAGTGTTTTTATGATTTATGGCATACAGTTTTTTAAAATTTTAAGGGGACTATAGGATAAAAAGATTTTGGCTTGAATTTTTTTTTTTTTTTAATAGTTGGCCAAAGAAAAATCATCAATACATATATTTTTGGGTAAAAAAAATTAGGTTATAGGACAACATTCCTTAAATTTAAATAATTTTTAATTGTTTTATATATTTAAAAAATATAAAATAAAAATAATTTGGATATTTCTATTATATATATAATATAATTTGTTTGAGTTTTTTATGGTCAAAATAAAGTGAATTGTATTTTGATTTTTTTTGTTTTATTATTTATTTCTTGATTTATTTTATTATTGCAAATGGATCTATCAATAATTTTTTTTTTTTTTTGTTGATTCAAGAATATGTGAAAAAGATAAATCATAATCATGATTAGTATGGAAATGTATTCATTTCCTATGCATTGATACAATTTATGATACTACCAGAGTGAAACATGAGATCTACAGAAAAGCCAAAGATATTTTAGTCATTTCACTTATCAATTAGGTCAACAGTTGTTTATTAAAGAAAAATTTAACAATATAGTATGCTAGTGTATAAAATTCAAACTATAAAAATATTTCTAGTTATTTTTAAACCTAAAAAATTAGATACATAAGGGTGAAACCACAAGTGTCAAGGTAAAGTTTAACCGTTTAGGAAACAACTCTCTGGAAATTGAATCATCAATTTAGTCATATCTTTTATTTATATTTGTTACATGAATCTCAAAGTTATAAGCTCACGAGCCTTGAAAGGAACAACAATTTTGGCATAGAATACTTGGTGTGATAGCTTCTTAAGTTTAGTCATTTCTTTTATTTATAGTCGTTACTTGAATCACAAAGTTATAACTTTACTAATCCTGCTGGAACAATATACTTTTAGTATTGAATACTTGGCATAATGATTTCATAGGTACAACTATTTATTTTGCCCCCACTCAATTTTAAAAAAAAAATTATTTATATATATATTTTTCATTATTGCCCCCACTAAATTTTTGTGACCCCACTATCCCTATCTTGTCTCCACCCTCTCCCTCATCTCTCTCTTCCTTCTCATCAAACACTATCAATTAATTTTTCTTAATCACATTACTACAATACAGGTATGTATATACCTATATATATGTATGTATATATGATAATTTGCCCCCACCTACTATAATTTCTATTTCTGCCACTGTGTGCTTCACTTTATAGTTGAAATTGTTACCCTCATTTTTGACAAGTAGACAACATTTAATTTGGAAGTTATTCTTATTCTTTCTTTTTTATAATTATATAACCACATAAAACTTACATTTTTTTTTCTTTTCTGTAAAGTATAGCATAGTATAATTACTATGAGAGTACGATTGAATGAATTTAACTTTGAGAGAAAAATTTACTCATCGCTCTACAATCAAGTAACGATTGTGGGTGGTTCTAATTCTTACCGTTAACAAAAGAAAGAAATGTCCACCCTCAAGTTCAAGAAAGGCATAAGCAGTATTTACTATAAGAAGAGATAATTGAATACTAATCAATTCATGTGCTTATCCACTTTCAAGCCTTTACTCTTCAGCCTTTCTTGTACCTTTTTCAAAATTGTTTAATGGAAAACAGAAAGAAAATAGAGATGAAACACTCCTACCATTTTCACCCATTAATCCTTTTTGAAGAGGTGAATGTTGAAGGTGTTTTTTGTTTTACATGTAGACAACCATTCTCTGCCCTTTTCTATGCTTGTGAGCGCTGCTTATTTTTCCTGTACAAATTTTGCGCAGAACTTTCTAAGAGACTTTCCTATTTTTTTTTCACCCAGAACATCCACTTCAACTACATTTCGAGTCAAGGAAAACTATCAAGGAATGTGACGTATGTGGAGCTAAAGTAGGACAAAAATTCTATTACGATTGTCGTCCATGTCAATTCGTACTTGACATGAATTGCGCATCAATGGTACTAAAATTTCAACATGTGATTAAGCACACAAATCACACACATAATTTGGTCCCCCCTAGAGCAATCAGCTGTGTTTTTGTGTAATGCTTGCAACACAAACATAGAGGCAATTCCTTTCTATGCGCTCAATGTGGATTTTGGGTGAATCAAGAATGAACTTTCTCGCCCACCACTATTAAACTTAGGGTTCATAATCACCCTCTCACTCTCCTTCAATCTATACTGGAATCATTTTACAACCATTCCTTGAAATGCCAAATCTGTTTCAAGAAAGTAAAAAGAAATTAATGGTTTTTTTTTTTTTTTTGGTCCCGAACCTAAATGCAAATATTTTGTCCATGTAAATTGCTCAACATCAAAGATAAAGCATTCCAGATTAACATTTCTGCACTCTTTTTCTTTGATTAATTTATTAGTTTATGTTGGAATGGTTGTCTTTTTTTCATTTTGATTAGGTTCCTTCCCTTAATTTTGTGGTTCCTAAAAACTCCAAATATGTAGAATCGAACATAAGAAATTGAAGTAAATAGCATAATTGTATTGTTTTCTATGAAAATAAAATCAAATTATTTGAAGGATCTGTTCAAGTATTAGGCAACTTAGGCAATTGTCCAAGACTCCAATCCAATAAAAAATCCTAAATTTAACCAAAAATATGTAAATATATAGATATATTATTAATTACTTTAAATTTATCATTTCCTTAATTTTAATATTTATCTTAATTTTAAATAATTTTGAAAGTTATCTTAATTTATAGAAATAACTTATAAGAATATGTATATTATATTCGTAATACAGAGCCGGTTTGGGTCTTATGAAAATTTTTTTAGGCCCAATTTTTTTTTTTTGGTCTTAGGCCTCTTGTTCTAAAACGCATTTACTTTTATTTTTTATTTTTATTTTTATTTTTATTTTTCTTTTTGGTGGAAATCTTTTATTTTTGTGTATGTGCTTTCATTGTCATTTTGATTGCGACATTTTTACCATTGATTTTGTGCTTTCAGTGATAGCGAAGCAAAAACAAAAGCCAAAAAATTAGTTGACGCAAATGTGATGCAGTTGCCATGGACCAATGATTCTGTTGATGATTTGATAGCCCAACTAATTAACAACATCAGTTCACGGACGAAGAAATCCATAGACGATGATGTAGTCAACCGCCAGATGGTGATCGATACTCTTGAGCACATTCATCAGCACTGGTTGATTCCTTCTGAAAATTTGCAAATAGACCACTACCACGGTGAGTCCTCCTCCTCCATTACTATTGCGAGGAAGAAATCGGAACATAAACAATGCAGCGGGTGCAGATATACCATCTTGAGAGGAATGCCATTTTACTATTGCGCTGAATGGGAATGCAATAATAATTTCTACCTCCGTCAATGGCGTGCAAGGTTACCCAATGAACTGGAACACCCGTGTCACCCGCAACACAAGCTTCGCTTAATCACGCCAGAGTCCCCAAATCATGGTACTCGCTTTTGCAGCTGTTTTGAAATTCTTTGCGGTATGTACGTTTTGGTTCAGTTGCGTTGATTGTGGTTTCTACATGGACCTCACGGTGTGCTGGACTACCCGCCGGCATTCGACATGAATTCCATGACAAACACGTCCTTACTCTGAGGCGGGGTTGGGATTGCAAAACATGTGGTAGTTACTTGACTAGTATTCATTTGTTTGTGAGGTTTGTTATCTCAGCATTCAGTGTGCTCTCGTGCCTGGATACGTCAACCACATACATGACAAACATCCTTTCACTCTTACTTATTCTTTTCCCATTGCGAAAGACAAGGATCACCATGCCGTGTGTTATCGTGAAATTTGTGAGAAAGACATCCAATCCGATCGCTGGTTCTATCACTGCCTCTGCTGCGACCAATTTCTTCACGTAAGATGTATAATTCCCAATTTTAAAGGATGCTGAAATATGAAGCATTTTGGGTTGGGGCCCCCGGGGGGGCCTTAGGGCCTGCTGTCACGTACCTTGATCACTCTCACTTGCGTACAAAGGCCAAACACCAATGGGGACAACTCTCTTTGCAGCTGCCGTTTGAAGGTCCATAGTAGATATATATACTCCTTTTACTTTTACTATTAATTAGATGCACAGGGTGTAACTATTGTAGTACTCTATATATGTGGGAACATCCATTGCCTTGTTACTTTTTCTTTTTTCCTTGCAAATAATAATACATGGTTTATGCTTATCTTTACAAGTACTATACCGCCCTTTTTACTTTGGCTAATTAATGCATGAGGAGTGTGAAAGCGTCATTACACTTTTCCATTTTTTGTTTTTCTTTTGGCCCACTCGATCAGAGTTGATTTCAATTATTATTATTAATTTATTTTTTATTTTTCTTCCGAAAAGATGAGAATGAGATTAACAACTATTTCTAGTAAGTTACTGTTTTATATGTGAATGATCATTGTTTGATTGTTAGGTAAATTTAGAATTTGTAAATATTAGTTAATTTGTTTAGAAATTACAACTACATTGTTTCCTATGGTGGAAAAGAACATTGAAAGAAGAAAGAAAAAACAAAAATACATAAATTCTTCAAAGCATAACAAATATTGAACTAATGCTCCCCAAGTCAAACTTCTATGAACAATGTTTTGCTCATACAAAATTATAAATCATTCTTTTCTAAAATTATATCACAACTAAACTCACATACATACTTCGAAATTGGATTGGAAACAAAAGCATAAGAATGTAATTTTTGTTTAAATTAAAGCAATATAAAGTATAACTTTATCAGTGTGTGTATTAAAAATATTTAAATAAGTATTAATAAGTTTATGTTCCAGATATATTTTGTGTAAAATAATTATATTTTATTATTTTTCATGTATGAAAGTAACACATGAACAACAGTTTGTAAAATAAAAAATTAAAAAAAAAAATTAGCATTGACTTGCTCTCTAAATGGCTGCTGATGTGCAGATTTTTTCAAAATTATAGGCGAAACCACGGGGCTGTGGGAGCACATGACGCCACTGAAAAAAAAAAAAAAATTATTTATTATACATAGGTATTTTTATCCCGCTCTATAGTTTTTGTTAATTCACGTCATATCGTTTAGCTAATTTGCCTCTATTGTCACTTGTAATTGTTATTTTTCTTACCAATACATATATACAAGGACAATTTATTATCAAAATTATCAATTTGTTAAAATAATTTTAAATTTTAAAAAATTATTCTTATAAATTTTAATTATATACCATAATTATTTTTAATAATATATTATGAAAATATTTTCATATTATCTCGAAACAGCATATATTTTTCGCACAAAATGACACAAAAAGTAGGTTCTGCCTTGTTTAGAATTGATAGACAGATTGAATATGAGATATAAACATAAAATGAGAATGTTGATTACTATTATAAATTACATCTTAAAAAAAAAACATGATTTTATTTTGGTTATCAAGCAATTCTTTTTATTAATTTTTGAAAACACGTGTGTATCAAATAACTTCTCTACTTTAGTTTTTATAGATAAAACAACAACAAAAAATATACAACGTAATCAAAAATCATTTTTAGCCAAAAAAAAAAAAAAATTAGTAAGGCTTGTTCTCCAATTTGTTTTTCCCATTTGAACCTCCCTACTAAGTAAAAGGAGGGACCAACCTGTTAAAATTTTACTTAGGATAAATTACATCCACTTCCTTGAACATTTAGGTAATTACATTTAGCACCCACAACATTTGAAGGTTATAATTGTCTCATTTAATTTGAAAAGTTGTCAATATTAACATCAATCTGATAAAATCCGCCATTAAAAATTAACAAAAAAATGTTAAAATAACTAAATTTTCAGGTATTTTCATATTTTATCCATCATTCTTTTACATTTTCTTAAGTTTTCTTTACAAAAATTCTCAAAAATAAGCAAAAAATAAATAGAATAAAAAAATTTTGAGTATTTTTGTATAGAAAACTAAAGAGATGTGAGAGAAGGAGAGGTAAATAAAAAATACCTAAAATTTTGATTAGTTTGATATTTTATATTAAATTTTAATGACTGATTATATTAAAATGGGGTTAATATTAATAATATTTCAAAATAAAGAATGCAAGTATAACTCTTAAATATTGTGATGTTAAGTATAATTACTCAAATGTTCAAAAAAAGTAGGTATAATTTACTCTTTTACTTATAACTCTAACTTATGTTAGGAAAAAATCAAGGTGATAAAATTTCATTTATAATCTTTCATTATGTGAAGGAAAATCATAGAAAAATATACCAAAAATGGTTTGAGGAAGGGTTTGTACACCTAATTCTCATAGTTCTTAGAAATAGGCAAGTAGACCCTATGATATGAGTTTGTGTGAAATAATAAGAATCCTTTAAATAAAACCAAATAAATTATATTAAGTATAAAACATAAAAATATACGAAATTTTTTTTAGACACATAATATTTGGCGTGATGGCTTTATAGATTTAGTCATTTCTTTTATTTATAGTCGTTACTTGAATCACAAAATTATAACTTTATTAATCTTGCATAGAATGACGCTTTTGTTGTTAAATGCTTGGCGCGATATTTTTATAGATTCAATTATTTATTTTCCTTATATTCGTTACTTGAATACAAATATTATACTTTTCTAATCCTGCAGACAATAATAGATGCATGCTTTCACTTTATAGTAGCAATTGATTCCCTCATTTTCGACGAGCAGACAACGTTCAATTTGAAGGTCATTATCACTTTTTCTTTTTATTTATAACCACGTAGAATTCACATTTTTTTACTTTTTTTAAAGTATAGTACAATTATTATGATAGTATGGTTAAACGAATTTAACTTTGAGAGAAAAAATTATTCATTACTCCATGACCAAGTAATGAGTGTGCGTAATTCTAATTCTTATAATTGACTCAAAAAAAAAATAATTTTGAGATAATTATATATATATATATATATATTTGAGATAATTATATATACATATTATAATATATCATTTAAAGAATGTATTTCATATTCATATTTTTAGGTAATTTTTTTTAAAATTTATTTGTCCGTTCAATACATTTCTGAGTGTTGATTAGCTCTCTATATTTTGACTTCTGATGTTCACTCAACCAATTTACATATTTTTATTTTACTTGAATTTATTTTTATATAATCATAGGCGGAACACACAAAAGATGCCGGTACGGTGCGGGGGCACTTAATCTCTCTGAAGTTTGACACTTATGACGGAGAAAAATAATAGAAAATACAACTTTGAAAGTAAAAATGAACTGGGAAAGGATAATTTTCAATTATGCCGCCAATAATTCTGGTTTTGTGTACCTATTTCGTATATGTTTCAGAAATAGGCAAGTAGTCTTAAATGGTTTAGATTTTGCATACCTACACTCCCTGTTATTAAATTTTCATGTGATAAGTTATTTTGATTAAATCGACAGTGTGAGATGATAAGAATAGTCTTGAAACAAACCACATAAAATATACTATGTACATAAATTAAAAATGTACAAAAATTTTTTCATTTTATAATTTCAAGTGAAATTATATGACTTTTTGATATGTATAACAATTAAGAAAAAAATTATATTTTAAGAAAATTAGTCCATAATCTAAATTTTGACTCAAAAAAGAAAATATGTGTTACTAATACTGTTTTCTTGAACTAACTATAGAATAAAAATTTTTTAAACCAAATTTCTTTTGTCCTTATGAACTGTAATATGTTAACTTTTAAAATTTTAGGGGGACTAACTATAAAATAAAAAAAATTTGGGTTAAAAATTTTCAAGTAGTTGGTCAAAGAACTTAACATTATTGGTGCATACATATTCTTGGGCACAAAAAAAAAACAAAAAAAACAAAAAAAAAGGGTTATAAACCAACCTTCCTAAAATTTAAATAGTTTTTAATCGCTATATATACTAAAAAATAAAATAAAAATGATTTGGATATTTCAATTTTATATACATATAATATAATTTCTTTGAGTTTGGCTGAAGGTATTTAAGTCATTTTATATAGCTAACTAGGTCAATAGTTATTTTTATTAAAAAAAAAATTACTAGCAGAGTATGTTACTTCAAACTATAAAAAATACTATTGCCTATTTTCAAACTAATGATTTTAGATATACAAAGGTGAAACTATAAGTGTCTAGGTAAAGTTTAATTATTTAAGGAACCATATTTTGGTATTAAATACTGAGCGTGATAGCTTTATATTTGTCATTTCTTTACTTACACTACTAGAAATTGTAGCATTGGTCAGACGAAAATTCAGGCGACTGCTTTTACCGCTGAACAAGTGGTCGCTATTACACCGCGGCAAGATGACGGAAAAATTCGGGCAACCGCTAGAATAATTCAATAATGACGGATTTAGTGACCGCTTTTGACGATCGCTAATAGTATTCTTATACTCATGGCAGAATACCCTTCTCTTTTTTCTTTCCATCCCTCTTTTTACTCTCCCTTTCTCCCCCTCCAGCACTTTCTCCTCTCTCCCCCCTACCCCTCTCTCCTCTCTCACCATCACTGGACCGCTGCTGCGCCACCGTGTAGGTGGTTCGATCCATCCTTCTCTCTGTCTCTCCCCTTTCTCTTTAGTTTTGGTTTTTTTTTCTTTTTTTTTTTTTTTTTGGGCCAAGGTTGTTTTGAGCCCTCAAATCCACCACCTTCCCTTCCCTTGCTTGAACAGTTGGATATTGGTATGAATTTTTTTTTATGTACTAACATTTTTTTATATTGTTTGTTGGATTTTTTTTGGTTTGCATGTTGGGAACACTGATGATCATGCATGTATGCATATTATTTTTTGTTTATTTTTTTTATTTTTGGTTACTCATTTGTTTATTTTTATATACTGATGATCATGGATGTTGGCTGGATTTTGTTGTTGTTTTGGTTTATCTTCACCGGATTTTTTGTCTACTGTCATTTTTTTATTTTGTTCTGCACTGTCAGTCTTTTTTTATTTTTTGTTGCAGGTTAAATGTAAAGTGGGAAATATGTCTTTTTTTTTTTTTTTTAAGGAGGCACTCTTTTCTGTTTTTTTCTTTTTGGGTTAATGGATGGGACTGAAAGAGGTTTTGGAAGATTTTTTGAGTTATGGCAATGTTGAGAAGTGGGAATTATTTTTCAATTTATTTTTTTAGCAATTTCAAATGGATTTAAAATAATAAAATTTTTTAATTTTATTGAGGAACAGTTAATTTTTTAAAATTGAAAAGTGTTTTTAATTAAAAAATTTTAAATAACATTAATGCGTAACAAAAATTAATAAAAAATAATTTTTCATTAATTTATATCTTTATTATCATTCACTAAAACAACTATAAAAATAATTTTAAATAAAGAAGAGTAAAAGTTGACAAAATATTGGTTAAAACAATTATGAAAATAATTTTAAATAAAGAAAAGTGATTTTGGACAATTTTTTTATTTTGTTAAACTAAAAAATTGAAATTAAAACAGAGCAAATGTTTTATTTATTTAAATTTAAAATTATTTTTTAATTCAAAAACTTAAATTTAAGTTAACTTCTAACAAATATATATCATTTTTCAGATGATTTATATAAATTATTGCCATTCATTAAAGCAACTATCAAATTGATTTTAAATATATAGAAAACAGTAATTTTTGACACCCAATCTATTAAAACAATTATAAAAATATTTTTAAGTATTAAAAATAATTTTGGACAAAGTATGTTATTTTATTGAGCTAAAGTGATTTGAAATTATAAAGAAGTGAATACCTAATTTTTCAAAAAATAAAAATGTAAATTGAAACTAACTCCCAACAAGAAAATATAATTTGTTAAATAATTTATATATATTATTATCATTCACTAAAACAATTATAAAAAATATTAAATAAAAAGAGCAAATTTCAACAAATTATGTCATTTTATTGAGCTAAAAATTTGAAATCATAAGCACGTTAATGTTTAATTTGTTGAATTCAAAAATATATTTAAATTCAAAAATTAAAATGAAAATTAATTCCAAACAGAATAAATTATAAAGATTTTTTTGTTAACTTATATATATTATCATCATTCATTAAACCAACAATAAAAATAATATTTAATACGATTTCTGATAAAGCATTGATTAAACAATTATAAAATTAATTTTAAATGGGAAGAATATTAAACTATCTTATTTGGAATTATAAATACGTAAATGTTTAATTTTTTTAAAATAAATTAATTAATATTACATTAAGTAAATTAAATTATATTATGATCTTCGTAATATTAAATAATAATATTGAAAATATTAAAATTAAGTAAATAATAATATTAAATCATAAATATTAAGTTTATTAAATATAAATATTAGTTAAAATATTAAATAATGAATTAGAATATTGATAATATAATTAATTTACTTTAAATTAAATTGCTTGGATTAATATCATAATGGTTAGATTAAGTTACTTAAATTATTAAAAATATTATTGTTATTTAAAATACTAAATAGTGATTCGATTAATGGTATAACAACCAAATAATGACTTGTTAATTTATTTGTTGTTAATTTATTTAGTTGTTAATTAATTTATTTTGTATCATATTTTCTATTTGTTGTAGATTTTTATTTTTAGATAGTTTATTTAAGTGTTAACTTATTAAATAATAATAATTAAGTTGATGATATTACACAAATTCTGAATCTTTCTTGGGTCCAATCCAATATAAATCTTGGGCCCAATCAAATCTAATATTAATAATAGTTAGAAAATTAGGTAAAATAATAATATTACAATATTATAAGTAGTTAATTTGTAATAGCTAATTAATAATATTTAATTAGTTAAATCCATATATAACTAATACACAACTTCCCTAATCTTATTTAGGCCCAAGCCAATATCTTTCTTAGGCCCAATCTTCGGGCGCAATCCAATCGAATATTAATACTATGAGAAAATTAGGTAAAATAATAATATTATAATATTATATTTAGGTAAATTAAATAATAATATTATAATTAGATAATTAATAGTAGTTAATTAATAATATTTAATTAGTTAAATTACTAATTAATACATAAACCTCTAATCTTACCTGGGCCCAATTCAATATCTTACTGGACCCAATTAATAACGAAATTAGGTAAAATAGTCATATTATAATTACGTAATTATATATATTATAATATTATAATTAGGTACATAATGATAGTTAAATATTATTTAACTAGTTAAATTAATAGGTAATACACAAACCCTTAATCTTACTTAAGCGAACTCCAATGTCTTTCTTGGGCCTAATCAATCGAATATTGATATTATGAGAAAATTAGGTAAAATAATAATATTATAATATTATAATTAGGTAAATTAAGTAATAATATTATTGTTAGATAATTAACAGTAGTTAATTAATAATATTTAATTAGTTAAATTACTAATTAATACATAAACCCCTTATCTTACCTGAGCCACATCCAATATCTTACTTGCGCCCAATCAAATATATTAAATTCATAACTGATACACAATCCCCTAAACTTACTTAAGCCTAAGCGAATATCTTTATTTGGCTCATTCCAATCGAATATTAATACTATTGTAATATTATAATTAGATGAATTAATAATATTTAATTACTTGAATTATTAATTAATACATAAATTCCTAATTACTTGAGCCCAATCCAATATCTTATTTGGGCCCAATTAATAAGGAAAATAGGTAAAATAGTGATATTATAATTGCGTAATTAAGTATATTATAATATTATAATTATGTACTTAATAATATTTAACTAGTTAATTAAATAGGTAATACACAAACCCCTAACTTATAATTAGGTACTTACATAAGTTGATTTTATCTAATCCAAATCTAATTCAAATCCCAATTTATTTTAAGTTAGGAATCAAAGAGAAATTTAGAACTATCTTATTTTATTCATTTGCATGCATTAGTGAAACTTAGACCCGTTCGGGAATCTCGTACGCCACCCGTCTGGTTATCCTTAGGCGACAAATTAGATCTTCGATCAGGTTTATCATTTTTTTTATGAACATGCAAGGATTGAGGGACGTGATCTTGAATTTTCTAGTTCAGACAGTTTGGGAATGCAACTATCCATCTTGTTTTCAACAACTCATGTAATGTCCAATGTTAGATGAATTTTCGATTGACATCCTATTGTTCTCTGGGTGCATACATAGAGTACGACTGATATCATGTCTGTGTCGTGTACTTGGAGAGCCACGTGGACGTGCTACCGAAATTTTATCTAATTAGGGGACAAAGGCATCGAGTTGTTGAGTGCAAGTTAGAGTGTGCATTCTCGAATGGAATAGGACCAACCACCCTGTAATGAGAAGATGAAGTTTAAAACCAAGTGCTTTGCATATTGCACGATTCTTTAGGGTAATTGTCCATTTTCATTTTGGGACTCTACAGACACTCTAAGTGAGATGGACAAGAGTTAGATTGATTTGCAAGAGATGAGATTAAGAATTCCATTGCACTTACAGGAGAGGTAGTCTAATATGGCATACATGCCACCTGCACAATACACAATGAGCAAAAAGAAGAAGGATGCCTTCATATTAATTCTGAAGGATGTGAAAGTGCCTGATGGGTATTGCTCGAATATTTCCAAACGAGTGAACATGAGCGAAAGAACGTTATAGGGTTTGAAGAGTCATGACAACTACGTCCTCGTTCAACAATTGCTACCTATAGTAGTAAAGAATTGTCTGCCTAAGAATGTGATACAGCCATTGATTGAGCTTATTAACTTCTTCAAACAATTGTGTTATAAAGTTCTCCATAGAGAAGATTTGAAGGGTCTGCAAAAGAAGATTGCTTTAACACTTTGCCATCTATAGAAAATTTTTCTACCGGCATTTTTTGGTGTAATGGTTCACTTGACCGTACACTTAACTGAAGAAGCTTGGCTTGGTGGCCTTGTCCAATTCAGGTGAATGTATCCAATCGAGAGATATATGAACATATTAAAGAGTTACGTGTGTAACAAAGCTCGACTAGAGGCATCTATAGCCAAAGGTTATTTGACGAACGAGTGCACCAATTTTTGTGCTGCATATTTTAACGACGATATCCAAATAAAGTTAACCAAGCTAGAGCTGATAAATGAAGGTTCTATTGGGGAGGGCACGTCATTTAATTTCAACTACATCAAGTGGATCTAAGCTCATCGGTTCATGCTCTTCAACACCCAACTAGTTGTGCCATTGACTCAGTAAGTCATTTTTCATTATAGAGAAAGTAAATTGTCCAACACTTGTAATAATTATCGTGCTTATTCTTAATCCAATTTGATTTGCACTATAGAAGACATATAAATGAGCTGAAATAGAACATGCCTCACGCAACAAATAGTTAAATTCAAATGTGCCATTATCAATGTTTTAATGACTAGTTTAAGAATTACGTACATGTTAAACATTTACATATATTCTTATATATTCTTTCACATTACTTAAAATTTGTGTTCAATTAATACGTGAGAATTTGCATATGTTTACAATTTACAAAGTACTATCAATTTTGCTTTAGTCGATGAAATGACCCAATTAGTTGATGATCCTTATGCGATGGCCCAACATTTCACAGCTTGTGACATCAATGGGTTTCGATTTCGCACCAAGCAAGTAGACGATAGGCGAGCTACACAAAATAGTGGCATTGGTTGATGGTCGTTACTATTACGGCCAATTGAACGATATTATTGAAGTCGTTTATAATTGCAGTTTGAGATTTCTATTATTCAAGTGTGTCTAGACTGATCCAATTCATGGGGTTAAAACTGATGAGTACCAATTTAAATTGGTAAACTTCAACAATTTGTTATACTAGGATGCACGAAAAGAAGATCAACCGTATATACTGGCGTCCATAGCAAAACAAGTTTAATATGTCGGAGATCGATCCGATCCTAATTGAAAATTACGATTAAAATGTCAAGAAAATGGGTATATCAGATCAAGTGGGATGAGCTAGATATTGATGCATTCGACCAATAAGCTCTTGACCAGAATGCAATCGTCCAACGTGATGAAGATGATAATTGGGTTAGGAACACCGTTGAAGGAGATATCATTGATTTACATACCTAATACAGGATTGTGTACTTTTTTATTCAAACAAAATTGATTTTAAATATTTATTTTTTTTAAAATTGTAATAAATCTAATTTGTGAACATTTAGGCAGACATGTTCTGACGCTTTAGGAGGAGGACTAGTCCTAAGACGATAGCTGAGTGCCTCGACCTATCCTTTGTAGGCAGCAGCTCAACAAATGCTATCCTAGCATCACCCTCCATGTCGACCTGTCCTTCAACGCACAATCAGGCACCTTTAGTGTCTAACCATATATGGGCAAGTAAAGTATGTCAGTTTAAGATTTTTTATCCATTGAAAATATTTCTTTCATAAAATAATAAACTTAATATTTTGTTTGTAACAGATTCTCTCACTTCGAGCAGGTCTTCGAGGTCTGGTAGAGGCTCTTAAAGGGATTACCATAGTGGAACTGCGAGTTATAGTGGATGGCCGAACAATGGGATGACACGTCCCACTCGGTGGGAAAATACGGATGGTCCCTCATTTCCTAGCTCAAACATTTGGTCCGAAATTCAATCAGATTCCTGTTGAGCACCCCAACTAGGACCGTTTGTTGGATGCTACATTCGAAGGTCTGTGGGCTGAGGTGTCGGTATCAAATTTTTCAATTTCATTTGTACATGGTTTCTATGCTAAAACTTGTAATATTAAATAATATTTTATAATTTGTCATTTTTAGTCCAATGTAGTTGATATTCCTCCAAACTTATGGGACGTTATACACGGCAAGTGCCGAAAGATGTGGAAGGACAATAAAAATAAGATTAAAGAGAAATAATGGAAGGGTCATGAGAATGACCCTAACATCGTCTAATGGGTCCCGTCGGGTGTCCTTCCCCACCAGTGGGTTGAGCTCGTCAGATACTAGTCAAGCCCCGAGGCACAGGTGAGTAGATTGTGAGTTGCATTTTATTCCTTAAGTTTTTAAGTTATAAAGCGTAAATTACAAAAGCTAATTGAGAAAAAAATGAAAATAGGAGAAAGCAGAGCGGAACTCATAGAATCGAGGGATAAAGGGCCCCAACCACAAGGAGAGGATTCAACACTTTACTCAGATTTGCCACGAGATAAAACGCTAGCCTACCACGTAAAAATTTTGTTTATTTTCATGTCTTACGATAATAAATTATTAACATATAATTTGCTATTTAATAGAGGACGGAGGGGGGTCTGAGGACTGATCGGATGGCCATGTGGTTGGCGACTCGACATACTAATTCGCCGAATATTCACGCCATACAGATAATTAATTTTTATATTTTTGGCCAATGAACATGTTTAATTTTGCTTTAGATAATGTAGTTACTTATCTTCTTTATCCATCTTATCTTGTTTCCATTAGGCTTAGTTTAATGTACATCTGGACGAGTTGTCGCCAAATGAGAAAGAGTCCGATGGGAGGAGGGACAAGATATTTTTCTCTATCGTCGGACGTGACGGCCATGAATACATGCTTATGCAGGGAGCGGGCATTCCACGCTGATCCATCACACGAGCAGAGTGATCCTCTCAGGCTAGATGTCACAACCAAGACCTGCTCCAGACACTCCAAGCAAAGATAGATGCGCGAGAGGCATCGCTTCGGGCCGAGATGCAGAGGCGCCTATCTCAGAATCAGAGCCATCCTCCTTCGCCTCCTCCTCCTCCTCCTCAGTTTAGAAATATTATTTTTTATTTTATAGCTAATTAAAATTTTATAAATTTATTTATTCATGTCTTATTGTCACGTTCTCATTTCGTTATTGTTTTATTGTAGGACCCAGATAATGGCGGCTGGTCCTCTTGGACTGGATTAAGGTGATTAGGATAAAGTTATCAAGATCGATGCTTATCATTTGAGAATAACGATCAATACACTTGTATTTTAATTTTTGTATTTTGAATATTTTTATGTAACAATTTTTTTTGTAATTAAATTTGATACTATCTTTGTGTATATAAATGTAAATTTTTGTTTTATCTTATTTAGAAATTTTTTTTGTTACATGTGCAATTTAAATTATATAACCAAATTAAATTAAATTTGAAATAAATATTTATAAATAAATATATAAACAATAAACTTAAGTAAAAAAATTAGTAAACAAGTAATTACAATAATTACAATAATAAAAAATAATAATTAAAAAAAATTATATATTTATTGCGACTACTTAAGGCAATCGCTAAAAGAGCAAAGGCGGTCACTAATAATTACACGCCAAATGGTGCCACTTGGACTAATTTTCGCAGAGAAAAAACAGCGACCACTTTTTAGTGTATTAGCAACTGCTATTGACAGTCGCTAAAGATCCCCACTTTCGTTCAATGGCAGTCGCTGCACAATAGCAAATACAATAGCGACTATCTTGGCGATCGCAAATATAATAGCAACCGCTTACTTTTTAGCGACGAGCCAATTTCGACTCCTTGTTGGCGCTTGCCAAGCGGTTGCAAATACCTTTTAGTGACCGCTTTTGACTTTTTAATAATCGCTAAAACCGTCTTGTCTAATGGCATTATATTCATTGTTTGAATCACAAAATTATAACTTTACTAATTTCATAATAAATGATACTTTTGCCATCAAATACTTGACGTGAAGGCTTCATAAATTCACACTAGTAGAAAGAGGGGTATTAGCGACCGCCTAAAGGTAAAATAGCGGTCGCTAAAAGTATTAGCGACGGCTTAGCGACCGCGTCAAGCAAGTCGCATTTGGGTCGTCGCTAAAAAGTATTAGTGACCCCAAGGCGGTCGCTAAAGTTTTTGCGACCGCGCCTGCGACCGCTTGAGTTAAAAACGTCAGACAATTAGCGACCACTTCTAGCGGTCGCTAATACATAAAAAATTAAAAAAAAAACAGAAAAAATAAAAAACAGCAACATACAAAAATTTAAAAAAAAACATAAAAAAATTACATTACACAGTAAAAAAAAAAAAATTCAACAATAACATTTCAATAATTAATATTACATTTCACAACCAACAATTAAAAAAAAAACATTCCAATCAAACAACCAACATCCAACATTAACAGCATATATATGAAACTAACAAATTAATGAGTAAGTAAAATAAAAAAAAACACACAATAATATATACATGCATGCATAGATGAATCAGCAAACCCCAACCACAAAAATAAAAAAAAATTATTACATTCATCCAATAATAAACAAAAAAATCAGAAAATAAAAAAATAATTCAAACTAAAAAAAAAATCAAACCTGGTGGTGTGGTAGTGAGGCCTCCAAATAACTCTAATACACAAAAAAAAATTATTAGTGAGAGAGAGGAAGAGAGAGAGGAGAGAGACAAAGAACAAGAGAAAGCAAAAGAGAGAGAGAGAGCTAGAGAGGGAGAACTTACGGGTGGTGGCGGCGCCGGCGCCGGCGTCCGGCTATGGCAGCGGCGGCAAAGGGAGGAGGGCAGGGAGAGAAAGGGGCCGGGGGAGAGAGGAGAGAGCGCAGGGGAGGGAAAGGAAAAAGAGGGAGGGACAGAGGAAAAAAAAAAAAGAGGCGTTCTGCCCGATTTAATTAGAGTATTAGCGACCGCCTAAAGCGGTCGCTAATGCTGTTGTCTAAAAGATATTAGCGACCGCCATAAGCGGTCGCCCGAATTTTTTCGTCGCCTTTTCTTTTGCGCACTTGAGTAGCGACGCCCAATATAGCGACCGCTTTAAGCGGTCGCTAATAACATTATAGCGACCGCCAAAAGCGGTCGCCCGAATTTTTCACTCGCCGATTAGCCAATTTTTAGTAGTGTCAATCATTACTTTTGCTTATATTAATTACTCAAATCACAAAATTATGACTATAATGATAGTGCTGTATGCATGCTTTCACTTTATGATTTCCTTATTTTAGATAAATAAATAACATTTAATTTGAAGGTTGTTTTTAATTTTTCGTCTTTTTAACTATATAACCACATAATCCCTTGGGAAAAAGAGTCTCAAGTAATCTTGTAAATGCTACTTAAATTTTCCATTTTTTTTTCTATGTATATTGTTTACCCATGGTAAAAAAGAATGAAAGAAAAAGATTACATAAATTCAACTATGCATTACAAATATGAAGTGCTCCTAAATTCTCAACTTAATTTTGTGGACACAAAATTTACTCTTACAAATAAATATTTTTTTTTTCCTAATGTCAATTTTATGGGACTGAATCTTGTAACTACCTTTTTTTGTAGTTTACAGACACCATTTTTCTCACCATCAATGGAAGTGGCAGTAACCCCACCCAAGTCGCAGCGCTTGGGCAAAACGATGATAACGGCGGCGACAACGGTGCAAAAGGATGGAGCATATGGGAAAGGCTGAGCGAATTAGGACTTTGGTATTGTTTTCGGTTTCATTAAAGGTGTATTTATTTTTATGATAAAATATTTTGTTAATTTTGTTGATTTTTTTATTTCTGTTAAATTTTAACGGATTCAACTAACGGAAAAGAGGTAAGTGTTGTAAACATTAGAGTCGGAGAAAGATAACTATCAAATTCAAATAGTTAGAAAAAGTTTCTAAATTATGCCTAATTTTCAAAAGAGATAAGTATAATTTATTATAAAATATTAACGATGTTTTGCGAAGCTCTGACCTGTTCCCTAGGTTAACAGCGGACTTGGCTCAATTGCTGAGGCAAAGTCCAAACGGCCACGTGTCAGGGAAAAAATGGCTGAAGAGGGCTACATGATCTGCGGACTGTTGGCAACTGAAAGCTGAAGTTGGGTTGGGGAGAAAAAAAAAATATTGTTTTTTTAGTTGATTATTAGTTAATTATTAAAAAATTAATTTTTATACTTGAAAAAAATCAATTTTTTAATATTAAGTTTATTTTAATTTGTGTTAATTTGACATTTTTATTTTTTAAATTTTAAAAAATTTCAAATATAAGAAATAAATTTAAATATTAAAAAAAAAAAAACCTATCATTTTGTTTTTCAAAACACAACCTGGTTGGCACGTGTCCCCTGTCACACACTTTTTCAACTAACCCCCCCCCCCCCCCCCCAATCTTATGTCAATATCACCCTTCACCCAACCCCACTTTAAATTTCAAAAAATTAAAGTAAATAAATAAAACAATAAAAAAATTGGAACTTTACCTTTTCACCATGGGATTCATTCTGTAATGACATAATTGCCCCCGCATAAATACCCACTTAGGAAAATAATTTAGTCACAAAGAAATTAATTATTTTATCTAATTACAGCAGCCGAAAAAAAATACAAAGAATTTCCTTAATTTCTCTCTATTTTTTGCTAAATAATTTCAATTTAATTATCCTTAGTCTCCCCAATTTCCAATTTCTTCACTAAAATTTTTCTAGATATATGGAATCGTATGTAGGAACAGAAGTTTTTGATGAATTTTATCTTACAAATCAGGATATATTGTTCTAATAAATCTGTTAAACAAATTATTTTCCACAGTCACTTCCTAAAAATCACTTCTTCTCCGTTGAGATCATCCTTCAGAACATCCTTTCCTCCTCCAAAGAACAAATAGATTCAGTTAAAACTCAGAGGAGAAAGCAGAGACGAGAGAGAAAAGGTCTTATCGCTTCTCGAAGGCGCTTATTCCATCGGACTGCGATGAACTGCGTGGACCCTCTTCTGGGTTCTCAGCGGATTTGCCATTGAAAGCAACATTTGAAAGCTTGCAACTTTTATTATATCTATACAATCTCTTCCTTCGCCATCTGCGTCTTCATCAATTCCACATCTCTCTCCTCCTCCTCTGCATCTTCATCACTTCCCCTCTCTTCTCTCCGACTATTTCTCAATTTCTCTCTCAATTCTCGATACCTGATTACGACTCCAGACAAGCTCTTCTCAATTAAATCTTTGTTGCTCTTCATGATTGAATCATCCTCCTCTCGTTTCTCTTTCTCCATCCGCGATTGGACTTGTCAGTTTCTCGACAATAAAATGGATCTCTCTGATATCTGCCTCACCAGGTTTGAGTCTCAACAGAGAAGGAAATATTTTTGGAAGGCCGATTGAGGAAAATGATTTGTTTTATAAATTTACCCTTTAAACGAATAAAAAAGTGAGTTTTAAATTGAATCGTCAGATTAATTTATCGTCAAATGGACGGTTCAGATTTAGGTTTACGAACTTGAAATTGAAAACCAACTCCAGGGCTCCTGATCGGGTAACATTTAAGAAATGACACTTTTGGCATTAGATACTGGGCGTGATAACTTCATTCGTTTTGCTTATACTTGTTACTTGAATCACAAAGTTAATGCAGCATTACCAATTTCGCAAAGAATGATGTTTTTGAAATTGAATAGTTAGCGTGATGATTTCATAGGTCTAATCGTCTCTTTTACTTATATTCATTACTTAATCACAAAGTTACACCAGTAATGGCGGTGCCTTATGCAAGTTTTCACTTTATAGTTGAAAACGATTCCCCCATTTCAGACAAGCAATCGACATTCAATTTGAAGTTTATTCTCATTTTTTCTTCTTTTAAACTAAATAACGATATAAAATCTACATTAAAGCTATAATTCTTGGGAAAAGAATCCCAAGTAATCTTGTAAATACTTCTTAGATTTTTTTTTAATTTTTTTTATATATATATATCGTTCGCCATGGTGAAAAAGAGTGAAAGAAAAAAAATTATGTAAATTCAACTAAGCATAGCAAATATTGAAATGTTCTTAAATTAAATCTTGACTTTTATAGATACAAAATTTACTTCTACAAATAAATAATTATTTTTTTCTAATATCACAGCTTTTATGGCATTGATTCCTGTCAGAGTATCTATCAAAAATATTTAAATATTGATTTATATTAATAAATATATCTTAGATATGTTTGTTGTAAAATTAAAACTGAGCATCGAAATAGATTTAATTTTTTTTTTCATATAAACGTGATATGTATGTCCATATTAGTTTGTACAACAATTCCATATTTAATTGTTATATTTATCTTTTCTTTTATAATTGAGTCACCAATGCTACAGCTAACTTTGCTTGTGTTTGGAGTTTTAAAAAAATTACAAATCTCTAAAATTTAAATTTTTATTTACTAAAATTACGAGGTTGTAATTTTTATCAATTTATATAATTTTTTTCACTCCAAACATCCAATTAGTGAAGTGGATCTTGTGATGCATAACTATAGTTTTAATGTAGACAAATAGGCATAGTATGTAATTCTAATTTGGATGCCAAACCATTTACTTATATGTGATAAAGAAGTATCAATTTTTTTTAATTTTTTAGTAAAGTTGTTGATTATTAGTAGAAGCAACACATAGTACAATTGCTATGGTAGAAACTAAAAAGGTTGAATGAATATAACTTCGAGAGAAAAAGTTATTCATTACCTGACGACCAAGTAAAGGTTGTGGGTAATTCTGATTCTTATAATTAACAAAAGAAAAAAGTATCCACCCTCAAGTCCAAAAAAGGCACAAGTAAGACCGAATATAAGAAGAGATAGTTGAATGGTAACTAATTCATTCATGTCTTATCCATTTTGAAGCCTTTACTCACCCCATTTTTATAACTTATTCAAAATTGTTTGACGGAAGAGAGAGAGAGAGGGAGGGAGAGTAGAGAGGAGACACCCCCACCATTTTCACTCATTGATCCTCCTTAAAGAAGAGGATGTTGAAGGTATTTTCTGTTGTGGGTGCAACAAACTAATCTTGGCCCCTTTCTACGCTTGCCAACCCTGTTTATTTCTCCTGCACAAATTTATGCAAAACTTCCCAAGAAAATGACACTTGTTTTTCACACATAACATCCACTTCATCTGTGTTTCTTGCCAGATTTTCGAGACAAATGTGACGTGTGCTAAGCACATGCAGAACATGAATTATTTTACCGTTGGGATCCTTGTTGATTCGTAGTTGACTTGAAGTGCGCATCAAAGGTGTTAAAAGTTAAAGAGGTGATTGAACACACAAATCACACACATAAGTTGGTCTCCCTTGATCAGTCATCGATGTTTCTGTGCAATACTTGCAACACAAAACACAAAGGCAATGACTTTTTGTGTACTGAATGTGAATTTTGGGTGAATAAAAAATGTGCTTCCTCACCCACCATCATTAAACTTGGGGCTAATGATCACCCTATCACTCTTCTTCAATGTATGCTGGAATCATCTTACCACCTTTTATCTGTATAATCTTAGTTCTCCCCACTATCAGATCTATTCCAAGAGTATAGAAAGAAATCAATGGTTTATTTTTACCCTAAATCTAAATGTAAATATTTTGCTCACATGAGATGCTCAACACCGGAAATAGAGATTTCTAGGTTAACCTTTCTGCCCTTGTAGCTAGCTCTTTTTCTTTGATTAATTTATATATTATGTTGGAATGATTGTCTTTTTTCACTTTTGATTAGTAGGTTCCTTCCTTAATATTATATGGCTCCCGAATAGAGCATATTTGTACTAATTAATGTTTTCCTTGAAAACTACCATCAAATTTTGAGATGTTTGTCTAAGCTGATTTTCTTATTTTTATTTTTTCTTTTTGATGGAAATCTTTTATACATATTTTTTGTATGCGCTTAATTTCTTTATCATTTTGATTGTAATATTTTTACTTTTCATTTTGTGGGTTTCAGTGATAGCAGAACAAAAAGTAAAGCCAAAAATTTGTTCATGCAAATGTATCGGAGCTGCCATGGACCAATGATTCTGCAGCTGATGATTTGCTAGCCCAAGTAATTAAAAACATCACAGGCGAAGAAATCCACAACCACAAATGATGATGTCCTCAACTCCCAGACCATGATGATTAGTACTCTCTTGATCACATTCATCAGCACCTGTTGATTTTTTCTAAAAATTCACAAACAGACCACCACAGTGAGTCATCATCATCCTCCTCTTCCATCAATATTATTGCGAGCTGCAAGCAATCGGAAAATAAACTATGCAATGGGTGCGGATATACCACCTTGACAGGAGTACCATTTCACTATTGTGCTCAATCGGAATGCCATAATAATTTCAACCTCCGTCAATGGTGTGCAACGTTACCCAATGAACTGGAACACCGATGTCACCCACAACACAAGCTTGTCTTAATCACACCATGGTCCCCATATTTTACTCCCCACTGGTGTTACTGTTGTGAAATTTTCTGCCACATGTTTTTTTTTACAATTGTGTTGGTTGCAATTTCTACGTGGGCGTTAAGTGTGCTGGACTACCCAGTGGTATTCGACGCGCATCTCATGATCAACACGTCCTTACTCTGAGGAGGGGTTGGGGTTGCAATACATATGGTAGGGGGTTAGACAGCCATGCATTTGCTTGTGAGATTTGCGATCACAAGGTATGCATTGAATGTGCAGCTGCTGTGAGAGTCCCATAAGATATGGTAGTCTCCCTTTATTATTAAATGTACAGAATGTAATTTCTTGGTGCAATACCTCTGCTCTTTTATACTACTATTTGATTAGAACGTCCATTGCCTCGTTACTTTTTCTTTTTCCTTGTAAATAATATATGGTTTGTGCTTTTCTTTACAAGTACTGTACTGCCCCCTGGCTAATGCATGTGAATTGTTTTATTGGAAATGTAACAAGAATAAGAACTATTTCTAATAAGTTACTGTTTATTTATTTATTTTTTAGAAATAGTTACTATTTTATATGAATGATCATTGTTTGTAAGTCGTGTGATTTAGAGTGTTAAGTAAAATTAAAATTTATAAATATTATACTTAATTTTTTAGAAATTGCTAATGCATAATTGTTCCCTCTTGTGGAAAAGTTTCTTTTCCTTATTATCCACATATTAACCAAGTAAGAGACAATGGTTTCTTTTACACACTCTCTTTCTTCCCGTTTAACTAAGGCCTCATTTGGTGCGTTGAAAAAGTGGATAAATCTCTAAAAACCTTTAAAAACATCTGAAAATCTCTAAAACTGTCTAACACATTTTACCTTCCTCAAACTTTGTGAAATTTCTATAAATTTATAAATATTTATATATTCCAACAAATTTTTATAAACTCCAATAAAGTTTTGACAAATCTCAGTAACTTTTCTACAAATCCCAAATGTTTTCAACAATTTTTTAAAAATTATAACATAAAACCATTCAAACAGATCTGGAAAAACTGTTCAAACGGATTCTCTTTTCGAAAAACTGATACAAAAGTAAAATAGTACTATTTATATTTGAAAATGATTAAGTGGCTGTACGCTAAATGCCAAAAGGTTATTCAAACCACATTTTTCTTTCCTTTTGGTTACTTTTCGGCGCTTCAAATGCTTTCTAAAAATAACAAATCAATCCAAGCATCATGAAGGAAGTCAATTTATTTGAAATCTACTCGTAATATATACAGAACAGCAATAGGAGTACTTATTATTAGTGTTTTTAAACTTGAATTTATATGTAAAATAAAGATTTAAAATAGAGATTTTTGTCAAAAAAACTACACTGCATCAAAATCTTTTAAGAGCCTCTAAAATATATATTCATAAGAAAAAATCTCTAAATGTAAAAACTCAAATCAGAGTATATATCTACGTACTCATAAAAATAAATAAAATAATTTGTTACTTTTGTTTTTTTCTTTTCAATTGAATCTTTATTTTTAAATATTGATTTATTATTAATTAAATTAAAATTTTATTTTAAAATAACATATAATCAGTAATAATATGATTCTTAAATAATTTTATTTATATTAAGAATCATAAAAAATAAATAAATAATAAATAAGAAGGGGAAACTAATATTTTAATACTATAGAGATTAGTTATAGAGACTATGTTACAATTATACATATTAAAGAATCATATAATTTTATTTAACATTATAAAATGAAAAAGAAATCTTTACATTCTATTTTATATATTGAAATTTTTTTGCTAAACGTATCGTTTGATTACATTATCAATTTTCTGTTTTTGTTTTCTTTAAAAACAAAAGTAGTAAAGTTATTTGATACACACAAATGTTTTCAAAAATTAATTAAAAAATTCTTTTTTAAGATGAAATCTATAACACATAAAATTAACATTCTCTTTTTATGTTTATATCACATATTTAATTTGTACATACGTTAATTCTAAATAAGGTAGAACTAACCTTTTGAGTTATTGTGTGCGAAAATTACACGCTGCAAGAGAAAATGAAAATATTTTTCTCATAAATTATTAAAAATAATTATGGTATATAATTAAAATTTATAAGAATATTTTTTTAGAAATTAAAATTATTTCAATAAAATTGAGAATTCTGATGATGAATTAGTTTTGTACGTATATGTTGGCTGAAAAAATAACAATTATAATTGGACAATAAAAGCAAATTAACGGGTTAACAGATGACATAGAGCGTTGTGAAAGTCCCTACTATAATAAATAATTTTTCTTTTAGTAGCGTCAGGTATCCTACACCCCTGTGCGTGGTTTTCCCTATAATTTTGAAAAAAAAAAAAATAACATACAATAAAAAAAATACCCTCTATATTTCTATATGCAATTAGCTTTCACTTGTTTAATTCCTAATATTTCAAAGACTTGTCATATTTATTCAAATATCAAATTTCTTAATCTTCAGTTGTTGGCCTAATTGATCAAGTAACTTTTTTTTTTTTTTTTTCACTTTCAACTCGCAATTCTTCAAGTAGATAATTAAGTATTTAATAAATTATATCATCAACTCATTTAAACTCTTTAATTAAGTTAATATTATTTTACCTACTCAATTATATTTTATTAATGATTTTAATTAGAATCAAAACCATTTGATTTAAGTTTAATTGGGTGAATTCATTGATTTGAGTAATCATTATCGGTATTCATTGCCACCCCTGCTGGCCTTACTACCTATTGAATCCCAGTAAAAGATCAAGATCATAAGGCAAGGTTATTGAATCCAAGTAGAAGATCAAGATCATAAGGCAAGGTTATTGATGGGGCTACTTATAGTGTTCCCGGTCCAAAACAACAAACAATTAGATTCTATTCGATAATGTTTATATTTACTATTTTTTTTTTTTAACGATTGTTTGAAAACTAACCACAAAAATACATTTAGTAAAATTATTTTTAGTTTTTGTTGCCAAAAAATAAAAATTTGAACAAAAAAATTATGTTTCCCCTCTCGTTTTTTTCTTATATTATAAACATTTTGTCAATTTTAATATTTTGTTTATTTTTGTTGCATCATATTAAAATGAATTATATTATCTAAATATTTTATTAAACTAAAATTATTTTTAATAGATAAAATCATAATTTATAATTAAATTTTTTTATATATTAATATACTTTATTGAAATTAATTAATTTAAACTTGTTTCATTAAATTAAGACAAAACATATTTTATTAAATTCAATTAATTTTATAAAAAATTAATTAAATTAAATATTTTATTAATATAAAATTTAGTATACACAAAATTGCTATACCAAATATATTTTCTATTTTCATTTACTAAGATAAAATGACAACAAAAAAACCAAAAAAAAATTAAAAAAACAGTTAAACAAAAACAAAAAAATATAAATATTATCAAACGACCCTAACAAATGGTAGACAGAGTTTTGGAATCTCTATGAAGCAAGGAAGAACAGGAATCCCTCAATCTTTAGGAGAGGTGCATCCTACCCTTAAGCATATGATATGATTCCAAACGGAAGGGGAGGGTACTCATGGCCAGTTCTAGTGACAGAGTCGCGAATTTTTTTTAGGTATGAGACAATTTTTCTTAGTGTTTTAAATAAAATTTTTTCTTAGCGTTAAATATTTCTTAGGTGTATGTATATAGGTAAGATAATAAAGGGTAGAATACTACAAAAAGTACAATAATAATTAAAATTATATATGACGATCTCCAATGTTCCCTACACAAAGCAACAATCAAACTAAATGTGATACCACGAGTAAATAAAAGAAACAGAAACTTACAATTTACCAAACCCTGGAAAGAGAAACTAAGATTGAAATTGGAACCGACCAAAGAAGAATGACGAGAACTAATACGAAGAGTAAGATGGGACTTACCCATTCGGGGGTGGCCGAGTGGAAGTCGGGCTCGCCTTAGAGCTTGGGCCTCTCGAGGTTTCGGGTTCGACTCCTCCACGGGAGATGGGTTACCGCTGTAATGGCGGGTGCCTAATGGCCTCCTCTCGGTCGGGCCGGTCAGCCAGGGCTTGCCTAGGCTGGTTAACTCTCCAGGGGCCTTTGCCGGCTAAGGTCCTGGAGCGTGCTTCGCCCTGTGCGCACCCCAGTACGGGGTAGCGGCTGCGGACTTTCACGTACCAGAAGAGTAAGATGGGACTTAAGGAAAATTAATCAGCTAAAAAGTGAAAGAAAGAAGGATGTACGAAGCCTACGTTTTTTTCTTTTTTTTTAAATAAAATGGGTTGGGTCAAACACGGATCAAATTCCTTTTTCTTTTCTGTTTTGAAATTTCAGATATAGCAGCCGTCACCTCTCGACAGGGTATGGCTCTGGAACTGCCCAGTTCCATGGTGTATTAACAGGGGTTTCAGAGCATATTGGCATTAGTTCTCTTGGGCCTTGTTTGGAAGTAAAATTTTAGAAATTTTTGTTGATTTTTGGCAAAAGTATTTTTTTTTTTTTGGCAAAAGTTATCTCTGCACACATGCGTACGTACGCCCAAGAAACAAACTGTGTACGCACACAGTACGAACGCATCGACGAGTTCACATCAGAGCCAACCTCGATTCGTACCTCCGTACGTACGCTCCCCATGGTCCATATGTACACATCCGTATGAATGGGTCATAACCAGAAATACCCGTAGACATGACACATGTATCATGATAAAACTTAAAATAATCATATTAAGGTCAATTACATCTACGAACTTTATGCACCAACCACTTAGATCTTTAAAAAGTAGGCACACACTTTTGAAGATTTTCATCGTTGGAAAAGCTATGCCATCCGGAGTTGTTGCTCCTGGCTACAACGCAGATGTTCTTTCCGTTGCAGACATAAGCGCTGCAAACATAACTACTTTCGTCAGCCTTTTTTGTCCGTCCAAAATGGAATAGCTGTCCATGTTGACCAACAAGAATGACCCTTACTATATATATATATATATATATATACTAGCAAATAACCTGTACTTGTAACACTCATCGAGTAAAATAAAATATACATATATTTTTGTATCTTCTCTCATTCTCTATATTATGTTGAGAAGCAAAATTTTTGTCTTTTTTAATACAACTTTTTAAATATCATCATTAAGTTGAACTCAATAATTTATGAAAATGTAAAGTGATGCAAAGACAAGGTAGGAGTTTAAGGAAAAAGTTTGTAAAAGATTTTAATCACTCGTTAAAAAATAAAATTCAATCTCAACATTTGTACTTTAATTTGTAAGAGAAACAGTTTTGAAATATATTGTGTTTTATTATTTTTGAAATATATTGTGTTTTATTATATAGATACAGATAAAAGTCATCCAACCAAAACAATCTACCCGTTCAATATCAAACATCAAGAGCTCCAATTTCTCCGGGCAACCCCCGACATCCAACCCATTTGCAGCACGAACCAAATCAAACACATTGTCGTAAATTGGAAATCTATTGTGCGAACTCAAATACAGAGGGAAAAGCCCTCTTGCAGCTACGAATTCACTAAATGGCGCATCGACATTTAGAGTGGCAGTGAGTATGGTCACATTCCTCTCTGTCATTCTAGCAGCAAAGGAACTCAACCCACCACCAACATCGAACCCGATTCGGATCCCACCGCTTCTCAGTGCCAAAATGCCATCAATTAGGAAATCATTTTTGCCCCTAGGCTTGACATATCTCTGATTCTCATACCCTTAAAATAAATCAAGGCAACCGACACAATCTCTGCTCAGTTTCTTGCCAATCAAGTAGTTTAAATTCTTGCAACCAAGGCCACTCCAGTCTAAAATCTTACTAATAACATTCTTCTAGAGAGACATTGGGAAAGAGTAGAGACCCACCTTGGGTAGGGACCTGGCAAAGCACCTCCTTCTGGGCAAAGGCTTGCATCCTCGAAGAATCAGCTTCTAGGCAAGGCTCCAATCGTCCGCACACGGGCTATTGGCTCTGTAATTCATGTACTAAGACAGCAAATCCACAGATTTCTCGCAGGAATGGCCCGCTGAAGAGACCATTTTCGTGATCCCGATTCTCGAATCTTTCCCCAGGGGAAGATGGTGGGGCTGGAGGAACGGCTTGAGCTCGTCTGCAATGTTAAGTCTCGAAAGGTCGATGCTTTCGTATCTCATAAACTCCTCCATCTGGGCAAGTTTGTTCTGAGAAGAGCTTATCTCTCTGAGGATCAGAGACGCTTGCTCGGATATGAGAGAGATGTTCTTGTGATGGTGGTGGTAAAGTGGGTGGTTTTGGGGGTCCTTTAGGGAGGATGTGAAAGCATACAAAGCCGAGAGACTAGCGGTGAGAATGGAGAAGAGCATCAAAACATTCACCGTTGAAGAACACAAAGTTGCCCTTTTAAATCTAGCTGTTCCATCCCCTATCTTCAGTGAAACCAAACCCATTTTCGCCCCGTAAGTAAGAGAGAGAGAGAGAGAGAGTAGAGAGAGAGGCAGCCTATGATTCTGTGAACTGTGTTAGATTTGCGAAATACTTGAAATTTTTAGGTGTTAAAGAGAGAACTTCTAACTTTGGGCGGTGGCTATCCGGTGATTGCAACGCAGTTGAGGGAGAAAGAGAGAGAGGAGGGGTTGGTTGAAAGTGAGAGAGAAGGTTGGGCGGTGGTTGGAACACAGAGAGAAAGTGAGAGAGAGGCGGTTGGGCGTTACTGTTCAAGTGCTGGGCGAGAGCTTGCAGAAGAAGATTTGATGTGTATAAATCTAAGCCATTTCATTGAAAATTAAAATTCAATCTCAGCCGTCAATTATAGTTTGTGAGAGAGATATTTTTGAAATGAGTTATGTTTTATTATATAGATATACAAAGTATAAAGACAATTAATCATTTTTTTAACATTTCTTTTTATTTTAATTGTTTATTAGGATAATTTATTAACTATAAAATTCATCATTTTCAAGTTCTAACCAAAAATACAAGTCCGATAAATACAGATGTGATGTGGAAGCCAAAATATATATAGATATGAAATAATTATTATTAGAATTTTATTTTATTAAGATTAGATTTTATATTAAGATTTTACTTTATTTTATTAAAGATTTATTTTATTTTAAGCAAGATTTTATTTAGATTTATTTTAAGAAGGATTTGGTAGAATATTGGATTTTACTTTATTTTTAACAATCTTGAAAATGTATTAACTTATTTAAAAGCTTAAGATGATTAAAGTTAGATACATTAATAAACATGAAAATTTGAGTTATTGAAGCCTCCGTGACTCGTTCTCCCTCCCCCTCTTCTTCTTTCTTCCCTCTCTCTTAAACTTCTATCCTCCCTCTCTCGCAAATGTGCAGTAAAAACAATCACCCAAATATAAGGGCGTGCGGTATAATTTTACCTAGGGAGACCAGGCTCGTATCTACAGGAAACTATGAATAAAGCTTAAGATTTCTAAGTTCCTCTAACCACTATTCTATTTAAGAGCAATAAAAATAAAATCACATCTTGGTTTCGAGGAGTTTGATTTTTGAACTATGAACTACGTAACAATAAATTTAAATGCAAGTTATTAAACTAAGCTAGATAAGAAAGGACTAAAACAATTCTAATTTAATTAAAAGCAATTAAAAGATTCAAAATAAATTAAACAAGAGAATGAAACTAGCGTTTTGAACAATATAAATAAAGATTTTGATTCAACCAACAAATCCGGGTGAATACCTTATTCTCATATTTGGATGTGATTATTATCTCAATTTACAATTCAAGTTTAGGGAAAATAAACCGAAAGAATTTTATCATAAAAGTTTTAATTCCAAAACATAGATTTAAAATTACGTTTAAGATAAATAAACCAAAAAGATTTCATTTGAAAACATTCTTTGGTCCATATTTCTTTTCTTTGATTTCAAAATATAAAGAAAATTTTAAATCAAGTAACGTCATCAAAAGAAGAAGAAAACCAGAAAATAAATACATATCTACCTCTTCTATTTTCAAAATATTGAGAAAGTTATTATCTTGTTTAGCTATAAATGATTTCAAAGAAATATAATCAACTACACAAGTTCTCAAAGGTTTTAAAAATATCAAAAAGTAGATTTAGAAAACAATAACCCTAACATGCAACTTTTACGTTGCATGCTTGGACTCGATCACATCCAATACTCACCCATCGTTGATGGATTGAATCAAGAATAAATCTATACTAGCATGTTAAAGAAATAAACAACATAGAAAATAAAAGAGAGAGAAGAAACGAACTCTGTCAGAAAGAAATTCTACACTTGTACTGAAAAATCTGCTATGTAGTCAAAGTTTTAATCCCAATCTTCAATCAAACGCAGTGAAAAACTCTTTAAAACTAAAGAAAAACCAATAGAAAATAACCAAAAACGTCTACCCAAAAAGTCTGATACAAGTTCCATGGTTAAAGATAATGGAGAAAAACCCTAAAATCTGGAACTTCGTGGAGTCAGGATGCCAAAGGGCAGTGAGGTTCTTCTGTTTCGAAGTCTGAAGTCTAGATCTTACTCATCTTTGTCATCCTATTCATGGGGGAATCAACTTCACTCGCGTTTTTCTTCCACCAATTTACTTACGAAAGACACAAGTTTTCACACGTTGAAATTAAGCTTCCGTCCATGCCATTCTTTCAACTTTTCCACTGCACCTTGCAATAAAAAAATTTCAACCCACTACATTCAAGAAGATGAATATTTTGATCGGGAAGAACTTCAAAAGTAAGTTGAGGTTGAGGGAGTTTCATAAATTTTGAGAAATTTAGTTTGAGATTGGTGGTGAATTTGGGAAAGATGAAGGAAGAACTAAAAGTTCATATTTTCCTGATTCCAGCAATTTTCAAAGTCCAATTCCTTCTTGTCCTTGGATCCTGTCACCGAAAACTTCACTAAGGTAGAATGATGAACTTTCTAGGATGTATTCCATATTTTCAATTTATGTTTACAGGTTAGTATGATTAAGTAAGTTGAAAAATTGCATGTTTTGGTTCCGAAATACATAACTTAGTAATTACTTGGAAATTATCTTTAATTCCTCATGTAATTGTAGCATTAAAGTATTATATTGTAGCATTAAAGTATTATTCAAGTTAAAATTGATCTAGTTATGATTCCTAGACACATATATACTTGACTTATAGTTTTATATACACAATAGAGCGGTATAACATCAATCCAATTAGAGAAGCACAAAAAAACAGAGGCTAGGAATTGAACTAGAGCCTGAAAGGCTGAAACTGGAAATATATACACACTTAAACTGAACTAGACCATGAGCAATTTTTATTCAATTTGACCTACCTAAAGAATTTTTAAATTCTAGAAATTTTATATATGAAACTACACGTACATCGAAACTACTACTAGATTTAATTTCATAGTTTTTAGAACTATACTGAATTTATTAAAAATGGTCTAACCTAGTTATCTAGAATTTTCTTCCTAGTAGTAACTTGCTAGTGTTATGGCTAATTTTTTTTTTTTTTTTTTTTGGTTTTTAATTTGGTTATGGCTTTTGACCTATCTTATTTTTTCAAGTCAATCGCTCAAAAGAAGCAAATGTAACCCTGTTGTCTGTGAAACTTGACACACAACATTTCTTAAGCATAATGACTTGCAAGAACAAACAACGTATGAATTCAAGTCGTGAGGTGCCCGTAATACACAAACGTAGTTTTAACTCTAAAAACTTCAAACTTAGAATTCTCAAGTTTTAAGTTTTTGCGTTCAAATTTCATTATTACATTTAAGTTTTATTAATGATACTTTTGAGACTAATTTAATGTTAATTTTCAAGTTTGACATGCATCATCTCCACTTTTGGAAGAGTAGAACTTTTTCCTTTGTTTTTTTCTTGTAGTTGTAATTTTTTAAATGTTCCAAGTTTTGCATTCTTTTTGTTGTAATATCTACATTTTTTGTACTTTATACAATATTAAATATTTATTTGGGTTAGTTGATTGTCTTATTAGTTTATTTCATTAATTTGGTTTTGTGAATGTATTGATAAATTAATACAGATTATACACAGGTGCATATACAAGGCTATATGTCAATTAAAAAAAGAACATGCTTAGGATTTAGCAACCGCTTTTGGCACAGCCTTTAATGACCATTTTTGGTGATCGCTATAGCTCTTATCCAAGTTTACGTGAGAGCCGTTTAGGGACAACTTCAAGCCATCCCAGATAAATGACTGACCCAAAATGATCACTATAGAGCACAAGTGACCCACTTATTAGGGACCACCACAAAGCAATCGTTAAAATCCTTTAGTGACCGCCTTTAGATCTTTATTGACCGCTTTTAGTAGTAACAAAAGAGCTGATTTTTAGTATTGAACCTTGTCCCCAAAAACAAGCGAGGCCTAAGGATTTCATTTTTATCGGTTGAGCCTACATAAGCCGGATTTATTAGATAATATCTTGTTTGGTTTGGGTCTCTTCAGGCTCAAACTTATTTAAATACGTATATATATTTAATCACACCCAACTTGCTCATAATTTTGCTCAACCGTACGTGGAGTGAGCCACCTGTTAGGGACCCGATTTAAAAAAAAAAAAAGTATCCTCTAACGAGAAAATTGAATACAAGGAATGAAACTCAAAAACTACTACATAGTTGCTAGCCTTGCTTTCAGTTTCTTGCTTGTTTAGTTTTTATTTATTTATCCATTAAATTAACTTCTTTTCAGAGGGAGAAGCGGCAGTGATAAAAGCCGAGGAACACAGCTACAAAGAGAAAAAGGGACAAGCAAGAAAGAAGTAATTACTATGAAAAATAGGAGGAAAAAGAAATACCCCAAGCCGCTGCTACATAAACCAGCAGAAGAACATCAAGAAGGAATCAAGAAAAATTTTTATCAAAGCACATATAACCATTTTAATAGATTTCAAGAACTAAAAAGATGCGAGCAGACATAATAATGCAACAATGAGATAATATTCAAGTATAGAAAAGCCAAGAAAAATTTTTTTTTGGGTGTGTGTAATAACATCCACTATGGTGAAAGCCAATGTCATCAATTTCATGTGGCTTTGTATGCAACAACTTCTTAGAATCTCGTTAGTTCATGCTGCTTCTCTTAATAGTCTGAAACCTTCAAAACATAAAACTTGGGATGCTGTCAACTTACCTAGAAAGTGCCAGAGAGCAGGACGATGCCTATGAAAATAGCTTTCCCTCTGTGGAACTAGTCCAAACGTGTTAACACTACAATTGCAGTGTAGGTCGATATTCAGCTGCTCAAGTCTTTCCCAAAATATGCTTCCAGTAGACAACCTAAAATGCTAAGAGTCTCTCAATATTGACATAGAAAATACATACAGGTAAAAGACTTTGAAAAGGAAGGTGGGGGAAGGGGACAAATCTAAGATTCCAAGAAAAAAAATGAGGATTCTTTCCATTACATTCAAATCAGCACCTCAGCTGTAATAGCAAGTCCATAAAAGAATGATACATATATCGTACATTGGCAGCTAGAACATTATATGTACTTCAATATGGTCAACTATGTAATTTTTTAACACTCCAACAGGCTAGTAAATCCTAGGTTTGAAAAGAAAAGGTTGAAGAGATCTGAAGGACTACAGAATACTCCCAAGGGCTCCATATTACAGGACTGTCAGAAGCTTGATGCTCCGTCAATGACACATTGTGAAGACAAACTTATTGTTCAGAATCTGCTTTCTTTTCTTTAAGCCAAAAAACATTCAAGGAGTTTAACTTGTGGCCCTTTTCCATCATTAAGTTATAGACATAAATCTATGATACATCATCGTCAGAATCGACAATGCCTCAACAACAATTACCAGCTGACCAAAACATTAGTTCAAAGTCCAGTAAGACATTCAAAATAATGATTAGAAAATACCGGTAAATATAGTTAGAAGCAGTTCAGTTTTGAAGTGAATAGATTCCATCTAAACCAAAAACTTCACAGTGGGGTCATACTAACCGGTATCTCCCAAATAATGGCAATTAACTTATCCAATATGATGTAAGCAGAGGGCTCCAGCTCAGAAAATGATCAAGATGCACATGGGCATCTGATTTTTGAGAGACCAAACAAAGGGTGACAGTGGCCAATGGCAATGAACCCCATCAAATCTCATCCATTTTTCTTAACTAAATTGAATCTCCGCACACAGCCCCCAAAACTTCAACTACCATGCTTCCGCTTTTTCTGACCTTTGCCAGCAGAGAAAGAACCTACAGTAAATCGTGAATTTATAAGCTCCCGAGGAATTGGAGCTCCAGATGATTTCAGAATATCAACCAGCTCTGGAAACATTTTCTTGTTCTCCTCATTCACAAAGACAATTGCTGTACCCTCCTCCCCCATCCTGGATGCCCTTCCAATCTGGTGAATATACTCCTTAATAGAATTTGGCATGTCAAAGACTATAACCTGTTTCACACCCAAAAGATCAACTCCTCGTCCCAAAACCCCTGTTGCCACAATCACAGGAACCTCTCCAACTAAAAAAGACTTTATAATTTCCCTCCTCTCTTTCATGGGCTTTTCTCCATGGATTGATAAAGCTTTTACCCCAGTGGTGACTGTTACAGCTTCAGAAAGGAGGTCAGCCCCAAGTCTTGAACCCACAAATACCAAAACTGGTGGCATGAAGTGCTGCTTACTAGTCAATATGTCAAAAAGCTTCTGTTTCTTTTGCTTAGACTCAACCCAAATGGGAAGCTGCTTCACAGCCGCATTTGGCTTGTTTGGCCTCCCAACAGAGATGACAATTATATCCTTCACCATTGAGTTAGCCATCTTCTCAACTTCCTTTGGAATTGTTGCAGAATACATCAAGACTTGTGGTTGAGGCAAGGCCCTAAAAATCTGCATTACCTGCTCACGGAAGCCCCTCTGGAGCATGCAGTCCACTTCATCTAGAACAAATATTGAAACTCCATCTAATTCTATGTCATTCTTGGTCAAAATATCAATAAGCCTGCCTGGAGTTCCGACAATCATTGCCACCCCTTGCTGGATGCGGTAGAGTTGTCCAGCCATGGGATCACCACCAACTACAAGAGCAGTCTTAAATGGCAAACCCTTTCCAAGCAACTTAGCCTGCTCCTCCACCTGTATGCAGAGCTCTCTAGTTGGTGTGAGGACCATTGCTAATGGTTTCTTCTGATTCAAGAACTTCCCACGATTAAAATTTGCACAGAAGGAGATTATGGGAACCAAAAAGGAAGCAGTTTTCCCTGAACCAGTGTCAGCTGAAACAAGAAGGCTTTTGACCATCAAGGCTGCTGGTATTGCTTGCATCTGGACGGGGGTTGGCATTTCATATCCCACAGTTTCTATGTTGTCAAGGAGCTTCTGAGGAAGACTACAAGCGGAAAATGATAAGATAGGTGCAGGAACAAGGTCTCCCCTCACATGAATTTCAAGTTTTTTTCTTAGCAATTCAGTCTGATTGATAGTTACAAGTTGAGATTCTGATTTATTATCAGTATCTCTTACATAAAAGCACTCATCAGTTGTAGGCAGTTTAATAGGAGGTGGTTGAGCAACTGGCAATCGTGAATTGGAAACCCTGCATAGTAGAGTTTGTTTACATTCCAAGCTGCATATATCATCATCAGTCTCGTCACATATATACTCGCCATAGCGGCCACATATAACACAACGAGGCTCCCCTGGCATAGCTTCTCTCTGATTCCAACACCTCTTCTTCACATCATTTGCTGCATCAAAGGCTCAAACAATAATTCTGTAAGCAGAAGAAATTAAGTACAATTGCATCAGAATGCTTGGAAATTCCATATACCATAAATAATGATGTAGCCAACACCCAGAAACTTAAAACAGCATGGCACTGATCAAAGCAGCGAAAGGTGTGGGAAGAGGAAAAAGTTATATTCTTCATACGAGTTTGTCATTAGAACCCCGCCCACCCCCCCCCCCCCCAAAAAAAAAAAACAAAATTGTTTCACCACGCGAAACCCCCAATTACTCACCATACTGATGAGAAAGTGAATAAATTTCTCAAACCAAAAAATAAATAAATAAATAAAATAAAATAAAACTGATGGACCGGTAAACAAGGAACAGAAACGGACAATCTTAAGCAAGAAACCGAGGACAAAATGACGACTGGAGAAGAAAACGATGGTAGAGCTGAATAAATAAAGAATCTAACCTAGCTTGGAATTGAAAGGGTAGAAGAATGGACCTCATATGTGATCAGGTATTGGAGAAAAATGGAAGTTGGAACTATAAAGTATTACCTGGTGCTTCATTACCATTTGCTGCCACAGTTGAACTTTGGCAATCATTACCCTTGTCTTCTTCTTCCATCATCTGAATTTGAAATAAATCTAAAATCAGTTATTCAACGACAGCATCTCCCAAAGAAGCCATTTACACACACAAAGAGAACACCACAAAAACTTTTGAGTTGATCAAATTTGACTTCCAGAAGTTGCACTTTTCCATCAACATGTAGAACTATGAAGCAGGTGTGCAGGAAAGGAATCCGAGATTATAACTAAGATACTCAACAATTTGTTCAGAATATTATTGTAAAATCTGTAATTAAATAACAGAAAATTGATATAAAAGAAATTATGCAACACTTGATATATACTATAATGTAAGGCAACATTATGGTTTTGGTGGAACAACCTTAAATTTGGTAAAAGCTTTTCCTTTTCTTCTACTAATACGCTTTAACCAGCCATGACTACGCACAACCTGGAGATGTGCAAGTAATTTTCTAAAACATACACTTGTTTGAATAATTTTACTTCCAAACTTCTTACATCCCATCAATACCTCACCTACCATTAAAAGAGTTTAACAAATAAGGGTTATAAATTGAAAAAATTGGTTGCTTATATCAAGAGCCAAGAGTCATCAGATTTGTTCCCCAAAGCAAAGCCCATTACTCAAATCCACCAAAAAGCAAACTCAAAATAGCCATCCCAGATTATCGCTAACCCGTCTTAATATGTGGCCTCATTACAACTGAAAGCTATAATTCAATACGCACAAGACAAATAATTGTTTCAGAAGCAGAACACGGATCATAAACCTAAAATCGTTGCCTTTATCTTTTACACTGAAAGCCCAAATCTATATATTTTCTATACACGCTTCTATAAGTTATATTCACACATACCTAATATAATATATATATATATAGAGAGAGAGAGAGAGAGAGAGAGAGAGGGGAGAAGAGAGGGACCTGAGGATGTAGGAATCAGTGGCTTCGGAGAAAAGAGGGGTTTGTCACGAGTTCCTGACTTCGTAAAAGGAAGAATGAGAAGTAGAAAACTGATCCGAAGTACAAACCTCTGAAGTTGCGAAACCCACATTGGGTTGTTTGGTTCGCTGTTCTAGGCTGCGTTTGGCTTAAAAAAAAAAACCAAAGTTCTTTTTGAGCTTTTTTTTTTACATGATTTTTCTACCAAATTTTAATTTTTTTTAAAAAAATGTAACTTTCAAGCATACTAAACGCATTCGTTAAAAAAAAAAACTAAAAAACTCATGTTTATTTAGATAAAAGTTATCCATATGTACAAAACGTAATTAAAAAAGTTAATTTTTTTCCTAACTAATATCCAAATAGACCATTTTTTTTTTTTTTTGTTGAATGTAATTGACAATTCTAAAAGTTATAATTTCGTTAAAAAATTAATTTTGATAAAAAAGTTATATAAGACAAATAAAATTATTAAAAAGAAATTAAAATTTTTTTTAACTAAACAAAGCCCTATTAGTGATTCGCTTTGTGGGAGCCCAAATCATTTGGCCGCACATAAGGCACTTCCACCACACACACAAGTTAATTTGGTTTCCAAACTATATTCCTAGACACAACTTTATATATTAGTTGGTTATCTATGATAAATTGAATACTTTTGATCGCATCATTAAATGGGGGAGAGTGAACTATCTGCAGTGCATGTTATTCCATAAAGACAATAAATCTATTGATCATCTATTTTTCTCTTGTTCCTTCTTAAATGAAATTTGGGATGCTATATATCATTTATGCAATCTACGAAGAAGAAGAAGAAACGGGAAAAGAGAAATTGTATGGGCAGTGGATAAGTTTAGTAAAAAAACGGCGGCTAACTTCATCTGCAAGATAGCTTAGTCGGCCGCAAGTCTATCATATATGGGTTGAAAAGAACTCTAGAGTTTTCAAAGGTATCTCATTTCCTGCTAGTAGCATATTACTGTGTATAATGCATGAAGTAAGAATCAAAGCTATACAACATAGAAGCACAAACTACACAGTTGAGGACTATGCTTTGTTTGTAAATTGGAGGATCCCATTTTTTGTACAAACGTAAATAGAGTATAACTTTCCTTTTGCATTTTGGGGGATTCCCCTAGGTACTAGTATTTTATAAGGATATGCCCTCTAAATCATGTAATTTTGTATTTTCCATTAATCCAAAATCTATACTTAAACCAAACCAAACTAAACCAAGCATTTTCCCACTAGGTGGGGTCGATTTATGGATTTGTCAACGCCAATTAAATATATTTAGGGCCATGTCCTCCGATAGATCTAGGTAGGCAAGGTCATGTTTAATAGCTTCTTTCCAACTTCTCTTAGGTCTTCCTCTACCTCTCCTACTCCTGGCAATCTCCATACTTTCACACCTTCTAATAGGTGTCTCCGCTAGATGCCTTCTAACTATCCAAAATCTATACTTACTTACCAAACAAAAAAAAACATTTGGCCGCGTTTGGAGTGACCAAAACCACTAAAAATCAGTGAAAAATACTGAAAATCTTACTGCATGAATTACGAATTTATAACTTATCTCATTTTATCTCACTTTTTTATCATTTCAAGCACACCCTTTATAAAGGTTGTCCGCCTTTTTTTGTTTTTTGTTTTCTATTCCTTACTTTTTTTTTTCTTTAAAATTAGTATTGTAAATTAATTTATAGTGTGTTTCATTCGAGACTTGACCTGCCACGGGAAATGAAAATATAAAATAATAAAAATTCATAATTTTAAATCTATGTTCTTATTTAGTTAAAATAAAATTATATAAAAATAAAAAACATGTCAGTATTTTTCTAATTTAACTTTTTCATATCTTCAAATATATTTTCTTTTCATTTTTTATCATAACTATAAGGGCGCAATATTATCTCTCATCTAGCAGATATGTACCAACCAACCAGAAGCAAACACATTGGAATAGCTGTATATTAAAAAAAATAATAATAATATATTATAAATTTTTTAGCAAAAGGAATTAAAAAAAATCAACACACCAATTTTTTTTGTAACAAATATAATGAAAATAATAATAATAATAATAATAATATAAAGTTACATTAATTTTTTATTTTTAAATTAATAGGATCTTCTACACGCTGGTTGCTAACTTACTTTTGAAAACATAAAAATAAATAAATAAATAAAACAATACAAAGTAAAACTTCATTTCACCTGTTAATTAACTAAATTTTCTAAAATCTTTATATGTGTAATTGCCGTGTGTTATATTAGTTAGAGACAAACTTTGAAATTGGGGTACCAAATTCCAAATTAATTGGTCTACGAATTTCGGACCTATAGTGTATTACAGGGTCTATTGGTGTTTATGGAAGCCGTTTGATCAAATATATGGACCATATTATAGCGAGATCCACACTTGATCTAAAGGTTCATATAAGAGTTTTGTATGTTAATATATGTAATAATTAAACATTACACGAAAATAGGCTGGAGTGAAACTATTTGCATAGTTATGCAAATATTTTCGTGTAGTGTTTATGACACACCAACGACACTCTTATGGATGTCATTAGTGCCACAAATGATGCAGCCTAATTCGAATTAAGGGGTGTCACCAATGGCACTAATGAGATCTATAAGGGTTATCATCGTAACACTGACGACACTCTGCATATATGTCTTCTCCAGCAGTCTACTGATACGTTACAAGATTGTCGAGTACCACCTGCCGGGACGCATTATGAGGTTGTTCAGACTCCATTAGATAATCTCGCCTGAATTCGACATAGATACCCATCTACATGAGTTTACGAGGCATAAACAAGGGAAAGTAAACAGACTACGGTACCACTAGTGGTATGTTAAGGAGTGGGGCAAACGATGAGAATCGATCATCCAGGGTCAGATTTCCACCACGCATCTCCCATACGATGACCTATACATGGACTAGTATCGTCATATTACCTGGAGTCACATTGCATTACCCTCACGTGTGTCACCTATTAAGTCTCAACCAATAGCAGCTAATATTTCTATTTTAGTATAGTGTTTTACTTACGCATATTTTAATAGCATATATTTTATTTATTAGTTTTGTATTTAACTTTATTAATTCTTTGTACAATGCAGGTTAACACTATTGTGAGTATGCATTGAGTTGCGGTGGCAGCCATCGATGGTGCAGATCAATCGGTTACTTACGGGCACTATACCATATTATTCATCAGGCAGGACTGGTGATCACAATGATTGATCATGAAAAAAGAGTTCTAGCACCCATGTCCACTAGTGAGGCAGGCTCATCCTCCCAGGTTGGACCATCGCGTCCCAGTAGATTATGGCCTACCGTAGACGAGCACAGGAACATTCTACTGTATACAACCTTAAGCCTCGAGATGATCTACCATCGCCACCTGTGCCTGAGTCAGACTTGCTGAGTAATTCCACAGCCCCAACAGCCACCTCTAGCTGCATACATAAGACGCACATACTACCCTCAGTATCGAGTGCCAAGTTGTAGACCAATGAGACACACATACGTGTTTAAGATCCCAGTGTCGAGCTACAAACCCCACCGCCGGCTACAGAGGCATGCACTTTACTATCAGTAGATATAGATGACTTCTAGTTTAGGATTTTGCAGAAAGATCCATTCTCTACATCCCTATCATCTAGATCACCTGCTGTATTTGTACATAGCTGTCTGTGACAGCCCCCAGGCTCCAGTTAAAGCTCACACACAGTGACTTACAGCAGGGGGTATAAGCACGCCACTATCGATGCACATTCCTATGGTGTTGCCTAGACACCTATATGAGGGCTCGAAAGTAAGAGCAGATGAGCCACAAGTATATGAGCCACCGGCGAGGGAGACACGTGTCAAAAATGCACTAGCAGCAGTAGTGGCGGTAGAGACACATGTTAAGGATGCACTGATGGAGGAGCCACGTGTTGAGGAAGCACCGGCGGCATTAGCGGCCATAGCTGATGATATGGCTCTGCATCCAAATAGACCACGCCATGCACGGAAGAGGCCTCGTTGTGGCACGGAGTGATCTACTACATTTCTTTTTTCTTTCCCACTCTTATTACATTTTTCATTTGGAATATTTAAACAAAAACATGTCTCGTATAGGTTTAAATTTAAGCGATGGTTTAGATTAGAGATGTAAGTGTTTGGACTTTATTTTGAGTAAGTTTTAATTTAGTTTAATCATTTTTTACTTTATTCTTTAATTTAAAAATTAACAAATATTTAAATTGCATTTTTTAGATTAATAGTTAGTTGTTTTTAATTATTTGTAGTTATATTTTTCAATTGTTTTTGAGTTAATAAGGTTACTGTGTTATTGTTTGGAAGGTTGTTGTGTTGTTGTTTAGAATTGGGAGGTAGTGGTATGCTAGTATAAGTCAGAAAAAAAATTAATGAAAATCTACTAATCACGACCAACAACTCCAAAAATCATATAAGGGTCTATACCTGTAGTCAAGTTTGTAACAAATGATTTTATTCCCAAATCACTAACGCCAAGTAATTCTATTCGCAAATCATTACACAAGCCCCTCAAAGCATATTCCCTATCTTGGTTCTAACACTCGAACCAAAACCAATAAGAACTCACACAACTCTCACAAACGAAGAGGGTTATAAATTTTTTCTCTTACAATAACAATGATGAGCTTAAAACTTAATCAAATCAAAATAAAAATATTCACAAGTTGAATATGAAAGATGAAGTATAAGTGTAAGAAGAACTTACCTTATATTTGCAAAGTTACGAACTTTCTTCAATCACTTTATAAGCACTTCTTTTTTACTTTCTTCATATATTTAAATTTGAGTTTAAGTCTCTATTTATAGGCAAAAATCTCCAAATGGCGTTACTAAGTAAAAATACACTTTTACCCTTAAAAGAATTTGAATTTCCTTACTTCCAATGCTAATTTTCAGATTCAGATTTTCTGAGAAAACTTTATGACTAATTTTTGCCCTCTTAACATTCATATTTGACATTCACTCAGGGTGAATACTTCGTATATATGTAAGTCCACTATCATCTCTCCGAAGTTGAGCTTCATCCAACGGTTAGATCTTTAGATATAGTTTCAAAACTGAGACCAGCTCCTAACAGCTTTTTCTGACACTATGAACCTGTGTTTTTAATTGAAACTTCTGTGTCACCATTTTACTTTTAAAATTGGAAGAAACTTAAACTTTCATTGTTTTTATCTTTATAACTGTCATTTTCACACGCCCAAAATTAGAATTTTTATACCTGTAGAGTTTGAGTTATGTCTCAAGAGCGGAGACTACCTCCAAAAATTTTTGAAATTTCTTCTGTAATGATTGATCTTCCAGCTCATTTTTGGACATCTTATCTTTGGATCCATGATTGGATTTCAATTGTTACACATTTATCTATTTAATTATACCCTTCGACAGCATATAAATGATATAAAACTATCGTTTTGTGCAGGTTTCACCCTCGTTACTTAAACGTGGAGTATATGTTGATTTTTATCACAGTGTAAAGTGATTTGAGTCACATTAAAGATGCAAAGGAAGAGACATGAAGAATGGAAAAGGCTGGATACATCAATTGATCAAAGCCACTTGTGGAAATAAAGGAGTCTCATTTGAATTCAATACAAGATTATCAAATCACTAGACTGGAAGTCTTAGAAGCAAAAAATTTTATTCAAATATGAAGTTGACTTATTCGAATATTATTGGTGAGTGAAACAAATTTTGGAGGGAATAGCATATTCGAATACGGCTCCACAGTATCCGAATGATTGGTTGTTTCTCAGCAATGTCTTCCATGTGACCTCAACTTCCCTATGTGATGAAGATCTTGAAATCATGGAAGAGTAAATCTATAATTAAATGGGCAATTGTTGAATAGAATAAACAAGTCTCAGGAAGAATTAGAGGGGGGATATAGCTAACATCACATGACACACACACCCCAAATTTCATTAGTCAATTCAAGAATTAGAATTCCCATTTAATCAATTTCTATAGAGAGAGAATTCTGTAGAGAGAGAGAGAGAGCTCTAGTTTTTCAATTCTATTTTAAATTTGAGTTTCAGTTTTCAATTTCAAGTACTGTATCAAATTTCAATTTTCAAGTAATTTCAATTTCAGAATTCGATGTTCTTCAATTCGATTTCTATTTTTGTTCCTAATTTGCTAATCACGATTGGCTAAGTTTTTCTTAAGCCAAGGCAAGGACAATGTTCTTTCTAATGATTCTCAAGATGTCGTGCTTCATGTTTTTAATCTAAGTTCTTTAATTGCCGATTCAGTTTGTGTCTGGTTACTTTAGAAATCATTAATTAAAGACCCAACTAGCATTAGTTTACATATTTTATCGATAAGCTTATAGATGTTGCTTAACTTAGAACTCTCATGGCAAGTTTGTATGTGTGTTGCTAGACTTAGAGCCTCTATTGTTCTTATGATAGATTATATACACCAAATGCTCTATCCATGGTTTATTTCAATTGAAATTAATTTTCTCAACATTGGAACAAATTAAATGGGTGATTTACAAACTTTTTGTATCTTGAGATTGATTTGGAATGGCATTGGAACTGTCTTCCCCAATTTTTTAATATCAGATTTTAGGTAAATTCAACACTTATTTTAAAAACCATTTCAAAAACCATCAGCATTTTCAAACCAGATTTTTGCTTCTGTTTTAAATTCATATGAAGCATATTTTTGCCATTTTAATCTATCGAAATCAACCATTGTTTTGCCTCTTAGATCCCTGTGGAATTTGACTTGGTATTCATCAGTTTATGCTACAACCACACCTCACACTTGGGAAAGTTTGTCTCAATTCTCTCTACTTGAAACACTCAAATTAGAATTCAAAATTAAGAGTGAGGTAATTGAGTAACACAAGCACAATTTTGGTGCTGTTGTTGAGTAATAGTGTTTTAAATCTATAAAGTGATTGATAGAAAGGCTCACCATTATCTTCAATGACAAAGCTGCTCAAATCTTTCAGTAACTTTGTTTCATCTCTTTTCATACTTTTATAGATAGTAGTTATTAATTCTAGTGATAGAATTTCTAAATCTAATCTCTGAATCTCTGAATTTGTTTGCTACAATTTGTTAGAGGAGAATAGGGTTAATTCATGTGTGAATTGGTGGATAATTATGAAGTTGGGAGGTTAGGCTAGAGTTGTTTCAAATCTAAAATTTTGTGTATGCTTTTAAGGTCTGGTAGAATTGCTAGAATTAATTTTGAATTGCACACTTCATCATCTCTTACTGAATTAATTAAATCTACATCATCAAGCACATCATTTGAATTTTCTGTTGCATATATAGACCTACCAATACCACCTACTTTGCTAGAAGGAAGTGTTCAAGAAGAAAATGAGCAAAACAATCAAAATATTCTCAAACCTCTCCGTGAATACCTTCATCCAGCTAGGCAAACCACACATATTGTATTATACTTCAAATTGGGTATTAGAATTTCAATTTTAAACCTGTTATAATTTGGCTTTTGCCTACTATTCATGGTATGGACTTAGAGAATTCGTATATGCATATAAAAGAATTTGACGTTGTTTGTGGAACTCGTATGGATAGAAATGCTAATGAGAATATGATTCGCCTCAAATTGTTCCCATTTTCATTGAAGGATAAAGCAAAAATGTGATTGAATTCACTTAAGCCCAGATCAATAGGAACTTGGAGAGATATACAAACTAAGTTTCTAAAAAAGTATTTTCCTGCTAATAGAATAGTGATTCTTCAACAACAAATCATGAATTTTGTGTTTTGCACAAGCATAGGAAAGGTTTAAGGAGCTATTGAAAGCTTGTCCTCATCATGGATTTAAGTCTTGGAGAATAGTTAATTTTTCTCGTAATGCATGAACTCCTAACTTGAAAACACTTGTTGTAACAATGTGTAATAGTGAATTTTATGGTAAGACTGCTGAAGAAACTTTGCATTTCTTTGATTTATTAGTTGAAAATAGTAAGCAATGGGAGGTAGCCTTTCCATCTTTTTCTGAATTTTCTAATAGTTCATATGCTAGAGGCAAGTTCCATATCAGTGAAACAGATGATCTTGCAGCTTGGTTGGCTGTACTTTCAAGGAAGGTTGATTTATTGGAGCAAAAGAAGCAATCAATGAAGGAAAATGAAGTGGGGTATATGATGTGTGAAACTTTAGATCATAGAACAGATGACTATCCTACACTTCTAGCTCTTAAGGAGGTTTTTTATGGTCAATTAAATCCCACACCAGCTGCAAAACCTTTCAATCCAAACCAAAGGGTGAACACTTATGCCCAATGAAAGCAATCACTACTCAAACACTTATAACCCTGGGTACAAAAACCACCCCAACCTTTCTTGGAGAGTTGAGTCACAAAATCAGCAGTATCACCCCTAACAACCACTACAATGCTCTCCTATGAGGTGGTTGATAGGAGTTGAGGTTTAGCTGAAGTTGAAAAAAAATAAATAAATAACCACTACAACGTCAGCTTTTTCCTTTTCAACCTTTTCAACCTCAGCTAAACCTCAACTCTTATCAACCACCTCATAGGAGATCATTGGAAGACACCCTACAACAATTTATTCAAGGGCAGATTGAAACCAATAATCAGAATTCAAAGTTCTAAGAGCAAACAAATAGAGTAATGGAAGACATTCGAAGTCAATTTTCTAAGCTCACTCAAGCTCTAACTATTAATTAGGGAATCAGGAAAACTTCCATCTTAGTCAAAATTGAATCCTACAGGTTAGTGCATCTGAGTGAATCATCATCATCTAGTACCAATGGAAATTTAGAGCATGTTTAAGCTGTAACAACTCTGAGAAGTGGAAAACAAATTGAGAAACCTAATTTTGTGCCACCTGAGGAAGAAAATGAGAAACACATGAAGGAAAATGAAAAAGATTTTGGGTATAGCAAGCTGTACAGTAGAGAAAAATTTGAGCAAAAATAGAAGTTGAGCAATGGAGAACGGGAAATCAGAATTCAGAGGGAAGTGTAGGTAATTATTAAAAATAAAAAAGAATTTTCTAAAAACAAAAATAAAGTTTTTGATGAAAATCAGATGGAAAAGAGTCTCCCCTAACTATTGATCTTCTACTTTAACCCTAGTCTTTACCTTGGCCTCAGTCCTAATGTCTATCTCCTAAGGTAGCACTTGGCAACATCCCCTATAAGACACAAAAATAATAAATAAGACTAGGCTGAGACCTCCAAAACTAAAAATCAAGAAGTCCTAAATAAATCAAAACTCATAAACACAGTCACATAACACACAAATTAAAAGACCCTATAGTTCTTAGTTATTTTAACCTAAATTTTGATACCTCTACCACAGCCTAGATTTCGTAACTTTAGGCATAATCTTCTAATCACATATAATCATAAAGCATTCACATTAAACTAAATCAGAGCCATTTAATCACCCTAGAGCATAAATCCAAAATTATCAAAATTAAAAAAAAATAATAAAACCTCAATAACAACTGGAAGAATAAATATAGACTCAATCGTCATTAACAATTGAATTATCAAAAGAATGGTTTATACAAAACATCTCACTTAGGAGGGAAAAGAATATAGTTATAAAAAAAATATAATTTAACAAAGTAAGGTGCATCACTGATTTGACCATGCATATCAAGCACAACATGCGTGCGCACATCAGTTAGAAGGTTCCAAAGCAAATTTCTAAAATTGACACAACCTAGCTCTAAACCAAATACTAAGCAACTGAGTCATCTTATGAATCAAATAACTCACACAACTCCCACCCGACTTTTCCAAAATCTAATACAACAAATTCTAGATCAGAATTCAAGCAACTAAGTCAAAGCATACATTAAATAAATCACTTCAATAAACATATCAATTCAAAACTCAATATATTACTAATAAACAATATATATAAAATACGGGTCATTATAGTGTGCCCATTGTACACCTAAGTAGTTTTTAAGTTTAAAACTTGAAATTTAGAATTCTCGAGTTTGAGTCAATCCTTTAAATGGAGCAAATGTGTACCCTTGGCCGTGAAAATTGACACACGCAATCTCTTAAGCACTATTGACACTTATCAAAACGAACGATGCAATCCGAGTTTCAATATGCTCATTGTTCACCTGAGTAGTTTCAAGTTTGAAACCTGAAACTTAGAATTCACATGGTTAAGTCAATTTCCCAAAGCAGCGAACGTACACCATTGGTTACGAAACATAACACATACAGTCTTTTAGGCATTAGTAACTTATAGGAATGAATAGTGTAACAATCTGATTCTTGGTGTGCCTGTGTACACCCGAGTAGTTTCAAGTTCAAAACTTAAATTTAGAATTCTTGAGTCTGAGTTAACCCACAAAAGGAGCAAATGTGCACTGTTGGCTATGAAACTTGACACACATAGTCTACTAGGTATTAGTAACTTGTAAGAATGAATGGCGCATGTAAGTGCTAGTATGCCCATTGTACACCCAATTAGTTTCAAGTTTGAAGCTTAACATTTATAATTCTTGAGTTTGAGTTAATCCCACTAACATAGTAAATGCTGTTGGCTGTGAAACTTGATACACGTAGTGTCTCAGGCACTATTGACTTGTAGGAACAAACGGTGTAACGATCTAAGTCCTAGTGTGCCTATAGTACGCAAAAGTAGTTTCAAGTTTAAAGTTCATTTTTTTTTTCATATTTAATTTTTTAATTTTAAGTTTGATTGATGATAATTTTGATACTAATTTTTTGTTTTATTTTCAGGTTCATCTCTATTTTCGGATGAGAATGTCTTTCTCTTTTCTTAATTTTCTATTGTAGTTGTAATATTTTAAATATTTTAAACTATTGTACTTTTTTGTTGTAATATCCACATTTTTAAAATTTTTATAATATTAAATATATTTTTGAGTCTCAATTGTGTAATTAGAATAGTTTTGTTAATTTGGGCATATAAATGTGATTAGTGAAATTAATGTAGATTATATAAAGGTATATATACGGGAATTTATATAATTTTATTTTTTTTAAAAAGGCCCCATTTTTTGCGACTGTCATAACAGTCACCCAAAGTCTTTGGGAGAAAATAAATTAACAACTGCCATTTAACTTTTGGCAATCTCCAAAAACGGTCGCTATAAACTCTTCTAATTTTCTGTTTATCTCATTTTTAGTGACTACTTTTTTAGTGATTGCTCTTGGCATGAGCTAAAAAATCTTACGCTATTTTCAGCAACTCACTTTTAGTGGCTTTTAGTCATTACTAAAATTTAACAATTATTATAAATTTGTCATTACAAGTTTTTAGCAATTCTCCTTTTAAGGACTATTAGGAAACAATCGCTAAACGGTCCTCAAATATTTTTAGAAATTACTTTTCAAGCTTTTAATGATTGTTTTTAATGGTCACTAAAAGTTCTGTTTCTAGTACTTATCGACAGGGTATACAATCTATAGAAAACTCTTAATAGAAGGCAGGACTCAAAAAGGTGGTGTCACTTCCACATCAGATGTTGCTAATGTATTCTTAAAGAAACTTGTAATCAAAGCGCATTTGCCATGCACCATGAATGAAGCCCCTTCAAAATTGCAAAATCACATAGAATTATACTATATAATAATCATTTGAGAGAGAGTCAAAGTTTGTCAACAACAATATTTTAAAGATATATAATAGCCTGCAACTAATTAAAATATTTATATGCTCCAATTAATATCCATTTGCACTAATTTCTTGTTATCTTTACGTCACAAATCACCAGGGGTTACTTGGGCCTATGCATATTTGTCAATTCTATGGATCATATTTGAGACAACTTCACACGACACCACAGTTGATTTGGTTAATAATGACAAAAAAAAAAAAAAAATTATGTATATATGTTAGTTCTTCGCCCGAATTCATCTGAAGCCAATTCTAGATTGATCAACGATGGTAGAACTCAAGTCAGATGCCAGTGAATATACTCAACCACTAAGGCTTTGTTTGGGCCAAACGTTTATTAAAGAACAAGGATTTGAAATCATTCCTTACATTTTGTTTGCGATGAAAAATAGAAAAAAAATATATTTGTGATTTAAGAAATTAAAAATAACTAAAATAAAAGATTAATTTATCGATAAATATTTATTAATTTTTTAATATATTTAAGTAAAATCATGCAATTGAGATTTTATATTTTTTCTTTTTTTTTATGCATTTCTTACTTTTTTTTATTTTTTCTCATCAAATCCCCACTTTAAACACACTCTAATACTATGTTTGGATAAAGGATTTATTGAAGGGCCTCTCAATCTAGAAATGTACAGCTTTGATACAAACTTTTGTACAAATTGAGGAATCCCTGCCTAAGGTACAGATAGTATAGAACCAAATTGTAATCGGGGGAATGCTCCTAGGATATTGTAATTATTCCTATTAATCCAAATTACTCGTACTTACCAAAAAAAGATTTATTGAAAGAAAAAAAGAATAAAAATTTAAAAACAGTTATCATATTTGATTTGTAATGAAAAGTATAGATAAGGAAGAATTATGAAATTTAAGAAATTAAAATAACTGAATTAGAAAAGTAATTTATTAATAAATACTTTTTATTTCCTTATATTTTTAATCTACTCAAATAAACTTTTGCATTTAAAATTTTATTTTCCTGACCATTTTCTTTTTCCTTTCCAAATCGACAATCCAAACACACCCTAAGCGTTTACCTTAACTTAAGAATTCATCATCAAATGCCAATGCTCATAAAAAATGAATAAATCATACTTTAAAAAAATAAAATGCCAATGCACAAATTAATCGTGCAATAGTGGAAGCCAGAGAGGGTTAGCTTTAGCATGCACTAATGCAAATCAGTGTGTTGATTCATGAACTTGCGGTGGTGTGCTTTATATTTTATGTGATCTGATAAACATTAAGCCACTATTCTCTTAATTAATTAATTGTTCGTTTAATTAATCCCCAGCCCCGTACACTGGTTATATTAAAACTTCTATTAGCGGAGTGTAAATGACTTGCCGGTCTGTTTCAACCAAATGCTCAAGCGGAAGGGATATGTAGGCATTCATACGGGTCAAGTTCGGGCCAATTTATTAAAAAAAAATTATCAAAATTAGGGTGTGGCGAAACAAGTTAAGAGGTGACCTGATAATTCATTAAAGCTCAACTGTTAACTCAAGAAACTCAAAATAAAAAATGGATAACGGGTAATTGATTAACCAAACTCGCTAACATATTTCCCAAATAACAGATTACAAATAAGAATATCAAATATATCCGTACTCGGTAAGTACTTGTTTTACCCACTCCGTTTAGGGAGAGTATAGGGATGTTAGTAGCGGGGACGGGGACGGGGACGGGTATGGAGATTTGAGGTGGTACCCGACGGGTACGGGGACGAGAACGGGGACAATAGTCCCCACCCCGCCTCATACCCGCTTAAATATTTATTTATTAATTTATATATATATATATATATTTAATTTTTATTTAATATATGTTTTTATTTAATATATATAATATTTATAATAATTTTTAATATTTATTTTATACATATAATATATAATTTGTAATAGTTAGTATATTTGGCGGGTAAACAAGGACCAGGACAGGAAATTCATTACCTAGCAGGAATGGGTATGGGGAAAATTTATTTTCCCGAAACGGAAATGGGGATAGGGACGGGTAAGGATATTATTAAACGAGGACGAGAACAGGGACGAGGACAAGGAAGGTCATACCCGTCCCATACCCACCCCGTTGACATCCCTAATTATAAATGGGTGGTTAACATTATTTTTTATATTAGTCACGTGACATTGAGATTGTGAATCGTTCGATCAAAATTGATTGAATGACTTATTTTTGTTGTCAATCATACGATTTTAATTGAATGACTCACAGTCCAATATTACATAATTAATCTCAAAAGTGACGTTAGTCTTCCAAATCCATGAATGACTCAAAAGTTTTTGAAAAATTATCAAGTCCAGTCCGTCCGACCCACAAACTCGAAACTCTACCACTACATACTCACACACACAACCCTAAAGCCTTCTATTATGCAATCACTTTATGCAAATTGATGTTTTGAATGTGGGCAATAGAACACTTACTACATGCACGCAGCCGCCATGCATACGTATATACCAACTAGCTAGCACTAAGCTCAAAAGTATGATTATACATATGTATACACGTATACAAAGAATTTTATATTTGCTAATCAGCCGACAATGCTGGTTATAAATTGATTGAGCTTCCATGCAATTCTTCACCAAGGATCAATCTCAACCATAATTTCCTCCCAAGTCCTAATTCTAGCTAGCCAGTTTGATATATATAATATATATATACTCTGTTAATACAACTTAAGCCATAGCTGTTCTGAATTATACCATGAAGAGGCTAAGCAGCTGTAATTGTTCTTTTCTTATTTTAATTTTCTTCACGATCTCATGCACGGGGGTCAGGTCTCAACTGACCTCTGATTTCTATTCGACTACATGCCCAAATCTTCTCAAAACAGTGCGTAAAGAGGTTCAAAGTGCTATCATGACTGAAACGCGAATGGCAGCTTCTCTGCTTCGCCTTCACTTCCATGATTGCTTTGTAAATGTAAGTTTCTCTTCTTATGTTGGTTTTTTCTATTCCTTCTCTTGGTTGATATATATTTTAACGGATGTGAGAATTTTAATTAGATGAATTTGGGTGCGTTTGGCATATTGAAAAACGTTGAAAACTTCTAAAAGTTATTTCACTTTTTATTTCACTGTGTGAATTACGAATTCATAAATTATCTCACTCTATCTAACTTTTTGTCACTCTAAACACCCATTTTATATGACAAGTAGAAATTGTACTTACCAATATTACATATATTATATATATATATATATATATATATATTTATGTATGTGTATGTGTTTGTTTGATAACTAATCGTAATAAAATTGAATAATTTCATAGTAAAAAGGTGTGAAGCGGGCAATTTAAATTTATTGTTTTAAATAAAAATATTTTTAAAATTTATTCTAATCGTAAAATTATCATTGTCACACCATTTTACTATTGTACTTTTTTTTTAATAAATAATTTGCAAACTAGCTTCACTCGTTAACTTAAATGAAAATACCACTTTATTAGGATTTGTAAATAAGAATAGTACCAAAATAATGTAGTAGTAACATTAGCGATGTAAACGGATCAAGTTCTCACCTAATTAGTCATTATCGTTATCAAACTCATTAATGCTTCCCTACTTGTTATTATCCTAAATCCATATATTTTATCGTATAGTTAGAATTCCTAACCCATCTAATTAAATACTTGTTTAAAAAAATTCACTAAATACCAACTTAGAAATTAAATTTTTTAAAACAATTGATGTATTTTTATAACGACTAGCAAATATATTTAGATTTTTTCCTATCCAGCTTTATTGTTCTCCATGTTAAGCATAAATTAAAAAAAAAATTCATGCAAATAAACTAGAAAAATCATAGTACGTATAACTTCAATCACTATTTATATATTCAGATGACTTTATAAAACTAATCATTTAACTATCAATTTAAAACATGAACCACCTTACAATAATCTACACCAAATAATCATATGTCAAAGAGTTTAATTGCTTGTTTTAGGAATATAGTTGTAATTATTTAAATGTATATTATATATATTATGTTAAATGAGTTTCTAACAGGTACCTTAGAAGCAGTACCTTACCGAGAAGTCTCAAATTCATTCTAATCCTGCATGAGTGTTAAATTTTGATCTTAAATCTATTCCAATCCTATTAGAGTATTTCTCGATATGTTTGGTCAAATTAGATATATTTTCTTATACCCATCTTATTGACATCTCTAGGTGGCATTCTTAATTGTAATGAAAGAGTTATTTATTTTAAAGTGATTGACTCTTGATAAATCCACATCATCCTGATGAACTATTTTGATTAAAATTTTTAGTCGCTTGTCATTAATTATTCTTAACTTAGCATCTAAATTGACTGACGATCATGATGGTGAATTTGATCGTAACGCAAATGTAAACCGTAACAGGGTTGTGATGGGTCAGTTCTGTTGGATGGAAATGGGACCGAGAAGGAAGCTGCCCCTAACGTGAACTCAGCAAGAGGATTTGAAGTTGTGGACGCAATCAAAACTGCCGTAGAGAGTGCATGCAGCGGAGTTGTATCCTGCGCCGACATACTAGCCATTGCTGCCCGAGATGCAGTCGTCTTGGTGAGTGCCTCACTTCTCATCTTCCTTAATTAATTCATTCACTCTTTCTTAGTCACATGCACGCATAAATTATAATCAATTGCGTGCCTAATTGGTGTCCGGTTTATTGGGTGAGTTTGGAGTAAGATAAATTGAGATAAATTGAGAGTTCGTAATGTATGCAGTGAAAGAAAAAAATTGATATGATATAAAATTAATAGAGATTTATAGAGTTTTTTAGAGTTTATTTACAAACCAAACGAGACCATATTAAGATGAAAATGACATACTTTGAGAATTTTTTTTGTTACAACTTACAATAAAAAACTGATGTGACAACTACATTTTTATAATATGAAATTTGTTAGTAAATTAAGTATCATTTGGTTTATTTTTTTATTTTTTGTTTTTATTTTCTGTTTTGAGCTCATTTTTCATTTTGTACTTTCAAAAATAGAAAAAATAGCTCAAAACTCATTTGTCTACTTGTATTTTTAAATTTTATTTTAAAAAATAAAAAATAGATTTAGACATAAAATGAAAAATAGTAAAAAGTCATTTTCAGAGTTTTTAATCTAAAATAATAAAAATCTCAAAATAAGTAAAAAATATATATCAAATGCTACCTTGTATTTTTAAAAATAATTAATAGATTTATAATTAGTCATCTTGTTCTAGTAATAAATTCTAATAATAAATTTCGATAGAATAACGTTACCCGTGTGATCGCACAGCAGTAAAGATGTCATATAACAATTTAGAATTCACCGAGTTGATATTCAAAAATGTTTTTTTGATTTCCGCGTAAAATTGCGCACTACCCCATATCTCGCATGCACAATAGCCTACTGTACCGAGGCTTCATTTGACTACAAAGAAGCATTTTATTTTGTTTTTCTCTTCTTTTTTTAAATAAAGTTTTTTCGTCTTGTTTGACATTTTTCCATTAAAATTTGATTTTCATTTTAGAAGTCATAACTTTTAATCATATTAATTGCATTTGTAACAAAAAAAATAAAAAATCAAAAAATTCACATTGGTTTGGACAAGAACTAGAAAGAAAAAAAAACAAAAAAATTCAAATTTTGGCAAAAAAAAGTCCTATAGAATGAAAAAAAAATTTACAAAAAAATTAAAAACCAATTTTTCTGTAACCAAACCAATCCTAAGAGGGCATTTAGAGGTACAGTTTTTAATAAAAAATTACTAACTTTTAATTTTTGAGTGTGTGACAAATTATCAATTTTTATCACTTTTCTTCTTAGTTACAGTAATTTCTTAATTCAAAAATTATTAAAAATTGCCAAAATATGGTAAAAGTTACAAAAAATTATCAAAAATTTTACCAAGTACCTAAAAGTCGTAAAAATTATTAAAAATTATTAAAAATTACTATTTAATTTACCAAACACACCAAAAATTATAATTAACAACTTTTGACAATAAAATATCAAAAATTACTAAAAATTGTGCCTATGGAGGCCTCCTAAATTGCCCTTATTGTTCTACTTCGCGTTACCGATAAAAGAAAAGAAGATGCATACTGCCTTATCCTTTCAGGGTCGTTAATTAAACCAACTGAGACAATATTGTGCAGAGCGGAGGAAAATCGTGGAAAGTTTTACTAGGAAGGAGGGATGGACTAGTGGCCAACCAATCGGGATCCGCTGCAGGCCTTCCTTCTCCTTTTGACACAATTGGCGACATCACTGCCAAGTTCGCAGCAGTAGGCCTAAACCTCACCTGATGTGGTGGTTCTATCAGGTACGTACTCACTCATCTTCATCGGCCCCCCGGTTCTACCTTTGCTTGAACAAGATCATTTTTTTCATCGGTAAAAAGGTTACTCCATCGTAATTAAGTAATAAGAAAAGTAAAATTCGAATAATATTACAGCGATGATATTATAATTAAAGCGTACTTTTGTCAAAAAAATATTTTATGTAGCGCTAATGATGTTTTTTTTAGTAATATTACTCCAATATTTTTTATTTTTATATTACAACCAAAATTTTTACTCTGTCAAATTTGATGTTAACTCAATGATAATTAGATCTAAATCATTGAATTTGATTATTTGAACCTTTAAATTTTAATTTAATAGGTTTAGAATCTGATTGTCACCTTGACTGACATTAATTTAATGTTAATCTCTCGAACTTCAAAAATGCCTTTTTTGGGGGTAGTGGTAGGACTTAGGCTTCGTTTGAGAATGTCCCACCTGACAGCTAATTCTTAGGACATTCTTAGACATTATAGTAGTTAATTGTTAAGTCATTTTTAAATTACAAAATTACTTTTTCTTAAACACTGTAAGCATGTGAATCCTTAAACTAATAAATGAGGTCGATGCCATCAGTAAAATAGGGTCATTTCTAAATATATTTTCATTTAGAGTGATAGGTCCACTTGTCTTTGCATATCTCTCACCAAATATTTTTAATAATTTTTTTTATAAATTTTTTAAACATAACTCTTCGGGTAAAATAGCATTACTCTACTATAATATACATATATGTATATATATATATGAGTGCAATTGAAATGCTATATATATATATATGCAGGTGCTCATACAATAGGATTAGCGAGGTGTGCTGTGTTCAGCACTAGATTGTTCAACTTCACAGGGACAGGTTCTCCGGACCCTACCATGGACGCTTCGATGGTGTCCGACTTGCAAAGCCGGTGCCCGGTCACGGGGGACGGAAACAACACATCCCCGCTGGACAGGAACTCCACCGATCTGTTCGATAACCATTACTTCCAAAACTTGGTCAACAACAAGGGTCTTCTTTCCTCTGATCAAATCCTGTTCTCAGGTGACGACGCTGCAACAACTACCAAAGCCCTGGTTCAAACCTACAGCAACAACCTCAACCTTTTCCTCGATGACTTTGCCAACTCCATGATCAAGATGGGGAACATTAGTCCTTTAACCGGCTCAAACGGGCAGATTCGCAAAAACTGCAGGGTCGTTAATTAAAGCGGTAAATTACATTTAGCATTTCTATATTTTACCATCAATCTTACTGCAAAACCTACACTTTAAATTATTTTAATTTACTATTTATATTTTTAAATCAGTCCCACTTTACTCTTTCTATCCGTCATTGTAAAAATAATTTAATAGATAATATTACATGTTTATCATATACAAGGTAACACGTGTCGTTTTCCATCAATCAGTTAATAGAATAAAGTAAAGTGGGATGATTTAAAAGTATAAATGACAAATTAAGACAATTTAAAGTATAGAGATCAAAGTGAGAATGAAGGAAAATACAAGAGTGCTTAAATATAATCTATCCTTACATAAATTAACTTCTCTATATATATATATATATATAATTGCATGGGTGCTTCATAAAAGTGCATCACTAAAGTAGCTGGATAAAGTAAATGCATGGGGTGCTTAGTTCTAAAGTTTTGTGCTTATTAATACTGCAATGTATCAAAGTGTGTCTTTGCCTAATCTTTCTATAGTCTTGAGTGCCATAATCTGTAACAAATCTGTAATGCATTAAATGATGAATTGAACCTCTCCTTATCTTCTGTTTGATCAAGAATCCTTTTCCATTGACTATAAATATAGAATATCAAAGACAGACCCTCTACTGTTGATAGTTGATACCGCATAAGTAACTAGCTGAGTCTTTGAAAAACTCACATAGGAGTTATATAAAGAGGCGTCTGAAGCGATAAAAAGTAAGATAAAATGAGATAAGTTGTGAGTTCGTAATTTGTCGAGATAAAAAGTGAATAATTTTTAAAAATTTTCAAAAATTTTTAAACATTTATAGCCTGCCAATGCACCCATATATATACATATATATAATTAAGTTGTGTAAATCCAGCCTAAGAGATATATATAGTACCACAAGTAAATATAATTTTGTTAATACCCCCCCCCCCCCCAAAAAAAAAAAAAAAAACAAAACAAAACAAAGTGCAGACCTCTAAAAAGTACGCGGCTCCACCAAGTAAAAGGTTGGAAATGTGGCATGGGTGACGCCCCATCGTCATGTTAAGAATTTATGGTTCATTAGCAGAAAATGTTCATTACTTAATCACCTAATAAGTCTCTATCTCTTTACCCTACTCCAGGCTAACTCTCACTTTTACTCATTTTCAGTGATGTTCCACAATTGATGGTCACACATACATATATATACACAAAATATTCCCTATTGTCATCAATAAGAACCAGGTCATATGAACAGTAAAAAGGTTCACCCAATACATCTCCAATCAAAACTATACATTGAAATTCGCTGAATTAACCTAAGAAGCAATCGGGAGACCATTCACTCAACAAAGGCAAACAATTAGTTCTTTTTTATTGTTCATATTAACAACTAAACAAGTTGTTTATAATCTTTCTGATGGAAGAAAAACTTCATCAGAAGTAAAAACCGTAAATCACAATCCATATTTCCATGCCTTCCCCACTCATCCATAAAATCTACTCACATTTCACCAATCATGACATCCATAACTATGTGCCCCCCCCCTTCCCGCGACAGTGTGTGTGTGTGTGTGTGTGTGTGTGTGTTTGTGGGGGGGGGGGGGAGGCACCATTTCTTATATCTTTACAAAATATTCAATTACAAATACTCAATAATTTAGTGCACATATTAACAACAAAAATGTGTTTTAAGTTTACCTATGGTCTTTTTTGCTCATGCTGTTCTTTCTCAGTGCTACCGCCGCTCGTTCTCCTTATTTTTTATCAAGAGTTTAACATATAGGAGCTCATTCCATGTATCAGGTACACCAGGAAGGCACCAATGGCTGCAATCCTGGAATCTCAACGAAGATCGTCTCTCCTCTTCTGTAATGTTTTGCTTCCTATAAATTGATGGATGGGCGTCCTTGCGATAATCTGTCATTCTTGTAATATTCATATAAAAGATTAGTGTCTTCATCTGTTTCAACACCCCATCCAATACTCTCATTTTCTGTGGATATTCAGATAGATATGTTGCATTCGTGATTGGCTCTGATTCACTGTCACATTGCCCCCCGGAATTCCATTGCCCACCTCTGCATATTAAAAATTTATAGGCACAAAATATTAACAATTCTTCAAAATAAAATGTTGTAGTAAACAGTTAACAAATCTTGTGTCTAAATTACCTAAAATGTGCCGGAGAGTAGCCCCTAAAGAACACCAATGTCTTCCCTGGGTCTATATTGGCATCAATCCACCTTGCCCATGTCATCATTGCTTTCCCAAAGGCCTTTAAAAAATTCAATTTTTCATAGATGCGGCTACCTTCTTGAAAGTAACCCTTCCTACAAGTTTTTTTCAGTTAAGTCTTTAGATTTATTTTCTTCTTCAGCTCCTTAGAATAAGGATTCATATTGAATTTCATTAGTTCAATTTTATAAAGAAAATAAAGCAATACCCTCTTGAGGTTCTCCCACGAGTCCACCAGTGTCCAGTGTTAAAGACGAGTACATCTGCACTTTTGTATATATTGGATGAGCTTTCTATCGTATCAAGACGAAGTGTTGGCTTTTTCAATCCATTTCCATAAGCCATTTCCCATTGTTGAACCAAAAATTGAGACCGAAAGAACTCTACCGAGCAATTATAATCCTATTAAAAATTCAACCCCCAATTAGCAAAGGATTTTTGTTCGACACAAGCAATCAAATTGATAAAAACACTTAGTGACCCTGCAGTTAGTAAATCTTACTTTTGAAGGCAAAATTGAAAGCATATTTGCTTATAAAAGCAATACAGGTATGTAAAAATCCTAAGCAAACAAAACCTAGTTTAGTGGAAAGATGGGAGAATGAAAAGCAAGCACATACAGCAAAAACAAAAGAGTAGGAGTCATCATTTCGAAACTCGTGTCTTCCAGAGGCTTCAAAGACTTTGCTCTTATCCTCCACTGAATTTCTAAGAATACAAACCATAGATTCCCACATATTCCTATTCAAAGAATCACCCACATAAACTAACCGCTTTCCTCTCAATAATTCCAACATTTCTCTACCATTCAACCTGCAAAACAAGTTCAACTAAACCAATTTCACCAAGCAGAACCCACAAAGGAATATTTAAAAATACAGATCAGTAATCAAAAACCAATCTCAATTGTTCCAACATTTGCCTGCCATTCAATATAAAACTATAAAACTAGTTGGGATAGAACCCTCAATTACATCTAGTAAATAGAAATCAGCTATATATATATATATATATAAACAAACCCAACCCAAAATGACAAGATACTAATGAGTAAGTTTCCATGGAAATTTGCAGCCACTGCCTAACCTTTAATAAGCCAAATTTAGTGTTTCTATAATTCCCACAAAAAAAAAAAGAAAAAAAAAACCCAAAAAGACAAATACAATTAACTTACATAAGACATGTCCAAATTTCTTCAAATAAAATTAATTTATACATATAAAACAAACTCAAAATGCAAAAGGACTAATGCAAGAGTATTTAATTATACCTTGGAATGTTACAGCCATTGGGTTGCCATCTGAAATTCTCATATTTGTTATCTCGCCTTCCATTTAGAAAACAACTGAATTGCTCATCGATGTGAGGACACGACCCAGCTTTATACAGAGGGTAAGAATCATCCCGCACCCATGATCCATCATATATATCACAACGATTCATCAAATCCAACCACTCCTCTGTTCTCTGCTTCGCTTTTCCGCTCTCATTCTTCAACAAAAACCCATCATTCAACGCTGTTTTCTTTTCCTTAAACCTTTCTACGGTGACGATATTGCCAAACTGCGAGGAGTGATTCGCTGTTGCGGTACTCTCGTGTACAGATGAACTATTTATTTTCCGGGAAAACCCACTATTTTCTGGGGAAAATGGGAGAGTGGGAGTGTGGGATCTGGTAACGGCAAGCGGAGGAGGAGGAGGAGGAGGAGGATAGGTGGTGATGAGGAGGAGGAAGTGAGATCTATTCTTGAACCAAGTGGGAAAGCTGTTAGTGTTGAAGAAAAAGAAGAGGGTGAAAGCGACGAAGGCGAAAATGAAGCCAAAGCCAAACCGGAGGGCTAGGGACCTTCGAATGGCGACCGCCGAAGTAGAAAAATTACAAGAGAATGAACTCTTTGTATGTGGTGAGATGTTAAGAGTAGTCGGCGAGTGTCTCGCCGACGGCGGCGACTTCCACATGCTTGCGGGCCTGCGGCGCGGCTCAGATCATTAGTGAAGACGGCGGAGAGAGAGAGAACTATATGAGGCTGCCAAGGTGTCAATGATCTGATGATCCTTTCAAAAAAAAAAAAAGATCTGATGCGAAAGAGAGAGAGAGAGAGAGTCTCGCAGTCGCAACAATCATGGTCGGATTTGGATTCGGAATTTACCCGAGTGAACGAACCCTCTTCCATTTTAGGCAAAATTACACTTAAATAATGCTACACTTACATTCTTTTATTTACATCTTTCTTACACATCACTGGTCATAATCAATATAATTTACTCAAAATCATCACAATCACACATAGAAGTCACAGTCGCACATAGAAAGTAACATCCAACGACTGTGATGATTTTAAATAGAATACACTGATCATGATCTGTCATGACTAGTGAGGTGTAAGAAGGATGTAAATAAAAGGGTGTTACACTTATTCCCATTAAAGATTACTAAATATTGAGATAGCTCACCTTATATATTAAAGTTACACTAAACACTTTAGACAAGGTTGGTCATAAGTTAGCCTTTTTTTAAGTCCCTAGGATGAACGCATGTGCGTCACACAAAGCGGAGTCAAGAAATTATATGGGGTAGACACTAATTACAAAACATATAAATAATTAGTGAGTTACTACAAGAGAGAGAAATAAAAAGTTTACTGGCAAAAAAGAGGAGAGAGAGAAATGTCACAATGGGTTAGATATTTTTTATTTGTATTGGGTAGATTAGGCACGGTTACATTTATGATATTGGGTTAAAATTTATTTTTTCATTAAGTGGACACAATTAGCATTGGACTAATTTTTTTTTTTTCTTTTCTTAGATAGGCACAATTGGTATTGAGTTAAAATTATTTTCTTTTTCTTGAGTGAGCATAATTGAGTACAAAATATAATATAAAAAAATAGTGTAATTTCTTTTTAGGGTGGACTCGTGCCCCCGGCCAACCTTGGCTCTATCCATGGCGTTGCACGTAAATTTTTGTTTTTTAATATAAGTAAATTTAAAAAATAAGTTACTTATGAACAATAAAAATATTATTTAAAATAATAAATATACATTAAAATCCTCACTTGAGTGAAAAATAAATGCAGAAAATAAGAGTTTATTTGAGTAATTGTAGCGTTAATGACCAAAATATTTTACAAATTAGCTTGATCAAATTTGCTACTTCTAATGAAGGGTCAGCGACATGATCAACAAGCCTGTTAAAAGTAAATAAGCACAAGTCGCCTCCATAATGAGATAAACGGGCGTTCTCTCCTCATCTGACTTGAACCTATAAAAATTATATGCAAGCAAAACAGTGTATAGTAAATGATAAATAAAGAACACAATAATCTTGTAAAAAGCAAATCTTTAGAAGACTTTCGTAACATATGATTGCATGCTTCAATAATGACAGACAATTATTTAAAATTGTAAATTAGCTATACTTACGCTAATATATGTGCGAAAGATGGAAATATAACAGATATAAAGTGTAATGTTTCCCTTAAATTGAATTTGTTTCCATTAACTTGATTTCACTTGACTACTTACAATACTCAAAGTTACAGGCACCTGTAAGTTTTGTGCAAATGCATGCATGATAAATCAAATAAATATTCTTTTTATCAAATATGACAAATACCAATCAAAGAACCGAGGATTGTTATGTTAAGATACAACAACAATTTTGTAAAGGCTACATAATGATAATGAAAATTTGAAAAATTAAATAAATAAATTGCTTTCTTATTTGCTTTTTAGCACAGTGATACAATGTTATTAACATATGCCAATGTCGAGATGTATAATCTTGGTAACATTTTTGATCTGCTTCTGAGTTGCTCCTTGTATCTACTCGATACCTTTTAATAAAATTTGACTTTATCTAATAATAATAATAATAATAATAATAATAATAATAAATAACTGGGCTAATGTTGTTGTCATATAGGAGTGGGACAGGGAAATGAAATGTGAGTACTTAGATAATCTAATGTTGCTGTCAGATAGTTGTTGCCTCTTTTGACTTCGGTAACGCATCAATAAAATTCATCGAAATATCGGACCAATTCTTTACTGGGATGGCGAGGGGTTGTAGTAAGCCTAGCGTAGCCACGGTTTTATATTTGCATCTCTGGCATATTTCACACTCTCTGACAAACTGTTTGTTTTTTGCTTTCATGTTTGGCCAGTAGAATTCTTTAATTGTTTTCTGCATTATCTTTAAATATCCTCCATGACCTGTCATTGGTTCACTGTGCACATATTGTAAAATTTGATTTTTGATAGCATCTACATTATGAACATAAATTCTATCTTTATAAAATAGTAAATTTTGTTTTATGGAAAATTTCTACACACCAATAATCTCCTGCTTCATCTTTCATTAGATAGATTGTACCTATTCATCTGTTGTGTATGCTTGTTGTATTTCTGAAAAGATAGTTAGAAATGGCTTACTAATGGCTAAAGATATGCAGACTCTTTGCTGATTTTTCCCTTCCCTGATTCATGAACTCTGGATAGTGCATTCACTACTCAGTTTTCAATTACCTTTTTGTACTCTATCTTGAATATATACAGAATGAGCTTGGTAATCCATTTCTGCTGGGAAGGGGTTTCGATTTTCTACTCTAATAGGAATTTTAAACTATGATGGTTTGTCTTAACCACAAATGCTTGTCCCAATAAATATGACCTCCATTTTTTAACTGCCTATATCAAGGCAAACAGTTCCTTCTTTTAAGTAGACAAACTCAACAATCTTCCCTTCAAGGCTTGGCTCAAGAAGACTATGGGCCTTTTTTCCTACATTAGCACTGCTCCTATGCCCAATCCAGAGGCATCACACCCAATTACGGAAACCTTTGAGAAATCAGGTAATGCTAAAATCGATGGTTTAGTAACTATCATTTTCAAATTTTGGAAAGCCCTTTCAACTAATTCTGAACACTTAAAAGAATTCTTTTTTAGTAGCTCAATCAAATGTATAGCCAATCCCCATACCCTTTAATGAATCTTCAGTAATACCCCATGAGACCAAGGAATCATATCAAAGACTTAATAGCGCAAGGAATGGGCCAATCTATCATGGCTTGAATCTTCCACGGGTCTGCCTTAACCCTTTGTTTGGAAATGAGATGCCCCAAGTAATCAACTTCAAGATAAGCAAACCTGCCTTTAGCCTTCTTGGCATATAACTTATATCTCCTCAAAAGACCCAAGGCAAAGTCTAGGTGTTTCCAATGGTCTTGCTTATTCTTACTATAAATGAGAATGTCATTAAAGAAAACTAAAATAAATTTTCTCAAGTGTGGTCTAAACACATCATTCATCAAACTCTGAAAAGTTGTGGGGGTATTGGTTAAGCCAAAAGGCATTACCAAAAACTCATAATGTCCCATATGAGTTCTAAAAGCAGTCTTTTCCTTATCCTTCTCTACCATCCTAATCTAATGATACCCCAACCTCAAATCCAATTTAGAAAACATTGTAGCTCTATTTAATTCATCCAACAACTCCTCAACCACTAGAATGGGATTTTTGTCTTTGATAATAACTTGATTCAATACTCTGTAATCAACACACATCCACCAAGTGTCATCTGCCTTCCTCACCAAAATCACCGGTGATGAAAAGGGTGATTGACTAGGCTAGATCAACCCAGATTGCAACAGCCCTTCTACCCTTTCATTTTCTTTAACTTCCACAACATGCAGTAATAATCCCTTAAGGGCCTTCGCCTTTAATTGACTAAAATGAACCTCTTCCACAATAGCAGTCTCCTTATTCAAACCCTTTAGGCACACAGGCATTTCTTGAATTTAAAAGTTTATGGTGAGCCTATCAAAGTCAAATTTAACAATGCCCAAAGTCCCTCAATCATTGAATCCCAATTACTATATCACACCCAATAAGAGGAAGTAACACAAAATCCATTAGGAATTTATAGCCCTGAATTTTCACCAACACGCTACTACTGGTCCCCACCTTATTCAACTTTTCCCCATTTGCCACTTTAATAGCCATAGATAGTCTTTTTTTCTTATTAAGATTGCACATCCCAACCATCTTTGGGTCCATAAAATTATGTGTACTACTTGAGTTGACTAGGATAGTCCATCTTTTTCCATTGATTATACCAATCAATTTAAGGGTTTAGGGTTGGGGAGTACCTGTAACTGCACATAGAGTAATAGCCAATTCTTACTCTCCATTTTCCTCCAACTGTTCTTCCTCCATTAGAGTTTTCTCAGTTGGTCCCTTGGTTACATCTCCACCTTGATTTTGTTCAAACTCAAATAGAGTCTCCAAAAAAAATAATTTAGGATTCTTGTACTTGTGATTTCTATTCCACTTTTTGTCACAATGAAAATAGAGGCCCTTAGCCTTTCTAGCTTCCATCTCTTCAAAACTGATCTTTTTGATTGGCAATCGATTAACTACTGGAACTATTAATTTACCAGTGGTTTCCAGTTTTGGAATTCGGGGTTTTGGGACTCCTTTCCAGGGCATAAATTTAGTTTGTCCGGTGAAAACTAGACTTTTATTTTAAATATTGTGGTGTTAACATAGCTGTACTTGGTTTGGGCTTTCTTAGCCACTGCTAGATTTTCTTCATGCAGTCTAGCTAAACCTAAGGCAACAGTCAAGTCCCTGGGGTTGAACATTTTTACAACATACCTTATCCCTTCCTTTAACCTTGTTAAGAAAAAACTTAGCTTGTGTTCCCCACTAAGTCCAGTAACCTTATTTGTAATGGCTTCAAACTTAGACTTGTAGTCCTTAACAATGATTACCTATTTCAATCTAATTAATAAATCCAATGAATCCTCATAGGGGTTCTCTCCAAATCTAGTCTATAAAACCTTTGTGATTTAATTCATCATCTGTACAGAATTGACCAAGTCCTGGAACTAGATCAAGGCCTTTCGATCCATATGCATGGAGGTTATCATCAATTTTTGGGACTCAGGAATATCATAATGGGGGAAGAATTAACTAGCCTTATAGACCCATTCAACTAGAGTTTTCCAATTAAAACTGGGAAATTCCAATTTGATGGATCTAGCACGTATGCCTTTGAATGATTAAATATTACTCCGATCTAGATCTAAAATAATGGCAGCAGGTAAATTACCTCCTTCACCTTCACTTCTGTTGCCCCCAGTGCTATTGCTGGCCATGGTAGACATCTGTTGAGTTAACTCAGTGATCTTTTTGTCCTCTTCATCAAACCTTGATTCAAATGATTTTTGAATCCTTAGCAACTGATTCATCATTTCTTCTTTTATTTACTTTGTAGATCTTGTATTCTCTGCCATGTTGTGCTCTGATACCAATCGATGAGAACCTTTCTCTGTGACTCTGAATTTTTCTATAGTGCTAATTGGTAAGAACGAAAACTAGAGAACATTGAAGAAAATATGGAATTGGAATTAAATTGAATAAACCCACTTCGAGGGTGGTAACCTCCCAGCTCTCAATAGTTTTTTCCCAAGTTTTGTTATGCTTCTACACTATTACATTACAGTATTTATATTCCATGCAATTTCTAAAAGGCTATATCTAACTACTATTTTATTACGTAATACTAATAAGTGGGTTTTTGGTGTTTGTGTATCTAAGTGTTTAGGATAAGCTCCTATTCTGGACGAATGATGAGACTTCTTAAGTTAGGTGGGTTGGTTTCGTTTTGGTCCAGGACTTCCCCAGCAACCCAATTGAAGTTGAGGGCCCATGATTCATGATTTGATCCATGTATCCACTCGGTTCAGTTGATTCTAGAACCTCCTGCCTATACTATCCCCCCCTCCAACTTTATATATCAGTCCATGTAACTTTCCAATTATCCCATTAACTCTTCCATGGAGGCCTTGGGTCGTGGAATTGATCTTCATCCTCAAAGCTTCAACTAATGGATGCCTAGGCTAGATTGTTTGTGTGGCTTGATTAGAGCCATCTATGTGCCCCAAGCTCAAAGTCATCTGACAGCTCAGGACAGAGTCATCTTTGCCATTCATTCCCAACCACTTACAATGGTTTAGATTCAAGATTTCATTCTTCAATAACGCTTGTGGCTATCTCTCTTGCTCAAATACAATTTGAAAATCCTCTCTCCCCTCTATAATCACCATGGCCGAACTCTTCTTCTTCTCTATCTCGTTATGGTCAGTTTTCCCTGTATTTCTTTCCCCACCAATATATCCAATTTTGTTGCTTCCTTTTCTTTTTTGTTTTCTTTCCTTAGTGTTTCCCCACTTTGAGTATTATAATAGTATTATATTAAACAATTGACAAAATTCATATTTAAACTAATAAAATTATAATCAAACAATTTTATTCGAGTATTTCATAAATACAAACATAACCTAATTGGTCCAATATTAGGTTCCCACTTGACATTACATGTTGTGAGTAGAAGCAATTTAATCCCAAAACTGCACCATACGAAAACTACACTGATATAAATTGTCACAAAGCTATCTAGGACTTCTCATTATAATTATCGTAATGGTCACAAAGACATATAAGAATCACATGGCCTGTACTCGTAAGAAAATCAATCATCTAAATGATCAAAAATGACAAAGTATTATTCATAGGCATCTAAAAGAAAGAAGGCAATTGAAATAAAAGAACATATGGAATTAAGAATTTAGATGTAGAAAAAAGTTTTTTGGAGGAGCTTGAAGGCCTCATCGATGTGCTTTTCGGGTTGAAATTGGTTGTTGTAGACAAGTCAGACCACTCTTTTCTTTTAAGAACATAGGTCCGTCTTTTAGATAACATCCCAAACAAATCCTCGAGAACTCCCCACCATTTTTTTGATCTTGTTATCGTTGTCACTCAGCAATGTGAATGGAAGTTTGTATTTCTTCGCAAATGCCCATGTCCATTCCATCTAACAACAATTTGGTCAACCATAAGTGTAAATTGCATAATTATCATAAGCTAACTCAAAGGAAAATTATTGTAAAAAAAAATTAAAGGAAAATCAATAAAAACATGTTAGAATCGTTTGTAATTTCTTGAAGTTCTGTTCTTATCAGTGAGATTAAAAAAAAAAGGAAAATTATTAGATATATGTGACAGGATAATGTGGCAAGAAAACCTAAAAACTAGAGTCAGATAAAAGAACCTCCATCAAGTAGTGAAAATGACAAAATTCATAATTTTAAGAAATCTTCATTGGCATAAAATCTAGAAATATATAAAAATCACCATTTTAGTATGGCAAACTTAAAGTTGAATTTAGAAAAAGTTAAAAAAGAAAAAAAATGCATACACCGATGGCCAACAACTGCCCTAGTCACATCACTAATATTTTGTTTAATTATTAATTTTAAAAATTAAGCGATAGGTGACGACTAATGGTAGCTTATGTACATCACACCGCTCTAAGAAGTTTAATTTAGTGGAAAAAATGAACTAATTATAACCAAACATCTATAAGAAAAGTCATTGTATTTTTTCTGAACTGAGATCAAACAAGAAATACCGAAGTTGATTCCAACAATTACATGGTTGAGAAAAACTTGCGATGATGCAAAGATTTTTTTTTTTTTTTTTTGGGCTGCGGTGTTGAGGAATAGAATTTTCAAGTTACTGAAATGTTTTTTTTTTTTTTTTATATTACCTTATGTGACGATGAGTCATCACTATTGATTCCAACAACAACTTTTCATAAGAGTCCTTAAAGACACATGCTTGCACATTGTATTGAAATACATCAACATCTTCATTTTAGCTATATCCCCTGTGCTTATGTAAATCCAAAATCTTAGTCAGACAACAGCAGCCAACAATCAAACTAAGTCATTGACTTGAAATTATGTAATTGCAAGGAATGCATTAAGAAAATATTTTTTTGACATGAATAAAAGAAAATTCACAAATGGCTTTGTGAGTAGAGATCAATACAAGTTGGTTAGAGGGAGAGCAAATTGACATTCCATAATTTAGAAACATTTTGGAAAATTCCAAGCGATTTCAGAACCATTTACTAACAAAACCAAGTAAGCGATAAAAAATCACTAACATAAATAACCATATGACTTATATACTAATAATGGAAAATATGGATCTCAATTCACTGTTAGTTGTGGGGCTCATTCCTAAGCCATCAAAGTTCATTGAAGACTCATTATCTTCAAAATCGTACCTGTTTACAAAAATAACACTAAAACTCAGCGCTTATTTTTTGAAAGAATTTGAAAAAATAAGTAAATAAATAAAAATAAAAAGATTCTACCAAGGAAACAATGACTTACTAGAATCTCAACTTTTTTGATTCAAGTGTATTAGGATTTGCCACAACAGTGCTCTTGGTTAAGGTTGACAAAGATACACCTGAAGAGGGGAAAAAAAAAAAAAGGCAATCAAGTATTATTCAACTTGTCATCATTTACTTTCAAATTGGTACCTACTCAATAAATCTAAATGTTGTATATAATAAAGAGTATACCTTGAAAGTCCCTAACTTCCAAGGTGATGTAGTCAACTTTTTCTTTATCTCTTGAAATGATCTCTCACAAGTCTCATCCCAAACAAACTTAACTTTCTTCTGGGTCAGCCTAGTTAGTTGAGTAGTTAATTGGAGAAGTCAATAACAAAACTCTGACGACATCCTGTCAAACTCAGGAAACTATGAATCTTAAACAAAGTCTTCAATCTCGTTAATTAAGAATAACTCATTCTGTGGAAACTACATGTCCAATAACTTCAATTCTCTGAGCCAGAACTTAGACTTACTCAACTTAGCATGCAACCGACGATCTTTCAAAGCCTGCAATACAGCTCGCAAATGCATTTCATAATCTTCTTCTGTCTAGGAAGGCATTGAAAACCTTATTCATCAAGTCCATAAAAAATGACAAGAGCATTAGTTAAATTGAATGACATTACCAGAAACTCATAGTCATTGTACTAAGTCCTGAATACTGTCTTTGGAATATCCTCCTGCCTCACTCTCAATTGATGATACACGAACTTCAAATTAATATTTGAAAATATCGATGATTCATTCAATATCAATACACACATGTAACATCCCATCTTTTTTACAACAAATAAAGTCGGTGCACCCCAAGGCAAGGTACTCGGCTAAATAAACCTTTTGGCCAACAAATCTTCCAACTCAGTTTTCAACTCAGCTAACTCTCCCAATGAAAACCTATATGGAGCAATGAAACTCCACCTCACGCTTAAGAGGAAGCCTTAACAACTCCTTTGAAACCACCTCTAGGAACTCACGAATAACCTTAGGCAACAGAGCCGTACGATTCTCCTCATCATCATTCACTGCCAAACAAGCAAACAAACTATACAAATTCACTCATCCCTATTCATCAAAAGATGGCAAATCCCAAGAGTTACAACGATCTGAGTAGAATCGAATCTGATTATCCTTTAAGATGAATAAAGTCATCCTACCTTTAAAGCAATCTATCATTGCATAATAGATCATCAGCTAATTCATACCCAATATGACATCAAGGCCTCTCATTTCTAACATGATCAAATCAAATACTAATTAGATTCTTGCATCAATTGCATGATTGGAAAATGAAAAATTCCCAACCTATTCGTGAAGTAGAAATTCCATTAGAAATATGAGAGAGAGAGAGAGAACTTTTTTTCAATAAAATAAGTAAATTATAAATAAAATGATATCATATTTGGTAATGAGCATCAAATAAATTTGAAAATTACTATAAAAATTGCAAAATGTTAAATTTATTGCAATGGTTTAATTGGTACATTAAAAAAAATATGGTGTTAAAATAAAATTTGATTTATGAAAGTATAAATTCTAATTTGTTTTTTTAACATGTCATGATTCCTCTTAAAGTTTACAGATCTTGGAAGTAACACTTTGTTGAAATTATATAATAAAAATAGGTTGATAAAAATAAATTTATTTATTTTCATTTGAGAAAATTTTTTATTTTGTACAATGGGATTCAAAAAGCTATAATTGATTTAGTTGTTGCATTCTAAAAACTCATATAAATAATTTTACAAATTATTTTATTATTTGTTAAAATTTCAAAACACCTCTAACAAACAATCAATTACAATAAAAAGCTTTCTCCTACAACTCTATAACATATTCTCTTTATATATTTTATATTAGTACAGACCCATATATACACACTTTATAGATCTAGAAAGAATAAGAAACTAGGTTTTTGTTGTTCTTGTATACTTCTTCATTAAATTTTCTTCTTCACCAGGTTTTTATTCTTCCTTAAGTTTTCTTTTTAAGCAATTTGATAAATCAGCAAAATTGAAAACCCTAATATATTTCCTTGACTTTGCTATTTTATTCCTATTTAAATTAAGAAACAAAATCCTTTATAATTTTAATTCTAATTTTGTAAATTTGTCATCTTAATATTTTACAATTTATCAAGCATTTAGAACACAATATACAACATACGTAAAAGTAATAAATTAAATTACATACATTTGAAAGCCGTTGAAAATATTAAATTTTATTATTTTTGTTAGAATACTTACAAGAAAACAAATATGTGGAATTCATCTCATCTTTTGGTTCTCTTAAATTTGTGGATTAGATCTTTATCTCTTTCCTTTTTTCATTTTATGGTTTAGATTATGAGGCTCTGGCATATTCTTAGTATTTATAGAGAAGAGAGGGAACTAATCCTAATTTAATTGGTATTATTATGATTCTACTCATTTCCAACTTGTAAACATTGAAAAATTAAAAATTCTACCATGTCTCGATATAATCATAATCATATATGCTACTAAGATGCACTATAATTCAATAGTCTTTATGGGTCATAATCTTAATTGGGCTTAATTAGTATTTCAAATTTAAAGTTAAAATATTGGGGTTTTTGGAGGCCGGTCATAATTTATAGACTATTAAGGGTTTAAGTCATACCCTTAAAAATTATTTGCAAATAAGTCATATGGGCACCGAAAAGACAAAAAAGACCTCGCGCATCTTTTCACTCACAAAACCAGTTTATTTGAAAACCTCCCTGTTTTATCGGAAACGTTCCGCGACTTTCCAACTTCTTCACAAATCATCTGAAAACTAATCAAAACTTCTTCCAAATCAAGCCTCAATCGATCCCTAACTTTTCGCCGAGCAAATCCACACATTACAGTGCTTCGCAATCAACAGGTACTATATTCGATTAAAGGTACTCTTTAGGGTTTTTCTTCAAAACACATATCGAGGGTTTGAATATTTATTGTGTGGTACTGTTTAGGGTTTTCGATTATCTTTGTAATAACAGGTTTTGTGGTACTGTATTATGTATTTAGTTTCTCCGAAAACGTATAATCGTTGCTATTTTTACAATAGCCTAATATGAAACATTACCACATACATGTGGTACTGTCATACATGCGGTACTGTCTCTCATTCGTTTGATATTTACAACCATTTTTGTGTTTAAATGTGATGTTTGCATGATAGAGTCATGCGGTACTGCTTTTGAACGAGCATGCATTCTAAAAAAAAATAGTACCGCAGATATGTGGTACTGTCACACATGCGGTACTGTCTCTCATTCGTTTGATATGTGAGCCATTTTTGTGTTTAAATGTGGTGTTTGCATGATAGAGTCACGTGGTACTGTTTTTGAACGAGCATGCATCCTAAAAAAAAACAGTACCGCAGACTATGGTACTGTCACACATGCGGTACTGTCTCTCATTCGTTTGATATGTGAGCCATTTTTGTGTTTACATGTGATGTTTGCATGATAGAGTCGTGCGGTACTGTTTTTGAACGAGCATGCATCCTAGAAAAAAACAGTACCGCAGACATGTGGTACTGTCACACATGCGGTACTGTCTCTCATTCGTTTGATATGTGAGCCATTTTTGTGTTTACATGTGATGTTTGCATGATAGAGTCGTGCGGTACTGTTTTTGAACGAGCATGCATCCTAAAAAAAAACAGTACCGCAGACATGTGGTACTGTCACACATGCGGTACTGTCGGTTATTCGTTTGATATGTGAGCTATTTTTGTGTTTACATGTGATGTTTGCATTATAGAGTCATGCGGTACTGTTTTTGAACGAGCATGCATCCTAAAAAAAACAGTACCGCAGACATGTGGTACTGTCACACATGCGGTACTGTCGGTCATTTCATTGTATGTGTGATTCTCTTCTTTGTTTAATGGTGCTCTTTGCATGATATAATCATTCGGTACTGTTTTTGCGAACCAAGCATATTTTGTGAGACAGTACCGCATGTGTGGTACTGTCAGACATGCGGTACTGTCATAGAAGTGGTAATGTATCTAGATGATATTGCATTTTATCTCTAACAGAAAACAAATGTTACGAAAATACAGGTATTGCTATCACGCTCATACAAAATCAAACATGGTGAACATCCAGTACCGTTCGAACCTAATCTCAGTCATTAATGAAGTTGAAACCATCAACTTGACAAAAGCACACCATGTATATCTCAAACATTCTCCATTTTGGAAGCTCATCCTCACTATTTTAAACTGTGAAATTAACAAAGATTACTCGAGGAAAAGCGATGTTGATGTGGAAACAATCATCAAAGCATTTGACCCACAGTCCAAATCTTTCAACCTAGGTGGAATAAAGCTTCGCATCAGAGAGACAGAGTTGCGAACAATGTTTGCAATAGAGGATGGTGAACAACTGATAGACAGTGTCAAAAAAATCGCAAGGCCAGGCACTGAATTCGTCTCTCGTAGATTCTCTGGGTTGCGACGAATTAAGAAACAGAACATATCTGATGCTTTGCGGCAGGCTGCTGCAGAGCAAACACGCATTGGCAGAGAAGATGTTGCAAGACTTTTGACACTGTTCTGTTTGGCAACGTTGTTTGTCCCTAACAAAGGACATTCATTGTCGTGGCACTACACAACATTGGTTGAAAATTTGGATCAAATCCGCCAATACAACTGGAGTGCACATATACTGGAATTCTTGGAGAACAGTTTGTGCTCAGATTCTAGGAACAAAGGTGTTGCAGGCTGTGTCATGATGTTACCGGTAACCTTTTCATATCATATTCTATATTATATGTTGGTACTGTCTTATGAACTTCATTCAACTAATCAGCCCTATAAATGATGCAGTACTGGATCTGTGAGCACACCACTCTGGTCCAACAAGTACAGAAGAGTGCAACACCCAGATGTCTAGTCTGGGATCTCAAGCCATTGTCCAGTGCATTGAAAAAAATAAATCTCAAAAAGTTGAATAAAAATCAGGTACTATTTATGATAAAATAAATCTTGTTTGCATGCTAAGAATATTCGGTACTATTTTTCCAATAGATTCATCTTCATCTTTTACAAAAAACAGTACCGCATACATGTGGTACTGTCATCCGTGCATTAGGTACTGTGTTTCAAAGAGCATGCATTATTAACAAAACAGTACCGCAGACATGTGGTACTGTCAGTTATTCTTTGAATTTGTGACCTATTCTTTTTTCCATGTATGCGGTACTGTTTTGTTGTGTTTCATGATACTGTTTGAATGCTATATACATTCGGTACTGTTTTTGAACGAGCATGCATCCTTAAAAAAACAGTACCGCATACATTTGGTACTGTCATCCATGTGGTACTGTCAGCTATTTTGTATTTGTCACCTCTTTTTGTATTTCATGATACTGTTTGCATCTGATAAATAAAATCATTCTAGATTCAACAATGTATTCATGGACATACTAATGAATTATATAATTGATGAACAAAATATCAGGTAATTGTACCTGATCTTGATGATGATGATGAGGAGGATGACGAGGAGGAGGATGGACAACAACAATATCATGATGATAATGATGATGATGATGATGATAATTATGATGATGAAAGGACAGAAACAGAAGAATACATCATTGCGTCAGAAAAAACCAGTGATGATGAATTAGTAATTTCTGACATTCTTCAAAAACTGAAGACAAACATAGTGCATTTGAGCAAGACAACTGAAAGCGAGCGAAAACAAGAGGTGTCTTGTACTCCTGAACTCGATCAATCTGGTACTGTTCCATCTGCCATAGCTGAAAGGCTTCCAGAAACAGTACCAGAATCTGATGAACCAGAACAAGAGGCACCAGAACAAGAGGCAAGACAGGCTGCATCAGCAGAAACAGTACCAGTTCAGCAAAGTAATGATCCAGTTGCTTCAGTTTTATCAATTTTGAACCGTGAACAAATAGAAGAGCTGGAGCAACAAGTCAAGGAAAAAGATGATAAAATTGCTGAATTGGAGAAGCAAATGGCAGAAAAAGATAATAAAATTGCTGAATTGGAGAAGCAAATGGCAGAAAAAGATGATAAAGTTGCTGAATTGGAGAAGCAAATGGCAGAAAAAGATGAAATTCTGACAAAGTTGTACATTGACAATGAAAATCTCAACCTGCAAAACACAAACCTGAAGGAAGAACTTGATAATGTGAATGCAGTTGTTGAATTATTAAGGTCTGAACTTGTCGAATCTAGCGTCCACCAGGTGACGCAGAAACATGCAGCAACTAGAAGGCCAAAGAAATCGGATACAAATAAAAAACAAACTCCAGCTGCAAACGAACCACCTTCAATGTACAAAAGGCTCAAGGACAAAACACGCCAAAAGAAAAGAGATCCTGAGTTCACATACAGTGGTAAAAAGAAGGTTGCCAAAAAACAAAAGGCAGATACTGCGGCAGTTGTCACGGAAGATATAGAATCTGACATTATAGACATTGATCTTCTACAACTGTCTACACATCAAACCGAGCCCAAGCAACCTTCGCTTAAGCAGATTATTTCAACTTTTCAACAAAACACACATCTATCGGCGGTAGAAAAGGAACGGATCTTAAAACTTATTGATAATGAGGGGAAAGCGTAAGACAGTATTTAACTCTTTCTTTTTTATTACTTGTCAATTATAAAAAAAATTACTTGCTATCATCTGGTACTGTTCTCTATTTTTTACAATAATTGGTACTGTCATTCCTTTATCTGGTACTGTTAACATAAACATTTCAAACTTAACTCATGTTGTTGTTGTTTTTTTTTTTTTTTTTTGGCTGATCTTGTTGACATCTCACTGCTCACTGTATACACACAACACAGTGCAACTGTTTGGGCTGTACCAAATGAACCACTCTGCATGATCACCATTGAAGATATCTACAACCTCATAGCAAATGAGAGTATATCAAACATGGTAGGCATATATGATTAACTTATATTTCTACAGAATTAATAAAGTATGTTGACTATTTCTTAAATTCAACAAATTAATCTGATATTTACTAATCACAATATTTGCCCAGCTAATTGACTGTCATGCACGCTATCTAGAATCAACACAACATGAATCAGTCAACAGCACTTTCCCCAAAAGATGCTTATACTTCAGCAGTTTGTGTTGGGTAAGATTTGTGACCTCTTTCTGTGGTTAATTGTGCTTTTTGCATACTATATATATTCGGTACTCTTTTTCTAGAGCATAAATGTTTTCAGAAATAGTACAGCATATATGTGGTACTCTCGACCATGTGGTACTGTCAGCAAATGGCATGGATATGACTTCTTTTTTAGTTACGTGGCACTGTTTGCATACTATAATCGTTTGGTACTGTTTTTCAACTAGCATTCATCTGGTACTGTTTGCATACTGTTATCGTTTGGTACTGTTTTTCAAATAGCATTCATCTTATACATAAAAACAGTACCGCATACATGTGGTACTGTCATCTATATGGTACTGTCAGCCATGCGATGGATATGAGACTTCTTTTTTATTTTCATATTACTGTTGGCATACTACAATCATTCGGTACTGTTTTTACGAGAGCATGCATCTTGGGGGAAACAGTACCGCAAGCATGTGGTATTTGACAACATGTATTTTTTCTTGTTGCAGACATTTGTGGTATTTGAGAGACATCATGCAGCTCGAGACACTCAGATTGATCAAAAGCTGAAACTATCTGATACATACAGACTACTTGTATTCCCTTTGAATACAAGTGGAACGAGAATTCCTGCTGATCCCAACCATTGGACCCTTTTGGTATTGGATAGAGACACGTGGACATGGACACATTATAATTCCATGAAACCACGTAGAGCAAATTCCAAAGATTTGTATCTTGAGGATGCAAGGAAAGTGGTAAGATTCTGTATGTAAATTTTATACATAATTTCATTGGTACTCTTTTCTACTATTTACAACAGTACCGGTTCTGTTTATTAAAACTCATACTGTCTCCACATTTGTCATATTGTATCAGAAAGAGTATGTGGAATTGAAACTTAAAGACCAATACCTCAATGATCCAATAACAAAAAATATTGAACATACCAGCATGGAATTCGAATACCCAATTGTTTCTGCAGCAAATTGCCCACAACAAGGATCTACAACGTAAGCCACACCCTTTTTTATTCATGCAAATTGTTGAACACCTCTAACTAAATTCTTACAATCTATAACATCTTGTGTGCAGTGTTGACTGTGGGCCAATGGTGTGCTACGTAATGCAATGCATATCAAATGACGAGCCACTTGAACCCATGCTTTCAGAAGAAGCTGTACAAGCTTACAGAGCAAAGATGCTAACACAATTTCTGTCCATTAGTGATGTACAAACATTGTGATTGTAATTAAACTGTATTAGTGCACACTCTGTTTCTTTTTTAACAAAATACTTGTATATTCAACATTCTTTTCCTGTAAATTGAATGATACAGTTTATGCTAATACAAATAGTCAATGTCCAGTTAATGGTACTATTTGTGCAACATAAATAGTCATGGTTTTTGCGATTTTTGTATGATAACTCTTGGGATGTTGATTCTTGTTATGTTGATAGTGCTGCAAAATAGTGCTGATTGATACTCTATTCGAAACAGTACCGGTATTAATATTAACAGTACCGGTACTGTTTTATACCGGTACTGTTTGTATGAAGTATCTCAATACCAACATATGCGGTACTGTCTCTCATTCGTTTGATATGTGAGCCATTTTTGTGTTTAAATGTGGTGTTTGCATGATAGAGTCACGTGGTACTGCTTTTGAACGAGCATGCATCCTAAAAAAAAAACAGTACCGCAGACTATGGTGCTGTCACACATGCGGTACTGTCTCTCATTCGTTTGATATGTGAGCTATTTTTGTGTTTACATGTGATGTTTGCATGATAGAGTCGTGCGGTACTGTTTTTGAACGAGCATGCATCCTAAAAAAAAACAGTACCGCAGACATGTGGTACTGTCACACATGCGGTACTGTCGGTCATTTCATTGTATGTGTGATTCTCTTCTTTGTTTAATGGTGCTCTTTGCTTGTGAAAACACTTACAGCTATTGTCACCAACAAATTTTATGTCCTTTAAATATAAGAATGACAACGGTACTGTCTGCAAATATAAAATTGATACACTATTACAAACAGTACCAGTATTAATAAAAACAGTACCGGTACTATTTTATACCGCTGTCATTCTCAATACCAACATTAAAAATGAATATCGCTGAATAAAAAACTATCACAAAATGGATTGAAACATACTCATTCTCATTATTAATTCAAAAACAGTACCATAACAAACAAACAATAACAGACTTCTTCACAGCATAATTTTGGGAGAAAAAAAACAAAAAACAATTCAACTCAACGGCTCTTTGCAAGTCTTCTTATTATGAGAGCCCATGCGACCACAACGACCACAACGAATTCTTCGTACAAGCTCACCAGTTGATCTAATCCTACGCTTCTTCGGCCTTCCAGCTGGTCTCCGTGTTATTGGAGGTAATATTGAACTATTACTGTCTGCAAACTCTTGGATTATGTCTGTTGGTATTGGAACAATCACACCTTCATATGCCAATTTGTAATTATCAACATGAAAGTACTCATCAACAAACTCACTCAAAGGTCTGTTAATCCTCCCAATAACAGCAAATGCATGAGAGCATGGAAAACCAGAAATTTGCCAACCATAACAAGAACATGTACAATTCACCAAATCAACAGTTGTTGAAGGATTAGAAAATACTTCATAAATACTATCTGAACACATTCTTGATGGTCCATGTTCTACCAGCATCAACAAGTGCATTAAACTTCTCTTCCATTCTTGGACATAGAACACCATTCCACTTTGTAGCATCGAGCTTTCTTATGGCAAACCATTCCATTAATTTAACCCTTATCTTGTCAACCAAATGTGCCACTGGCATATTTCTTGCATCAAGAATCCAATGAGTTAAAAGATTCAATGGCATTTGAAGACATCTCACCATACCTTCTACTACAAGAATACGCATTAGTCCAATTTTGCACAGGCAATCCACTCAAAAAGTTATCCACAATTGCACCCCCTTCCCTCTTCAAAACATCTAACTTCTCCTTAAATGCTGCAACTGTGGGAGCATAAGCACACTGACAAAACAAGTTCACAATGTATTCACGGGATCCATTAGATCTGTTACCACGACTAAATTTATCTCTTAAATTATTCTTCAAATGCTGTAGACAGAAAAAGTGATGACATGTAGGAAACTTAATTGGCAAAGATTCCATCAATCCAGAATTTCTATCGGAAATAATTGTAAAATCTTCAGAGGGGTTCAATATCTCACGCAAATGACCTAGGAACCAAGACCAATTATCGAAATTCTCTGAATCAACAACAGCAAATGCCAATGGGAATAACCCTGCAGATGAACATAAAAACAGTACCGAATTACAAAACAGTACCGCATATTAAAACAGTTCAAAAAAAACAGTACCATTCTTTGTATGGTGTACTTGTGGTCGTTGAATAGCAGATACATTTGGTACTGTGTTATACGATACTACATCTTACTGAAAACAGTACCACATAATAAAACAGTACCGCACAAAAACAGTACCGCACAAAAACACTACCATTCTTTGTATTGCTAGATACATTTGGTACTGTGTTTATACGATACTACATCTTACTAAAAACAGTACCGCATAATAAAACAGTACCGCACAAAAATAGTACCGCACAAAAACACTACCATTCTTTGTATTGCTAGATACATTTGGTACTGTGTTTATACGATACTACATCTTACTAAAAACAGTACCGCATAATAAAACAGTACCGCAAAAAACAGTACCACATAATAAAACAGTACCGCATAAAAACAGTACCACATAATAAAACAGTACCGCACAAAAACAGTACCGCACAAAAACACTACCATTCTTTGTATTGCTAGATACATTTGGTACTGTGTTTATACGATATTACATCTTACTAAAAACAGTATCACATAATAAAACAGTACCGCAAAAAACAGTACCACAAAAAAGTATGAACATTAACATATCATTATTCGCATCCTTGCCAGTAGCTGCCATCAGAATACCCTTGAAACGTGACTTTAAGAAAGTACCATCAATAAAAATGATAGGCCTGCAATATTTGAATCCACGTATACTGGCCCCAAATGATACAAACAACCGTCTAAACCGGTTTATACCGTCATCCACATCCAACACAATATGACTACCTGGGTTAAGATCCATTGCAGCCTTCACATAACAACTCAAGTTATTAAACGAATCAGCATACTCACCATAAATCATGTCTTTAGCTTTCTCTAAAGCACTCCAAGCCTTATCATAGCTAATTTCCATGCCATAGTTGTTTTTAAAAAATATAATAACGTCGACCGGCGACATTGAAGGTTTTAATGCTACTTGATCAACAATCAACTTACCTAAAGATTTCCTGCTCATCCTCTTAGACCTATCCCTAATAATTGTCGGACCACAACTGTGAATATTGTTGAATTTACTTATGTAAAAATTACGATTAACTTTTGATAACGATGCAACAATTGACCACGGACACCCTTCAGCGAACTTTTTTGCACAAACAACTTCGACTCTATCCTTGTTATTCCTCTCATACAAAAATTCAAAGCCAACCTCTGTAGCATATCGACAAATTGCATCACGAAACTCATCAACACCTCCTACGAATTCCTGTCCCACGCTCAATATTAATGACGACCAATTAGAACACAACAATGGTTTATCCTTACGGCTTGAAATTGAACTACGATACACATCAACATCACAGCAATCATCATACGAATCCAGACCAGTACCAACATCACCAATTGGCACACTATTAGAAACAGTACCGGAACTGCTGGAAACAGTACCGGTACTGTTTTGGATCGGTACTGTGTTCAAACCGCTGAAAAAAACATCAATCGATATATAACACAAACCAACCATGCGAGCCAACATAATCATATTTTGAAAATCAACATCGTTTCTCAGAAAACATGAAGAATGTTCATGGATTGAGTAACTAAATGATACATTTTCCAAATTCAAACTCGACCAATTCTCACACACCTTTAACGCAAAATCTGAAAATGACATTTCACAGTTCAAATTGACTACAAAAGTCTCTGTACCAAACTTACATAGCAGCATCAAATTCGAAGACATGACTGACCGAAATCGTTCACAGCACAAACTCACCCAAATGCGTAATCCAAATCCGTACGTATTCCTTCGACCGACGTTAATCTCACTGCAAATCGTGTAATCTGTATCTATTTCTTCATATATAATCCTTTAACAGACTTTTTATTTCACTGTATGCTTGTTCACGCGATCTATAAGGAATGAAACAAAAAACGGAAAACGTGATTCTCGGTTCCATAATTCTCGGCAATTTCATATCAGTTAATTATAGATAAAAGGGCATTTAAGTCATATTATAAATTATATTTAAAACAAACTCGTGGGACCCACTCAAAAGTGTGACTTAAATACAAAACTTTCCACATTAATATGACTTAAAAGCAATACTTTTTTTTTGGTATGACTAATATCTTTAAAAGATTACAAAGTATGACTTGGATACAATTTTCCGTAAAATATTTTACCTTGTCTTATTGATTCAAAGTATAATCTACAATCAACTTTAGAGTGCGTTCGGAGTGATAAAAAAAGGAGATAAAGTGAGATAATTTGTAGGTTTGTAATTCGTGTTGTAAAATAAAAAGTGAATAATTTTTAAAAGTTTTTAGAAATTTTCAAAAATTTTCAATGATTTTTAGCAAACTAAACGCATCCTTAATCTAAAATATAATTATAAAAAAATTCCAACCAAATTTTATTGTTAGATTTATTAACAAAGTGATAATTTAAGAGCAACTTTTAATTAGGTAATTTAATTATAATTTTAGAATATGAGTTGAAAATTTTTAAAAATTTTAAAAAGATATAGTGTTGGAATAAATTTAGGAGTGATAATATTTAATAAAATTCGATAATATGATTCGAACACCATATAATTATGATACAATTTCCAATACTAATAATTAAGGGCTACACTAATACTGTAAGTGAAATTGACACAATTTAAATTAAATTTGGTTTAATTATAAAATTAATTAAATTTTTTAATATACTTATCAAAATTTTAAAATATTTAAATATAAATTCGGACATTAATTATAAACTTGAATCAGACATGTTAAATCCAATGGTCACTCGTGATAAATGGCCTGTTTGTCTTTCTCCTCTCCAGCTTCATACTTTCACTCAGTGCTTCCCTCTCTATTCAAGCTATCGTCAAGCGCCCGTGACTCCCTAGCATATTCTTTCTCTCTCTATAGCTTTACTTCTCTCTCTAGGGTTCTTCCTAGTTCCTGCTTGCTGTCTTTCTATCACCTCCGTCGCGGGCCGATCACAATGTCAATGGCCGATTCACAGAGAAAAATGGGTGCCACAGCACTGGACCTAAAGAAGAACTTCTCTTCTTCTTCGCTCCGAACCACGCGAAGGTCCATGGTTTTCGCCTACTGTTTCACTCTCGTCTTCGTCGCGTGCACTCTCGTCTTCGTCTTCCATCCTCCTGCCAATTTTCGCTCTTCTTCCATTTGGTTCACAAACACACCATCTCACTTCACCATTCTCTCCCACTTTTTCCCCAATGCCAGCTCCTCCGCCTCTGTCTCTTCTCGGGATTCCATCCGCAGATCCCAGGATTTCAGGTTCCCATTTTCCCGGGAAAATTATGGGTTTTCTTGGAAACCTAACAGCACTTCATTGATTGGTAGCAATAACTCTTCACCTTCTGTTTATAAAGCCAAAAGTTCCGTAAATAACTCGGCCGTGGGTACTTTGAATGGTTCGACAAAAGGGGCTTCAGAGAATTCCCATGCCAAATTTTCCGGCGAGAAAGATGGGTTTTATGGGAAAACAAACAGTTCGCCCAATGATAGTACAAACAAAACTTCACCTTTAGATAATCAAGGGTTGAATTCGAATGGTCCAATAAAGAAGTATTCGGACAAGTCTCGTATGAATCAAACATCATCGTCTCATTCTGTCCCAAGTCCTAACATTAAAGGGTCTAATTCTAATTCTACACATAAGAATGTAATTCCGAATTCCTCACCAGAAACAGTAAAAATTGCTAGTATAAAAGGGGTTAGAGAAACGAAGATGATGTCAAATCACACTGCTGTGCTGGAGAAACCGAGTGATAGAACTAATGGTTCATTTATGGCAGGGCAAATGCAAAGGCAAGGACAGAGAAAAGAGAATTATTGGTTACAATTGTTGAGTCACTGTGATATATTTGATGGGATATGGGAGAAGGATGATTCATACCCACTATATGCAGCAGGCTCCTGCCCTCACATTGATGAGCCCTTTGACTGTTTTCTTAATGGAAGGCCTGATAGTGGTTATGAGAAGCTCAGGTGGCAACCCAGTGGTTGCAACATCCCTAGGCAAGTCACAAGAATTAGTGTTGTTACATTATTTTGTTGTTCTCTTGTATTTTGTGTTAAGTTTGATTTTCTCAAACTCAGATTGTGGGTTCTGCTCTGTTTGGTTTGGTTTAGTAAGTTGAAATTGTTTGGCAGGTTGAATGGTGAAAATATGTTGGAATTGCTGAGAGGAAAGCGGTTAGTTTATGTGGGTGATTCCCTGAACAGGAATATGTGGGAATCAATGGTGTGTACTCTGAGAAACTCGGTTAAAGATCCAAGTAAAGTCTTTGAAGCCTCTGGTAGACAAGAATACCGAACAGAGGGTTCATACTCATTTCTATTCACGGTAGGTTCTTTCTTTTCATTAATTTGGTTTGAACAACCAATGATGATCGTTCTTGGAGTTACTTATCTTGCTATCCGAAGGGGAAAGTTGAGTAGATGTCAGCTTTCAGAACCATGAGAAGTATTTACTAGATACTAATTAATACCTTGGTCCTTTAATTAGTTTGTTGTGTTGAGTATTCAGTGAACTTCCCTTGCTGATTGTTGGTTGTATTAAAAATAGGATTATAATTGTTCCGTGGAGTTCTTTCGATCTTCTTTTTTGGTTCGAGAATGGGAAATGCTGGATACAAATGGGTTGAAGAAAGAAACACTCCGTCTCGATCTGGTCGATAGTTCATCTGATAGATATAGAAGTGCAGATATCCTTGTCTTCAACACAGGACACTGGTGGACTCATGAGAAAACTTCCCAAGGGTATATCTCTCTCTCTGTCTCAATATACATATCATAAACATGAGTTAATGCAGGGACAGGAAGGATATTTTATTTCAGTTCTCCATTATAAGAAACTAAACTAGGGGAATGTAACTTACTAAATTTTTTTAGGAAGGGTTATTATCAAGAGGGTAGTCACGTTTATGATGAATTGAATGTTGTTGAGGCATTTCGAAAAGCTATGACTACATGGGGAAGATGGATTGATGCCAATATAAATCCTATGAAGACCCTGGTTTTCTTCAGAGGATATTCAGCCTCCCATTTTAGGTAAACTGAATGCATCTGGTCTTTTTTTCTTCTTATTGGAACCATTTCATCATCAAACCTTGTGAATGAAGTAAGATTTTTTTTTTCCCCTTCTACAACTGAATTACTTGCAGTGGTGGACAGTGGAATTCAGGGGGACAATGTGATAACGAGACTCTGCCAATCAAGAATGAGGCTTATCTATCACAGTATCCCCCAATAATGAACATGTTGGAGAGGGTGATGAAGGGGATGAAGACGCGCGTCTTCTATTTGAATGTGACTAAAATGACCGATTTTCGCAAGGATGCACACCCGTCAATTTACAGAAAGAAAAATTTGACAGAAGAGGAGAGACGGTCCCCATTGAGATTCCAGGATTGCAGCCATTGGTGCCTTCCTGGTGTTCCTGATACCTGGAATGAGCTCCTGTATGCTCAGCTTGTCGTAAAACATAATCAGAAGCAGCAGCTGCAACAACAAAAACAGCAACAGCAAAGAAGAAATAGGTAAAATGACTAGAGCATATTAGAACCTGTCCATTACCTAAAGTTTACTTTCGTGGACCACCGTGCAATGCTACTATTTTTCTTTCTCCTAGTGTAAATTTTCAAATAATCTGGAGAATATCAAATAGATTGTAGTGCTATAGAGAGAATAAAGGGGTTGGAGGTGTGTATGAGATGTCATGAATATTATTAGTTTTTCGGAAAGGGGCTTCGGTAAGATTATTATTTATTATCAAACCCAATCCCCCAAAACCAAAAAAGAAAGAAAGATTTAAAGGGGAAAGAGAGAGAGAGAGAGAGAGAGAGAGAGAGAGAGAGAGAGAGAGAGAGAGAGAGAAACAGTACCCCCATAGCTTTATGGGTGAAGATTATAAATCCTTACTAAATGGTTCACTTAAAATAATTACTAATGATTGTTTAGACATTATACCACCATATTAGTGGCTGAAATACTATTGTTTTTCATATCTCACTGTATAATTCTATCTATTCGTCTTGGTTGGTCTTTTGATTGTTTCTCACGTTTTGGTAAATATGATTGAGATTAGTATCTTGCGAATGCGCTAGATTTTGGATTTGGGGATGCAGGGTTGCATCGCATAATGCCTAAATATGATTTGGTCCATGTTGAAGTTATTGGCTTCTACAAACACGGGATATTTGGGATATATGCACGAAGGTATGAAATATTGATCAAATCAGGGGTAATTGCTTTTATATCTCTTTACTTATGGTCAAAATTGCTTACGCTCCTTCTACCTCGTTATTATGCAATAATATCTCTTGTACTTGCGAGTAAAATGTAAAAATGAATGGAACTGTTAAACTTAATAGCGCGAGATATACATGAGTAAAAATACAAATATTTAATGTCAAAATAAAAAATATAAATTTAATGGATCAAAATGCCCTTAGGGGCAGCGTGGGTATATTCCCTACAGAGACCACACAGGTTTGATTCCTAATTAAAGCGTGATGTTCGTGAGGAGCAGCATACATCTCCCTAGTTTACTCATTGGTTATATGGGTTGTTGGGAACTGTAACAAACTGGTGTGGGATCTGGATTAAAAAAAAAATGCCCTTGAGGCATGAGAGACCTCCCACCAACCCTATCTCTCATCGTTGGCTAGGTTCTAAAGATGGTTCTTTAAATTGGATATACACAAAATCTTATATATACATATATCCATACAAATAAATTCTATATATACATATAAATCAAACTTGGTTTGGTGGATTTGTCACAAATTTCCACTAAATCACAAACAAATTTATATATACATGTATATCAAATCTAATTTGGTGGATTTGCCACAAATTTTCACTAAATCACAAACAAATTATATATATACATATATATCAAAATCTATGTTGATAGATTTTTCACAAATCTCCAACAAATCACAAACTAAAATGAGAAAATAAACCTATCTCTTCGATTTGAAAATTGTCTCAGACTATGAATATTTTGGAAGGATTTGAATTTGAATTTGGTGGTGGGTTCTGAAGATGGGTATTTGGCTAAAACAGAGAAGAAGATGAAAGTATTAATTAAGGAGATGGGAATTCAAAGTTCAATTTCTAGCCTGTTTTGCCAAAATGATTGTTCCTTTCATGCTCAAGTCTCTTTCTAATTTGTATGCAATATCTACACGCATTTAATTATATATACGTTGATAGTTTGAATTTGGCGTCATATTCTTTGTTTAATCATTCTATTCTAACGTTTCTATTTTTGGGGGGCGCGAGACAACTTTTTCTAAGAAACTCGACAAATAATCCTGTAATTTCGGCAGAAGTGCCTCCTCACAAAAAATGTCACAATGACCAGTCCTAGGCGACTGTTGATATGCATTGTAATCTTTAGTCTTGGTAGGTAATAATTTTTTCGGTTTTGAATGAAATTTATCCTTGTCGATATGGGTTTGTAAATATATGCTTGGAATTTGAAGTGGAAGAATAGAGGAGAGAGAAAAGTGGAACAACATAGGAGAGGAAAAAACATGGCGAAGAAGAGGAAGAAGAGAGCAATTTTGTCTTATTACTACTTGATCGGACACCGTCCACTATTGCACCTTACTCACAAGTATAAAAGGTATTAGTGTATAATAATAAAATAAAGGAGGTATAAGTGATTTTAACACCAAGTACAGAAGTAAAAGTATAAAGGTAAATATCCATCAAATTATTGGTAGCAAAAATTTGCTTTTTAAAGTCAGCATATTCATCTGTATTGAGGACAAAGGTTCTCCCTCTAAATATTTATTTAGGAGACGAATAAAATAATTTTTTTGGCTGAAGTGATGGAATCCCAAGCTTTTACAAATTACTGCGAATTTCGAAGTCGCTTTCATGGGGTTGTTTGGAGTAAGAAAAAATAAGATAAATTGAGATAAATTGTGGTTTGGGAAGAGTTCGTAATGCGTGCAGTGAGAGAAAAAGTTGATGTGATATAAAGTTAATAGAGATTTATAGAGATTTTTGGAGATTTTCAGCAAATGTTTGCACACCAAACAGGCCCCATGTCATATAAAATCGGTTCAGGTTGGTTTTGGCTACGCCATCCAGTGGTCATATAAGATTTTGGTGCGGATTTTATAGAGGAGGGGGATAGGTTCGATGTAGTGCATCAGATTGTGCACTTGTGTATCGTTAGATTAAATAATAATATTTTATCTAACGGTGCACAGTCCGGTGCAACCGGATCCGATTTTATAGGTCTTGACAGAGGTCTTTTTTTGTCGTATTTGTTCTCCATGACCAGCCCGTACTAGAATAATGTTTATTTTTATTCTTTTGTGATTAGTTGGTTTTTGAGTCCCCATGAGCCACCTAAGGTAAAAAGAACTGACAAGGACGTGACAAAGGAATAAAGAGAAAAAAAATTTTAAATTTTAGTTAGATTAACATTTTATATTTAATTTTAATGATTGATGTAACATAACGGAGTAAATCTTAATAATATTTCAAAATAAATTAAGAAAGTGTAATTTTTAAATATTAAAAGAAAGTAAATATAATTACTCAAATGTTGAGAGATAAAGAAAACTGATAAAAATGTGAAAAAGGGAAATAATTTATTTTTAATTTTTGTAAAAAAACATTGACAGATGTGAGAGAGAGGAATAAAAGAAGAAAAATATTAAAAATTTTAGTTACTTTAGTATTTTATGTTAAATTTTAACCATTAATTTAATTCAAAGGTGTGATGTTAATAATATTTTAAAATGGAGAAAGTAGGTACAATTTATAAATATTGAAGAATAATAGTTATTCAAATCTTAAGAAAAGTACGTATAGTTTACTCTTTAGGTAAACGTCACGTATTGGTTTTTAAAGAGTTTTGATTATGACTGTATTTGGTGTATAAAAAGTTGATAAAAATATTTATAAAATTTTACATATTTTTGTCTTCTTAAAATTTAAAAAATATTCAATATTTTGCTAAAAAAATCGATAATTAGAATTCAGTTAATTAAATAACAAAAATTTTTTTGTCATTCTCACCATAGATTTTCAAATTACCAAATGATATCCACTTTGACTATTTTTTGTGGTATTTTTAAAACTGTTCCAACGGATTGTGGAAATCGTTCCGACGAAATCGCTCTGCCAACTTTCGTCCAAATGGTTTCTACAATCTGTTTGGACGAATTGTAATGTAAAAAAGTTATGATTGCCTAAAATTTTGAATCCATCCAAACGAAAATCCAATCCGTCGGAACGAAATTTTACTATTTATCTCTAAAAAAATGCTGTTTAATCGGTGTGCACCAGACACAAAATATTTTTTTAAACCATATTTTATCTCATTTTTTATTACTTTTTGGTACACCAAATGCCGTCTACGTGTAAATTTTAGTTATTTTACTCACTTGTGTCAGTTGCACTTCTGACTGCAACCATTACTTCAGTCACTGACACGACAGATGCAGTTAGAAAGTTTGCTGGATCCGCCGCAGTAATCTTAAAATAATATTATTTTGACGTTTTTTTATTTAAAACGATATTGACCTTGTTTGATTTGTAATGGTTTAATGAATATCTTTAAAAATATTTATAAATCTTTGTTAATTTTATATCACATTAATATTTTTCTCTCACTACACACATTATGAATTCTCTCCAAATTATAATTTATCTCATTTTTTTTACTTCAAACAACTCAATTATTTTACTTATTCGTTTTGGGTTATTGCAACCCTCTCTTCTTTCAGTCACAACTGTTATTTAAGACCCTGCCTCAATCTCGAAACAAACGAGGTACGCGGATTCAAGCTATGCCTTTTAGTTTCACATTCAGGCTTTTACTTTTTCTAGTCGGATTCGCAAAATAAACATGTCTGAATGATAAATGGTCTGACTCTGAGCTTTAAGTTTCTTCCTCCTCTCTAACGTAATCTTAAATAAACGATGGTTATCAAAATCCTAGATCTTGATCATTTTGACTGTTTCAGTCTTGGTTGACTCTTTATTTGAGAATATAATTTTTTTAATAATTATTATTTATACATATATAATATATTAAAAACGTTTAGAATAATAAAAATAAAATAATTTATAAATTCGTAATTTATGTATTAAAATAAAAAATAAATAATTTTAAAAATTTTTTAATATTTTTTATTTCGTCGAACGTACCTTTGTGTTGATGATAGCATGCTTTTCTGTCACTACTTCATAGTTGCACTTGCTGCTGCTATTATTTATTTATTTTGCTCGCTAAGACTTGTGATCTTTCGTTGGTTTGACACAAAAAAAAAAAAAAAAATTTAAAAATATTAAAAATCTTTTAAAATTTTTAAATTCTCTAACATATTTTTACACTTCTTATACTTCATAAAATTTTTATAAATTTATATATATCTATATATTCCAAGAAATTTTTACAAATCACAGTATATTATTTACAAACCCTAATAATATTTCACAAAATTCAATAACTTTTCTATAAATTTTAGAAATTTTTAACTATTTTCAATAAATTTTAACATAAAACCATTTCAACGGAATACGATTTTTTTCAAAAAATTGTTAAGATGATTTTTTTCAAAAAATTTACTAAAAAAATCAAAAATTTTAATTTTTTTTTTAAAAACATGATTAATAAAAAATTTTTTAAATTACAATTTGCGTTATTTTTTTTTTTTTTGTTATTTGTTGCTGTGCTAAGTGGACCCTAACTGTAAGTGCACGAATTACAAAAAAAAAATGTAAGTGCACGTGGGGGGGGGGGAGTCTTTGAATTCAGATCCAGTTTACTTTACCGATAATTGTTGATATTTTGAAGTGGGATCCACATTTGTCGGTGTCCTTTCGCGCCTTTTGATTGCTCAGGTTACTTATGTTAAATAGGGTCCCAGGGGTAAATAGGGTCCCAGGGGTTACAGTTGGTGAATTCAGTAACAGTTGCAGTGGGTCAATTAATAGTTTAAATGTAATTATATTTTAATATAATGTGTCTTTTTATATTTTTTATTAATGATATTCTAATCAAATTTTGTTTAACTTTTATTTTTATTTTAAATTTAATTTTATTACATTGAATTAAGACCATTAGATTTAATGTAATTATATATAGACCGTTGATTGACCCACTGTTGTCCTTACAGTGAATTCTCCCACTGTAACCCCTGAAACCTGTTCAATAGCTGGTTTGACTTTGCATTAATCTGTGAGTCATTTGCATTCATGGAAATTAATTGACATTCATTAATAGGGGTGACCAGTTTAAACGAATCAGAGATTAAATATGTATAACTCAAATTTGTTCATTTAAAATGTAGGTTGAACATGAACAGGTTAGATACACACGTTAATATAAATTTATGAACTCGTATCTAATTCATATATTTATAATCTAATTTATTTTTTTGAAGAATTAAAAATTTATTTCAATAAATATGTATATACATATAGATAGATCATTATTACATAAATTTAAACTGTTTTCAAGATATTTTATCTATATATACATAAATATATATGTCTATAGAAAAGATAAAAAAATAATTTCTTCACTAACAATTCATTTATCATTACTAAGGTGGAATTTAGTTTACTTTTTTTTTCTTTTTATTTTATATTTTAAAAATCTCAAAATAAGAAAATAGAAAATCTTCTATTTTTATTATTTTAAAATTTTCTTTATTTTGAATTAAAAACGGTTAAAATGATTTTGCTATTTTTAATTTTATATGTAAACTCATTTTTTGTTTTCTAAAATAAATTTTAAAAACACAAGCTACTAAATGCGTTTTGAATTATTTTTCTTATTTTAAAAAATATGAAATGAAAAATAAGTTTAAAATAAAAAATAAAAAAATAGAAAAACAAACTAAAAGAGCCGTAAATTACGATATTTTGAAAGAAGAAGGGAAGAAAAGTTGAAGGAAAAAAGAAAAATTCTCTTTCTTTTTTTTTTTTTTCAATTTTGCATTTATTTCAATTTTTTTTTTTTTTTTTCAATTTTTCTTGCAAGGCAGCGAGTTGTTGCTGCCTCTCGTGCGCCGGAACCCGAGTGCCCTTGATGTGGGTCTGGCACTAAAGCCATCGGCTCTTGCAACAAGTCCTGCACCGGTGGTCTGCGCAGTCCTTCTTTGCCTGGTTTCCACAGTCTTGGCAGATGATACCTCCGCCGCTGCACCTGCTGCCCCTCATCATCATAAAGGCAGATCTTGACGACTCATCAAAGATATTGATCGAGCGACAGCTCGGCCGATGGCTGGACTTTCACCGGATGGATAGAGCTGATGTAACGATTGATTGCGATGATTATTTTTTTAATTTAATTGGTTGTTTTAACGAATTCAATTTAACAACCAATTACATTTGTTCATTAGACGAGTGTTTTATAAATCACCCAATGACAATTCAATTAATAAGATAATAATATCTAAATTCACTTATTATAAATTTAATTGAGCGAGTTGACGGATATGGATTAGTTTTGTCATTCTTATTTATTGGGTATAAACAGTTAAATAAAATCAATCGAACATGAGCTACTTGTATTTTTCTTAGGAGATATGATATTTGCACTCTCAAAAAAATTTTTACATTCCATCATAGAAGAAAATATGTAATCACAAAATGGAGTACAAGAAACTATAGCTTTTGAAAATCAAATGCTTAATTAATTTAATAATAACATAAATCACTCAAAAATAAAATAGTAAAATAGAGTACAATTATTGTCATCCATATTGATAAAAGAAAAAAAAATAAAAGAAAGCCTAGTTACTAAATTCAAAGCGTGTTAGTTAGCTATTTGGAGCTCCAATTTTTTTAAAAAAACTTCAAAAGTTTCTACTTTTTTCAAATTAAATTTTATCATGTCACTTTTACATTAATTTTTTATTTTTTTTCAATTTGTTCACAACTTCAAACACTATAATCACAAACTATTGATATAAATTTTTAAAGAAAGTATTAAATATGAATTACTCATATTTTTCTAAAATTATTTATTTTTTGTAGATCAAATGAGTAATTAATTTCATAATAAAATATATCAAACAAAAATAAGGTAGCAAATATTAGTAAGAAAAAAAATGATTTGATAATAGATAGATTATTTGTTCAAATTGATTAAATTTTATAATAATGAAAGTAACATCAAAAGTATTCGAATTTGAAATATAGATGTTATAGTACGGGAAAATTTATAATTTATAAATAAATCTTTCAATCTAATAGCTAACGTGAGGGGGAGCATACATTGCGTCCTTTTATCAATTGACTGATTTCACTAAGAAGACCCTTATTAATTGGGGACGGGGCTGAGGCCGGTTTAGCTTGGTTTGATAGACCAAGGTGATTTATAATTGGAATCCTTAGATTAAAATTTAATGATTAAGATGTATTTATGTTTTTTTTAAATTAAAATAATATAAATATATTTGAATCGTTTCTTAATATCATAGGGCTTGTTATGTCAGTCTTCCTTTTTTCAACTTGGTAGTAGTGATGGCTCATTAATGGTTTTAGAGGGCCATTCAGTGCAATAATGCACTTGATTATAAACCAGTGTAAGTTTTAGCCATTGGAGTAGTTCTAATAAAACCTATTTCAAAATCATTCCTTTCCTAAATCCATTGACAGAAGTCCCATCTAATTTCAAAATTGGGTTTTCAGCTTTCATTCTTTTCTCTCTACCATCTCTCTCTTCCAAAATTAATTTTTGGGTCTATCACTTTTTCTGTCAAATGAGTTTATTTTTTGATTTACCAATTTTTCTTCCGAACAAATTTCTCACTATTAGCAATTTCTCTTCCAAACAAATTTCGCTCTATTTCCAATTTCTAATTCGTACTAATATATTAATTGATCAAGTATTTTATTCTCAATTCTTCAACCCGATATTTTATACTCAATTCCTAAACTTTATTGATTGATAATTTATTCCATCTCTCTCTTTTTTTTTTTTTTTTTAAGAATGTATGCAACTGGGCACTTGATAATACTATTGGCATATATTCTCATTTTATGACTTCTAAATCTTAACTTTTTAAATTGACAGGAGCTTTAAGCATGGATAACTCTAATGATACATTTGGTGATAGCCCTTTGATAATGGATGAACAACAATATTGGATACCTAAAATTGGAATGGAGTTTGACATATTAAACAGTATATCGAGTTTTGGAAAACCTATTCCAAAAAAAATAATAATAATAATAATAAAATAGGCTTTCGTATGAAAAAAGAGTACAAAAATAAGAATAGAAAAATTGAAGCAATTACAAATTAATTATTTGTTTGTTGTAGAGAGGGTTAATTTGCTTGTTGACAAGTTAGGGATAGTTATTTATAAATTTGTATAGTTTGACTATAATTAAAAATTTTTGTTGTGCTAGTATTATGAAGATACCTAGAATATATATATATAGAGAAAGGGGTTAGCAACTTATGACTTGGCTGAGAAGGTTACTGTTTATATTTATTTTACCTCTTTTGCTTAAAATTATATGAAAATTGATTTTTTTTCACTAAAAAAAATTAAAAAAAAAAATAGCAACAAAAGGTCAACATTTAAATTATGTTATGTTTTGTAAATCCTATTAATAATGTAAATCTTTTTTCAAACTGATTACCATACCAACGCCACATGTTAAAAACTATAATGATGAGGGTATCATCAAGGTACGTGGTGGGCATCTAAGCGTCGAGCACGTGGCGAGCATTCGAGCTCCTACACCTGTAGTACTTTTGCGATGGCAAATGTAGGAGGGAAGAAATTACCTTACTCCTCACACCTCTGTCCACGTTCCTCCAAACATGGTTCGACCACTCAGGGTGGTGGCTGTGGGTCTATACCAAGGCTATCTAAACCAAACGAGACAAGAAAAAAATTGTAGGCACTAGTAGCCTATACTGAAACTTTGCCCTTTTGCTTACTCGTATTCTTTCTCTCTCTAAAAAAACTAAATTGACTATCGGAAAGGCATTCAGCAACACACTACTTGATTGAAGCTTTTTTAGGTGTTCAGACAAGAGAGACAAAGCCTACTTTCAATCCAATACACACAATCATCACCATCAAGTTACATCTTATGCAGGGTGTTGATCGAACGATTCACCTTAAACAGTTTTGAGTTTTTTTTAACACTACAATTGGCGTCGTTTATGGGAAATGAACTAATGAATGCTCTGCACCAGCAGGCCGCAGAGAGACTATAGCTCACACTAGATGAGATTGAACAATCTAGGAACCTCCCAAGGTTAGGTCAAAAATATGTCAAGGGCTAGGGAGGCGAGAATAGACTAAGGGGCATGGTAATTGCCGTCATGGAGCTAATAGAGACCTCCCAGCTTGGGACAATATAACCCTTAGTCAATACCAGGTAGAGATTAAATTGAAAAAACAATAGTTTTGAGATTCTTCGAGAGCAGCTTAGTTTATTCACTAGGCAAATCCATGGCGCCTCTAGTTGCATACACCATGAACACTCTTAGCGAGTAAACAAGAGTCGGAGCCCAACTTTGGGGTAAAAAAAGAGACACCATAGAACCTTAAGCTGATGAACTCATGGTCAAAAGAAAGTTAAGGAGACATTCCAGCTCAGACTCCAGACAAAAATGAATCGTGATCTATACAAGCACACCACTTCATAAATAATGCAACCAAGTAGGAATCAAAGGCAGATCTAAAAGGCTGGGTAATAAAGCAGCTCGCCGATCACGCCAACCATTAAGATGGGAACTCTGTCAACCATTTGGTGAAGAAGGCTCTAAGTCATATTGCTTTATCTCTTTTTACGGATAGGATCGAGCTAATTGATCCACCTCAAAAGTTTACATAACCTCCTTCCCCCGAGATTCACACTCTATGATGAAAAGGAAGACCTAGTGGGACATATTCGCCATTACAAACAAGTCATGTTCCTCCAAAGTTGTAATGATGCCCTTATGTGCAAGGTATTCCCTTTTAACCTGGGAGAAGTAGCTTTGTGATGGCTGGACAAGCTAGAGTCCAACTCGATTAGCAGATGGTTCTACATTTGTGGCCCATTTCATAGCCAATAGCAAATAGCTTCGATCGATGGACTTGCTGATGACAATGCACCAAGGGTAGAATAAGAGCCCGAAAGATTATTCCCAGCCTCTACTTCAAGACATGCAATGAAGTAGAGGACTATTCCGAGCAGATCGACGTGACTTCCCTCAAGCGTGGTCTGTCGAGGGATGACAAGCTATGCCAGTCACTAACTAAGCGACCACTAGAAGGCATGCTTGACCTTATAAATCGTATAAAAATATACTCTAAAGCAGACGACGAAGTTCAGGGTTTCAAGAAAGAGGTCCCCAAAAAAGAAAGTCCATAATAAGGAGAAAAAGCCAACCAGGGGCTTGGGGAAGAAAGATGAGTTTGGGACAGTGAACATGGTCTTTAAGGTTCTCATCAATAAAATTCTGCCAAAGACTGAGGCCACCCATTCTTTATATGGCCACAGAATATGGGAAGAGCCAGTTGCAAAAGAATCGGTCATTGTATTGTTCCTTTGATAGAGATTAAAGGTATCAAATAGGGAAGTCTCGTGCCTTCAAGTACCACTTGGAGGAGCTGGTTCGCACCGGTCATTTAACTAACCACATTGATAAGAAAAGTCAAAAGAACAAAGGTAACAAGCTCGGCCAACCGGAGAAGAACTACCGCGCGACCACAATGAGAGAGTAGCCCAAAGAATCATCTGTGTGGTACATCTGGGATATGAGTCGGGATCAGCTGAGATTAGCTCCCAAGCAGACTACAAGAAGGCTACATTTTTGAAAAAGTGTTAAGTGTAGATAAAACACCAGCATAGAGCCACAAATGACCACAGATTGATCCAGGATATAAGATCAATTTCACAGACACTAGCCTAGAGGGCGTCCAACAATTGCATAACAATGCCTTATTTCTCACTATAGGGATCAACAATTTCTGGGTGCATCAAATCCTCATTGATCGGGGGAATTCCATGGAGATGATGTATTACGGGTTATTAAAGGAGCTTAGACTGACCAAGGTTGATCTCATGCCTACTAACTGCCTTTTTATTTTTCGCTCTGTGCCAGTATATCCAATGGGAAGGGTCACACTACCAGTTAAGCTCTAAATTGAATTCCTTATGGTGGATGTCTTATCTTTGTACAACGCGATCATAGGCTATCCCTGGTTGCAACAAATGAAGGCAATCCCTTAACCTATTACCTAATACTTAAGTTCCTTTTTCTTAAGGGGATATTTGAGATAAATGGGGATCAACTCGCCTTGAAAAAATGCCGCACGTTGGGATGAAGAACGTGCCCAACTAGGTAAAATCTGTCATGTCCTAAGTCTTGTAACCTGATAGGGCAAATTAAATCAAATACACATCGCATGCAATGACATAACTCTATCCCAATCAGAGCTAAACCATCACTGGAGCAAAATATAATATATTATAACAAAAAGATAAATACGAAATAATTTGCAGCCATTACTAGATAGAATGCTCTAAAATATAAATATAACCCTATCAAAATATAGTAATAAATATAACTTATCACTCTATTGAGGCAGAAGAATAACGTAAATTCTCACAATTAAGGTATCAAGATATATAACTGCTACTCAAAAGACAAAATAGAAAGAGAATCTAAGTCCTTGTTTAAAAGTCTTCATTGGTAAGCCCATCTCAAAACCTACAACCATAATTATAGGGGGTGAGCACTAGTTCACCTGTAGCCACAATACAAGCAACATTCATAATATGCCCTAGCATGATACTATGCAGAGCCAACCTTACTAGTTGGGCATTAAGGCTAATGCCTTAGGCCCTATATATATGTGCATATATAAACGATATATAATGATGTATATACAATGATATATATGAATTAAAAATCTCTCTGCAATTTGATTTCAGCTTTTTTTTTTTTTTTTAAATATAGAAACCCTATCTACAATTCTTAATATTTTCAATGCTCCACATTAGCTCTATTCTATTTATAACCTTTTTATTATATAAAAATCTTTACTCTATCTATAACTCTTGATCATCTCCAACAGTTTTTTTTTTTTGCATGCTTATCATTAAATACAAACTTAGTGTTCATTAGGGGTGTACAAAAAAACTAAACAACCTAAAAATAAAACCAATCCAATCATTTTGGTTCAGGTTGGTTTAGGTCTATACTATTTTCCATTCGATTTTTGGTTAAAAATTAGCAAACCCATATTTTCGGTTCGATTCTCAGGTTAGCATACACTCAATCTGAACTCAAACCAAAAATAACTTAAACCAAACCAACCCGAAGCCAACCCCAAAAGATATAATATATAATATAATATTATAAATATATAAAACTAAATAAGAACCAGGGTTAGCAATTAGCCGCTGCAACTTTATGTCTTCTCCCCTCTCTCTTCCCCCCTCTGAACCTCACACCGCATAACGCTTGCCCTATTCTTGAAGAACTTGATTGTAGTCTTACCTGGTCGGCTATGCTATGTCCTATAACCTCATAGATTAGAGTCATTATATTGTCTTAAAAACTGTCACGTTCATGAAACTTAAACTATTATCAATTCATTGTGCATGACTTTTTTGTACAATATTTATCGGCCTTGGCAAAAAATCAGTGTGGTTTTCACCCCAACTGCTCAGTTTCTTAGCCTTAGGAGCCATTATATGCTTTTCTAGTTTTCTTTGTCAATAGCCTTCCAATAACCAAAACCTCTGATTCCTTTGCAATTGTTCACATTTTTCTTTCTTTTGTTGAAGAAACACCTTATATCCATTGAATTGCCTATACACAAATAGTGTTTTGCGATATTTCATTGTGTATTTTTTTAATTTTTTAACAGAATTGTAATTTTTAAAATGACTTATAATGTCATTAATTTGTTTTTTGGACATAATTTTGTTATTTCTTTCTATCTTTATTTATGTTTCTCCAGAAGATTTTGATGAGAAAATTGATCATTCAGTTTTGTTGATTAGAAAGAAAAAAAAAAAAGAGCAACTTTATTCTTCCTAATTTTTTTTTTATTTTTGATTCTTAATTTTATTAATACAACAGATAACTTAATTTTATTAATTCAACATATAAAAAGGAGCCTCTCTCTTAGCCCTATTATTTGGCAACATCTCTTACCCTTATTTTCTTTTCTATTTTTCCCCCAACTCGCAGGCCCTACTCGGGCCAACTTGAAAATGGCTTAAATCAAAGAGAAGACCAACCCAACCCGAAGTGACCTAAACCAAAAAAGAACCAATCTAACCTGATATTTTCGGTTTGGTTTGCTTCAGTTTCAATCTAAAATCGGTTTGATTTCGAGTCCAAATTTTAAGAACCAAAAAAAATTGATTTGGTTCTGAGTTAAGTATGAACTCGAATCGAACTGACCCATGTGCATCCCTAGTTTTCATAAAACTCTTACATCATTTTCTCTCTAACTCTATCTTTATCTCTATATCTCTCTCTCCTGCATTGTTTTCTACTCTGTTTTCTGTGTTTAATTTTTTTAGCTCTACCTCTATATTTATCTCTCTCTCTCTCTCTATTTCTCTCTCCCCCACACTATTTTCTCCTGTTTAAAATTTTCGGAATTAAATTATTAAGATTAGCGAGAACCTAGTTTTTTAGTTAAGAAAAAGCCTAAATGGATTGCCTCCCTAAGTTGATGACATGTAGCATTGATATGTCAAATAAAGGTTAATAAAGCAAAATTTGGGGACAATTTTTTGATCAATGACTATATATATATATATATATTGTTTTTGGAGGGGGACAATTTTGGGCTTAACGACGGATTTTGGATTCCCAAGTTAATCTGGGGACACTTTTCTAGTTGCTTTTGATTGCTACATTTGTTGGTCGTTTGTGATTGTTAAATTTAATAATATTCAATTTTTTTGGTCAAAATAATTCATCGTAGTTCAATTAAAGATCGGCTAAAATATGTGCTTGACTCTTAGATTCTATTATTCTAACTTATCTTATTACATTTAGTTTACTTTATTTTGTATCTTAGTTATTATTGTTGTAGAAAATTAAAATTAGTTGTGAATTTAGTTATTGTGCTTAATTATTTGTGGGCCATATTTGTTAATTTAATAAGACTATATTATTATAGTTGAAATCTAATAAGAAATATGAAAGTGGTTTTGAAAATTTGTAGAAAATGAGAAGAATTGAAAAGTTAAATTAGATCTCAACATGGAGCTCTTGATAAATGTATCACTAGCGATAAAAAATGTCACTTTATCTTCAATAGAACAATAAATGAAAGAATAATCATTAGTTGCTAATGAATTAGAAAGAAATGAAAAAATAATCATCAATTGCTAATGAATTAGAAAATAATGTTGAAATAATAAGAGAAAATAATGGAGAAGATTTTTCGCGACTCTAAAAGTTAAAAGGATGAGATGAAACTCTTAGTAGTAGAAATTTTTTTATTTTAGATAGGCCTTATCAAATATTCTACCTTGGGCCTCAGATTTTTTAAGTCCGACCATGATATTACGTGAGTATGTAAATCATATATTATACAGATCAGCAATTAACCACACCAGTAAGTAACAACATTTTAGCCTATCAAATCACAATATCAAAATCGTATAATCATCTCAATTTGATATGTTATTTAATACCATTCTTATTGCCATTAAAATATTATGTCTTAAGTTCATCTGTTATCTTAAGTGGATGTCTATTATTTTAATATCATTAAGTCACATCAATAATCTCAACAATACACATAAAGAATACACATACCAACACCAACACTTAATAGCAAGACTCAACCCTAATTCACACACACACACACTGCTGCATATGGACAAGTACTCAGCTTCGCAAAGACAGTTCGATACACCATCATAGGCATCTGCACTGTGAAGGCAATCTAATACACCATCATAGGTGTTTGTGCCATGAAGGCAATTTAAATACACTATCATAGATGTCTTTGTCAAGAAGATAATCCAAATATACCATTGTAGGTGTCTATACCGCGAAGGCAATGCAATATGCTATGTGAGTTACTAGCCCACTGCAAACGATGACCAATTCTGTGCAAGTTAAGGGACTTTCAATCCCTGGGTGTGTAAATCCATATCTAATAGTATCTTCTTGACCCAAAATTGACTCACACCACACACACAGACATACACATACACAAGCCATCATAATCCAAATCATCTTATTACATTATCAACCTTGATCGCACCGTTTATACTTATCTTTACTTAAACTATTTGATTCATCTTATCATTATTGAGTTCTCCTTTTGAAAACCTCATTTCTAAAAACCATTTTCAAAATCAGTTAACAATCTTCTTTGAAAACTTCATTCGCTTAAAACTATATTAGGATATCAAACATCATTCTTTTGTTGAAAATATTTTAGGAAATCAAATATTTGTCCCTTAAAACCTCATTTAAAACATTCTTCCTTGGAAATGATTTAGAATTTCATTACTAATAGTTGTAGAAAAATCATTTTTTTTCTATTTGAAATCATTTTAAGAAATTTTAGTAGAATACTCAGCCGGATACATGGGTGTTGACACCCCAAATTTGCCCCCTCATTTAATATTTATAGTATTTAATACATTAAGTTCAATGGTGCTCTACTGATTAAGTTTTCTTAATCATAGGTTATGTCAAAATGCCAGAATTTGACAAAAAATGAACAATCAGCAAAATGTTAGGTTTACCCTTAGAGTTAGGGAAGAGCCAAGCTAAAGACCCAAATCAAGGCTAAAGGCTACCAAACTGCAAAAACATGTCCAATACATTAAACAAATAACTACAACATCCACATAAGAGTCAAAGTCCAAAATGGCCACTATCGATGCACCCGAAGACTGATATCAACTGAAATGCCCAAATCAAGCTAGAAACACACAAAGAGGTTCCTAACATTCCAAGACATGTCAAAGAATATAGAACAAAGCTCAAACAGCCAAAAGACTCCTTTAGAGATCATCCAGGCTCCCGCCGACTCAAAATAGCTTCTACCAACGAAAAAAAAGCTATTGGCGCTCCAAATGCAATTTGAGCATCCATATGAAGTCAAAAGACTTTGAAATTGCACAAAAATATTGAAAATATGTTCCTTGAGGCAAAGGTATGGCTAAACCAGGTTTGTTTAAACTATGGGGACTCCCTCCGAAGTCTTAACTCAAAATTTTGTTAATTATTTATAAATTCATAAAGAGGTCTAGGAGTCATTTTGAGGGCACTTTTGGAATTCTCATGCTTGATTTTAGTAGGTAGGGTCCTCTCGTGTATACCTGTAAAGATTACAAAGAAAATTTGGTGCCCCTTCATTTCAGTCCGTTTTGGCGTAGCATTTTTCAAATAAACATAACTTGATCTCAGAAATCCTAAATTAAGCCTAGTTTTGACCTAATCAGTCTAAATCACTCCAAAAAGTGCTCGGGAGGTCCCAGAAGCTCCCAGAAACTGCATCAAACATCTTGAAATTGCCTAAACCGTTACGAGTGAAACCCGAACTTCGTAAAACATGGCCTGAGCCAGGGGCTTAAGCCAAATTGGACTTTTTTTTGGCCTTGTCACCAAATACCTTGCTAAATAGGTGTTTAGAAAACTTTTTTGCATGTTTTGAATTGCTGAAGGCTTTGCTTACTTCATTTTTGCGAATGTATTCACTCGTGGTGTTGTGCAAATCTTTTCGCTCATCCTGTTTAGAAAAAATAACAACATAATAGGTTTGGCAAACTTTTTTGCCTACCTTGAATTGCAAACTTATTTGCTCGTTGGGTTGTGCAAAGTTTTTTGCCCATTCAAGTGTGCAAAACTTTTGTTCACTCAAAATGCCTATATAAAGTAGGCTTTCCCTCTTCTCATTTCCATTACCACCCGTCTCCCTCTCTTTTTCTTCCCAAAAGCCGGCCACTAAGAGGTGTTCTCAAGATTTTTGGAAGAATTCTAGGCTTATTCTCTCTAATGTTTCACGTTTGGTATAATTTTTTTCATCTTAAAAAATTTTTATTTTTTCTTTCAATTTAATTTGTTTGCGTAATTAGAATAGAATAATTTTAACTGTGTAAATATAATTCCTTGTCAATGAAAGGTAACTGGATCATAATTCAAGATCGGGTTGTACCCTATGTATGATATTGGTTGGATATACCAGTGATAATTTTGCAAAATTCCAGATATCAAACAAATGACATGTTTATATCATACTAACGTGCTCTATCATGCCATAATATTATTCTATCATGCTATACCATGTCGTAATACCATGTTTATCATGTCTTACCATGCTCATTTACCATCTTACATCATAGTATAACATGCTAGGACATCATTTGCCATGCTAGTATATGTTTTGACATACCGACATATGCATTGACATGGTAGAACACATCCAGACATGCAAACACACATCCACAGGGGTTGACAAAAACTTAGAAATCAAATGCTTGTCAGTCCAAAGCATTCACTTGAGTGAGTGTGGCTCCAAAGACTGGGAATAACTTAGGATTGGCTAAGCCGATGATTTCTAAGTTATGACTTCCCTTATAAATATCTCACATGCATCTTTGAACTGCCATCCGTGTTGTCATCACATTTAACATGCCCATGGTACATCTGATCATAGAAATTGCATCTCTCACGTCACATTAGGCTCTTAGGATCTTCAAATAGATTTAGTCATCATCACCAGGAATTAAGCTCTCGATTTGAGCTTACTCATTTTTCCAAATGATAGGTATTCACTCACCTACGCTAAGTGCATCCTTGAGAGTTGAGTTTCTCATGAGAGTGAAGGTCTTTTTTCCAGTTACGCACTAGGTGCTAACTATTTCTCTTTCACCTGGAATGAGGCTCCATCCCCACAGTTATGCACGAGGCACTAGCTATTCTTCTTCATCTATATGCACAAGGTGCAAACATAAATTAGAGCTATGTAGGCTGATCTCTTAATAGGGTATGTAGGCAGCTCAAGTAGAAGGCTTGAGTCCAGTCATCCCAGCATGAAACACTGACTAAGAGCTAAGCTTTACACCTACATCATAGTTTAGAATAATTAGAGCTACGTCAACCTTGTCTTTTCATAGGGTACATAGGCAGCTCAAGCAGAAGGCTCGAGTCCAGTCACCATAGCGTGAAGTGCTGACTTGGAGCTAAGCTCTTTTCCCTAATTAGACACAAGGCGTTAATTTTCTCTTCTCTAAAACGAAGCTCCATTCCATAGTTATGCGCTTGGCACTAACTACCCTTCTCGTTTGGAGCGAGGCTCTTTTTTCTAGTTAACCATTTTCCCAGTTATGCGCTAATTGTCCATTCTCCAGTGGAGCAAGGCTCCTTTTTTCCAATTATGCGCTAAACGCTAACTGTTCTTTCTCATCCATTAGGTTCCATTTTATAGTTAAACATGAGGTACTAACTGTCTTTTATCACCTGGAGCTAAGTTCTTTTCCCAAAGTTATATGCAAGACACTAACTTTCATTTTAGTCTTGGAGCTAGGCTCTAACAATACAAAGACGATTACTCCTAAAAAATACCTAGAGCTAGGACTTTTTCTCTTCCTCATCCTATCTCAAGAATAGGCTCTTTTACACTGATCTTGTATATAGGTCTGACTTTACCAGTCGCTTTCTCATACATATTTGCAAATCACACCCGCACTAGGCATTGTTCCAGAGCTACATCGACCTAATCCATTAGAAGGGTACATAGGTAGCTTAAGTAGATAGCTTGAGTGTGGTCTCCACGGTCTGTATAGACCATTTGCACAAAATGCTAACTTAGACTTAGAGTTAGGCTCTTGCATCTGCATACTTGTTTACATCTCATCAACATATAGTTTGGACCACCTTAGGTCTTAACTACGTCGACCTGATCCCTTCAGAGGGTACGTAGGCAACTCGAGCACATAGCTTAAGTTCGGTCACTCTAGCCTTTACAGACCATCTTTGAATGCTCACTATTTCTCAGCATGCACACACACACATACTCATCCATAAGGACTTCATAAATCCATACATCTAACTCCATGAACTTCTTAAGGTGTGTTACTACCACATAGGCTGACATCACACTATACTGCACACACGAGCTAAGCCCAGCCACCTCATATTTTATACATCATTCGTATTCATGAGTTGTATGCAATGATCATTATAAACCAGAGTATTATATTGTGAGATTATGATTGCAAAAGAGCGAAAAAAGATTCTAGATATCTCTAGGTATCCAGGTGTAATGGTTTCTGTGCAGAGCTGAACCCGCGAACCCATTATCTCTGATTGAACAGACTAGTCGAGAGTCACTAAAAATGGCCATTTATCACATCTTTTAAAAACATAAAACAACATATTTTAAAGCATAATAAAAATTCGGGTTTCTCGATATACCAATTTTGAAAATGTTGAGTGGTGACTCCTAATCTTTGTAATCAAGGCCCTATTTCAAAACAAAACATACTTTTTCACATTTAGGCGATCTCAGATGCACTGTGTTGCAATAAAACTCATGACCTACACACGTTGACCCTAGCACATAGATTCGGTCGTGACAACGGGTAGGATATTGAAAGTTATCCCACCTTAATGTTTTGAGAGCAAACTTTGTAAGAAGAGAAAGATAAAAGAATCCCAAAAATGAGTAGGTTGTGTACTATGAATGCAAACAATGGTGGAATGGTGAGTATTATACGCAAAAAACACAAGCATAAAATGCAAATAAATGATAAAAGAATGAATAAAAGACTTCATATTTTCTTTAATAAAAAATAAAAAAGAAACAGAAAATTCATGAGAAAAGAATAGTGAAAGGCTTGTGTGGAAGAAAGGCAAATTAGGAATTGAGCTTGAAGAATTACAATCGTATAGTTTGCTCTCTTAACATTATTTTTGAACTCTTTTCCATTCTTTGGTACCCAATATCTTAGGGCCAAGTTACAACCCATGAGAAGTCCTAGAGGATCTTTAGTTGAATGGTAATGGTCTCACATAAACATGGTAAATCAATGCATGATTTTTTGATTATTGCATTATGGATATCCTATCTCGGAGACTATATCCCTTTTCATTTGTTATTGCACATTTTTTGAAAACTGGTATGTGAGCTTCCTTCTGTTGCTGAACTTTTACTCTTCTCACAGACAAACTTTGGGTTGAGGTGGATATTAATGAACCATTTTCAGAGTGTTTCAATTATGAGGGATTTCCAGGTAAGAATTTGAAATTGAAGCACATCTAGATTGGGTTCATGTGTATGCATCATGCAAATGTTCACCGCAAGCACTCATAAAATTGTTTTCATACACACATGCACATGTTTCTTACATTATTCAACTGTGTTGATATATCTTGTGCAATCAATTGAGATTAGTGAGGATAGTTAGATGCATTGTAATTGTGTGCTTGAATTGTTGTGTAGAGAGAATGAAAACGGGTTATATTTTACTTTGAGGGTATTGTGAAGATATTTGTGGGTATCATCTCTAAAAACCTTGATGAGACATGACTCATCTAGAAGGGGTTCAAAAACTTGTTGCATTCACTGAATGCAACTATATAACCTACAAAAGTGACTAGGTAGATTCATTTAATTGTTCTAATTTTATTTGGATAGGAATTAGAAGAGAGAGACATTGTTAGGGACTAACAAAGACTTGGGTGGGGGCGTGATTAGTTGCTAATCGTGCATATTATTGATAATATTTTGATATATTTCAATGCAATTTTAGAGTTAATTACATATTCTTGAACATATTTATGCACTTGATCGATTTTTATTTTTTATTGTGAATTTCAAGTGAAAATAATCAAGTATGAGCAACAGGAGACCAAGTTGATGCCAAGAAATTGAGAAAGATTGAAGTTGAAATGCTAAAGATGATAGGATTTGAATCCAAGGTGGTAGGCTTCAAACCCTAACAAGGAGAAATGCAAAGTTGGACATATTGGAAATTAGATTTGGATCCAAGGAATCGGGATTTGAATCCAATACACAAGCAACACTATCTGGAACACAATGGAAATTGGATTCAAATCTAGCCAAGGAGGAATCGAATCCTATACACATCAAAGGGAATCTTAATCCCATTAGATGTCTCTCATTACAAAACAAAAATTATATATATATATATATATATATATATATATATATATAATTATTATTAAATTTTATTTTGTATAGAATTTGTTATGTTATATGTTATAATTAATGATATTATGCACAAAAAAATTCTATAGTGTACTGGGATAATACACTTTATTATACAAAAAATACTTGATTTCTTGTAAATTTCTTTTATGTTAAAAAAATATTAAAAAAATTGCATAACTTTAATTTTTTAATAAGACTAAAATACTTGAATTTTGAATTAATTTAATTTTTTAATAAAATTAAAATAGTAATAGCATTTTAGTAATTCCATGTCAAAAATCAAAGAGGTCACTTGCCCCCTTTGCCTCTTCTTGGCTCCGCCATTGAATTTATAAGTCTTATAGTTTGGTCCCAGGCTAGGAAAACCACTTGCAAAGTGAGATTGAGAGAGAATAAGGCTAGGCTTAAGGCTAGAGAGAGATATCTATCTATAACATGTTTCAAAGCTGCAGTCGCGTCTGCGACTGTCGTATCAGCTTGAGAATTTTTTGTTCAAATGGGTATATTAAATGACCAAAAATATAATAACTTTTTTACTAAACATTAGATAACTACTTATGATATGAAATGAGCTAATTTGAGTGATTTGACACTAATGACATTATTGATAACCCATTATTGCTACTATTTTTTTTTTTTTTTTACCTTATTGATATGTTTCACTTTACTTAATTTTTTAAATTAAAAAAAAAAACTTACTATATTTTAATAATTTGTTTTATAAAAATACTATTATAAAATTATTGAATAATGGTTAAATGTGTTTAATACAAAAACAACATTTGATATTTATTGAACCTCTTTAAATTATGATTCAATCAAAAATTATTATGTTCAATACTAAAAAATTTATTATAAATAATATGATTTATAGTGATTTTTTTTTTATTTTTCATATATGTTTATCTATTCAAAAATTAAAAGTGAAATCAAAGTAAACAGCATAACATTCTCCAAATCGCTGAGAAATCGTTTGTCTCGTCGATTTCTCACCACGACAGTTAGTTGTTTTAGTCTATCGCCGAGATATCAGCTTGTTTCGGTCACGATAAAACGAGATGACTATCCTTGGCCCATTTCTTTAACGCAGGCTGAGATCTCGTCACGCCATCTATCGATTCCGATACGTCTTAGATGATATCTTGATGTTTCAAATGATACTTTGAACCATGATCTATAATATTAAAAGAATGTATTTTCTCTCTTTTCTCTCTTTCACTTCAATCTTACGTGGTTTGTCTATTTGATCTTCATTCTATTTTTTTGTTTTTTACAAATTTATGAATTATTTTTTAAATTATTTCAATCTACTATCTTCTCTTTTCTTTTCTCATTCACAAAATATTTGTTTCCTTGTCCCAAATCTCTAAGACACTACAAATTTACATTTTTTTTTTGGTATATAGAACCACTAGAGTTGGGGCATACATTTTTAATAAACTTAAATGAACTCATAGGTTACAAAAAAAAAACCCAATTACTTATAAATTCAATATAAACGAACTTATGGGTTTTAAAAAAGAGACCCACTTGCTATAAATTTAGTATGGTTGTAAAATTTATATATTTCAAATACATTAACAATTATATTGAAAAAATGAAAAATAGAATTAAATTACAAAATACAAATAAAAATACTTAAATAATAATTAGGTTATCTCTCTTATACCAACAAATCTTAATATTTTTAAAATTTAAAAATACAAAAGAATCAAAATATTAATTAGGCTCATGAATAGTTATTTTTTAATTTTAATTTTAAATTTAAATTGGTCACGTTGACTATATTTATTTTATTTTATAAAGTACATACAATTAATAATAATATTTTTATTTGAGTTATTTTTATAAAATTAAACCAAAATTTATTATCAAGTCTTGTGTGACACTTTCTATATTGATCATTATACTTTTTTCTTTAATTTTTATAAATCTTTGAATAAAATTAGTCTTGGGAGTAATTTTTTTCTAAATTCTAATTTTAAATTTTAAATTGGTTAGGTTGACCATATTTTTTTTATAAAGTACAATGTACGATTAATAATGATATTTTTAATTTATGTTATTTTTACAAAAGAAATAAAAAATATAAACTCTTAGAATTCATATAGAAATTCGATTTTGATTAACATTATCGGCTACTTAATATTGACACAAATAAAAAATATAAATATAAATATAAAAAATAATTAAATAATTATTTTTTGTAATTACGCAACTCTATTGAATTTTTTTGTAATATATTTAAAAATTATGTTTTGTTGGGTCAAAACTAGTTTAGAAGAAAGAGATAGGGTCACACGCTTGACTTCGTAATTAGAGGTGCAATCATAATTAACCATAAACAACCCTAATCAAAGTTATGTAACTACTTTAAATCATATAATAATAGAATTATAATAAAATAATCATAAAATAAATTCACAGTCCATGATTGCATGGCCATGCTCCAATCGATACAATACATGTTCATGCGGGCTTTTACAACCCAATTGAATATAAAAATAAATATTTGATACAAAATATTTTCTCAGAGATCAAAAGAATAAATTGTATCAAAATACAGTGTGATATATATCAAACTAAAATCATTGGTCTTGACCAGGGGCCAGGGTTCTCACATGAATCTCAAGCTCAACACTTATAATAAAGTTTATAGGGAAATAAGCACGGGTTTACTTGTGTCTACTGTGTGAATGCATGTTTGGAGCGCCAAATTTTGGTCAAAAAATAAAAAAATAATAAAATTTGGATTATTGGGTGTTTGGTGTATTCTTCGAAAAGTGTAAAAAAAGTTGATAGAAATAAAAAAATTGATAAAAGTTGAAAAAAATTGAAGAAAATGAGTAAAAGTAGAAGAAAATTGAAAACAAAAATCGTAAAAGTTGGAGAAAATTGGAAAAAAATTAAAGATTTTTGGTGTAAAAAAAGTTAGAAAAAATTATAAGAGATTGAAAATTTTTGACTAAATTTAACTCTCCAAACGTACACCAAGTTTAAAAGTATATGTAATATCATCACCTATACACCAAGTTTAAAAGTATATGTAGGTGTTATTTGGAGTAAGACAAAATGAGATAAATTGAGATAAAATGTGATTTGGGAAGAATTCGTAATGCGTGCAGTGAGAGAAAAAAGTTGATGTGATATAAAGTTAACAGAGATTTATAGAAATTTTTAGAGATTTTCAGCAAAATATATCAAACCAAACGGACCCGTAATATCATCACTTATATTTTTATCTCATCAGAGTTCATCCATTTAAGTTCTTATTTTTACATTTACGATCATATCATCACACACGCGCACACGAGGGAGGTGTTTTGCAATACCAAACTATGGAGGCAATATCAACCCCAAACTTACCGTTTATTTGAGTTTCCATCTAAATTTTGAAAAAAATATTCACATACTCCTAATAAGTGAAGTTTAAATTTATTTAGATTGTATTTAAAGTTTTAAAATTTTTTAAAAAAATTTTAAAAATTTTCAATTCTCTTTAATTAAATTTCGTAACATATAATTTTTATATCAAACACTAGTTTTTATTTTTTATTTTTTTTTTATCTTTTTCAGAATTCTTAACGCTAACTTGTTTTTGAAATTCCTTATATATAAATATTTAATGGGTAAATTTCACTAATCTCCCCTGAGATTTCTGACACTAACAAAAACCTCCCCTGAGGTTTCTGAAATAACATTGCCCTCCCTTCTTTTACCAGATAAATTTCACTAACCTCCCCTGATCTATTTTTTCCCGTAAAAGTCCTGTTTGGAGTAAGAAAAAATAAGATAAATTGAAATAAAATATAGTTTAAGAATGATTTTGGCACATTTTTTTTGAAAAATAGCAAACTATGGGATAAATTGAGATAAAATGTAATTTTGGGTTGATTTTGACATCTTTTTTTTAGAAAATAGTAAACTATGAGAACAATTTTTCAAATCCGTTCCCATAGATTCAAAAAAATTCACAAAAAATAGCGACAATAATACTCGTTTGAAAGTTTTCGATACAAAAAATATAATTGTATACAAAATTTACATATTCAAAAGCCTCAGGGGAGGTTAGTGAAATTTATCCGGTAAAGAAAGGGAGGGCAGTGTCATTTCAGAAATCTCAAGGGAGATTTCTGTTGGTGTCAAAAACCTCAAGGGAGGTTAGTGAAATTTACCCATATTTAATTCAATTTTTGGTATTACAAACGCCGAACGAAACCGTACATAATTGTTTTTGAAACACCGAAATGGGGTGGACGCCGCGCAGAAAAGCAAAAGCTTGTTGAGGCTTCAGTTCCAACGAGGAAGAAGAGGAAGCAGTCTCAGAGAGAGAGAGAGAGAGAGAGAGAGAGAGAGAGAGAGAATGATAGTCCGAGCACTAATTTCATCAAAGCTCAAACACCTCCTTCCATTTTCTCACTTGGTAGGCACATATACAAAGCCTATGTCTGCATCTCTTCCATTGATCTCTGAACCGCAAACCAAACCTTACCTACAGAACCCTACTAAAACCCTACCCTCACAATTCTCTCTGAGGCCTTTCTCTTCACAACTCAAACAATCCAAAATCAAAACGCTTTCCCTCAACAGAGATGGAAATTACGACGAATCCACCTCTCAGACCCTCCTTATTTGCCCTGGCTGTGGTGTGCCGATGCAGGGCACAGACCCAAAACAACCTGGGTTTTTCATCAAACCATTGACCAAAAACCCTGATTACAAGTTTCCGATTGATCGAAACCCGGTTGCAGACGAACCGGAGATATCGAATTCCCTGAAAAGGGGAATTCTCAAAGCGCTTGTAGAACCTGAAAATGTGGAGAACTCTGAGAATTCTAAGCCTAATTTTCCAGAAAAGCCCGTGGTTTGTGCGAGGTGTCACTCGCTGAGGCATTACGGGAAAGTGAAGGACCCGACCGTGGAGAATTTATTGCCAGATTTTGATTTTGATCATACGGTTGGGAGGAAGTTGAATTCGATAAGGGGCGCTAGGACAGTTGTTCTGATGGTGGTGGATGCAGCAGACTTTGATGGGTCCTTTCCGCGGAAGGTGGCGAAGTTGGTTTCGGCTACCATTGATGAGAATTCGGCGGCGTGGAAGGAGGGGAAGTCAGGGAATGTGCCGCGGGTAGTGTTGGTGGTGACAAAGATTGATTTGTTGCCCGCTTCATTGTCTCCGACTAGTTTGGAGCATTGGGTTCGGACGAGGGCAAGAGAGGGAGGAGCTAACAAGATAACGAGTGTGCATTTGGTGAGTGCATTGAGAAATTGGGGGTTAAAGAATCTTTTTGATGATGTGGTGGGATTGGCAGGACCACGAGGGAATGTGTGGGTAGTTGGAGCACAGAATGCAGGGAAGTCAACTTTGATCAATTCGATTGGGAAGTTTGTTGATGGGAAGGTTACACATTTGACAGAAGCACCAGTACCTGGGACTACATTGGGCATTGTCAGGGTTGAGGGGTTACTGCCCAGTCAGGCAAAGTTGTTTGACACACCAGGGCTTTTGCATCCTCATCAAATTTCTACTAGGCTGACAAGGGAAGAGCAGAAGCTTGTACAGATTAGCAAGGAGTTGAAAGCCAGGACCTTCAGAATCAAGGTTAGTAAAATGCTTCCTTTCTTGTTAAAGACTAAAAACATACAATGTGATTTACTGTTATATTGTTAAGCCAAATGAGCATGCATGATATTTTCAACTTTGTTGTGATGTGTAACTCTGAATTTTGGAGAAAGCAATAACTACTTATCCCACACACCACGCTTTTGGAGCAAAGCTGGTTTTTGTTGAGTTTCCCTTAAATCCTCATTTTTATTGATTTTTAGTTGTTTTGTTTGTTATATTTGAACACCGCTAGATCTAAGGCTACATTTAGTATGTGAGAATGGGAATGAAAGTTGGAATGGAATAAGCATTTCCATTCCTTTGTTTGATCCTGAAATCAAATAATGTTGGAATGGAATTACCATTCTCATCCTTTTGTTACTAGAATGGAATAGTCATTTGTATTTTAATATTAACTTAAATTAAATTAAAAATAAAATGAAATAAAAAAATTTTTAGAGGTGGTGGGGTGGTTGGTGTGGGGGAGAAGGTAGATGGTGGTGGTGGGTGGTGATGACGGGAGGATAGTGGTAGTGGAGGTGTTGGTGGGTGGTGGAAGTAGTATTATTGATATGTGGGTGGTGATGGTAGAGGTGGTGATGAGTGGTAGCGGTGGCGAAGGTGGGTGGGTAGCGTTGGCGGCGGATGTGGGTGGGTGGGTGGGTGGTGGTGGTGTGGATCCATGGTTGTAGTGGTGATGAGTTGCCCATAAATTTTGTTGCTCGAGCTTGGCTCAGCAAACTAATTTTTTATTCTCGGCTTGCGAATAGTTCTACTAAGCTACTAGCAAGCTCTAGCTTGAGTTCGACAAATAAAACAAGAGTTGCTAAATAAGCTTTTGAGTTCTCATTCATTATAATGGACTTAACTACTTATATAGGGGGAACACAAGTACTCAAACAATTTTCAGAATGAATGAAACTCTCAATTGTTTTTCATGTTAAAAGGTCAAAATAAAAAAGAGGTTTCCTAAATACTATTAGAGTATTAGCCACCATTTCACTTAAAAGCTTAACTTGTAAGAAATAAGAACAATTTTATTATTTAATTATCATATACTCTCAACACACCTCCCATATGTGGACATATTGAATTGCTTTGACAAGGATAATTTTTGTAATATATGAGAAGCCAATTGATTGATTGAGTCAAGAGTTCTTTAATTCCCAGTTAGTCTAGAATTTTCAAAAGTACTAATGTTCCGTTGCTAGGTCTTTCTTTGTACATTGATGGATGATAAGTATTAAAGTGTGGTAATGTTATTTTCTTTTCTGAGTGCGTAATTACCCCTCCTTGTTGTTGGTTTAAGCCATGATTAGAAGATGTTACTCTATTAGGTTCAACACTACTTTGTAAGGTTCTAAACAGACTAATTATGATAGCACTTGGCATCTTTGTTACATGGATTCTTTTAAATATATGACGTACCCGTATTGGATACTTGATGCTTGAATAAGAATACTTGGGTAAGGGTATAGTTTACAGGTCCCAATATAATTGAATATCCATACAAATATGTTTAACAATCCGATTTTAGCATATAATTTATGCATAAAAATTATATTTTATGTATAAAGTACTCAAATAGAACCTTGTTAATGTCATACTATGTTATAAAATAAAATACTTATATTAAATATATAAATATTTTTTTACGTCCTAATATCCTTAAATAAGAGAATTAATGGATCTGACTTTTAGGTTGTGTTTGGGAGTTTTAAAGTATGAGGTTTGAGGTGTTTAGATGGCGTGAGTTGGTATGAGTTATAAGGTGTTCAGGAACATGGGTTTAAAAATAATGAACCTATACTTGGAAGTTTATTTTTAAATGGGTTCGAAGGTGTTTATTAGTGTATATAATGACACATACCTTATTTATTCGTTAAGTAGCAAGTACTGCAATAGCTATTGGTGTCTGGACATGTTCATGTAAAACAATATATTATGATATATATTAAACCAAACCAAACCAAGCATTTTCCCACTAGGTGGGGTCGGTTATATGGATTTGTCGACGCCAATTAGATCTGTTTAGGGGCATGTCTTCCGATAAATCTAGGTAGGTTAGGTTATGTTTAATGGTTTCTTTCCAGCTTCTCTTGGGTCTTCCTCTACCTCTCCTACTCCTGGCAATCTCCATACTTTCACACCTTCTAGCAGGTACCTCTGCTGAACGTCTTCTAACATGGCCAAACTATCTTAATCGGTTTTCTCTCATTTTATCTTCAATCGGTGCTATTCCTACTTTACCCCTAATCTTCTCGTTCCTAATCCTATCTTTCCTTGTAATCCCGCACATCCACCTTAGCATCCTCATCTCCGCAACTGCCATCTTCTGACCATGATTATGCTTTATTGCCTAACACTCTGATCCATATAGCAGCGCTGGTCTAACCGTTACCTTATAATACTTTTCTTTCACCTTGAGGGGGATTTTTCGGTCGCACAAAACTCCCGAAGTACTCCTCCATTTGGTCCACCCAGCTTGAATCCTGTGACTTACATCAGTATCAATCTCTCCATCTTGTTGCACCATAGATCCAAGGTACCTAAATTTATCTTTCTCTACAATCTTTTGTGTGCCTAAACTTACTTCTATACTATCCGTTATCTTACTTTGACTAAACTTACGTTCCATATATTCCGTCTTGCATCGGCTTAGCCTAAACCCTTTTGTCTCTAACGTATCCCGCCACAATTCTAGCTTAGCGTTCACTCTTTCTCTCGTCTCATCTACTAAAATAATATCATCTGCAAATAGCATACACCATGGCACCTCATCCTGAATATGTCTTGTAATCTCATCCATAACTAAAGCAAACAAGTACGGGCTTAAAGCTGAGCCTTGATATAAACCAATCGTAATAGGGAACTTATTAGTCTCTCCACCAATCGTCCGTATAGATGTCATGGCTCTATCATACATGTCTTTTATTGCCTCAATATATGCGACACACGCTCCTTTCTTTTCCAATACTCTCCATAGGATCTCCCTAGGAACCCGATCATATGCCTTCTCTAAATTGATGAACACCATATGTAAATCTTTTTGACCTTATCTATACTGTTCCATTAACCTCCTCAAGAGAAAGATAGCCTCCATGGTTGATCTTCTAGGCATGAAACCAAATTGGTTCTCTAAAACGTTTGTTGTCCTTCTTAGTCTTCTCTCAATAACTCTCTCCCATAATTTCATTATATAGCTCATCAATTTAATCCCGCGGTAGTTCGCACAGTTCTGAATATTTCCTATATTATGATATATATTGAAGTGAAAAAAAATATCAACAATAAAAATTTGAACACGTCAAATCCAAATTGCTAAAAAAAAAAAAGTTTTTCGAAGATGATATTCAAAAATACTAATCCAAATGAATCACTTCTATATTATAAATCATTCAAAATATATAACATTTAAAATACTTTTCCAAATAAATCAAATTCAAATTATAAACTATTCAAAATATATAACATCTAAAATGTTAGTCCAAATAAGTCAAATTCAAATTATGGACTATTCAAAATACTCCCAAGCATGCAATTTAAAAAGAGGGCAAGTTCATAAGTAACAAATGGTGCTTGTCAATTTAACGAGACATCATTTTCATTAAATCTGCTTTTCGACAAGTTGGCAGAAAAGACCAAAACACTCGAAGTTTGGTTGGATTTTCAAGGATGTTCGTTTGAGCATCGAGAAAGTCATCAATCACTATCAAAACCAAGCTCCACCAAGTGCTCAAGTAATTCATTATCTTTAGAAGATGATTTGTTAGCACATTTCAACAATACATCACCTGGCGGATTTGTAGCTCTTTCGACCACATTAAATGCCTTCTCCAATGGATCATCTGTGTTAACTTTGTGCTTGATCTTTTGTTTCTTTGCTAATGTGCCAGTTGCAGAATCACAATCTGTAAATGGTGACTTAATATTCGGCTCATCAACATATATAGCCTTTAAGTTAACCTCATTTTGTGACACTAATCCATCTATCTCGTTAACTGACTCAGTTACATTGTTCTTGCTTAATTGAGCTCCATGTAGTCTAGTCTCTCGGCTAGTATCTCATCCTTCCCCATTAGCTCTATCCTTCCCATAAAGCTTTATGAGCTTGTCATAGTTATATATATGTTTGGTCATCCAATCTTTGGCACTTTTATTAGACTGAAAACAAAAAAAAAAAAAAAAATGCTCCATGTTAAAGTAAATAAAATAAATGAATTGTTGCATATTAATATCAAGTAAAATTAGATCAAGTAACATAACAAATTACTCCTTTCAATTGTGCGCCATTCTCCCAATCTGCCCCCATACTTGTGCGTTGTCACCTTTTGCCACATTTGTCTTCTCATTGATGTATCTTCATAGCCATTTGCTCAGCAGAGCCTTGTTGAAAAGTCTCAAATTTTTAATTCTAGTGCCTCATCCCTCTATTGGGAGACATATCATTTTTTAAATCAACCAAGTGAAATTTCAAAAAACCTTCTCTGCCATCTCCTCATAAGAAGTCACATTGGAGCTTATCCAGCTTTTTGATAACTAAGCTCGATGCTTTGAAAAGAGATGAAATAAATTGTAAGACCAGACAGGGAGCTTTTGATCAATGTGACCCTGGCTTCTTTAGATAAATACTTCCGTTTCTACCTTGTTTCACTTGCGACGTCTCTAACACCCCCTCCCAAACATTTTTTGCCTTTAAAGGGAGCCCCCAAAGGAAGTTGTTAAGAACTTTAGAAAATGGAAAGTAGAACTTAAAGAACTAGGAGAGAATGATAGTTGAAGAGCAACTGCAGAGAGAAAAGAAGGAAGAGAGAAATAGAGAGAGATAAGAAGGAGAGAAGGAGAGAAGGAGAGCTGGAGAGGAAATCAGAATTCTTGAAAAAAATACACATCATTCTGTACTCAGTCCCTTGGAGGCTATTTATAGTTGTATTTAACAGTTTATCAACTGTTTTAACAGTTGTAACAGCTCCTTAACCCCCTAACAATTCTAACAAACTTACAATAATAGTCTTCCTATTGATAACCACCTTCTAACCAACTGTAACAACCTGTAACAGCTATATAACAGCTCCTAACTAACTCTTATTCCTAACAATACCCTCCCCTTTAAAAGAACCTTGTCCTCAAGGTTGAAAGTTAGGAAATTGTTGTTGTAGTTCAGGCCAATCCTCCCAAGTAGCTTCGGTGGGTGTAAGAGAAATCCATTGAATTAGGTATTGCTGAATGTTGTTGCCATTTCTTTGAATCATCCTTTCGGCCAACACTGCCAAAGGTTCCAGCTTGAAAATTCCTTGAGTATCCATAAGAGGAAGTGCATTGGTTATAGTAGTAGTCAGCCCCACTTTCCTCTTCAACAGTGATATATGGAACACATGATGAATTAGGCTGTCATCAGGTAGTTGTAATTGATAAGCCACTGATCCGATTTTAGCTACCACAGGATAGGGTCCAAAATACCTTGGAGCCAATTTAGGTGAGTTCCTGTAAGTAATGGAAGATTGTCTATAAGGCTGTAGCTTTAGATATACCAAATCTTCCACTTGAAATTCCCTCTCAGTTCTGTTCTTATTTGCCATTTGCTTCATTCTGTTTTGTGCAACAGCCAAATTGAGTTTAAGTGCTTGCATTGTCTGCTGTCTTTCTTGAATAAAGTCCTCTACTGCTCCCACTTTAGGTTCCTGTTCTATAGCTGCTAGTATGGAGGTAGGTTTAAATCCAAACGATGCCTCAAAGGGTGACAGCCCTAAGGCTGTATGGAAATTGGAATTATACCACCATTGGGCCATTGGTAACCAGTTGACCCAGCTTTTTGGGTTAAGAAAAGTCATGCACCTCAAGTACCCCTCCAAACACTGATTTAATCTCTTCGATTGCCCATCTGTCTGTGGGTGATAAGCTGTAGACATATCTAGAGAAGTTCCATAGAGTTTAAACAGTTCCTGCTAGAAAAGACTGGTAAAAATTTTGTCCCTGTCTGACACAATGCTTCGAGGAATACCATGAATTTTCACCACTACATTAAAGAATTCCTTTACTCCATTCCTTCCTAAGATGGGGAAGGAATGGTCGGGATGGGGGCTCCCTTTTCTTTTTGGCTTCTTCTTTTTTAAAGAAAAAAGAAGCAAAAAAGAAAATCCAGTAGAGCCCTTACTCCTTTCCTTACGGAAAGGCGGGCTCGGAACTCTCTTATATGCGTTCGTGCTCCACATCAGTGGAGCACTTCACTCCCTTCGGACATCTAAGAAGGGAGTATAACTGATATAGGAGAGTTAGGAGGTTTTATTTTAGTTTATTTCCCTAGGGGATTTCCCATCCCCCAGACCCCCTGGCTCCCTCCGGGGGTTCTGACAGTTTGGGGGAGGTCCCCCAAACCCCCTTTGCTAGGCTTCTGTTATTGCTGAGAAAGGATGAGAGAACGCCATAAAGTGTCCAAACTTTGTTAATCTGTCTACTACTACCAAAATAACTGTTTTTCCATGTGATTTTGGCAACCCTTCAATAAAGTCCAGGCACAAATGAGTCCACGGCTGATCGGGAATGGGCAAGGGTTGCAAATACCCTGGATAGAGTAAATGTTTTGCCTTGCATTGCTGGCAGACATCACATTCTGTCACACATTGTACTACTGTTTGCTTGAGTCCTCGCCAATAGAACAGTTGCCTTAGTCGTTGATAGGTGGCTCTAATTCCTGAATGTCCTACTGCTGAACTGTGGACAGATTGTACTAGTTTCTTCCTTAAATCTAACCCAATTCCCACATAGATCTTGTTATGAAATTTTAGAATTCCATTTGCAAATACATACCCTATCTGTGAATCAGGATTAACCAGCAATGCTGCTATACATTCGTCAGCAAATTGGTCTCCCTTGTAACTGCTCACTACTTCATTAAGCCAATTAGGTACCACTGCCGAGACAGCCTTCAGTTCTTCTTCAAAAATTCTGGACAGTGCATCTGCTGCCTTATTTTCCTTTCCCTTTCTGTACACAATTTCATAAGTCAGTCCCAAAAGCTTTGTCATCCCCTTCTTCTGAAGTTGAATGTGCAGTCTTTGTTGCAGTAAGTGTTTTAAGCTTTCATGATCTGTTTTCACTATGAATTTTTCTCCTTCCAAGTCTCCATTTATCTACAGCCATTAGTAAAGCCAACAGCTCTTTCTCATACACAGACAGACCCAAATTCCTTGGACTCAAAGCCTTACTGAGAAAGGTGAGTGGTCTGCCCTCCTGCATTAACACAACCCCTATTCCATTCCCCAAAGCATCAGTTTCCACTACAAAAGTTTTAGTGAAATCAGGTAAAGCTAACACCGGAGCTTCAGTCATCACCTTTTTTAACTTCTCAAAAGCTGCCTGCTCCTTAGATCCCCAAAAGAAGTTATCTTTCTTGAGTAACTCTGTCAGTGGTTTGCTAATCTGCCCATATCCTTTTATAAATCTTCTATAGTAACCAGTGAGGCCCAAGAATCCTCTTAATGCTTTTACTGAAATAGGCACAGGCCAATTCACCATTGCTTCCACCTTCTTACAATCTATTTGGACCCCATTACCATGAATGATGATGTATCCTAAATACTCAATCTGTTTCTGTGCAAATGAACATTTTGATTTCTTGACAAAAAGCTGATTATCCTTGAGGACTTGTAGGGTTATTTTAAGGTGTTCTAAATGGGTTTGGAAGGAAGGGCTATATACTAAAATGTCATCAAAGAATACCAGGATAAATTTGCTCAAATAAGGTTGGAATACATTGTTCGTTAAGGCTTGAAAAGTGACTGGGGCATTGGTAAGGCTGAAAGGCATAACTCTGAATTCATATAGGCCTTGGTGTGTTTTAAAAGCTGTTTTGTGGGTATCTTCTGGTCTCATCCTAACTTGATGATAACCAGATCTTAGGTCCAGTTTGGTGAAGAATTGTGCCCCATGTAATTCATCTAATAAGTCTTCAATTATGGGTATGGGAAATTTGTCTTTAATGGTAATAACATTGAGTTGTCGGAAGTCAATACAAAACCTCCAAGTTCCATCTTTTTTTTTTTGACTAACAGAATTGGGGAAGCAAATGGGCTGTGACTGTGTTTTATGATAGATTGATTTAGCATTTCGGCCACCATTTTTTCAATTTCTTTTTTTTGGGCAGGAGAGTATCTATAAGGCTTAATATTGATTGGTTCTGAGTTTGGTTTAAGAGGTATGGTATGGTCAAAATTCCTTGGTGGAGGCAAGGTTTTGGGTTTAGAAAATAAGTCCTCATAGTCTAATAACAACTTTTGCAAAGAATTCAATTCAGTTGGACTAACCTCTGGGCCTATAACAGCAGTTTTTTTTTCTTCCATAGCTGTGATTGAAAACAATTGGGTTGTCACATTATGGATTCCCTTTTTAATCCATGATTACAGCCTTTTTCTGGAAATCATCTTCAAGGCAGCCTCTTCCATACTTCCTCTTAATTGCACCATTTTTCCTTCCTTGTCAAAGGATACTTCCAGTTTCTTTAAATCAAAGACCATGGGGCTATAATCTTTGATCCAATCAGTGCCCAATACCATGTCACATCCTCCTAATTTCAACAACCTCAATTCAGCCACAAACTTATGGCCTTGCAGCTTCCAATAAAACCCTTCCGTTTTGGCTGAGCTAAGCATTTTCTGCCCATTTGCTATGGTGACAGCTAAAGGAGTTGCCCTTCTGGTTTTACACTTTAACTCTTTTTCCACTTCTTCATCCAGGAAACTATGGGTACTATCGCTGTCTATCAATATTAATAATGATCTGTTTCCCACAGAACCTCTGAACTTCATAGTGCTGTGAGAAAACTATCCATTCATTGCATGAATGGATAATTCAGCAATATCTGACTCCTCTTCCTCTTCTTCCTCCCCTTGATCCTGTTCCTCAGCATCTATACTTTCAATTTCTTCTTCTGCCTCCATATTCATAAGCTGCTTTTTGCAAACATGGCCCACAAAATACTTATCTCCACATTTAAAGCACTGCCCTGGCTGTTTCCTTGTTTCTGTTGTGCTGCTGGCCATCGAGTTTCTTGTGAAATTCAGTGAGCTTCTGTTGTTAGAGAAGTTGCCCTAGTTCTTGAAATTTCCATTTCCTACTGCTCTTCCTCCATTTCAATTAGATGAATTTTTACTCTCATTTTCAACATTCCAACTTTTCAAACTCCCAGCATTTCCCATTCCTCCTTTTGTCCATGATCTCTGCTTCTTATACATAGCATCCAAAGCTAATTCCTGTAATCTTGTTTGTTCAATTGCCTGACTTAGTGTTTTTGGTCGTAACACCTTAACCAATGGCCTGAGTTCTTCCTTCAGTCCACTGAGAAAACTGGAAATGAAATAAGATTCAGTCAAATTAGGATTCTCACTCACCATTAGTGCCTTAAGTTTTTCAAACTTGGACTGATATTCTTCTACAGCCCCATTTTGATTCAATTTATTAAACTCTTCCACCACATCTTCCATACCTTTTTCTCCAAACCTTACACATAGTGCTTCCACAAATTCCTTCCAAATTAACTCCTCTCTATTAATCATCCACCCTTGATACCATACATCCACCTTATCTTCCAAGAAAATTGAAGCAATTTCTACTTTCTGATGTTCAGGAGTTTGACAGATTAAGAAGTACTTTTGGCACCTCCTTATCCATCCTCTAGGATTAGTGCCATCAAAATAATGCATCTCCCATTTAGGAGTTACAGCTTGTGGCCCTGCATTCTAAATTTCCACCATCCTAGACTGCACTTCTCTATCTTCCTTAGCTCCCGCCACTTCTTTATCTCTTCTATATCCACAATTACTAGCCTCTGCGCGATCCAATTCAATGTAGGGATTAGGCAGTAATCCTTTACCCCTTAGAGTAGCAGCCTTTTGATTCTCCCTGACTTCATTTTCTTCTCTCGTTTTCTCCTTCCACATTTCATCCAACCTTTGTTGATTTTCAAGAATTTTGTCTAGCACTTCCAGTTTTGTTAAGTGAGCATCAATCTTACCTAACTGAGTTTCCACATGCACCATTCTTTGATCCATAGCTCCCAGTTTCTGATCCTGCGACTCAATCCTGGACTGCAGTGTATTTATTTGCTGTTCTAGTAGCTTCAATCTAGTTCCTTCTGCCATTTCTTGTTTGTATGTGTCTCGGAATTCCCAAAGGATTCAGGAAATCCAGAAATCTTGAAATCTATTGAGTGCTGGAAGGTGTTTGGTTGCCGAGAAAATTTGAGAGATCGTGAGAAAAGAACTCAGGAACGACTGCTTTGATTCCAATTTGTTAAGAACTTTAGAAAATGGAAAGTAGAACTTTAAGAATTAGGAGAGCATGATAGTTGAAAAGCAATTGCAGAGAGAAAAGAAGGAAGAGAGAAATAGAGAGAGATAAGAAGGAGAGAAGGAGAGAAGGAAAGCTCGAGAGGAAATCAGAATTCTTGAAAAAAATACTCATCATTCTGTACTTAGTCCCTTGGAGGCTATTTATAGCTGTATTTAACAGTTTATCAACTGTTTTAACAGTTGTAACAGCTCCTTAACCTCCCAACAATTCTAACAAACTTACAATAACAATCTTCCTATTGAGAACCACCTTCTAACCAGCTGTAACAACCTGTAACAGTAATATAATAGCTCCTAACTAACTCTTATTCCTAACAGAAGCCCTAAGTATGTCGAGGGCAAGGGATCTAACTTTACAGCCAATATGGTAGCAAGCTCTTCCATATTGCTCTTTTTGCCAGTAGGGATCATTTCAAACTTGTTGAAATTGATTTTCAAACCCGAGACTGCCTTAAGGCATATTAGGACACATCTAAAATGGTCGATTTGCGATGCATCTGCCTCCCAAAAGGTAATGGAATCATTGGCAAATAATAAGTGTGAAACCTCTATGGTACCACGGGTTGCACTACCAATAGAGAACCATTCAAGAGATCATTCTCTCTAGCTCTTCCTACCATCCTGTTGAAAATCTCCATAACTAAGAGGAATAAGTGTGAGGATAGTGGATCACCCTGCGTCAACCCTTGGAAGCCCCAAAGAACTCCGCTGGAGTGTCATTGACTAGCATCCAAAATTTGACTATGGATATACACCAACTGATTCATTTCCTCGATTTTACCCCCAAACCCATCCTCTACAACAAATACAAAAGAAAATCCTAGTTGACGTGTTCGTACACTTTCTCTATGTCCAGTTTACGTGGTACTTCTTGATTTTTGGTTTTAAGTTTGTCATCTATCATCTCATTAGCAATCAAAACTATGTCTAAGATTTGCCTACCCTTGACAAAAGAGTTATGGAACTCTAATATCAAATGTGCTTGTTTCATTGTTAGCTAGAACTTTGGAAATGATCTTATATAAGCTACCGATTAAACATACTAGTCTAAAGTCTTTGATATTAATTGCTCCCTCCTCTCTTGGGATCAATGCTATGAAGGTAGTATTCGTGCTTTTAACAAACTCTCACCATTATAAGAAAACTACCTGAATAGATCCATCACATCTTCTTGGAGGGTATCCCAGCATCTCTGGAAGAAAACAATGGTCATTCCATCCGGGCCTGGTGCCTTATCCCCATTTAGTTCAAATAAGGTCCTTTCACCTCCTCTTTTGAAAAGAATTCTTTAGGATTATCCCTAGTTCCCGTAAGGATCGAAGGCAACCCCATTCCCTCCAAAGTGGGTTTCCATTCCTCCCTTTCCATGAACAGGTTTGGATAAAATCTTATAATGTTCTATTTGACTTGCTCCTCTTGAAGTATCAAACGTCCTTCCACCATAAAGCAGGATATGCGATTAAATCTTTTGTGAGCATTGGCCCTCTGATGAAAAAAATTCATGTTACTATCGCCCCCTTTCAACCAAACCATCCTTGATTTCTGTCTCCAATTGATCTCCGTTTGGACCAAGGCACTAAATTCTCTCTATTTAGTTTCTCTAATCTGGATCTCTCTTCTGATAGTGTTTCAGTTCCGTCCTTCTGATTATCAAGTTGAGCAACCTCCTCCATGATATTATGCTTCCTCATTTCAAACATCCCAATTCCTCATTCCACTTGACAACGTCTCCCTTTAGTAGCTGGAACTTCTTCACCATCTTATAACTGGCATTTTGAAGGACTATAGTTGTCCCACTATTCTGACACTGGTGGTTGAACATTCTGCACTCAAGTTGCATGTTTTCAAACCTAAAAGGTCTAGGGTCCTCCTTAATACAGCTACAGTTTAAAATCTGTAGAAAATGGTCTGACACCAAATCTAGGGAGCAGGGATTGGGTGGACCCAGAAAAATGCTCCTCCCACTTGGTAGTGATCAAAAAGCAGTCAATTTTGGATTTACTTCTAGCATTGAACCAGGTAAATGTGACATCCTTCAATTGTAAATCTATTAGTCTGGTGTCTTTGATGAAATCAGTGAACTCCGTCATAGAAGTAGTGTGTCTTCTGCAATTCCATTTTTTAGGCACACACTTAACAAGGTTAAAATCCCCTCCCCACACGAAGGCACGTCCCATTTGTACAATGTAGCCTCTACTTCCTCCAAAAAGCTCTTCTTGAGACTGTATACTCCATAGGGCCATGCACACCTGTAAAAAGGCCATGATTCATTGTCATCCAAGTCGCTAAAACAACAATTGATGGATCAACTACCCACTTTATCGTCAACAAGAAATAGGGCTTTGCCATCCCACATCAGTAAGATTCCTCCAGAGGCTACCACCATAGCCAGCTAGATCCATTTCACCCAGTCCCCTAGTCCGATTTTCCTAATCATTGTAGTATCTCCCTGATTTTGGTTTCTTGCAGCCATACTACGGTAGGCTTTTTTTCCTCAAGACAGCGTTGACCACTTCTCTCTTCCTTCTCCTTTGAGACCCCTCACATTCCAGCATAGAATTTTAGCCTTCATTGGTTACACGATAAAGTGTCATAGTTCCCCTGATCCTTCTTACCTGCCTCTGCTCAAATAATTGACCGAGTATTCCAGTGCCCTTGATTCCTTTTGTCCCATTTTCTTGCTGCAGCTTCCTCTAATAGAATTATTCTTCATATATCTGGATTGCTTCCCCCTTTCCTCAATTCTCCTACCAGATGCACTAACTCCTCTTCACGCCCCTTGCAAGAAACTCCCAAAACTTTATTCACTGCCGTGACTCTCCTTAGCACCTAATTGGACACCAATGCTTGCATGCTGCTCCCCCTTACTGACAGGTCACCGCCATCCTCACTGTCCTTGGAAGAGTGTCCCAAAATAGGCTTCTTGAAGAGAAGACACACCCTGGGTTCCATGTCTGGTTCCTCCCTAATACACACTGCCAAACTTCACATTAGTTTCTCCCCACCCTACTCCATCCTCTATTACGCCTCCCTTTTGCTCTTGCGCTCCAGACATTGCCATCTCCCCAAACATAGTGACTACAACTTGACATTAGATGGAGAAGGAGAAGAACAGGTTCCTTAACCCTTGATGCAGTAATTTGTGTAGCAGTAAAGGGCTTTTCTAGCGGCTGACTTTTAGTTACAGTTTATGCAACCATAAGTTTGTACGAGAGTGAAATTTATAGATTTTTAATGATGTTTTTAATGGGCGAGGCTTGGGGGTCTAATTAGGCATGGAAATAAAAACTTCAGGGATGTTGTGACATTTGAACAGTTAGCAAGAACTGTTTCTCTTCTTTTGAGATGATAGATTAATTGGTAGAAAGAGAAGAAACAAATGAGCTTGGTCTGAAAGGTGTTTGTTTGCGGGTAAATCCACACCAACCTTCTAAAATCATTGCATCAAGACCCAACCAGCATGCTACTAGACCATCATCTTTTAGTGATTGTTGAGGGTAAGCATGTAATTTTCATGAGCATTTTGGGTGACCGTACCTACCTTACCTTGAGTACATAGTTTATTTATAATGCATGCCTGGCTAATTAGTTTGGAACAGGATACTTGACTAGCTATTGGGCCTTGGTCGAGGAGGTTTTATTGCAATTCTGGTGAGATGCTTATTTTATCTGTATAAAAGACTTGGAGTTACTATTGAGATGGATGGTAATGACGATGATGAACATGTCAGTTGACTATTTTATTGCTTTGTAGACTTTAAAATTTCCTTGTGTCAAAATGCATTGTTGACGTCGATGACATCACTCCAAAGGAATGTTTTTGTAGAAGTGAGTACAAAGAATTAAAAGAAAAAGACACATATGGGTGGTCTGGTTATCTGTATTTATAACCCTAGAATCTATATAGAATAGGTAATGTGTATAATTATAAATCAATTACAATCATCCTAAATATCTATGCTATCTTATATAGAATATATCTTATAGCAAGCATTCCCCCGCAAGCTAGAGCATACATATCGTATGTTATAAGCTTGTTACGTATGTATTAAACTCGCATGCATCTTAAAGCTTTAGTAAATAAGTCTACGAGCTGATCTTCAAGTTTCACATAAGTTGTTATTAACATATTCTGGAGGAACTTCTCTTGAGCAAAGTGGCAATCTACTTCTTTAGGTTTTGTCCTCTTGTGGAATGCGGGATTTGAGCCAATATGAACTGCAACATGATTATCACACATCAACTCTATAGGGGGTTCGTGCTCCACACTGAGTTCTTCAAATATATGTTTTAGCCATACCAATTCACACGATGTGTGCCATAGCTCTGTATTCAGATTTTGCACTCGATCAAGCTACTACAGTTTGCTTCTTGCTTTTCTAAGAGACCAAGTTTCCTCCTACAAACACAATATTCAGTCGTGGATCTTCTATCATGTGGAATTCTAATTTAATCAGCATTAGCATACCCTTAGATCATGATATGGCCATGATCCCTGTATAATAAGCCTCAACTTGGAGGACTTTGAGATGTCTCATTTGTGGAGAATCCATGAAATGACTGACTACACTTGTAGCAAAAGAAATGTCTGGACAAGTAACTGTCAAATAAATTAGCTTGCCTACCAATCTTGACTAGGTTCATCTAGTAGTTCTCTTTTGTTAGCTAGGAGCTTAGTAACCAAACAAAACCAAACTAAGCATTTTCCCACTAGGTGGGGTCGGCTATATTCAAATCCGTGAAAAAAATCCGATTGAATATTATGCTGGCTGTTGGTTACCTAATGTACAACCCTCCTCCTTTGTCCGGGCTTGGGACCGGCTATGTCAAGGATACCCCAACATAGGCGGAGTTAGCTAGGAGCTTAGTATTTTTTTTTTTTTTTTGGGTAATTAGGAGCTTAGTATTAGTGTCCATTGGAGAATCAATTGGTTTTGCTCTTAGAAATCCTGTTTCTGTCAACAAATCTGGAACATATTTCCATTGGCTCAATGCAATACCAAGTCGAGCTCTGGCAACTTCAATGTCCAAGAAATATCTCAATAGACCTAAATCTTTATTCTAAAATCTTCTTTGATTGTTTTAGCTTCTGGATCCCTCTACCATCAATTTCGGTAATCACAATATCATCAACATAGACCAACAACAATAGCTTACCAGGAGCTGTATGGCAATAAAAAATTGAATGATCCGCCCAATATCCACTAAACTTGCCAAACTGTGCCTGGGGTGATTGTTTAAGACCATATAAAGATTTCATCAAGCAGCACTCTAAGCCAGACTCTCCCTGAGCTGCAAGCCCAGGTGGTTACTCACCTAGATTGCAATCTGCTCTTAATATTAAGTTGGTACAAGGATGTTAGATCTATAAGTAGGTAGTTGGTAGTTAGTAAAACAACTTACTAAATAGGGAATGAGAGCTGTTAGGCTGTTATAACAGAATTATAAACCAGTGAGTTAGTTAAGAAATTGGGAGAGAATAGTAGTTAGGAAGGCAGTTGGGTTGTTAGCTGTAGCTTATAAATAAGGAGAAGGACCATTGTAAATGAAGGAATGAATTTTTTCAGTTCTACAGTTCAGTAATTCTTTCCAAATCTGTCATCTTCTTCCCTAGCCGTTACAATTGGTATCAGAGCACGCTGATTCTTGGCCTGCTATTCTAAGGAAAACCACCATGGCCGAAGGAACTAGAGCAGCAGAGGAAGCTAAGAAGTGGGATGAAACCATTCGGATGCTGAAAGAGGGTAGTGAGAGGAATGCAAAGGAGATTGGAGAAATCAAGAAATCTCTTAGAGAGTTGGGAGATATCAAGGAGATGACTGTAGCCATGAGCATAAAGCATGATCAAATGGTAAGCCATGTGTATGGAAAGTCACAACAAGAAGGAAGTGGAAGTTCAAGAAGGCAACAACCGAAGTCATCGGGAAATGTTCAAGCTGAATTTCAAGGTCTAGTAGAATACCCCTTAAGGTTGGAAAATCTCCATTCTTCTTTTCCCTTCTATCAAAGAGTTGCGAAGATTGAATTTCCTCGATTCTATGGTGAAAATCCTAGCGGATGGCTGTATAAATGTGAGAGATTGTTTTTTAGTATAATACAGTGAATAATGGGGATAAAGTGAAGTTGTTAGCACTACACCTAGAAGGATCATCTTTGCAGTGGTTTCAATGGTTTGAAAAATGTCATCAGCATATCACCTGGGAAGGGTTTAAACAAGAGCTGCTAGCAAGATTTGGCCTAAACTCTTATGAGGATGCGATAGGTGAATTAACTAAACTCAAACAAACCTCCACAGTTAAGGCCTATCAAGAAAGATTTGAGGTATTAGCTAATCAAACTCAGAATTTGCCTAAGTCCTTCTTTGTTAGCTGTTTTATAAGTGTGCTCAAGGAGGAGATTAGATCAGGAGTCTTGATGTTCAAGCCAAATTCAATTACTAATGCCATTAGATTGGCAAAATTACAAGAGTCCAACATTGAAGCCATCTTGAAGTAAAAAATGGGGCTTAAACAAGCTGCAGTTATTGGAGATAAAACATATTTGGGCAATGGAGGCCAATACAAAACAGAATGGTCCAAGGAACTTGAAGAAAAAAGGGCCACAGGATTGTGTTTTAAATGTAATGACAGATATACAAAAGGACATGTATGCAGCAAGAGACAATTATATGTCATGGAAGAGGAGGAAGAAGAACTAACACAAGATGGGGAAGGAGAAGAGGATAAAGATGAAGAACAAACCTCTAAAGAAGAGCCGCAGATTTCTTTAAATGCAATCACTGGGTCAATCTCTTATAGAACAATAAGAGTAAAAGGAAATGTGAAGAAGAAGCTTATTATAATCTTGATCGACTCAGGAAGCACCCACAATTTTTTGAGTACTGAGGTGGTAAAGAGGACCAGCATTGAAGTTGAAGAAATTGATCCATTGCTAGTTGTTGTTGCTAATGGAACAAGGCTGCTGAGCACAGCCATGTGCAGGAACTTCTAGTGGGAGATGCAGGGAACTAAATTTCAAGCTGATGTAAGGATCCTACAGTTGAGGGGATGTGATATGGTATTGGTTATTCAATGGTTAGCAACGCTGGGACCAGTTAAGTGGGATTTCAGGAATCTTAGCATGGAATTCTCTCTTGGTGGAAGAAGACATCTGTTAAGAGGAGGAGGGAAGGAAGAAATGAAAGTAGTCAGCTCTGGAAGAATGAAGAAATACTTACAAAAGCAACCACAAGGAGTTATAGCTCAACTTTGTTCATTAGAAGCAGCTGCCAGTAAAGAAGAGGAAGGCTATACACAAGAAGTGGAAGCTATACTTTTAGAATTTACAGAGGTGTTTCAGGCGCCAAAGGAATTACCCTCGAGCAGATCTCATGACCACTGCATCCCCCTTAAACCTGGAGCTGAACCTACAAATGTAAGACCCTACAGGTATCCCCATTTCCAAAAGGCTGAAATTGAAAAGCAAGTTACGGAAATGTTGCATTCTGGTATAATAAGACCTAGTATTAGTCCTTACTCCTCACCAGTCCTCTTGGTTAAGAAAAAAGATGGCACGTGGAGAATGTGTGTAGATTACTGAGCACTAAACAAGGTTACTGTTAAAGATAAGTTCCCAATACTTGTCATAGATGAACTGTTGGATGAATTGGGGGGAGCAAAATATTTTTCTAAGCTGGATCTGAGGTCTGGATACCATCAAATCAGAGTCCACCCTTCTAATATTGAAAAAACTGCATTTAGAACTCATGAGGGACACTATGAGTTCTTGGTAATGCCATTTGGGCTTACTAATGCACCCTCTACATTCCAAAGCTTAATGAATGAAGTTTTTGGACCTTTCCTAAGGAGATTTATACTAGTATTCTTTGATGACATCCTTGTATATAGTCATTCTTGGGAAGAACATTTGCAGCACTTAAGGATTACTTTGGAGAGGTTGAAACAACAGCAGCTATTTGCCAAGAGAACTAAGTGTGTGTTTGGGAAGACTGAGGTGGAATATTTGGGCCATTTGGTGTTTGAAAAGGGAGTCATTGCAGAACCCACAAAGTTGCAGGATGTAAATTCTTGGCCCACACTGGCCATTGTCAAGGAATTGAGGGGTTTCTTGGGACTAACAGGGTACTGCAAAAGATTTATTCAGGATTATGGAAAAATCTGCACTCCTCTCCACTGTTTGCTCAAGAAGAACTCTTTTGAATGGACACTTGAAGCCACTGCAGCCTTCATGCTACTCAAGGAGAAAATAACTACAATACCAGTGCTTGCATTGCCAGATTTTAGCAAAGATTTTGTGTTAGAATCTAATGCTTTAGGCATGGGATTAGGAGCTGTACTGATGCAAGAGGGTCATCCTATAGCCTATTGGAGCAAGGGACTTTCAACTAGAGATCAAGCCCTTTCTACTTATGAGAAAGAGCTAATGGCAGTGGTCTTAGTAGTCCTCAAATGGAGATGTTATCTCTTGGGCAGGCATTTTGTCATCAAAACTGATCATCAAAGCCTCAAGTATATCCTAGAACAAAGGATAGGAACTCCTTTTCGACAAAAATGGGTAACTAAGCTTTTGGGTTTTGATTATTCTATAGCCTATAAGAGTGGCAAGGAAAATCAAGCTGAAGATGCTTTATCAAGGAAGGAAGAACTAGCAGGTTCTGCAGATACAGTTGCAAGTTTGCATGCTTTGTCTTATGTGTCTACCCAATGGATGGAAAAATTGAAGCTCAGTTGGGAAGAAGATAGAGAGATCAAGCAATTAATCTTGGACATCTAGCAAGGGAAGCTTCATACTGGTTATGCTTGGGAACAAGGGAAATTAACATATCATGACAAATTGGTGGTGGGAAAATCAGCCCTTAGAAGACAACTCATTCAGGAGTTCCACTCCTCAGCCCTAGGAGGACACTCCGGCATAAGTTAAACAACAAAAAGGCTCCAACAAAATTTCTATTGGAAAGGGCTGCAACATGAAGTGGCTGATTTCATTTCAGAATGTGATATCTGTCAAAGATTCAAAGGAGAGAATGTGAAGTATCTAGGAAAGTTGCAGCCTCTAACCATCCCAAACAGAATTTGGAGTGACATTTCTATGGATTTCATCGATGGCTTACCTAATTCCCATGGCAAAATTGTGATTTTTGTGGTAATAGACAGATTGACAAAATATGGGCATTTCATGGCTTTAGCCCATCCTTATACAACAAAAGAGGTGGCTAAGGTATTCTTCGATCATGTGTTCAAATTACATGGTCTTCCTTTCTCCATTGTCTCTGATCGGGATGCTGTGTTCACCAGCCATTTTTGGCATGAGTTATTCACTCTATAGGGTTGTAAGTTGTGCCTTAGCACTGCCTATCACCCACAATTTGATGGCCAGACCGAGATTCTAAATAAAGCTTAGAAAACTACCTACGATGCATGACTGGTGACTATCCTAGGCAATGGGTTAAATGGCTCACATTGGCTGAGTGGTGGTATAATACTACCTATCATTCAGCTATCAAAACAATTCCTTATTTTGCTGTCTATGGACAAGAGCCCCCTGATCACACCGTCTGCTTAAATAAGCCATCTGCAGTGGCTACGGTGGGAAGCTGGCTGCAGGAGAGAAGAGATATCATTAAACAATTGAGGGAAAATCTAAATCAAGTGCAACAGAGGATGAAGTATTACGTTGACAGTGAGCGGAAGGAGTCAAACTCTGGATCAAGGCTTGCTAGAAATTTGAGAACCATTAATTGTTCTCATTGCAATTGCATGGCATGAACATCGGCTGTGATAGGTTGGAGAAAGTTCAACTTCTCATGAATTTGCTGTAGAGAAGCAAAATATTCGGCAAAGGATTTGTTATTCTGTTTTATATGAAAGAACTCATGGAATAGATTATACATACGAGTAAAATCACTTGCGTATAGAAGTTTACAATAATCCTAAAGTTCTTTGCAAGTGTTGAGATGAGTGTGCATCTTAGCAATATGAGGCTCCATTGAGTTCTACAGCGCACTAAAGAAATGGGCATCATCTTGATTCCATGTTTTCTGCTTCTCACCTTGAGTAGTTATTGTGGAATCCAGATGATATTCTTTGCCAAAATCAGTCAATGTGAGCTTCACAGATTTAATCCATAGAACATAGTTATTCACATTTAACTTCCAAGTAGTCAATTGAGGGATTTGTGGAAGTTGGGTAGCAGGGGTGACTGAAGATGTATTTTTCATCTTGGATTCCATGGATACACCACTAGAAAAGATTGAAAAGAGGCATAGTAACGATCTACCACAACGATCGACAGTCCAACTGAGGTAGCAATAATCGACAACAATGTTGATCAAGACAGTGAGAGTAGCAGTGAGTGCTGATGATGTCAGCAGCAATTGAAGATAATGTCGAAGCAGTCGACGACAATGAGAGCAACTATGAAGCAGTTGACTAAGGTAGCGAGAGCAATAGTGTCGATCAAGGTAGTTCACGATCGATGAAGGTGTAGCAGCGAGAGTCAATGATCGAACAGAGTGCAAGACAAACTACTAAGTAGCAACGAGGATCAACGATCAAGACAACGAAGATTGTGATTCACGACCGACGATCAACATGTAGGGTCAACGATCAACAGTGAAGAAGAGGCAACTACAATCAATGATCAATGCAGTGTACTTGAGCGACGATCAACGACGATGATGATTGTTGAGTTGACGATGTTGGGTCAATGCTGGTGATGCTAGCAGGCACTGAACGAGATCTGATTTCAGTTCTTGAAATAGACACAAGAACAAGAACTTAGGGTTTCTTAATACAGACACAACAACCCTAGTTTGAAGAAAATGGATTTAGAGTCTTTGCTCTGATCTAGCAAGCACTGAACGAGATCCAATTTCAGTTCTTGAAATGGACACTAGAACAAGAACTTATGGTTTCTTGATATAGACACAGTAACCCTAGTTTGAAGAAAACAGATTTAGAATCCCTGCTCTGATGCATGTAAAATTGTGTACAGAGAATTGGAAGAATAAGACACATATATGAGGGGTCTAGTTATCTATATTTATAATCCTATGGTCTATACAGAATAGGTAATGTGTGTAATTACAAATTATTTATAATCATCCTAAATATCCACACTACCTTATAGCTACTAGTTTTTCGCCCCTCCCTGTGATTTTTAAGTGCAACTTCTAGTCCACTAAAATTGGTTGACTATCTAATTCGGATAAGTTGAGAGAATGGTCTATGGACTTGTTGTTTGACTAAAGTATTTCTACTTCTCAGTAATGCTGAGTGTTGTTTCTTTATCTGAACCATCCCAACTGTGGTTTGTATGATGAATGTGTTGGGAGCTTGTGGAAGAGTGTGTGATGGGAGGAGTTTAAACAAGAGTTGACTTGTTTGAAGAATTGAAACTAGAAAGCAAAATGCTTTGACTCCTCTGCATTTGCAACTGACCAGGAAGAGTTCTTGGTTTGTTCTTGTTATATTCTGATACACCTTCTGGATTTGTTACATTGACTTCTATAGGTATTTTCACCAAACAAATACATAAATGAAATTCAATGATTTTCAACAATTGTGGGGATACCTTTGTTGCCGGCTGTCCGAGCATAGCTTGTGGTGGAAGATGGGCTATGCATCCACTAAGTCGTGGGCTATGGATCCACTAAGTCTCCATGCATTTTGATGGAAAAATTACGATTTACTTTCTAATAGAATGATCTCAACTAGACGGGTTTTCGATTGGGTCACTTTTTTAGACAGAGTACTGTTCCTGTTTCAAAGTTTGGTATAGTAGAATGTTTTTATTAATATAGAACAAAAAATTTTGAACCTGAATTTCAACCTCAGTATAGTCCGGGTGATGGGTCCAAGTGTCCAAGTGGAATAACTTGTTTAGACAGAGTACTGTTCCCGAATTCAAAATTCAGTATGGTAGGATGTTTTTATTAATATAAAACAAAATTTTTCGAGCATAAATTTCAAACATATTATAGTCCTGGTGATGGGTCTAGGAATCCAAGTATGACTTTCTTGCACAACCAAACGGTTCAGGATGCAATATAATATATTAAAGATTAAAAATTAATAGAAACGATGTACTTGCTGTCAACGTTTGCAGTATCTATATGCATAGTGGGTTGTGAAAATTGAGTTCAGTTGATAGTTTCCGTTGCTAAACTATCAATTCAACTGCAAAATGCAAATGTATAAACACTCGCATGAAACAAGTGTTTGAGAAATTTTTGTACTTCTAGCTTCTGTGGTCCCATCAGTCGTAATGTTGCTCAATACTGAATTTGTGGGAACTCTGTTGCCTTGGGAGATTTTGCTGGATATTGGATATGAACCATATATTACCTGCATTTTATGTTTATAATTATGGGTTCATTGCAGGCAGGACATTCAGTTCATATTGGTGGACTCATGCGGCTAGATATAGAGGAGTTATCAGTAGATTCTACTTATATCACAGTGTGGGCATCTCCTTATCTTCCACTGCACATGGGGAAAACTGAGAATGTGCACCATATGCTCGAAGATCATTTTGGTAATCAATTACAGGTATGGGTTACCGGCTACCAATGAATGTTTTTTTACTCCCCTTATGAATTGCTTATTACAATTATCACCATCATATTTGAAAGATCATGATTTTTAATATATGAGTGATTTCTTAGACTTTGTTAAGTGCCTTATGTCTTGCACTTATCTGATGGGTCACCCATTAAATATATTAATAAAGTGTAATTCCATACTGCCAAAAATATTTACCAAAAAAGGTTACCACACAAATATAGAGACCTGTGAATATATCACTTTTAAGGTTCTGTTTTTTCAGTCACATTTGCTTTGTTTGGCAACAAAAGTAAAAGGATAGTTTTATGCATAAACTGATAAATATATTATGTCAAAATTATAAATATACCCTCATTGATATTTTAATTTTTATGTATGACAATGATAAAATTACAAATATAAAAAATAAAAATAAAAAGCTACATTTTTAAGCTAGCTTTTTTCCAAATAAACCTTAAGCATGACTTATTTTGATATGACTTTTTAACTTAAATGCGCATATCAAATCGGCTCTTTATGGTGGCAGCATTTGAATTTTATTTTTTGTCATTTTTACCAAAAGTTATAGTATCAAAATTGATAAAATGTGTAAAAAGTTAGTAAAAATTAAAAAATAAAAATTAAATTTTTTTAATTTTTACTCATGTTTTAGGAAAATATTTTTTAAAACATGAGCTTTCTAGAAAACATTCTACATTAAAACAAAAGAGCCTAGATGAAGACATCCCTTAGAATTCACTTTAATTTAAAAGATGTCATTGCCACATCATCTTGGAAACTCTTTCTTGTAAATTCTTCTAGTAGAGTAGCATTTTCCATTAATAAATATCAGTTTGAGCTGTTGAATTTGGTACAACAGTTAAACTTTGAGCATATATCTCAACTACTCAAAGATGTCTGTTTAGATTTATCGCCTTTCAGCTTCAAATGATTCTTATGTCATATTAATTTTTTAAGATTTTCGGGAATTATTGGTGACAATTCTTAATTAATAAGGTCAAAAACATTGAATCCTGTATGTGTTGAGTTGAGTTCAACCTAAATATCTCCTGAATTTAAAAAAAAGCCAACAAGGGTGGTTCATGAATATTCTGGTTTAGTTGTGATGTGTAAAAGACCCATGTTTTAGGTTTGAGTTTCAGATAAATATGCTTTTTGCACGTGTTATTATCTCTGCATGATGGAACCGAATTTTGCATGATTTGCTGATTCTGCAAGTGAAACACATGTTTTACCTAATTTGACATGATCTGCTGATTTTGCAAGTAAAACACATTTTTCACATCTTTTCTCTTCTCTAGCCACCAATTGGAATGAAACGCGTTAAAGAGCTTGGTGTGTGGCTTAGAAAAGAATTCCATGTCCGTGGCAACAGTTGGGATTCGAGCTCTGTAGACATTGCCGCTGCAGGTCTTGGTTGGGTAGCTATTGGACTTAAAGGAGAGGCTTTGCTAGGAGTTTGGACTTATGACGGAGTTGATGTTACTCTTCGCAGTTCTTTGATTCCCCACAGAGCACAGAATTTTGAAGTTGCAGGGTTCACGGTTTCAAAAATTGTCTCCAAGGCTGATCGAGTTTCAAATAAGTTTCCGCACCCAAGTGGAAAAAAGCAGCATAGTGAATCGGAAGAAGAACTGTCTGCTGCAGCATAATTGTAATTTGTAGACGATTGCTAGTCAAATTGTTTCTGTAGTTGGCAGACTTGGTGAATGAGGAAGAATGTGAAAATTACCTTCCAACTGATACGGAGATCTTTGATTCTAACAAAGAGGTAAAGGAAGCTACTGTCTCTTCTTTTAAGGCATGGATGCACGGAGCTGATTAAAGTGGGAATGATGTCTAGTGCTGCTTCTCATCCAGAAGCACGCAGGAAATCTGATTTGGATGAGATCTTTTCATCCCAACCGTCCAGACAAAGAATTGCGATTGATTACACAGCCATAACAACAGCAGCAAGGCTATTTGCTGATCTAGAAGTCCCTCACCTTCTTGAAGTAAAAAAATTTTAGCCAGTTACGCGCCCATTTGAACAGACAGTGTGGTTGTAGCATTACTTTGTGGCTCTACCATGTCTTTTCGTGGATGTTCTTCATTGAATTTGTCTTTGGATTTTCTTCTCACTAGAGTTTCAGGGGGAGAATTTTTTTGCTAGTTTTGCTTGCGGAGTTATGGGTATGATCCTTTTAGTACTTCTGAGAAATTTATGTATTTCTTCTCTTGACAATGTACTATGTAGTCTGGAATAATAAAATGTATTTATATGGATTCCCAGTAATCAGATGTTTGAGTTGTAGTGGTGTCTAACGAACAGGAACTTTGGGGAGGCTTTTGCCCCCAAGCATTTATTTATTTCCCAACCCATTCACTGCCTGGAGGCGTCATTGCAAACACTGTTGGTACAAGGTTGTCATTTGAAATGGCGTTTTTGTTTTCACAAAAATTAATCCAAAAATGTCGTGAAGTAAAACCATTTTAAAGTTGGAACCACGACTATAAAGTCCTTTAACAACAACATCTTTGAATTTAACTCAATATCTACTTCGATCGGTGTTCTACCAAGTGTCCTCCGTGGGTCTTTTTCATTTGGACATTTTCCAAGCCTAAATTTCTGATCGACATTTATACACCACACGTATAAGATAGAGAGGGGGGGGGGGGGGGGAGAGAGAGAGAGATCAAATCAATTTAATTTATATGGGAAAAGGGGTGGTTATCACTTTTGATGTTAGTAGTACGGAATTAAAATTGTGAAGCGTCTGATTAAATAAAATTCTTCAATTTATTTTTGTTGTGAATCTTGTCTGATTTTGATCAAGTTACTCATAATTTAAAGAATATTTAGAATAATAAAAAATTAAATTTATTTTTATTGTGAATCTTATTTGATTTTGATCAAATTACTCATAATTTAAAAAATATTTAAAATAATAAAAAATAATATAAAATAAAATAATTTATAAGATCATAATTCATATTATTAAAATATGACTTAAAAAACATGAATTTACCATACCTGCGAAAAGACAACCTCGTGTCAGATTTCTATGGCCTTTTTGTGCTTATTCGCTTTCTTGCCTCACGCTGACGCAGCCGTAGATTGAGCCCTGGAAGTCCTCCCCTCGCGGCTCCTTGCGTTGATATTCGAGGAAAAGTAGCTCTCGACACCCAAGTGTAAATTTAATTACGAGTGTGTTTAATTTATAAAATATTATTTAAAAATTTCAATAATTTTTTAAAATTATTTATTTTTTATCTTATTACATAAGTTATGAATACATAAATTATTTTACTTTATCTTATTTTATCTCACATACTTACAGTATTCTAAATAAAATTAATATTAAATTTCTTATATATTAAAACTTTAGATAAAAAGTTTTAATAAAAAAAATTATGATAATTTGTGAGTTTTAATTTTATTAAAAAGTTTTAAACGTGGCAGCTATCACACATATTTTAGGGTCTCTCTCTCCCTAATTAATTTTTAATAAGTACTATAAAAAAACACAAATTATGATGATTTAATTTGTAAGATTCAACTTCTTAAAAATCATAATTAGAAGGTTCAATTTTCTAGAAATTATAATTGGATGGAATAATTGATCCCCACTTTTGACATATAGTGAAATTTTAAAGGTGGGGGGATATTGGCACTCCAAAAATTTCTCCCACTCCTTGTCATTTTTTTGTTCTTATAGAATTACAAAACTAACTTTGTAATAGATATCAATTAATACAAAACACATTAAATACCATAATTATCCTCCCTTTCTCTTTATTATTACAAAATCAACATTTTTCACTTTTCACTTTTCTATAATATCCTCCACTTTTATTAATTTGTATGTTAAATTAATAATTTACTGTTAATGATAATTTCATGAGATTGTGTGAGAGAGTTTTTTTTAGTAGTTTTTTTCTTTTTTAAATTAGCTTTGTAAATACATCTTTGAAGTTTATTTTATCAAAAATCAAAGAATAAAATAAACAATTATTATTTTTAATTGATGCAAAGTAAGTTATTATAATCGTTAATCAATTCGTACACTAATCAAAACAACTTAAATAAAGATAAATCAAATTGAAATTTAGATCTTAACATTCATTCTCAAAATCAACCACAATTAAGTAAAAAAAAAAAAAAAAATGGCACTACTCAAAACAGTTCAACATTTTTAACAAAAATCTTTTATAAATTACCAAGGAAAAAAAAAGCTTAATAGATAAAAAAACCCTAATAAAGTAATAGCATATACACTAATAAAAAAATAAAGAAATATTACATGTAATTTTTTTTCATATTGTTTTGTCAAGAAATCAATCACATGAAAGGAAAAAATTTACAAAAATTAATAGTTACTTTACTATTTGAGAGATTTGATAATTCATAATAATATAAAATTTGTTCTATATTACTTATACAAAAAAAATAATCATATCTAAAAGCTACGCTTCAGCAAAAACATTTTCAACAGTGTTTCATTTAAAGTTTAATGAATCAAATAGGAATATATACAAGTAAAAGTATACATGAGATTACGAGAGATGTAGTTACAAAAAAAGTAAAAAATAAAGTTACAGAAAAGTAAAAAATTGACGATGTTGATTTTATAATAATTAATAAAAAGATAGAGTAATTACGGTATTTAAGATGTTTTGTATTAATTATTCTCTATTAATTACAAGGCTAGTTTTGTAATTCTGTAGAGCAAAAAAATTGTAAGGAGTGGGGAAGTTTTTAAAAGGGTGCCAATATTCCCACCTAAATTTAAAATGCCTTAATCGTTTTATGGGATAGATGATAGTGAGATCTGCTAAAATAAAAATTAAGAGGGAAGTTAAAAATATAAAAATAATTTCAATCGTTGAATGAAAGAAAAAATAATTCTTAACCCGTAAATCTTAATTTATGAGAGAGATATTTTTAAAAACTATCATGTTTTATTATAGAGATATCCTCCCTTAGTATCAACAAAACAAAGGGCTATTTAGAGATAAAAGGGGGGGAGGAAGAAGCATGCTTCTTTTATTTTAAAAATGTTTTAATGGTTGCTTGGTATGCTAGGTAATTAAGAGAGGTAGTGAGGTTGAATAGTTATATTGCTTGACTTATAATTGTGTAGTTTAGCCTTTTGATTTGGGTGATTGACAGTTTGATATCAGCTCGAGAACTACGAGATTAAAATTTAACGGTTTAGGTACATTCATGTCATTTTAAAATTAAAAATAAGTAAATAATTTTGTATAATTCTGACTTAAATATGTAAATGCATTTATATAATCCTAAAACTTCAGTGTCACCGAGCTGATATTAAAGCCTTCTTTTTTTACTACCAATCACACCTTGGCCTCCAACACTTTGAAAGGTACATGGAAGGTGACATTTATAACCACACAAACAGCTCCCGTTCCCCCTATGTGGAAGATTGATATATGTTACATATAGGCACCGTTTGGAGTGCTATAATACTTCAAAAAATTTTATAAAACTCTAACAACCTTTATAACTCACTAAAATTCTCTATCATATTTTTACTTTTCCTGTCTTTACTAATTTTAAAAAATTTTAATATTTCGCTAAAAAAATAAAAAATTCGTAACGAGATTAATCAAGTGTGAATTTTTTTTTTCATAATCATATTCTTCGTGTTGAAAGCTTTCAAATGAGTACCATTGTTGCTAATTTATCTCTATTTTTTTAAATCCGTTAGAACGGATTTGAACAAACCGTTTTAACGGTTTATCGGTATAGAATCAGTTAGAACGGATTTGGAAGGCCATTCTAACGGTTTTGATATTGTTCAGAGAGAAAAAAAAAGTATTTTTTTGAATCTGTTAGAACGGATTTGAGAAATTGTTTTAACAGTTTTGGTACTGTTCATCTCCAATCTCCAAAAAATACGATTTGAAAATAAATACCAAACACCTTACTTTACTCCAAATCATATTTTTTATTACTCCAAATCACGTTTTTTCTTATTCAAAATAATGTAAGTAGTTGGTAGTCTCTCGACGTGGAAGAGTCATATTATATCTTAAATATAATGTCAATAGTTGGTAGTAGTTAGTAGTCCTTTGTCATATCTAAATAAATGGTTGACATGATATAAACCATTGAGAGGGACAGCTCGAAGCTGAGGCATGCCAGAGGCCCAGCATAACCGATAATAGTGAATTGTTTTTGCTTTTAGACTCTGCTGTTTCAATTAAAAAACAAAAATAATAATAATAAGAGATTCAAAACTACTCTCATATTTTATTTGTGATAAAAAATCAGAAAGAAAAAATTGTAAGATTTAAAAATGAAAAATAATTAACATAGAAAATTAATTTATTTATAAATATATTTTTATTTTTTTAATTTATTTGAGTATAAAATCACGTATTTTGTTATTCTATGTTTCTTTTCTCATCTTTTGTCATTTTTATTTTCCTTCTCTACATCCCCAAAGGCATTCATCCATATTTTAATTTTTTAATTTAATTTAATTACTTTTAATTTATCAAATAAATTTTTATATTTTATATTTTCTTAATAAATTCTTAGTCAAAACATAATTTTAGTAGTTTTCATATAAAATTTAAAATCAAAATAATATAAAAGTAACAAGTCAACAATGAAATGGTCAGACTAACAAGCACCTGAAGCATCAAAAGGCCCCTAGTCTCAGATTCTAAATCAGAGAAAAAGAATTTACCCCCAGCTCTTTGGTTATATTAATTGTGATCTTTCTAGTAAAAAAATAAAAATAAAATTAAAGGGTCTGGATATTAATGAATTACATTTTAAAATTATAAGCAACCAACTTATTAAGTAAACTCTTTTTATACATTTATATATATATATATTAATTTTTTTGCCTTACACCTAAATCAAATGCATGAATGCGAAAGGAAGTGAGGTCACTGTATTTTAAAGGGTAAGGTCGATGTCACTACAACTCCGGTCCCCTCTCTCTCTATCTCTCTCTCTGTCTCTCTCTCTCTCTCTCTCTCTCGGCCGGCTCTGACTTGTCAACTAGACAAATTAAATAATATGTTTGAAGTTGTATAAAATTATATAAAATAGTAAAAATTAATTTATCATATTTTGTACAGTGAGTAGAGAATTTAAATTTTATTATATCGTAATTTGTGCTTATAAAATTTTATATTATTTTGTATTGAGTCAAAATGTGGCCAAAATTAGCTCAGCCAAAGGCAAGACTCATACCAAGAACTGAAAGTCTGCATGTCCAATGCGTGTGATTTTTATTAAATTTTTTATTTTGAATAAAATAAAAATTATAAGAAAATATTTGTATAATTTAATTAAGGATATAAAAATAAAAGAAATGTAGTGGCTGAAATTTTATAATTTATGAAGTGATTTAATTAGGTATAAATTTTAAAAATTATTCAATTTAACATAAAAATTTGACGAGAAATTGAAAAGTATTTTAATAAACTACAAAACTTGCCCCCCATTTAAAAAAAAAATGAGTAGATTATAACTAATGTGTGAGAGGACTTTAAAGTGCATGTACAAAGTGACCCATGTCAATTAGTCAGAGAGGGTGATTTAATTGTCACAAATTAAAATAGACTACTCATCATTCACACGAAAATCTATGTATATCTAATCCCCCCAATAATTGAGACATCAGGCTGTCATTGGATTATTGGGATTAGGGGCTCTGTTCTGTAGTGAATTTTATTCTGGACTGAACTTTGAGTAATTTTTTTTTTTCTTTTGGATAATTTAAGGTATTTGTGTTAATTTACGCACATCTCAATTAATTTTTTAGATTCTGAAATTAATATTCGGATAAGCACTCCAACAATCTTACGAAAACTCGAATTAATGATTTTCAGAAAGTAAATTTAAAATGTTACCGGTTAAGATACTATTCAGAGTTAACTTTAAATAAATTCATTTCTTACGTAAACATATTATGTGTATATCCTATGGTAAGTACATTAGTCCGTTGATTGAAAATATCCAATGTAACTTTTGTAGGTAAAGACTTCGATTCGGATCACCATATCATCGAATCTTTTATTACTGAATCTCGTACCCTTTACATTTTTCTGTGCTAAACTTGACTTAATATGATTACTCTTCGATTATAATAATGTTGCTGTGGTATCATTTTGGTAGAAAAATTTTAAATATTTTCTTAGCCATTGCTTGTTAACCATTTAAATTGAACTTTAAAAAATAAATAAATAAACAAACCGTATAATGCATTGACCGCTTGGTGGAGTTAAGCAGCCTCCATGACCCCGCCGAAAGATTAACGGAGAAAGGGAGAAAGCAAGTATCGCTAGTTATTTGCAAGAAATATATATATATATATATATATACATATACATATATGTATGTATGAAGAGCATAATCCATGGCTTTAGCAGCAACTGCTTTTTGACCAGCCACCCATTTATTTCTCACTAGCTGCAGTACAGATTCATTGTAATTCTTTTTTTTTTGTTTTTTTTTCATTAGCAGATAAAAGAAATTTTACATTAATTATATTTAGCTTGAATTTCTTGGAGTAAATAATAATAATAAAGTTGTATTGAGAAGCTATAAATTTAATGTGTTTTAAACTTTTAGTCAACCTTAGAAAATCAAAAAATATATATTAATAAATATTTTTAGAAATAAACGTTGTGTCTAACAAACCTAAAATTCAAAAATTCGATAAAAGCCTTATATTATATTTGGAACATAGGAAAAAGAAAAGTGTAATAAGAAATAAAACTATTAGTTTTTGCTATTTTGTTGTATTTTACGAAGCAGAATTTAGATTTTTTTAGAGAAATATTTATTAATTATCTGCTCATTTTTCTAGATAAATGAAAGAAAATGAAATAAATTTGAATTTTTAACTTCATTTTGCTTTTCTTTATGTTCCTTTACTTTTCTTTTTTACACAAATTTATGATCCAACCATAGTTTTAGAGACTGTTTGGCTCACCAACACAAAACAAGAAAAACTCCAACTTTTACAAAAAAATTTTTAACTTTTTATAATTTTTATCAACTTTCTTCAATTTTTATAATTTTTTACCAAACACCCAATTAAAAGTGCCACACATCAATTCATGGTGCACAATTACACTATTTTTTTTTTTGGGAGATTTTTTGTGATGCCAAATTGCTCCTTAATTGGAAAAAGAAAATAATAATAATAGTAGTAATAATAATAATAATAATAAGGGTAATTTACACTTGCATCCCCTTAATATTTTGTTAATTACAGTCACCTCCCCCAACCATTTAAATCTTATATTTTTTCCTGACAAGTAAAACCTTATACTTACCTCCCCTAGACCTAATGTTTTATACCATTTCATTAGTTTGGACTGTTAAAAATCAATCAAATCAACAAAATTTTTTCCAATAAAGACAAATATACACCTTGTATTACGTCCCCTATCATTAAGCTGAATCCAGATACTTCCACCAACCATTTAAATCTTACACTTGATTCCCCAGATACCAAAATTATTTATAAAAAAAATCTATTTTAAACACTAAATTACTTAATTTTATGATTGGGTAGCAATACTGTAAGAATATATATTATTATTGTCAAAGCACAATTAATGCTACTTCTATACATTGACAATTTTATCCCTTTCAAATTAAATGATACAAATTATTTTATTTGTTTCACCCAAATACCCTATTGATTACCTCTAAACTCCAAAATTCACCAAACACCCTTTGGAATTCTCAAAGACTCATCATTATTCTTTTAAATTGTTGAGTTCCATTGAATAATCACTTGTAAGAAAATTTATTAACTTAAATAATATGCATGAATGGTTAAATCTACTAATTTCTGCTTCTAATGTAATTCTTTTTCTTAAGAAATGAAGAAAAAAACCTTGGTAAAATTCTGAAGTGATGAAAAACAGGAAATAAAGAAACTTTATTATTATTATTATTTTTGGCAAGTAGAAACTTTACTAATTACTAACTGATTTTTCTTATTCTCAATTAGATGTTTAAATTAATATTTAATTTCTTAATGAAAATATTTCACAAATTAATTTTTAACTAATTTTTCTTATTCTCAATAATGATTTTATGTTTCTTTCTTTCTTTTTCAACCATTTCTTTTTTTATTTCCCTTGCCTTTTCTTTTTTTTTTTTCTTACTAAATCATCTCTCCAAACACATCTTAAGGAAACATTTTACTTTATTCAAATTAAGATAATAAAAAAAGTGAAAATGAGAAAATAAATAATTGAAATTTGAACGAAGAGATAATTAAAAAAAAGTAAGGCATAATAGAAATTATTGGACTATAGTATTAAATTAATGATCTTCATTATGCCAAAAGCAGTCATTTTTTTTATCATCTATTCGTTCAAATTTCAATTCTTTCTTTTCTCATTTTTTTATTTTTCATTATTTTAATTTGAATAAGGAAATGTTTCAATAAGGTGTGTTTGGAGAGATGATTTAGTGAGGAAAAAGAAAAAGTAAGGGAATAAAAAAAAAAGAAAAAAAAAGAAAGAAACATAAAATCATTGTTGATATATAATAAGAAAAATCAGTTAAAAATTAATTTGTGAAATATTTTCATTACAAAATTAAATATTAATTTTTACATCTAATTGAGAATAAGAAAAGTCACTTTATAATTAGTAAAAGTTTTTTTTATTTTCTATTTTTCATTACTTCCATATTTTATCAAGGTCTTTTTTTGTTCATTTTTTAAAAAAAAATTACATTAAAATAAAAAATTAGTAGATAGAACCACTCATGCAAATTATTTAAGTTAATAAATTCTTCTACGAATGATTATTCCATGAAATTTGGCGGTTTGGAAAAATAATGACGAGTCCGTTGAGAATTTCAAAGGGAGTTTGGTGAATTTGAGAGTTTTAGAGGTTATAAATGAGGGTATTCTTAGTAAAACAAACAAAATAATTTACGTCATTTAATTTGAAAGGTAAAATTGTTAAAGTAAAGTTACGTTTATTGCATTTCAATAATAACATTATATGTTTTGACAATATCACCATCTTTATTATTTTATAAATTATTTTTATCTTGAAATATAGTTTAATTTAAAAACTAAATAGATTTATATGCATAAACTTAATTTTAATTTCTTCTTCTTCTTTCATAATTGGACCTTCCATTACCTTACGCTGGTTTAGGAACATCAGCAGTGTTAGAATCACTAATAACTGCATTTATTAACTTAACATAAGACATGACTATTTGATAATTTTATAACCTAAAAATATTCTATGAGTTAAATTTGCCCAATTGCTATCAATTTCTAATCCCATGCTTGCTTGTTCGCATTACTTTTGTATTTTGATTTCTATTATATTATGCTGTCTGAGTATTTACTTGTTTAAATTTTGTATTTTTGTCATCATTTTTAGTTGGTCTTTTGGGTGCATTTCGTTCTCTATTTCAATTTAAGTAGGTCATTAGATAATTATAATATTTCTCCGTCATAAGTGAAGACTACTAATAAAATTTTAGGAATTCTCATCATCCGCTTGAAAACTTTCTTATCTTAAAACTTATTCGATTTTAAAATAAAAAATTAAGTTAATTTGATTTGATAAATAAAATTTTGTGTTTGAAACACATGTTTGAATTGAATAATTGAATTGAATTGATTTAAGAGAAACACCAAATTTGATTATGTTAATAGAAAATAGAAAATACGATAAATATGATATATGAAAGTAAATTTGTTTTCTCCCTTTCATGATTTGAGAAAAGTGAATTCTCATCAAATTTTTTATTTTGGGTTAGATTTCAAATGACATAAAAATCTTAAATTTTAAGTTATGAAATTAAATCAAATCCAAGTCTTCAAATCTTACTTTAATTCCAAACATAAAAATTGATAGAAATTCTTATCAAATGAAATCAAATTCTATTAAATCCACCATTCCAAATAGAGTGAAACGTAAAAAAATTACAAAGTTTCAAGAAGAAAATTAACAAGAAGTTAAGCTGTGCATTAGAGGCCCATGCGCTCACCTGAGCTTGTTCTCTAACTTGGCTTGCCCTTCTTGGGCCAATGGGTCTAAGATAATTTTAATATATTTTGTTTTGCTCCTAATAGATAAATTATTATTAGCCAATTTTATATATTTATAGTCCACATTTAATTTTATGCAATGATTTATTTTTACTCTTTTTGTAAGTAAAATTTCTCCATCATTCTGGTGTCTCCATGCATTTATTGTGCACAAATTAAACTAAATTATAGTTTTAGATAAAAATAAAGGATAATTATCTTTTTACCCCCTATACTTAAAGTGAAAATCACTTACATGCTTTAAATTTTAAAAACTTACCTTTACATCTCTTATACTGTACATTAAAGTGAAAACATTAAAAAATCTGTCAAATATAATGATTTTGACTCTGAATAAGTTTAAAAATTATATTTAAAAATCATATTTATACTCTTTGTAATTTATATTACCTACACCGACATCTAGGGATATCAACGGGATAGGTATGGGACAGGTATGACTTTCCCCATCGCCATCCTCATTTAGTAATACCTAACTTCCCCTTCCTTGTCCTTATTTACCCGCCAAACATAATGATAATTATAAATTATATATATATAATAAATATTAAAAATTATTATAAATATTATATACATTAAATAAAAAATATATATTATATATATATATTAAATAATATTAAAAAATATATAAATCAATAAAAAAGTATTTAAACAGGTACGGGCGCGTGGTATAGACTATCATACTTGTCCATGTTCTAGGAACACTTTAAAATTTTAATACCTTCCCTCATTATTAGTATTCCCATACCCTCCTCGAACGGACAGATGAAGCAGGTACCTATCGGATACGAGTAATTTTGACATCCCTACTTACACCTCCTAATTTTGTTTATTTTGAATGGATATTTTTGTTTTTTTGCTTGAAAATTTAACGTTATTTACAATTTTACTCTAATCCAAAATACAAGGATACAAAGATAGGTTTTTAAAATTTAGGGGCTGTAAGTAATTTTTACCTTAACTATAGAGGATAAAAAAGTAATTATCCTTAAAAATAGTTTTCTTTTCATGTTTATTCATACAAATTTATTTAGTTTTAAATTAAATTATATTTTTAGATACAAATAATTTATAAAACAATAAAATTAAGTGATTTAGTGTTTAAAATAGATTTTTTCTTAAATAATCTTGGGGTATAGGGGGTAAGTGTAAGGTTCAAATGATTAGATGAGATAGCTTTAATTAGTCTAATGTTTAGGGAAGGTAAGTGTAAGGGATATATTTGTCTTTATGGTAGAAAATTTTATTGACTTGGTTGAATTTTACATTTTTGTTAAAGTTTAACGGTTTAAGTTAACGAAAAGGGTTAAATGTTCAAAATATTGGAGTCAAGGAGGTAAATGTTCAAATGATTGGGAGTAGTTGTAATTAATCTAATATTTAGGGGAGGTAAGTATAATTTATTTTATAAATAATAATAATAATAATAGTAATAATAATAATAAAAGAAGAGTAAAGTCTACTATCTACATTTGGCAATGCAACGGACAAAAATGGCAGGGAGCAAATACAGCGGCGAATCTGTATCTCACTATCTCTGGTCTTTTGGTACTAGAATTTGCCTTCACCACTTTTCACCGCTTTTTCTCCGATACACAAAAAGACAAATGCACTACTATATTTTAACAAATGCACTACCATATTATATATATATATATAGGCGTGTCTGCATGGTTGAACACGAAGCCAAGTTCATCCAATTCACTGGTCTCATTCCCTTATTCCAGTTTCTCTCTCATCTGTAAATGCGAACGAAGAGAATAAATAGATTTAATCTTGAGACTTGTTAGGGAGTTGGGTTTGAATTAATGGACGGGCAGGGGGAGTCGGAAGCGAAAGAGCCGCTGTTGACGGCGGCAAGCCAAGGTCGGAGTCTGAGTGGAAGCGGCAGACTCGGTCGCTGCTTCTCGGTGAACTCGTTGAGACGAGACTTTGTGGCAAGACTGCCTCATAAGGTCCGAGCAGGCGTTGATCTTGAGTCTACTCCTCTCATCGATTTCTCTAAAACCAATGGCTTAACTAAAGGTTTCTCTCTCTCTCTGTCTCTCTCTCTCTATATATATATATGTATATATATCTATACATTTTCGTTCAATTTAACTGTTGCTGATTTTATGTCAGGTGAATTATTTTCGTCCCCGTTGAATGCTCTGTTTGGTTGATGAAAAAATCGGGAGGAAACACTATTCAAATTTCCTCTCTCTCTTTTTTTTCTTTTTTTCCTTTTGTCCGGTTCTGTTTGATCAAATTGACTGTGAGATAGAATCTTGAATTAGTGTACGCCTCCTTAGCGAAATAGGCAGTTCGTGCACTCAAAGGATGCAGAGGATCAAGATCATCTCCATTTCTTACATGGATGGAAATCATGGAATGAGAGAGTTCCATTGTATTTTGATTTTTGCTTGTGAAATCAATAGCGATGGAAATTTGGCTGACCTGACTCGGGTTCGAGTCGACGCGCCATTCCCAAACTAGGGATGCACCAAAATTAAAAAAAAAAAAAAAAAACGAACAACCCGAAAATCGAATCAATCTGTTCACTTTGATTTGGGTATATATCATTTTCGATTTGGTAAAATTAGCCAACTGAATTTTCGGTTTAGTTCTCGGATTAGTAGGTTGTCAACTCGAACCAAAAATAATATAATCCAAACCAACCCAAAAAAAAATTATAGAAATAGAAAAATTGGGGTGGTTTTTGAAGCATGGTTTTGTCAATATTTTGAGTGATTCATCCTCAAATCTTTATGAGTAGCCTGGTTGGTTAACACATTGGATTTTAGAATCTGTCAAGTGTCAGCACAAGTAGAATCCTTATTCTTGAAATATAGGAGGCATTAACGATCGATTTAGTCACTATATTATAATCTTTTTGAGGACATAGGGCCGCTGGCAACCTTGGGCACCTTGTTATACAAGACGTAGTTGGTGGTGTTCCAAGGGATGTGGTGACGTGAACTTCCATATTTAAAATGTCTTCTATTTTCTCTGTTCCAGTGTCATGGTATTGTAGCAGAGTTTTAGATGTAAGAAATGTTTAATAGAATTTCAATAGAGTTGCCTGTGCTAGTCTCTTAATCGTCTCCTCATTAAGTCTATTCTGGACGCCAGAGAAATTTGTTGGGCAATTGTGGCTGCTATTTGACATGACATATTTGATTGAAGAATGCCATGTCCAGTTTTAACTAACTAATCTCAGCAAATATAACTTACTAATCTTAACAAATATACTGACCCTAAATGGATCTAACCCAACCTGAAGTAGCTTGAACCGAAAATCGAACCGATATTTTCGGTTTGGATTGGTTCAGTTCCAATTTAAAAGCGGTTTAGTTTCGGGTCCAAGTTTTAGTAACCGATCCGACTCATGTACACCCCTATCTCAAATCACTAGTTTGCTTGGGTCAAAAGACCAAACCCTACTCTTGGCAAGTTGACTCTATCTATTTTTAAAATTTTTTATAAAAATAAATATATTCTAAATATAACTTAAAATAAAATAATAGTTTATTTAGTCTTGAATTGCATATTTAATTAAAAGGTGTCATACTAATTCTTTTAATTTTTTTAAATAAACACTAGGACGCATATTTTAACCATGGATTTCGCTTTTTATGAGGTGGTAAGCATCCGTGAAATATAATGAAATTATCTATCCCTTTTATGAAGTGGAGAATATCCAAATATGGATGCACGTGATTATTACCTAATTACTAGTTTTAGGTAGTATGGAGGCATGAAAGAAGAAAATAATTAGTTTTTACAAAATTGAAGATTAAAATTACTTAATTAAGGAGGTTGTTAAAAAAAGTCACTTGTATACTCCTAAAAATAGTTTTAAGTAAATGATATTTATGCAGTTTTTTTTTTTCTTTCTTTTTTTTTTTTTTTAAACCAAACTAGTGATTTCATCAATTTTCAAGCTTCTTGAAATACTATTACTCCATTATTATAGTAGTATATATTACAATAATAAAAACAACACTTGAAATTAGGTAAACCTTGTTTTGTGAAACTTTTTTTTTTTCCTTCCTATACTATTGATTATCCACTATGTCAGTGTTGTGGAAAAGAAATCGTGAAAGCTACTTGCTTAATTATGTTTTTCACTTTTACTTTTTTAATCACAAAATTATTTCTTGTTTTTTTTTTTTTTAATCTCTCAACTATTTAATTGAACAAAGGAGCTACTAGAGTTGGTATCAGACACATTACGTGTGCTCCCACATTTGATTGTTGTTAGTTGATATAAGCAAAGCTATTGTGGGACAGGAGATGGTTACATTGTTTGTTGGAGCTAGTTCATATTTTAAATTAAAAGGGAAATGAAAGAAAGAAAGAAAGACAAGGCCAGAACTTTGGGATGGAGGGGCCAAATGGTAAATTGATAATGGTGAATGCCCATATTTGAGTGTTTAATATGCAAAATAGTCATGTATATCAATGTATTCCCTATAGGAACTTATGCAAATGAATGAAGCACTCATTTGTGTGTGATTGTATGTTGACATCACATTCCTATAATACCTCAACTCAACAACTGCCTATAGAAACCTTGTTTAATCATTTCACTGTATTTTTTGTCCATCTAACTTTATACCAGAGTTTAGGACACTAATGCTGTGGGTTTGTTAACAGCTAATTGTTTCCGTACAATATAAAACTTCTAACCATTTCTTTGCAAAGCTTGTGGCAAGTAGATAATTAGTAATGAGTTCCTGAAGTCAGTTACGTTAGATAGGACAGCACACATGAAAATGCATAAATTCAAAAATGAGCTAAAATCTTGTTCTTTTTTTTTTTTTTTTTTTTTTTTTTTTTTTTTTTTTTTCTGTGGGTGCTCTCCCTTGCCCTTTTTTCAACTTTTTATCCTTCTCGTAATCTGAACATTTGATATTTACAGGAGAAAAGGAGTACTATGAAAGACAATTTGAAACCATAAAATCATTTGAGGAAGCTGATTCTTTGGTGACATCCGACTCTGTTGATGAGGAAGATCTTGAAGTACAAACCCAACATGAAAGAGCAATGAGAATATCTAATTATGCCAATATTATACTGCTCGCATTTAAGGTGAGTTGTAGTTTTTTTTATTTTTTATTTTTTAATAAAGTTTAGTCAAAATTAATGGTGCAATTCTAATACCTTATATCATTTAGAATTTTATGGTTTCACTATGTAGAAATAGAAGATTACCCTTTTCTTTCTCTATTGGACTAAATATTGTTTAACTTTTTTCCTATAAGTGCTCTGTAGCTTTGAAATATGCTTGTTTTCAATTTTGTATTTGATGCAAATCCAAATATTATTTTATTTCCATTAAGATTTTATTTTATTTTGGGGAAGGTTTTGTTTGAGAATTTATTTTAAGTAGAATTTGTTAGAGATTTTAGAGGATCATTACCTTTGATTTGATTTAGGATTTATTTTGAATAGTATTTTATAATAGATTTCATAGGATTTGATTGATAGAAATTTATATTTAATTCGATTTCCTTAGGGATTTGATTTATCTTAGAATAATGATAAAATTTGGTTAGCCAATAAAGACTTTATTGTAATGAATTAATAGACTTGAATTTGAAGATTATTGAATTGGCATGATTCTTGTGTTTTCGCTCTCCAATTTCTTATTCTTCTTCTTGTTCTTACTTCTTTCTCTCTTTCTTATTTAATCTCTTTCTTTCTTTGCTTTAATTTCTGCTATCCCGCATCAAATTTGGTATTCAGAGCAAAAATTTGATCGATAACCATTACTATTCCAGTAATTCCAGCAAGATTGAATACCTCGCATTCACCACCATCACCCAAATCTACATCGTTGACTTCATGAATCCTGCATCAAATTTGACTTGATGCCTATGTTTTGTTTTTCCAAGTTCTTCGTCTTCTTAGTTCTCTCTCTCTTTCTTACTTAATATCTTTCTTTCTTTACTTTAATCTCTATTGTCTCGCATCAAATTTGGTCTCAGAATCAATAACCATTACTGTTCTAGCTAGATTGAATACCTCGCATCCACTACCATCGCGCAAATCCACATCATCAACTTCACGAATCCCGCATCAAATTTGGCACGATACTTGTGTTTTCTTTCTCCAATTTCTCGTTCTTCTTACTTCTTTCTTGCTTAATCTCTTTCTTTTTGTACTTAAATCTCTACTGTCCCGCATCAGTCTTGATCAATAAAGCAAAGGATTTTGAATCACAGGCTAATTAATTTATGACAATTAAAATACATAAAAGAGGATTCAATATATGTCAAATAAAGCGTGCTTTTCTTTTTCTGACTGAATGGGGAACATGAACAATGAATGACCCTTTGTTTGACCCTGCATGACATATTGATGGAGAGACTGTGCCCCTTTGTTTTTAACTTCGTAGCAATAACAATACATATGGATTGTGTTGCAGATTTTTGCTACAGTTAAGAGTGGATCAATAGCCATTGCTGCATCAACACTGGATTCCTTACTTGATCTCATGGCTGGTGGCATACTTTGGTTCACACACCTGTCAATGAAAAACATTAATATTTATAGGTATCCTATTGGTAAATTGAGGGTGCAACCAGTTGGCATAATTATCTTTGCTGCTGTCATGGCCACACTTGGTATGTAATTTCTCCTTTACGATATGTTTGGAACATGGATTCGTGCAGGGAAAATAAAAGTGGAATGAAAATAAAATTACTTGTTATTTTGTTTTGGTTAATTAAGTAAAAATTTAATTTTGTTGACAAATATTTATTAATTATCTTCTCACTTTTCTAACCTAACCAAAAAAATTCACTTCATTTTGCTTTCTTACCATTTTCCCTCCACGAATCCATGTTCCATATTTAGCCTCAATCTGCCATTAGTTTTGAAGAAGGGTTATTATCCTGTAAATTAACTATTGTCTTTCCAATGTGAACTTTGTTATCTGGATTTCCATTTGTTAGCTCCTTGTTGCTGTAGACAGAGAAATGAAGAGTGAAGGATTTCTTTGTTAGTAACAATGGAAGTGAAAAAAGAAAAAATAAATAAAAAAGAAAAAAAATCTAGCGGTTCCATTTGTCAATTTCTTATTTATGGCGTTGCTTTAAACTTTTTTACTGAATATATTTTGTGCAAAGTTGGCTACCAATATACTGGGGAGAAAATGCAAACGAGGAGTAAGAGAAAAGGAGAGGAAAGAGAATCATGCATAGTTTTCTAGGAGACAGGTCCTTAGATAGTTGTTTCAGAAGTGTCAGTAGGGAGAGAAACAGTTATTCTTTTTCATTGCAGTGATTTTGCTGATAGGCCTTGGTCATATATTTGGCATACACACGAACTAATCTGCTAAAGGATTGGTAAATTGGTAAACATTCCATTCATGGTTCAATATGCCCCTTATTTATTTATTTATTTTATGTTGAAATAAAAAAAAGGTGACTTCCAATCATCCATTCCCTTTATAAGAAATTGCCCTAATCCAGTCATTGGAGCTATATGTTATTTGCCAATTACATGCCCTATGACTAAGCCCTCTCTTAATTCTACTGGTGTGCACCTATTGCCTAATGTTATTAAACTGGCTCCAGGAGCATTCTTTAGTCAACCAAAACCTGAAATGGTCTCCCTAATTTTAAGGACTTGCAACTTCAGCGATATTCCATTCCAGTGGCAGAAGGATGGAAGCTGGAAGTTAGCTATTTTTCGCGAAATAATAAGAATCCTGAATTATCAGATAGCCTAACGTAAATTCATCTTAAATTCATTAGAAAAGCAAACTGACATCTGCTAGGAAAAACATTATGTACAAAGCTTTTAGGGCCCATTTGGTCTGTTTTTCTATTTTTTATTTTCTGTTTTTGTTTTTAATTTTCTGTTTTAAGCATATTTGCCATTCTGTCCTTTTGAAAATAAGGAAAACAGGTACAACGCATTTAGTCACTTGTATTTTTAAATTTGTTTTAGAAAACAGAAAATGAGTTTACACATAAAATGAAAAATGACCAAAAGTTATTTTGAGCGTTTTCAACTTAAAACAAAAAAAATCTCAAAATAAAGAAAACAAAGCATTTTTTATTTCCTTATTTTGAGCATAAAACAGAAAATAGAAAGCAAAAAATAGAAAATTAAACCAAATGCCACTTTAGTATCTCTAACTCTCTCTCTCTCTCTCTCTCTCTGTGATGGTTATTATGAAAATTTTCTGATGCATGATAATTAATATCAGTACAGGACATAAATTTCTTTTATCCAGTTGTGGTTGTTTCTGTCCAGTTTTGTTATCTAAGTGTACTACTGGATTCTCATTCTTAATTAGTTGGATTATATTTTCAGTTTTGCTAGATTCACTTTATGCGTTATTTAAACTCAAGACACCTTTTCCTATTGGTCTACATTTGCATTTTTATTGATTTTATTGTAGATTTTTAGGAAGTATTCCACTATCCACAGAAGGAAAGCAAGAATTTTCAACTCAGTCATTTGAGAAATAAGAAGTAATAGTGCCTACATATTTTGACCTGTGATATATTTTTCTCCCTTCTTCCTTTTATCTATACTTCTTTCTATTTTATTCTTATTTATTTATTTATTTATTTTTGTTGTTGCATGTAATTTCTTGAGCAAAATGTGAAGATGTGCAATTGAAGCCTATATGTCTCATAACGTTCCAAGTCATATTTACAGCATTTTGATCACACCTCAAGAGAACCATGCTTTTACCTTTCTTTCATTTCATTTATTTTCTATTTTTCTGTGAGAAAAAAATAACTGACCTCATGACATTCAACTAAAAACAAAAGTTATGATAACGCTTGCATCTTTATAGGCTTTCAGGTATTCGTACAAGCTGTAGAACAACTAATTGAAAATAACCCTGGGGAAAAGATGACCTCAGATCAATTGCTATGGTTGTACACAATCATGATATCTGCTACTGTGGTAAAACTTGCACTCTGGTTATACTGCAAGAGCTCGGGAAATAAGATTGTCCGTGCCTATGCAAAGGTATGTGTTAGATGGTTGGTCACCATCACACTTAAAAGTGTAAGCTATTAGGGAGGGGAAAATTTTATTACTTATATTATTTTTTATACTCTCAACACAGCCCTCATATATGGTGGGACTGATTTTTTGACAAGGCCAAACATGTGCAAAAATTGATTACCGAGTGGTGTGAGGTTTTAGCTCATGATTATTGCTTGATTTGATACTATGTTTAGATTATTAGCCACCATCTCGCCTATTAAGAAGGTCAACAATACATGAATCTTAAAACTTAGGTATTAAGGTATGAGAGAAGTCATTTTCTTATATGAGATAAACAACTTTTCTCACGAGTCGATGTGGAATAACTTCTAACGTCACCTAGAAGGCGTAACCTATTAGGGAGGGAAGGCAACTTTATTATTTATATTATTTTTATACTTTCAACGGTATGGAACACTAATCTTTATCTCGAAAATTTCTGTTCCCATTCTTGAAGTTGTGTAACGTCTTTGTATTCTAATTGCCAGGATCACTACTTTGATGTGGTCACAAATGTAGTTGGATTAGTTGCGGCTGTTCTTGGTGATATGTTATACTGGTGGATTGACCCTGCCGGTGCCATCATCCTTGCAATTTATACAATCGTGAATTGGTCTAGAACTGTTCTTGAAAATGCAGGTAGCTCCTGCTGCCCTCACCGCATGTTTCTTAGAATTAACTAGTTGCTTAAATTATTCAATGAACTAAAAAGATTCCTGAGTTGAACCAGTGGGAAATTGCTTGGTTTGGTTCTTGCTGCTTAGTTTATACTTGTCTCTGCTAACTTTGATAGATCTTCTTTGGAGATAATATGTAATAGACTCACAATTCACCCAAGGAATGTGCAGTGGAATGTGCAGTTTCTCCGTATTATGATCTTTTTTTGCTTAAGATAAATGCATAATCTGAAGGGTAGTTAGCTTGGAATCTAAACAAGAAAATTTTCGCCTTGGGTTTGATGATCCTTCTTCGATTTAGTGCTAAGATCAAGTGGAAGTTCAAAGCAGGATTCAAGATTCAGAGAGTCAATGAAAATAAGTTTGATAAAAAAAGTATAGCATTCCTGAATAAAGAAGGGTGAAGTTTTGAAAATAGAAATAAGATACCAAGAAACCGCGTGTTCTGATTTAGGAGAAGGAAGACGTGTATGTCGAATGAAAGTGGGCTTCTTTTGGACATATTTAACCAAAGATACATCAACCGGTTTTGATGAATACCCATACATGATAGGCCTTTTTCATTAATAAAAGACAAAGGAGCATGAGGGCATCCATTTGGTTTTTGGAATGGAATTAAACCCAATTCTTGTCATCACCTGAATCATTGGTATGAACTTAAACCAACTGATCAGTCATTCAATTCAAGAAAAGGAGTTAATTATCTTATGTATGGATTTTTTTTTGTTCGATGCAGTGTCACTTGTGGGACAATCAGCTCCTCCAGAAGTCCTGCAGAAATTGACTTACCTTGTCATAAAGCATCCGCAAGTAAAGCGTGTCGATACAGTCCGTGCTTATACTTTTGGTGTTTTGTATTTCGTGGAGGTCAGTGGCGTTATATATATATATATATATAGAGAGAGAGAGAGAGAGAGAGAGAGAGTTAGAGTTAATTTGATGCATTCTTTTATTCCTTGAACAATTTTGAGGATTACAGTCTGTAATTTATTTATTTACTGAGGGCAGGTTGACATTGAACTTCCTGAAGATTTGCCGCTGAAAGAAGGGCATACTATAGGAGAGACCCTGCAGATAAAGATAGAAAAACTTGCTGAAGTGGAAAGAGCATTTGTTCATCTTGATTATGAATGTGAACACAAACCAGAACACTCCATCCTCAGTAGGCTTCCTGATACCCAGGATTGATTTTCTCATGGCAATTGACTTCCTGGGAATCCAATTGAGGACAGAAGGGGGGTGTTCGAAACAACATGCATCACCATTTGCTTGCCTTTTTGCTTTCAACAAATTGTTGGAGATACTTTTTGGTCACCCTTGTTTCTTCCCTTTCCATTTTTGTGCCTTCTTTTGGGTGTTAGCATAAAATACTATTAATAGAATTAACAAATTTGTATGCTTGAACAAATTTTTAGATGCTATTGTGGCATGCTTTAATTTAGGGGTGGCAATTAGGCCATTACATGTCTTATTCAAATTCATAATTTATGTTAATTCATATTTAGAGGACGTTTAGCCACGCCCAAAAAGATGTAACTTTGCATTAAAGTTTGACGCGTGACACTTTTGTTGGTAGTTGGGTATTTAGTAAAAAATTGGTACAAGCTCAAGAAAATTAATACAAGTTGATGAAAAAAAAATAGTTTTGTGTTTGGTTTGGTGGTAAGGGTAGAAATGAACCGAGTTGTTTGCGAGCTACTCGAGCTCGGCTCGAAAAAAACTCGGCTCGAGCTCGATTTGTTAGTTAAACGAGCTCGAACCGAGCTTAGTTTTTGACTCGTTTTGGATTCGAGCTCGAGCCTAGAGAAGTTTGGCTCGAAAGCTCGCGAGCAGGTTCGATTAGAATAATATATATATTTTTAATAATATTTTATATTTTAATATATTTTATTATATTTTTAAATATATTATATTTTAAATCAAAACGACATCGTTTTGGTTTAATCGAACTATTCGCGAGCCGAAATCCTTCTTTATCGAGCTGAGCTCGAACCTGTATAAAAGTTCGAATCGAGCTTGAGCTCGAGTTCAGTATAAAAAGCTCGAGTCGAGCTCGAGCATGTTAAAGCTCGGTTCGGCTCGTCTCGTTCCCACCCCTATTTGGTGGAAAAGGTTGGAAAAAATTAGTAATTTTTTTTTTCTTTTTGTGGGTTAGTCAAACACAACCTTATACTTAAATATCTTATAATTAATTAACATATTAAATAATTAATTTTCTTTAAAATTTGACCACAATTCCAGAGGTCTTCAATAAGTTATCCACTCACCGAGATATGATTTCAATGACAATAGCACCACAGGCCATGCTACATAGATAAGATTCTGACAAAATGATTGTCTTATCAATTTTTTTGAATCAAATTATTCGTGTCATGTTTCTCTTAGTAATTTTGTATTCATGTTGATAATATTCACGTCATTTTCAAATAGTATTTTAATGTTACATCTAAAATTACCATCATTATATAAAAAAGTTTAGTAATGATTGTAATATAATTGCCATAAAATTTCCATGTATCATAATTTCAAAAACTATGAGTACAGCTAGTTCGATTTGAAAAATAAATGAATCGAATCTAAATCACTTTTTTTAGCCTAATACAAGCACTGCCCTATTTGATTCCGTTCGGCCTACAAACAAGATTTAATTCTCCAAGGATAGAGATCCTAACCTTTTAATCGAGTTCTCATGAAATTTCAAAAGAATCAAATTAGAAGGTTGCATTGCTACGCGCACGAGAGAGATTTTTAATCGAGTCTATATGCAATATTCAACTCAAGGAAATAGCCATATTCATTAGCAAGCATTTAAGAAATATTAAACAATAATCTTGTACACACAACTATGCTAATATATAGAGGGAGACTTATCTTTTGGTGTCTTCTTATTTTTGCAAATAACTCACAATTTTGAATGACTGAAATATTCCAAGTTGCCTTCTTTTTCTTAAGATAACTATTATCTGCTGATTTACCAATGATGAATGAAAAGAGGGTAGTAAAGAGAGGGGGTGGGGGGAGGGGGGACAAATAGAGAGAGAGAGAATAGAGGAAAGATAAGAAGACACAAGTGGAAAAGAGAGAAAAGTGTGTGCATCCACCCATAGTATATACATGAGTACTAGTAAGGATCCACCTGTTTCTAATTGAGTTTAAATGCAACATTCAACACAAGAAAGTAGCAATTTGCAACCAAGCATTTCAAAATGATCAAATTCAGTGGAAGACCGACTACGCCAGTATGTTGTGTCGTGTACGACAACAACTAAATCAGGAATTGTGACGCAAATCATGTGGGAGGCAATTCACCAGCCAAAACTACAAAATTGAACCTAAACAGTCATTCTACAAGTGTACATTTAAAGCCATTGACTAGAATCCATACACATGCTATGCATGGCTTGAATGCACCCTATGTACAATTCCTGCTCCTTAGTCCATCTTGATTAAGTGTATGCTCTCGATGGCGGACAGCCCCTAACCGCAGTTCACTAGTTATTAAGAGCTTTTCTAATTGATTCAAGGCAATGCCCTCTTTATGCAAATCAAAAAGCACATTGGCACCAATGGCAGTAACAATTTTAGAGGTAGAACCATGTTTATGTGTACTAAATTAAGCAATTTAAACCATTTGATTTTCTAACGAACAGCAGAGATAAAATTGCGGGTAACACGTGTTTAAAATGAAACATTAAACGTTTTATTACAATACTTACAAAGCGGTACAAAACTTTCTTACGAGCTTGGTAATAGCCGACCATTATACATCTTATCCAGCAATGGCCGAGCATCAGGCCTCCTAAGAAGACCTTTGTTGTTTGGCAAGCCAGTTCCTAAACAAACAGGACAAACAAGTTTCCCTCGACCTGCATGAAAATGCATAGAGAGAATGATGAACCAAATGGCTGATATATCTGACAAAACCAAAAGCAAAATTCCTTAAAATAAAGACTTGAATGATGAAACATAATCAGACTTCAGATGGCTCCAGAACCAATTATGGTGCATGTGCATGATGATCGAACAGAAAGCTTAACCAACATTAGTTTTATACCCATTGCCATCTCCATTCTGCTTATCTTTATTTCTTTCTTTTTCTTCGTTCTTTCTTTTCTTTTTTCTTTTCTTTCTATTTTCTCCTTTCATCTGAATCTTCAATCCACTTCAAATCTGATGATCTCGCAGGTGATTCAATTACCTGAATATTTCAATGATTTTTTTTACCTACCCAATAATTTGAGCTATAAAACTAACTTCCAATTCCTAAAACCATCAGTTGAAGTGTGCACAAAAGACGAGAAAAGGCAACCTGATGGAGAGACAACCAGGCATGGAAGGCTCATCCCTTAAAAACTGCAATGGACTGCCGCCAAAAATTGGAAGACGATTTTACAATTACCAAGCAGCAATTTTTCTTCATCTTCTGTTTTTTCTTTTATTTTTTATTTTTTATTTTTTCTGTCAGGTTTTTATTTTCTTATATTGTTTTGGGGGAAAGATGGGTGTCTGGGTGACGGAGTAATGGCAAGGAGAGAATGATGGGAGGCTACAATCCTCTTTGAAGACTGAAATCTCTGACCTCAGAGCTCTCCTCTTTTCCCCTACAATTTGCTACCCACAAACATGCTTTACCTTCCCTTTTATCTCCTTTGGTAGGCAAGGGGCAACTGATGACTGCACCACCCCATCTCACCCCACCCTTTACAACCAGCAAGCCCCAGAGCAGCCTGCTTTGCCAACTAAACTAAAGAACAATTAGCAAATTTAAAAATCAAACATTGCATAAATCAAGGGAGCATTCGGACATGACAGATAAATGAAACCATTAATAGCATTTGAGGTCATTTAATAAGTGTCTCCAACAATTCCAATGGAATCTATGTATGTCATTTTTCCTGTTTCTCTCCCCATTTTTTAATTATTGGTATAATTCATTCAGGCTTAACAACTTCCATCAGTGATTCTAACATTATTTTCTTTTGCTTCTGAGTTACAATATCTTTCTGATTTACTAATTTAGAATGAAATATCCCCTTCTTGTGCAAACCAACAACCAATCAATTCACAGCCAACTGCTTTGTCACTGAGCCGCTGAGGAATAATAACAGGAGATTACTTCTCATATATTTTCAATTCCCATTTTCACCTCATGTCACTGCTTCAGATGGGAATATACCATGCGATTCTGGTTCTTTCATGCCTCCCAAAAAGTAAACCTAAGGAAGAGGTCACACCTATTCCACTAAACAAGCAGGAAAAAGTCCACACAATATATGTGTTGGAAATAAGGAAAAAAATAAATAAATAACTGAGAGGAATTAATTATCTTCCTCTCCCTCATACTGTATTTATAAACAAGATTCAATTACAAGAAAAGAAACTGGAATAAATCAATATATACTAATAACCAAAAATAAATATGGTATATTCTACCAATTATTCCTAAATATTCTAATTCTCCCCTTAAGCTAGAGCATAAAGATCAAACATGCCTAGCTTGATAGACTCTTTTGAAATAAAGAACCAGCTAAAGGTTTGGTGAGAATATCACCCAACTAAGAATTCGATTGTATAAATGGAGTAGTGATATCATGCCTAATCAAGAGGTCTCGAATAAAATGACAGTCAATCTCTATATGTTTGGTGCGTTCATGAAAGACAGGATTATTAGTAATGAAAATGCAGCTTGATTATCACAGAGTATAGACATCGGAGCTGAAATATCAATACCAAAATCCCAAAAGAGAGAACGAACCCAGAGCATTTTAGACTGCAGTATAAGCCATGGCATGATACTCAATCTCAGCACTAAATCGAGCTATTACAGTTTAAGTTGCGCAGATCCCCCAAAACTGTGGAGTACCCACTTGGGTGCAGGGGGGTGGGTGTGGGTGTGGGTGCAGAGTCAGGTACGGCACTTTCAATCCGGATACGACTGTGATGATTAGTTGAATGAATCATTCATTTTGGACTTCTCCGGCAATGGCATTCTCCGGCCATGGTGTTCTCCATCCAAAAGGTTCTTTGAATGGCTTCAACCTTTTGTCTTCTTTGTGTTGATTATATAAAGATAATTAAGTTTTACAACCTTTATGAATATTACATAGAAGTCACATGTCCCAAGTAAGCTATTAATTACATCAACATTGATTACACTAATAGAAACATTCCCCATGTGAGACTTTTGCTCTTCCATTTGTGTACATAGACTTTTTCTCTTTCATTTTGTGTATTATATATATAGAGAGAGAGAGAGTCGGTAGACGAAAGGACAAACGACAAATAATTAAAAATATATGCTTATAATATTTATAAAATAATTAAAAATTATATGGCGTATCCTAGTACCCGTATCCGAATTCGGATCCACATCCGTGTATCCTCTATTCTCTAGACTTGCATTATCCGACATCCTAGATTCACACCCGCACCCGATTCGAGTCCAGGGTTCGAGCAACATAGATTACAGTCTCCTTCTTACTACGCCAGGTGACAAGATTACCACAAACAAAAATACAGTAATTAGAAGTAGACCTCCGATCTGAACGAGACTACCAGCTCAATCTGCATCACTATATCCAATTATATCTATCGTGGTGGAAGCTCGATAAAGTAAACCTTTACCAGGAACATTCTTCAAATATCTCATAATACGATACACAGCTTCAAAGTGAGGTTCGCGTGAAATATGCATGAACTGACTAACCACACCAACTACATATGTAATATTAGAACAAGAAAAAGTGAGATAATCAGCTTACCCACAAAGCGTCGATAACGATCAACATCAGAAAAGGATCACCACTTTCATTATCTAAGTGAACAGAAGGTCCATAGGAGTGTCAACGAGACGAGATCCTAAAAGTCCAGTCACAGAGAGTAAATCCAGAATATCTTTTCTTTGAGATAAAGATATACCTTGTCAAGAACGGGCAACCTCAATTCCAAGAAAAATAGCGCTAAGCTCCAAGACCCTTTGTATGGAACTATTTTCCCAGATAACTCTTTAATTAAGAAATTCTATTAGTGTCGTCACCAGAATGATAACATCATCCATATATACAATCAAAATAATGGTGCCAGATGATGACTAATGGATAAACACTAAGTGACCAGAGGTGGACTGTTTGAACCAATAGTCTAGAAGAGCAGAACTAAACTGATCAAACCATGCTAGTGGAGATTGTTTAAGTCCATACAATGCTTTGCGTAAGCGACAAACAAGGTGTTCATATCTTATAGCAGTATACCCATGTGGTTGGTCCATATATACCTCCTCCTGGAGATCACCAATGCAAGAAGCCATTCTTAATATCTAACTGAAACAAGGGCCAAGATTCACACACTGCCACTGCAAGAAAAATGTGAACTGAATTAAGGCGGGTCACTGGTGAGAAGATCTCAAGATAGTCCACACCAAAAGTTTAGGTATAACCCTTAACAACCAAACGAGCTTTAAGATGTTTAATTGAACCATTAGGATAATACTTTATTGTGTAAACCCAAATGACAACCAACTGTTTTCGTGCCTGAAGGAAGAGAAGTGAGCTCCCATGTCTGGTTGTTATGTAATGCTTGCATCTCCTCATCTATTGCTTTCTTCCAGCCCAATGATAATAGTGTCTGATTATAAGATGTAGGAACAGAAATAGAGGACAAGGCACAAACAAAAGATTGAAGTCGAGGTAACATACGATGATAAGAAACAAATTTAGCAATGAAATGCTGCATACATGTACATCTACCTCGCCTTTTGGCAATGGAAGGTCATCAATAGCAAGGGGCTTAGGCTCATCCTAACTAGTGACAGAAGTGTCCAAATTAGGAGTAGTAGGTGTCTCAAGAGGTGTAAGATCCACAAGTGCAGCGGTAATTGGAGCAGGATGAACGCGACGTTAATAGACCTGTAATGGTGCGTCAGAAATAGGAGGAGCAGGATTATCAGGATTAGGAAGAATAGGATTAGTAAAAGGAAAAGATTTAGATAACTTTCCCTCTCGAGAGGAAGGAGAAAATTCCTCCTCTCAAGATGACAACTCCCCTTGAACCAGAAAATAGGGTGTGGACTCAAAAAATGTAACATCAGCACTAACAAATAAGCGACGGGAGGAAGATAACAGCGGTAGCCTTTTTAAGTATGAGAATAACCTAGGAAAATACATCGATGAGCATGATGTGATAATTTATCCAAGCTAAATTGAGATTATGAACAAAGGCAATACAACCAAATGTACGAGGAGGAAGAGGAAAAAGATCAGAAGAAGGGTGAAGAAGAGAGAAGGAAGACCGATTACCAAGATTGACAGACGGGACACGATTAATAAGGTAATAGGTAGTTAAGATAGTATTACCCCAATATGATTTCAGGACAATCATACGTACTTGTAAAGTTCGGGCTACATTCAACAAATGACGATGTTTACATTCAGCAACACCATTTTCCCGAGATGTATAAACACCTGAGGTTTGATGAATGATGCCTCTGTCAACACAAAATTTGTCTACGACAGACTTGGAATATTCTAAAGCACTATCAGACCGCAAAATTTTGATTCTATTGTCAAATTGGATGAGCATTTCATTGTAGAAATGTAGGACAATATTGGGTAACTCAAAACAACTTTTTATTAAAACTAACTATGTCATACGCGAGAAATCATTCACAAATATGACAAAATACCAATAACCATTAATATCGAAAACTCTAGAAGGACCCCAAATGTCCGTATAGACTACAGAGAACGATTCAGACTCACAACTATGACTACTATTAGGAAAAGAGTTACTGGTGATGCTTCTCCAATTGATAAGCTTCACATTCAAAACTCGAGATAGAACTAAGACCAGGAACAGCAAGCTTGAGGCGAGAAAAATATGGATGGTCCAAACGGTAATGCCACTGAAGAGGTGAATCAGACACACAAAAAACTGAATGAGATGAAGAAAAACTGAATGAGACCATCGCAGCTCACATCCCAAACCAATCTTCCTCTGCGTCCTGAGATCCTAAAAGACTTATTGATACTGAAAATTAAACGATGAGTGCAGAAGCATTTGGAGGTACAGGTGTGTAGGCTTCCCCCCCCCCCCTCTTTCAATTGTGGACAATTTACTAATGTGTTGTTGCTCTACTTATGTACTGAAATTTTCTACTCATTGGTTTGTCAATGTCCTGCATGTCTAATGTTTGTGCTTAGAATTCTAGATAAGACTGATATTAAGTTATGATGGTGACTGTTGGGGTAGCTGTAGTCGACAACCACACCATTACTGTGGATTTGATCTACATCCCTTCCCCCATAGAACGGCTTGTGATGGCCTTTACCATATAAACTCCTAACTGGTGACAATAAATAAACGTATTGTGATGGTTCTCTTTCTGAAGTATCATTGTTTAACTTTTTTTTTTTTTTTTTTTTTTTTCGCTTTCTATTTGTTTTGCATGAGAATCTCTAGTAAATCTTGCACAGATATGCCTAAATTTAAATTTTGTTTGAAGCCTATGGATTTAGGATTGTGAGGGATCAGATTAATTAGGATATTCTAGTTGTCTGGGAACAATGTAGATCGTCTTTCATGGCGGGACTCACCGGAAGCAAGCGGGGTGGGAGCTAGGACAACCCAAGGAAAGAGGGGGGGAGGAGAGAGAGAGAGAGACTTTGTGGGTAAGGTATTGAAATGTAATCTGTTAAATGTGGGAAGAGTGGAGGTATCTATGATTTCTTAGTATTGGCAAGAAAATAGGCTTGTCATGATGGAGATATAGGGGGTTGAGTTTGTTAGAGGTGCCCACCGGCGAAGGTGACAGAGAGACAACTTATTGGGCGCCAATCTGAGATGTTGGGGTTAGGACTGATAGCCATGTATCTTCAAATGTTAGTATATGGTATTAAGGCATCCAAGATATTGGGACTTGGGATCGAATGAGGACGTGCCACTTGGGAGTTGGGACTTGGGATCGAATGAGAAGGTGCCATGCCCACCTGGCCGTGGTGGTTGAGGGTGTTAATTGGAGGGGGGGGGGTGAGTCTATTCTATATCCTTAGGCCGGTTGAGGGAAGACTTCAACGAATTTTCTAACTCTAGCCACCAATGCGCTTGTCTTCGATGGTCGTGTGAGTAGTAATGTGTTTGTGGGGATCCCACTGTTAGGAAAAGTTCTTGGACTTTGCTTATAACCCAAAGAGATAATTTTATTCATATGTAAGGGTCACCACGGGTCATGAAATTCCCCGAGGTTGGAATGCCCCCTGGGGTGGTTGTGTGGGATGAGAGTTAAGGGATGGATCATGTCTCCCCTGGCAGCGTGTTGTTGCTGCGCTAGTAGAGAAGGTTATAGAGCAATTGAATAGTCTAGTTAACTGACTAACAGATAATAAGTTGAAAGGAAAGTTAGGTACATAAAGACTCGAATGTAAGGATAAGGAGGACGAGGGTTTAAGGTGTCCTCTATTGACCACAGACCGGGAGGACCCATCAGCCAATGTAAGACAATGAGTGGTATTAATCAAATCAAAAAATAAGAAAGAATTACCTGATACATAAGCACTCGCACCAGAGTTAAGAATCCACTGTGGAGCAAAGGAAGAAAAACATACACTATTACCTGAATGGACCAGAGTAATAGTGAAACTGGAAGAGTGAGAGATGCGGAAAGTCTGCACAATAGCATCCAACTCAGTAGGAGAGAAGGGGCCATGAGAAACTACTCCAGAGTTAATAGTAAAATCAACAGCAACATGATGAGCTTGTTCAGGATGGCCATATTTCTTCCAACGGTATGACTCTGTGTGATTGGTACTACCACAATGATCACACTTTTTGATGCCGCATCCAGAAATGCGACCACTACCACGAGAACCACTACAAGAACCACAAACCCCACCACAAGAGCCACCTCGAGAACCTCCATAACTACTTGAACCATTTACTAAAGCAGCAGAATTAGATCCACTAGAAGTAGAAGATGCTGAACGGTAGATGATGACCCAGGGAAGAACGTTGCAATCTAGAATAAACACTAGCTAAAGGGGGTATAGTTTCTCTAGCTAAGAATTGGTCTCTATAACTACAAAGATTATCATTCAACCTAGCAAGTAGAAGAACAGTCATAAGCTCATCCCACTGTCGTATCATCTCTCTACTTTAGTCTCAGGAAAGGGACGGAGCTGTAAAAGGCGATCACCAAATGCCTTCAAAGTACTATAATAATCAAAGAGTGATCGGTCTCCTTGTCAAAATGAAAAGAGTTGCTCGTAAGCCTCAAAAATGTCTGAAATATTGCTGCATTGAGAAAAAGAATAAGCTAAATAGTCCCAAATTACCTTAGAGATGTTACACAAGGCCACAGTACAAAAAACTGAAGACTCAAGACTGTGCCATAACCAACTCATAACAATAGTGTCGGCAGCACGCCATTGTGAGTAAGTGGGAGATGCTGATTCTGGAGGGAGATCCTTAATGTAATTCTCCAACTGTCGATCGATAAGAAATATGCGAACAAAATGAGACCAAGTCAAATAGTTAGTAGCTTCATTCAATTTTCACAAACAATAGACTTGGGAAGACTATCAGTCGCAATAACAGGTACTGTTGAAGCCGGAACAAAGGTCTTAGAAGGATCAGTAGCCATCACAAATGTAAGCCAACAAACCAAATGACGCAATCGGTCAAAAGAAAGAAACAAATGATCGACACCCACACCAATCAGAAGAGGAACAGTGATTGCAGACGAGAAGATCAAAACGACACAAATTGATCAAGAGCATAAACCTTACCAAGAGCAATGATCATCAATAAAGCAGATTCAAACCTCCATCAATCATACGAATACGAAGACAACTGAAACAAAGATCAAAGAATCATTTGTAGAGGTGTCAATCAAAAGAGAAACGAGCATCCAATCGATGAGCTTCAATCACAACAATGGCAGTAGAGAAGTCTCCTTCATCAAGCGACCAACGCCAGACGTCACCGGAGATGCAACTAAGGCACACACGCAGTCAAGAGTATCGCAAACACGGCGCGTGGGTCAACGCATAGAGGCTATTGTCGGCATGTAAGGATGATTGTGGAGCTTATAAGCGACAAGGCTAGGTGGGTTGTGATTGCTGGTCACCGACGAAGCTCTTGGTGATGTCAAAAATGAACTCCGGTGGCCAAAGGTGACGTCAGCGATGAGAAACCTCGGTCGGACAACGTCGTTCACAAGCGTAAGGCAACATCGTTCTTGACTTTCTATTTCCTAACTCTCTCTCTCTGGTTTTTTTTTTTTTTAAACACCGCTTTGATACCATGTTGGAAATTAAAAAAAAAAATAACTAAGAAGAATTAATTATCTTCCTCTCTCTCATACTGTATTTAAAATCAAGATTCAATTACAAGAAAGGAAACTGGAATAAACCAGTATATACTAGTAACCAAAAATAAATATGGTATATTCTACCGATTATTCCTAAATATTCTAACAATATGATGAGAAGAATAAACCTTTTATCATCATTTCCAATTTTGAATTTGTAATTTATAATTCCATTATATGAAATAATTAAGTGGAAAATTCCCATTTTCACTTGAAGTAGAAAATTGCCTCAAAGCATTAAAAATTCCACAATGTGAGAGAACTTTCTAATCATTGCAAGTTTATGATAGTCATAAATATATATTTAAGCATTTAGAGGCATCAATGGAAAAGTACATACCATAACAATTTGGACATTCAGTAAACTCATAAACATCTTTGGCTCGTTTTCTATTGAGAGCCTTCCACTTTCCTGTGCCACCACACATATCACCTAAATAGAAAGCCACTAAGCATCTCAGAAAAAAATGTAGGTAGTGGTACAAGTATTATGTTATAACTCATGCTTGGCTTTAGAAATTTCAAGAAACTCACATATATGAAAGTTTCTTTACACCACACCTACTAAAGTAAAATGTTGTTGCAACCAACAGACGGAAAGGGCTAGAAAACAACCATAAGCAAGTTAACAAAACAAAGCGGCGATATGGTACCCTAAATTTTTTATCATTTACACCTTCTCGTGTTTCTTAGATGGCAAGAGATGGTAGTGAAATCCAACGTTCTGAGGCAAATCAAAATCCTTGAGTCATAAGTTTTATGAACATATTCTCAAACCAAACAAAGTAGAAGATTTAAATGCAAAGACACAGAGAAATTATAAAAAATAATTATAATAAAATATTTTATTTTATTATGAAGTCAATAGCGTAAGTCACTTTTTAGAACATTAATGCTCCATTTGTTTTGATGTAAAATATGTTACATTATAAATAATTTATCAAAAGAAAAAATTACATCAGAAATATATTCCTAACAAAAAGTTTTACATAAAAATTGTCTTTTATAAGTTTTGCTGTGTTAGGATATATTTTTCCAAAAAAACATAACTTGAAAGAAGAGTATTTTCAAATCAAACCCAATGAAAAGCTTTCTACCAGAGCCAACAAATGGATGCCCAAAAAAGCCACGAACCATAATTGATATGCTGCTAGAAAGCACATAAGAATATTGATCATTGGGAGATTTGAAGATTGGAATACTATCCCAAACATCATTAATACCAGTAGCATTACTATCCTAAACATCATCATTACTAACAGCATTTCTTTGAAGTTGCCATTTTAACAAGGAGCAGAAAATGGAGGTGTTTGGCTGGGATCCTAGGATGGCAGAGGGAGCTTGCTGCTTGAAGTTGGAGGAGCTTCCAAATGATGGAGCTACTGGTAATTTGCCTCTCACCAGCTGTTGCCAGCCAGTCATTTGGCAAGGTTGAATCACATTGCTGGATTTTGACATTGTTGGATTTGTTAATGGGGCAGCATGGGATGTCAGTGCAAGATAGATCCCTTTGAAGTAAAATGATTTACCAACTCTAAAACAGTAAGTTTTTTGTTTTAGGCACCGGCCAAGGGTGTGCGAGCCTTAAATATTTTTTCGAAAAAAAAAAAATGTTTGCTTTAGAATGTTGTAAAATATTTTACACAAAAGTATACATATTTAAGTATATGCAACCAAACACCAGAAGATCATTAAATGTTTACTGAACATTTTACTGCAAAACAAAAGCAGCCTAAAAGAACAATTAAAATCACACATGCAATTTCTGAATGTATGCATTTTGAGGTCACGGGGTTAAAATACAAGAAAACTCAAAATCAGCCATCAAGCCTCAAATGATGAATCCACATAGGAAAATATGTAAAAGCTTTTTCCCCCATTTTTGGTTTTTAACAAGGTGGCATCATAGGGGAGCAGTTTAAGGTTATATATTTAATAATTAACCATTACCTTATACACTTACAGCAATCACCGATATGAAATGTTACAAGTGTCCTCAAACTTGTACCTTTGTTGGAAATATAGACAATTTATTTACCAGTCCAATAAGATCAAAGAAAATAAAGTGCAAAAAGAAGGAAAAATGAAGAAAAGAAACCCAAATTTTAAGCAAACCCCAATATTTCCCTGGCTCTTAAATGCATATTTCAAGAAGATGATGAACCTTAAGATGGAGGCAGATTCAGAAGTGGACACCATCCTAGATCAGAGAATGAGGTCAGAGAGGCAAATTTAAAAGGATAATTTTATAGAGGAATAATTTGCTCGAGAGAGCTTTCAATTTCAGATTTGGATTGAATGTTTTACAATTGCGTTTGGTAATTTATATAATTTAATTAAGGAGGAATGATTTGCACGAAAGAGCTTTCAATTACAGATTTGGATTGTTTTACAATTGCATTTGGTAATTTATAGGTTTTAACATTGGGAAGATAGAATAGGGTTAAAGGAAGGTTTAAATTGGTTGAAAGTTAATGCTGTTTTGGGCCTCGAAGGAAAAAAAGGTTAACTGGAAAGTTCTAGATGCCAGGGTATCTAACTATATTTTGTCTTTGATTTTTAAGGAACTCCGGAATAAGATTTCAAGGCAAAGGCTCAATGTGACAGCTTAATGATGCAAAGGTTTGCTAGTGCTGGCCTACATCACAAAACATTCCATATTCCTAGTTGAGGGGTTTCTCTTATCATAATGTTTTAATGATCCACCAAGCTTCAGGTCTTGCACTTCGAGTGCACTAGTTTACTAGTACAGAACAACATATATTCTCAACTAAAAGAGATATGTCATTAGACAAAAGGTAAAAATTCAGTTCCTTAGCTAATATAAAACAAATGGTCAGTAGAAACTAAACTGTTACTTTGCTGACAGAAAACGATACCTCAAATAGATAATATAAAACAAATGGTCAGTAGAAAATAAACTGTTACTCGCTGATTGAAAAAGAAACCTCAAACCGTTTCCCCTCATCTTCTCCCTCATTAGTAGAATTCTATCAGTCAATATAAGCAAAGGAAAAGAAGGGGAACACACTTCCGATTTTCCATGATCAAGCCTAGATTCCTCATATAATGAATTTGTTTGTAAATGCTACAAATTAACCATTCAAAAATGCTCCATGGTTTGTACAACTTTGCAATGGTAATGGGATGAACAAGTCTTAGAAGTAAAAGAAGTTGCAAGCATAAGCAAGTGACAAATTTCAAAGCATAGGGATAATGCAAAAAAGAATTAATTACAGATACAGTTCATGTGTAAGCAAACCATATTTTCATAATATCCAACCATAAACAAATAAATGACCTGAACAAGAGAGGAAAGCAAACATCTACTCACAAATTATAGCACCACTGCCGTTACAATTACGACACACGGGTCTTTCTCTATTCTCCAAAGCAATTGCCTTTGGTTCAGAAGTATAATTGCCAATGTTTATTAAAGCTATAGTTGAACATAAACATGTCATACAAAGCCGTCGCGACACCAACATCTGAGATCCCTGCAATGGAAATTAGAAACATTTTTGAATTACTAGGGGACTTCTAAACTCATCCGGATGTTAAAGGCTCACCTACCAAATATTAAACAAAATATAAAAATTATGGTATTTCTAATGAGATTAAGGAAAAAACAGAAAGAAAAAAAAAAAAAAAAAGAAAGTCATTAAAGACCCATTTACCAAATATTAAACAAATTATAAAAATAATGATATTTCTGACAAGGATAAGGGAATGAAATAAAAAGTCATTAAAATACTTTCAGCCTTCACTATCTATAACCAGAGAATCATCCAGTCAGCGTAATATATTGTATGTTAATCATATATATATATTTTTTGATAGGTAAGCAAGGGGGAGGGCCCCGGATTCGAACCCGGGTGGTGAGTGGGCAAAGAATGGAGTTCAACCACCGAGCTAATATATTGTATGTTAATCATATATACTGTCACCATATTAGCTAGGTTATCTTAGTTGTCTTATTCAGAGTAAACCCTAATTCTGAGCGTATTTGTAAGACTCTTTTCCGTACAGAAAATAGGGTGAACACCATACATTTGAATTATCTTATGATTTCACATCCTTTCAAGGCAGTCCAATCATATATTTATTTAAAAGAAAGGATATGAATCTATGAGCACAATGACTTGTATCCAGGAGTCATATCATTGACAAAGTGTTTCGATTGGGTGTTCTAGGGAAATTAAATAAAAGGGACCATCTCCTTCCTAATCACCTACTTGGATAGTTTACGAGGATAGAAATGAGGACAAAAATGGATAGAACCACCATCCTTTATAACTCCCTTTTTAACCTCTTCAAAAGAGGGGAGATTTAGATAGAGGAAATGGGAGTTCCTGAATACCAAAACTTGTCCTGATTTTTACAAACAGTTTTCTGCTTTTACCCCTTATTCACATAATAAAACCTTCTTATCATTCTTTTCTCCCTTCAACCCCTTTTTAAACAAGAGGAGAGGACAAAATATTCTCCTCTGTTCTGTTCCCTCCTAACTTTTCCAAAGAAGGAAGGAAGGATACAACTATCCCTTCTCTTCTAATTTTTTTTTATACCCCTTTTCTCCTACATAATCCTTGCTTTCTTCTCCCCTAGTTTTCCAAATGGACTTTAAGATAATGAACGATCTTCCCAATCCAACTAAACACACTACCAAAAATACATACATGCTGAGAACCAATCAATATGCCTGCCTACAAGATCATCTTCCTGTCCAGAAGAATCACAAAAATCACATTTATCTTGTCTGATTAAACAATGGTTTGCTGCAAAAGAATGCATTTGGTTTAATCAAACGATAGACAAAACAGATGCATGTCTAGTTCATATAATCATAAACACATACCTCCATCTTGGCAGGTTCTGTTGAATCATCTAAATTGCCTGGTAAACAGCTCCCATTTTCCAAGCTGGATCTTACATGAAACCCAACTGACTTCAAGTGTGCTATTATTCATCACGAGAAAATAAAAAGAAAAATAACTGCAAGCATCAGTAACAAGTAGCCAATGTGGTAATCAAGTATCCAAATTCGAATATGTGCCATGACCTTATGAAAAATTAGAAACATGGATGACTCGTAAATGAAGGAACCTCTGGACATCCTATTGGATACATAATTTCTAATTTGATTTTGTCTTTGCTCTTCTCTTGTCTTTTCTTTTTTTATTATCTTTTGATTATCATCCCTTCTATTTACTTCTAATGGCTTTGCTACCCATGAATCTGTCACAGAACAGATCAATCAAACAATTTAAGATTGCCAATGGATGATTTCCATGCTCCTTGTACAATGTTAACTCGTTTTGTTTCCCTCATAATGTTTCCTGATGGCAGCAGTGGTTCAAGTCGGCACAATTCTCTTTGAAAGTATTTTTAAATGATCCAATCTTTCAATCTATTTTTTGAGGTCCCAAGGGTGTGTTTGGTTGCCACTAGGATGGGGAAAGGGAACATGAATTATAAGGAATTCTAATGTTTGGTACGTCAAAGAATTAGAATAGGAATTTCTTTTGCTAGTGTTTTGTACATATGAATACATTTATAATGGATTAAGAATATGAGTTCAAAGACTAAATTGCTTTTTTCTTTTAAAAGGCATTTAACAAATGAGGGTAACTTTACAATTCACATCTTACGAAGAGTTCCCCCATTTACAAAATTGTTAAATACCACATCAAACTTCTTACAATTCCACAAATTTGGAAGGATAAATAATCCAGTTCTTTGGTCAAATATCAACCAAACATACAAATTGTTGCTGACTAAGGAATTCATATTCCAACTTCTGAATCATACGGCCAACCAAACATAGCATAGAAGTATTTTATATAATTCTGTAAGGTTTTATAATGGCACATCCATACAAAATCTTAAATTGAATATGACAAGATTGGCATATTTCCTAAATTGAAGAGAAGAAAAAATTTGAATGTTTCCTAAGTTGAATGGAATTCAAGACTTTCCAAAAGAATGAAGATACATTTGGGAGAATAATATCTAAATCAACAAGGTATCTTGAAGATATTGAAAAGGAAATAAAAGACTTAAAACTAAAAAAAAAAAAACAAGGCAGTGCACCTCACAGCCAGGGCGTAAGGAAGGTGATCCTTCGATCTTTTGACAATACACCCCGCAAGCAGAGCGCAGGGAAGCCGATGTTTCAAGTTATGTATAATTTGGAAAATTCAATTTCTGTTTAGGAAATCTGTTTAAATATTTGAGTCTTAGTTAGAATAGGACTTTATAAGTCTATATATATGCACCCAAACTTAATGTACACAATATGAAACAGAAGGGGCATATTATAGAGTCTTGTGAGAGAGAGAATTTTTTTCTTGTGAACTTATAGATCTTTCCCTTGTTTTTCTTTACTCTTTGTTGAGTCTGTTCACTTTCTAAGGAGTTAGAAAGTTTGTTTTCACTTGATCTAGGTGAGTCGAAAATTCAAGCAAGTGCTTGAAAGAAATAGTGCGAGAAGTCGTAGAGATTTCGAGTGGGTACCTGTAACCTAATTATATAGTGGAAGTTTGAGTAGTCTCCAAAATCGGACTCAAAGTTTTATCTCTACTAGTTGGTAAAGCGTTTCTTCATTACCAATCTTGTATTCATTATTTCTGTGACTGGCTGATTGATTTTGGGTGATTCGAAAATTTCGAATTCCATGTAAATTATGCATTTCCCAGAGGCCAATTCTTTTTGGGGGAATTTTGAAAGAATAAATGAAACTTACGCACAGGTGATAAAATGAAATGAAGCACTTCAATTTACTGCATTTGTAGATGCATCTTTAATATATCATACTACTTCTACTTAGAGCTATAGCGCTGCAAAAGCGACAAGCTGAGCTAAGTATTAAAGTATTCATACTACTTTATTAAGATTTTTGGGAAATTGGAGCTCAAGCTGAACTTTTATCAAGCTTGAAATATTGTGTTTAATTTGTTAAGATTTTGAGCAACCTCGAACTTGAGCCAAGATTTTATCGAGTTTGAAATCTTGTGTTCGAGCTTAGGTCATTAGTCTATAGGCAAACTTCAACTCAATTCAGTCACAACAAATGAGCCTGCTCGCAAGCTTTTATTGAGCTTACTCGCAAGCTTTTATCAAGCTTGCTTGTAAACTTTATCAACCTTTCATATAAGCTTTTATCCAGTCTATTCACGAGTTTTTTTGTTGAGTTTACTCGTGTGGCTAATTAATAAACAAGCTATCTTTTATAACATAGCAAACAAACTTTAAAAAATTAACAGGCTTAATTTTTGAATTGCTAACATGTTCCTGTAAATAGGAAAAAAATTGTCTTTGCAAACTTGTTCACAAACATTTGGATGAAACTACTCACAAGCTATAAATGAACTTGTTCATAAACATTTAAACAAGATTGTTCATAAGCGATAAATAAGATTGTTCACAAACATTTAAACAAGATTATTTGCGAGCTAAAAACAAGTTTGTTCACTAATATTTAAACGAGTCTATTCACGAACATTAAGTGAGTTTGTTCTCGAGTCTTATCAAGTTGAGCTTACCCTCATTGAGATTGGCTCATTTACTTATCGAGTTGAAAAATGTGTTTAAACTTGTTCATCATTTAGCTTGTCAAACAAACATAAACTAACTCTTAACAAGCTCATCTGCAGCTTGTCAAATACTTGGTTCATTTGCACCCCTATAGGGCTATAAAACAAACTAAACTACTTGAGTCTAGCGCAAGTTCGATTCTCCATAAACTCACTTGAGCTTGATTCGAAACGTAAATGAATCAAACCTAAACCACAACTTTAAGTTTGTTATACTGATCAGCTCGATAAACTAATGCTCTATAAATATAGTATAAAATAAAACTATTCAAATTTGATTGGAGGATCGCTCAAGTTAGAATTGAAAGATAAAAGGAACCAAACCTCAAGTTAGAATTGAAAGATAAAAGGAGCAGAACCTCCAATTGGAATTGAAAGATAAAAAGAACCCAACCTAACCCAATTTTTCAAACTCCTTAAGCTTAACAGCCTAATTCAAACACCTTATTACTCGCTCATTTACACCCCTACTTTTAGTTCAAAGAGAAATTGGATTATTCTGATCTAGACATAGAGGGTCCACCGAATTAGGAACCAAATACTAGAAGTTCTCAAAATTTCAGACATTGGTTTAAATAAATTAATTAAAAAAAAAACACAGAATTTTGTGAAGTTTTAGAAATTTATCATTGGCAGTCATTGTGAAATGGGTCTCGCCAGGAAGAAACATTGAAGAAACCATCTCAAGAATTTTTAGTGTTTGCGTGAAAGAGAGTTGTCAGCAAATGGCATGTAAACCAACAATAGTATATTAATGGGATTTAATGGAATATTTGAGTGACTGACACTCACGATGCTTCGCAGAGTTGCTTGGCCATGGTAGAGTCCACCCCGGGAAACCCGAAGCCGCACCATGTGAGAGATGAAACGCCATCTCTCTCTCTCCCCCTCTGCGCGTCTCTGTGCGAGAGAAATCAAGATATCTGGAGGAGATAACGTGGTGAGAATTTCAAGCACAACCTCCGTAAGCCTTTGAGTTGCAAAGCTAACTAAATTCTAATAAAGATATTTCGCCATTTTTTTTTCACCCAAATTAACCATCATGTTTCATAATTTAAAATTTCTAGTATTCTAGATGCTGGGTGTATTTAGAGTTGTATAAAAGTGTATAAAATAAAATAAAATTATAAAAGTAAATGTTTTGTAATTCATGCAGTGAGTGAAAAATTTAAAATTTGTTGTTTCGTAATTTGTATTTGTAAAAATTTATAATATTTTATTTTATTTTGTGTAGCTCCAAACAGAGTCACTGATTTGCCCCAAAAAATCTTGTGCACTTTATATTTTAAAATAAAAAATCCAACACTCATGGCTTGAGCTAAAGTCAATTTTTATTTCCAAATTAGCAACTATTACAATAATGGTTATATGAGTGAGCCTATTTTGTATTTTATTTTTTCATTAATTAATTAAAATTACATAATTACTTACTGTTTATTTTCACACAAATTCTACATATTTGTAATAGTATAAAAGTCTTTGTGCGAAAACTCAATTTAAGACATAATTATAAAATTATAAATAATTAAGTGAGGTTATTTGCACTCTATAAATAATAACTTACACTTCACTTTAATATTTTTCACTTTAATATTTTTATTAAATGAAATTATAAAATTATCCTTTTTGACTAATTATTCTTATATCTAATTTAAAATGACTTAATTATCCTTTATAAAAAAATATTTACAACTTTGAACAAACACCATTAAGCCTATAAGAGAACGGAAAAAATTATTTTTAATGACTAAAATATTTTTTATTTATATTTATGTTTTTAACAATCATATAAAAATAAATTTTATTTTATTTTATTTCATAATTTAATAAAATAAAAAATTAATTTCCTTCATTCATTTTACTTATAAATTTTTGTCATTTTAACTCTTGTCATTATTCTCGGGTCATTTAGTAAGATTTTATATAATTCTTTTAATTTTCATAATATAATATATTTTAGAAACAATATGATGAAATAAAACGTAAGTGCATTAAACGTTAAATAAATAATTTATGAAAAATTTATAAAAATAAATAAATAAATATTAACTTGACAAAGAAAATGACAAAAGTTTGTAAATAAATTGAAATGAGATAAGTTATTTTCCTATTTAATTAGATTATAAAAAATTAATATTTTAATTTTTTTATAATTGATAAAAATATAAATGAAAACAAATATTTTCATTTTAGTCTTTTAAATATTTTTTTCTTACATAAAACTTACAAATATGAAAATACGACCGCTTGTAAATTTAAGTTTATAATTATTCTTTACGCATACTAATTTTTCTCAGCAATTCTTAGTTCAAAATAGAATCTCTATTTTTTCTCATCATTTATATATATATATATATAAATAAAAAATATATAACTAAAAAATCAATGAATTAAAAAAGTTAACTTTTAAATATACGAATTGATTTATTAAATAAACCATAATAGTATTTCTTTTGAAAACTTAATTTTAATTTTTTTATAATAACAAGCCCTTTTTAAAAAAATTTATAGAATCAGAAATTTTTATCATAGTGATGCAATTTATATGCATAAGTGAATTTTTAAAAAAATTATATTGTAAGCTATTCGTTCACTTACTAAAAAATCTTAGAAAAAATTGATAAGTTACATTTTGTATATGTTTAAAAAATAATAATTTCTACTATAAAATAAAAATATTTGTAATATTATAATTATATCTTAAATTGAATTTTTTGTATAAGGGCTTTTATGGTATTATAAGTATGCAAAACTTATTTGAAAAAATAAGTGAGAAAATGTGTAATTTTAATTAATGAAATGCAAAGTGGAGTGCAAGAAATTATTTGTGAAGTGTAAATAGGCTCATCATCTTTTATATTATATAAATTATTTTTTAAATAATATATAGAGAAAATAACTTACCTATTTTTTGTCTTTTAGATATTTTGATAAGTGAGCAAGCAATTACAATATATATATATATATATATATTTTAAAAAAATTTACTTATGCAAATGAATTACTTTACTATGATAAAAATTTTTAATTCTAAGTTTTTTTCAAAAATGTTTTTATTATAAAAAATTCAAATTAAGTTTTTAAAAGAAAAATATTTATAATTTATTCAATAAATTTATTTGTATACTTAAAAGTTAATTTTTTTTGGATCGTTGATTTTTCTAATTAGATATTTTTTTGATATATTATTTTTTCAGTACATGAACGGTGAAAAAATTAGTGATTTTTTTTTTAAATTTATGATTGATGAGAAAAGTTAGTAGGAATGAGGGGCAATTAGAATTTAAATTTACAAGTTACCTGAATTTCATTTTTGTAGATTTTATGTAAGAAAAAAATATTTTAAAAAATTAAAATAAATTTTATTTTTATTTATATTTTTTGCAGTCATATTTAAACAAATCTTAATTTATTTTATAGCTTAATCAGATAGGAAAAATAACTTATTTCATTTTAATTTATGTACAAAATTTTGTCATTTTCTTTATCATCTTTATATATATTCTTATTTTTTTAACAAATCTTTATAATTTATTTATTTTAATATTTACCACATTTTACATTTTTTATTACATTTTATTTAATTACATTATAAAATATATTATACTAGATTATGAAAATTAAAAGGATCGTATACAATTTTACTAAATGACTTGAGGATGGTTATTAAAATAACAAAAGTTTGTAAATAAAAGGAATGAAAGAAAAATTAATTTTTTGTTTGATTTTATTATGAAATAAAATATAATAATATTTATTTTATATAATTATTAAAATATAAATATAAATAATTTATAAATAAAATTATTTTAATCTTCTTAAATATTTCATCTATTCTTTTTGTAGGATTAAGGGTAATTGTTCAAATTTGTAAATATTTTCATTATAAAGGTCAATTACATCATTTCAAATTATACATAACAATAGCTAGCCTAAAAAATGAGAGTTTTGTAATTTTAATTAATGAAAGAAATAAAGTGGAGTGTAAGAGATTATTTATAAAATGCAAATAGACTCACTATTATAATGATTTTCATACATAATTAGGAATTCTTTCTTTATTTGTATATTTATAAAAAAATTGAAGGAAAAGAAATTAAATTAATTTCTAAGAAAAACACTTTCTTACATTTGGTTGTTTCAAAAAGTTAAAGGGAAAATGAAAAGAAGTAAAATACAATTACTAAAGAAAATGTATGGATTCTAGCTTTTTTATAATTTCTGTTTAGAAAATAATAAAGATTTTTTATATGAAGAAAAAAATAATTTCAATAGATAAAAAAATCATGAAAATAACTAATAGATTACATATAATTTATTTTTACTGACTTTGTTAAATTTTAAATTATGAAAAAAAAATTATTGAGATTGGTACACAAAACACTTACAGGATGATCAAAGGAATTACAAAAAATTAAAAAAAAAATAAAACCTTAAATATCGCAACAAAATATTAAATAAAAAAATTTAATATATATATTCAAGACACTTGCCTCCTCTCATAGAAGGCATTCTTATGTTAGAAGACAAGCTTTCAAATGTCAACCCAGAAAAAAAAAAAAAGTACTTTTCAATATTCATTTTTGCCATACATTTTTAATCTTGTAATATGTATGGAGGGTAAAAAAAATATGCTTGGGCCCACATTGACATGTAGCACCGCTTCACATCTTAAACTAATAAAATTGGGTAAGAAAAAACATCTAGAAAGAGTTCCAGAGATAAGAATTATATTTCATCTAATTAAATTTAATTAGATGACTCAAACAAGAACTAAATCTCCTCATCTAACAAAGAAGGTCCAAACCTATCATGCTCCGAGTCTCGTAACTCAAGAAGTGAACTAAATGAAACACATATGCTATCAAATATAATCATATAACCTTATCTAAATCAGAGCCAAAACTACAAACAGAGAAAAATATAATATAATATAATTGAAAACGTATTACAAAATAAGCGACAATCATAGTTGCGCACAATGCTCCCCTATATAAATACAACTCTATCAAATTAATACAGTAGTAAATACAATTTGCTACTTTATCGAGGGCATAGATTAATAATATAAACCTAATAACTAAAATATCAAAATATATAACTGTTAATCAAAAGATGAAATAGAGGACAATCTAAGGCTTAGTTTGGGCTGACTTATTTTTAACCAGCTAATTTTTAACCAATTAGTAGCTAGTTAAAAATAAGCTAGCTACTTTTATGTTTGGAAAGGAAAAAATGTGACTTTTTTTAGGTGAATTTTTAGTTTTTAGTTAATTTGACATTTTTACCTTTGAAGGTTTAAAAGAAGATTAAAATGTAAGAAGATTAAAATGTAAGAAGGTAAATTTAGTCATTTTACAAATTGTCAAATAAGCCAATTAGCTATAAGCCAATTAACTCCTTAGATCCCAAACGAAGCCTAAATTCCGTGATCAAAGTCTCCACTTGGTCCATCTGATAACCTACAATCATAACTGTAAGACGACTGAACACTAGTTTATGTGTGCCCATCTCACCATACATGTAGCATTCATAACATGTATGCCCTAACATAATACGACGTGAACATGTGATTCATATATACATATCATGCAAAACAACAATCAATCACACCAGCAAGTAATCACACCAGCAAGTAATAACATCTCAACATATCTAATGATAATATTAAAAATCATATAATCATCTTAACCCAATATATTATCATTATTATTCTCATTACCAATATATTATTGTGTCTTATATCGATTTGTTATCTCAAGTGTATGTTTAATATTATAATATTATCAACAATACAGCTAAAGACACACACGCCATATTAATACTCAACGCCTAGACTCAACTCCAACTCACACACACACCAACACACATGAGGTAGGTAATGTGTCGTGAAGATAGTTTGATATACCATTACAAGTGTTTGTACTGCGAAGGCAGTCTAATTACACCATCATAGGTGTCTGTACAACAAAAGCAATCCAATTACACCATCTTAGGTGCTTGTACTGCGAATGCAATCTAAATACGCCATCATAGATATTTGCTCCGCAAAGGTAATCCATTACACTTTGTGGGTTCCTAGCTCATTGGAAATAATAATCAAACCTAAGTAGGTTAGGAGACTTTCAACCACTGGTTGTATAAACCCATTATTTTAACAGTAGCTTCACAACCCAAAATCAACTCACACCACACAGATACACCCCCCTTCCCCAATACATAAACACATAACCACAACATAACATTTGACTCACAACATTGCCAAATCAATCCATTATTAATAGGATATCGTAGTCCTCTGCAAGACATCATAGTTCAATCAATCTCATCTCATTATAAACCTTATACTTATTGCATCTTTATTATATCTTTAATTTATTTTATCATTACTGATTTCTTTTTTTTTTTAAAGAACAAAAACCATTTTCAAAAATCAATCAATAATCTCCTTTGAAAACTTCATTTACTTAAAACCATCTTAGGATATCAAATACCATTACTCATATAGTGATATTTTGATTTGGGGTATTTGCATTTCTGAAAAAGTTCAAAAAAAAAATAATAATAAATAAAAGTTGGTGTAAATAAAAAGTGACACATGGCAATTTTTTTATTGAAAGGAAGTTGGAAATTTTTGAAATTTGTTAAATTTTTTTGAAAAAATTTGAAACTCCAAACGGAGCTTTATAAGATAAATATATAAATACATCTTACCCAATGCCAAAGAAATCATATATAAGATAGATACATCTCAACTGTTTACTAGTTTTTTTTTAATTCTCTAGTTTGTTGTTTATTGGGCTTTAGAGCATATATAGCAGAAAAGAGAAAATCAATTAATTTGACTTGGTCAAGTGATGTAATTAAAAGAATATATGTCTAGGCCCCATTAGAAACTCAATAAAAAAGGAAATTTTTAGCTATTTTTTTTTTTTTTTGCATTCGGAAATATTTCGAAAGTTTTAAAAAATTTCTTCAAATTTTTATCCAATGACTAAAAGTTTTTAAAAGTTTTTAAAAATTTTTAATTTCTTGCCAAACAGATAAAAAGTTACACTTAACAACTTTTACAAAAAAAAGAATTACCAAAAATTTCTAAAAAAATTTTGCTCCTAAACACGCCCCTAATTAAATAATTGACCTCCAATGAAGCCCCTAACCTGTCTCAAAATGTGCGGCTGTCATGTAACATAGGAGCAGGTAGGAAATCATATATTCTTGCAAAGTTGGCTATGGGATTTGGGGGGTTAAGAATGAAAAATGAACGTATGGCTTCTTTTCGAAAACAAATGGCGATGCTCTACTTAATTATAATCTTCTTTTATGTGGTGGCCTCGACTGCAGACGGTCCGTCTGAATGTTTGGAGGCATGCATGCCAATGTGCATGAAAATAGACGGTTCCCATGAAGATTCCTGTAATTTTGGTTGTAAGCTTGGCTGCGACCAAATACGAGGTAGGGGAAATTCAATTGGAGATTGATATATACATACATATATATATATCAACGCTTTTAATTTTCCATTTCACCTTTGACAGATAGCTTCTTATGTGAATTTATATATCAAGTGTATCAAGAATTCTCTTCTCTTTCCTATTTTGTTTTTTCAATTGAATTTTTAAATTTTTATTATATGTTGCATTTGTTCAAATGCATATCTGTCTTATGGGTGCAATATATATATATATATATATATGTATATAGGAGACAGAACATAAAGGCAAAGTACTACTGTCTTTTGGATGGATTTTTATTTTATTTTATTTTTATTTTTTAATACCGAAAGTGTTTTGCAAATGATAATACATATTTTAATTTTCATAAATAAGAGGTCATTTCAAAAGACAACATTAAAGATTTATGGGTTAAATAATTGATTTTTGAGATGCATTGGACAAAAAATACAAATTTTTTTTTTTTTTTTTGGGATAATGCAGTGGCATTTTGATTTCATAAGGAAGATTGTCATACAAAATGTCACATGAAATCATATATATATATATATATAAGATAGATAGTTCTTCATTTTTCATTGGTTTTGGTTATTAGTGTTGTTGTTGGCGGCTCGTGGTAATTTAGAACACAATAAAGAGGAAGAGAAATATGAGAATCAATTAATTTTAATTGGTCTAAGTAATGTTAGTTAAGAATATCAAACTCATTAGTTAACCTCAAATGAAGCTCCTAATTTGTCTCGAAACTGAGGTTGTGGTATAGTGTTGATTTTAGAGTAGTTAATTGGGAAATCATTCTTACATACAGTCAGATATTGGGGGTTTACGAATGAAAGTATGAACATACAATGACTAGATCGATGGAAACTTTAAAAACTTTATTGCAATGCATGCCAGTATGCACGTAGATAAGACTGTTCCAACAAACATTCCTATAATTTTGGTTTTAATCTTGCCTACGACCGAAACCAAGGCAGGTGAATGTCAGTTGGAGCTTAGTAGACATATATATATATATTTAATATATGGTCGGACCCAGGCCGAAATTTTGACGCTTTAACTTTCTGTTTCACCTCTTGTAGCTAGCTTCTTGTATGAAATTATAAGTGTTATCAAGAATTCTCTACTCTTGTTTATTTTTCTCATTTGAATTCTAACGTTTTAGAGGGTGTTTGGAGCCTTAAAAAACTTCAAAAGCTGTAATATATTCAAACTCTAAAAAATTTCAAAATCTATTGGAACGAATCAAAAATGGTGCGTTCTAACGGATTTTGTCAAATTTTAAAAAAAGTTGATCTGATATTTGTACAAAAAGTTATATAAAACTTCAAAAATTTTCCTAATCCTCCATTAAAATTTTGCTACATATCACTTTATATAATTTTTAACAACATTATATTAAATCAAACATAAACATTCAACAATCATTTTATAATAATTTTTTAAACTCCAAAGTCCAACAAAATTTCACTTTCGAAAACTTTTTTTTGTTTTTTATTTTTTTTTCTCCACATGCACCCTTAATACGCTAATTAATTTTGTTTATACGTACGTCTGTATTATGAGTGTAATAAATATATGTACTAGAAAAGGGGCACATAGTTTGTATATCTGTAATTAGTTTTTTGCTTTATTTAAAAATTTAAAAAAATAGCTCACACAATAAATAATGAATAATTATTAGTTAAAGATATTTATGTAAATAATAAGTAATCAAGGGGTATTTAAATAAAACAAAAGAATATTATAAAAGTAATAGGTGGTTAAAGGGTATTTAAGAAAAATAAAAAATAAAAGGCTCAAATAACTTAAAAAAATTAAAAAATTACTTATACATAAATGGTGAGTGATTATTAGTAGTTAAGAATTATTAATAGGAATAAAAAAAAAAGCTTCAGCTCGTGGTTGGCTCCATGAATTTTATGAATTTACGATTACACATTGTGTTTGCTTTATAATAGTACATATATAAAAAATAAGATAGAAAAGCAAAGCACTATCATTGAACTTAATTTGTCCCATTACCTATTTACATCAAAGAGCATACAACATGCCCATATGAATAGAGCGGATTTAAGATTTAAGGTTCGTCTAAACTGAATAAAAGATTTGAAGATATAGTACATTGAGCTGTACAAAATTTAGGCTGAATAAAAATTTAAAGTTAAAGTAAATTGAATTACAAAAATTTAGGATCGACTAAATTTAAAAAAAATAATTTTTGAACTTAAAAAAAAAAAAAAAAAAAAAAATTGGGCTAGACTGCCCGGTGTATAACCCGAGAGAGCCTTTAACTTTGGTCCGCCATTGTATACGTGATTCATGGGGACAATTTGCACTACTAATCAGAAAAGTTATATTTGTAATGGGTGGGTACAATTACCAAATAAAAAAAAATTGATTTTCCTCGAAAATCAGTTCCATAACCCATTTGCCCTAAAGTCGTTAATTTCAACTCACCTTATGAAAACATGAACTCGTGGCTTACTACATGTTTCATGACTTAAGCTGAATTCATTCACAGTCATTCTCCTACTCCATCCATGGTTGATAATTAAGGGTGAAGGGGAGTAGATGATGGGAGACACGGGCAAGAAGCTGAAGGTGGGAAAAAAAGGCAAAGAGAAAAATGCAAGAAATATATAAGAGGTTGTTATCTTTCGTAAAGTCGTTTTTGTGTGCTGAAATCGTCTTTGAGTATGACGACTTCACGATTAGATAAATTTTTTTTTTTTTTTTATGGGGTTCAATTTCAATGCTTATGGACAGTTGTTGGATCGTAAAAAATACCTTTTTAAATGTTTTTTTTTTTTTTTTTTGCATTTTCAACGATGTTGTAGTGTCTCTTTTTTGTTTTTAAATGCTGAAAGTATTACTGCAAATGACGATCTTTTATTTCCATGAAGGTATGATCGTCATTTCAAAAGACAACACTGGGGATTAATGGGTTAAGAAATCGATTTTTGAGATATACGGGTCAAGAATTCAAGTAGGAAATCATTCTCACAGTTGGATATGGGGATTGATAATGAAATATACATATTAGCAACCCCTGGATGGCTTCATTTCAAAAAAAAAAAAAAAAAAAGTTTAATGGCAGTGCCCTACTTAATTGTCTTCAATAAAAGGGACATTACTGCTTACGGAATGTCAATTGGATATCAATATGGACGTATCTAATGTATGGTCAGATCCATGGTGATGTAGCAACGCTTCAAATTTCATTTTCACATTTAGTAGTTAGCCTCTTGTATGAAATTATCAAGTCTTATCAAGAATTTTCTTCTCTTTATTCACTTTTTTTTTTTCCCATTTGAATTTTAAGAATTTTGCTTGTGCTGCATTTTTTTCAAATAAATGTTGCTTGATATCTCAGTGTAGGATTTTCAACATAGAACTTAAAATTAAAAGGGTGTTTGGTTTACTCAAAAGAAAAAATTCAACTTTTATCAAATTTTTTTAATTTTCTTCAATTAAATTTTGTCACGTGTCGTTTTTTATGCTAATTATATATATATATATATATTTTATTTTTTAGCCATCTAAATACCATCTAACTAACAAGTGTCGGCTTATCTCTACAAGGAGATAATTTAAATCATGAAAAACCAAGGCTTAGGTGAGAAAACTAGGGAAAAATGCAGATGGATTGTTGATTTAGAAATGGTCAGAGATTATAAATTGAAAGACAATTAAACTTGGAATTTAAAAACACAATTCAACAACTTGAAAGAAATTACAATTCTAATATTAAAAAACAATAGTAGAAGGGTTTGACCCCAAATGAAGTCCAATGGTGGTATCTTAGTAGTTGGATAGAGCATTCTATGTAGCTTAACCCAATATCAGCAATAATAATGTTGGGTCGAATAATTCTGCAGGCAAAAGTATTTAAGTGGAAGAATTAGTCTTGTTGAGTGTTTAGAAAAGAGGTTCAATCTAGCATGACATTAGATCGAACAGCTGGTGTGCTTGAAGCTAAGGTCATTCGCATGCATGTAATATTATAACCTTGCAAGAGGATTTCAGAAGAGAAGACGCATAAAAAAAAAAAAAGCTACCCAACCGTGCAATGAATGGAAGGATCTTGCACTACATACCATTAATGCTCAACCAACAACCTCACACCATTTTTCTTGACTTGAGCCAAGAAAGACGTAGCCTACTACCATTAAATGAAAATGTAGCTACATTACTGGTAAAATTGAAGTCTTACAAGTGAAAATGTAAAAAAACTTATGCTTCATTTGTAAGTTTAGGAGAGAAAAAAAAAAAAGAAAATATTAATTAGAAGAGAAAAGAAAAGAAAATGATAATATTTTATTCTTAGCTGTTTGTAAGTTTAGGAAAAGTAATAATTATTACTATATCTTTGTTTATTTGTGAGTTGAGAAGAAATAGAAAGAAAAGAAAGTAAATATTATTATTTTACAATTGAATCTTTTAAAAAGTTGAAAGGCTATTAATTTATTTAATTCTAAGATGTGTTCGTAATTTTTTTTTTATTCTTTATTTTATGGGTAAATATGTTATTTTGAAAGTTTTATTAATTTACTTTTATCTTTTTTCCATTTTTGCCCACTTTTAAGAGGGTAAAATTTTAAAACTCATTTTTCTTCCATTTGTTTTCTTTTCTTGCCTCCAAGAACTTACAAACAAGTAATAGATTCTAAAATTTTTTATTTTCTCTTCCTTACTTTCCATTTTACTCTATCCAAACAAGCTGTTAAGGAAAATCAAGCAAAAACTTACAAACTTTGGAACCCTTGATCTAAGGAGGTGGAGAGAAAACGAAAAGCCTTGGTGCCTTCTGAAAAATGAAAATTTGATACAAAATTACCCTTTCATGTTTATGTACGGCTAACGTACAAGGACAAGTGCAATGACCAAAATCCCAAGACTAATAATAGAAAATTTAAAGTCTCTTATAGCATAATGGCATCCCGACGTGCATCCGAATACAATCCTTGTTCACATGTATGTTCGAATAGCCTTTTTGCCTTAGCTAAAAAATTCCCATATTTAAATGTCATCACCTCTGTCATTCAAACACATGCCAGATAGATTTGCACACTTATCAAGAAACATCAGCCTTTAAGTGATTCCCCCTCTGGTGTGCAATATGGGGGTTCGATCGGATGTGGAGACTTAGCCTAATTTCTTCAAACATTGATGAAGGTTGGGCTAGGAAGGCTTTGTCATCCGAATAGGGGTTCAAATGGGGCTAGATGCAAGTTGGGTTTCGGATGCCTATCTAGCGCTAGAAGGGACCATTAATTACTTTGTTTTTTTTTTTTTTCCTTTCCTTAGTTCAACTTGCAAGCTTGATCATAATTGCTCTCCAGTATTTCTTCTACATCTAGTTGAGATTTGGATTCACCTACTTTAGCTCTATAACCTACAAAAGGAACATATAACACAAACAAATAGTAAAGTGATAAAAATACTAATTAAAACAATTAAGACATGTTGAATAAGTAAAAACCTAAGAACTAGAATGACATTTTCAGTGTACAGTCACAGTACCCAATTAGGATATTGCTAGTTCCTAGTGAAAAGATTGTAGAAGTATGAGAAATGTACTTACATATGCATAAAAAAGAATTCGGATTCATCAATGAAACACTATGGCGTTCGTGAGGATTCTCAAAGCTATTATCCACACTGTCAATAACAATATTACACCAGAGTTTGTATTGGCTAATATTCTAAAACAATTCAAGGATCCAGCATTGCATATTCAAATTAAATACAATCATATGTTTTATTCAAATAAAATTCTTATGACTACAAGCATAAAGTTAACCCAAAAATTTTGACTTCAAATTCACACAAATAGTTCACTCACAAATATATGAACAAGTTTAGTTAAAGAGTGCATCTTATAGAGAGTAATTGTCATGCAAATTCAAAAAAGGTGCAATTGTGAATGATGAAATGAACAACAAAAAAGAACTTGATATAACTCCATAAAATAATGATTCATAATTAAGAAAATTCGAGCATTAGGAGCCAGTCACTTTAAAAACCTCAAAATCTAACTTTGTGCGTTATGCCTCGAATCCCATATTCTGAGGGCGCAAGCTAAAACACATGCATATATACAATACCATTGTTAACACCCCATCTTAAGCAAAGCCCTACAATAACCTGAAGCCAAATAAAATCAATAGAACTATAATATATATACAAGCCTTAGCCATGGGTTGGCAAAGTGCTCCAAAATCAAATATCTTGGGCTTAACTTAGCCTATACAAGAATAACATACATCACAACCTCACACCTGAGGCATAAAAAATATAAGTACTCAAAAAATCATTAAGAGAACTAGATAACTTAAGTCTCTCAACCTGTAGGTCTAGTAGGCAATCTCGCTCAAAACTTGCAACAATATGATATCCACAGGTGCTCACTACATAACAAGGAACATAAGAAGATGTCCTACCATGCACTACAACAAAAAGCATTATCATTGACCACTTTTGCCGACCAAAACAAAGGTAGTTGCTAAATGTTAGGTTTTTACCGACTAAGTAGTCGGCAATATAAAGAAAAAACACATTATAAATTAAACTTTTGTCGACCAACTTTTAACCTTTACCGACCAATAATTTGGTCAGGAAAGGTAGCAACAAAAAATATTTTCTGCTTCTTTGCTGACCAATTGGTCGGTGAAAATAAAAAATATGGTGCCACAATTTCTACACCAAATTAAATTTATAGAGCATTGGTGACTAATAATTTGGTCGGAAAAGGTAACAAAAATATTTTCCCCTTTTTGTAGACCAATTAGATGGTGATTATAGAAAATATGACGCCACTATATTTGCACTAAACTTTTAGAGCATTGGCAACCGACTTATTTGGTCAGAAAAGGTAACAAAAATATTCCTACCCTTTTTGCCGACTAATTGGTCAATAGTAATAAGAAATATGGCACCACATTTTTTGGCCAATCTTTTTTAGAGCATTGGCTACTAAAATTTGGTCGGGAAATATACCCAAAAAAAAAAAAAAAAATCTGGAAGACTTTCCTGACCTATGGTTGATAACAGTGGTATTCACTAACCAAATAATTGGTCGGTAAAAATTCATATAATCTACACAGCACCGTTTTGATTGTTCAGTTTAAAATTCCACAAACCCTTTCTAATTGCTTGGTTTAAAACTCTCCAAACCCCAAACCCTTTCCCCTTTATTTCCCCAATTGCAATCCCTAGGTTTTTTGTATAGCACGTTGCTTTTCTCTTCTACAGTTCTATCTATGCCATTTGATGCTGTGCTTCATTTTGCTACTGTGGCACATGTTGGAGAAAGCACCCTTGATTGTCTAAAGTAAGTGCTAGTGGATCCTTTATCTTCCAAGTTATTCACCCGTGTTTTGTGATACATACATATATATATGTTTACAAGCACTAGAGTATATTAAAAATTGCTAAAATTTTTGCAAAACCTAACAAATCTAAGACCAAGCCATCATCTCTAAGAAGGGCGTTTACATGAGAAACACCAAGATTGATGAAGAAACTGCTACCATCTAGCAAACCCATTGGTCGATGTGTATTTTTGAGCTTTGTTATTGCCAAAAGTGAATTCTAATTGGTTTGAGTTCAGTTCTAATCTCTTGAATTCTATTTGCGTTTCCTTTAGACTTGGTTTTTTAATTATGCTTTGAATTGTTAGCTACTGAAAAACTCTGTTTCTTCTTCTTTCCATTTTGTTGATTATTGTTGAATAGGTTGTAAAGATTTTTGGTTTAAAGCTTTTTCTTGGTTTTTAGTATTTAATTTATGGATTTGAATTTCAATTTCACTAAATTTTATTGTTAGTATTGTGGGTATCTTTGCTTTGTTGTGGTAAGAGATGGTGATTGATAATTATATATTTGTTTATCACTATTGATATTTGTATATATGTATGTATGGCTTCTAAATTTTCTTGCTGAGTCTTGAGAGTTTCAAACTTCATTTTGCCATCTTGTAGAACTGAAGCAAGGGTATGTGTGCATGTGGTTTATAATTTTTGCATGTTGGTACTAACAATAGCCTGAAACTTGACTTCCAATGTGAAAATCATTTGAAAGTCATGTTTATAGTCCTTTGACATGATAAAAGCAAAATTTTGTGATAGCGACTTCTTATAAGGTAACTGGGTCCACTTTTAATTTTCTATTTTCCTATTATAAAAGCTTTATTTGGAAGTATCCCAACTATTTGGTAAACTACCATCTAATTAGGCCCATGACTCCAATTAACTTTTATAAATTCATACAATCACAACACTATTATGCCAATAGATGTATCCAATTTTTTTTTTCCTTTTTGTCTTAACCTTCCTTTTTCCTAGTATATTTTGATGTGCTAAAATTGTAGTCAAACAGAATCATACTTTTGGACACTAGTTACATATATACTATATATTAACATAATATTTTACTTTTGTTGGTACATGAAGATAGAACCACATAATTACTGTGAGTCCAAATATGAAAGCAATAGTGATGATATATAAAGCAGTTTGAGCTGGTGAAAATATAGTACTATAGGTTAAAAATATACAATTTATTTAATTTAATTTAAAACATGATCAGTTATATTTGTATGAATCATAATTAAATGGGTCATAATAAGTCATACACGATATATTTGTGTATAGTTTAATTTTTTAATTATTTTAAAAATATAATATACCAAAACTATAAATATATACTAATTTTATAAAAAATAATAAAAGAATATATGAAAATAGTATTCAAATAATATTATAATAAAATCTAGTAAATTTAAGATTGAATAAACTTTAATAGGAATCCGGAATACAATATTAAAAAGATATAAAAATATACTAAACTTTTTAAAAAGTTCAAAAATGCAATATGACCCTGTCACACCCCCAAATGTCTTTTCTATGGTCAAATTATATGCAACCAAATATCTAGAGTAAATATCTATACTATTATAATTATAAATAAATTGACATGTTGAGTGAGATTCAAGCTGTTAATTTTTTCAATTTTTATTTTTTCATAATTTAACAATTATCAATAAATATATTTTATAATGGTAATATTTTGAATAGCATAGTTCTAAAAAATTTAATTATTTTTAGAAAAACATATTTTGAAAGAGCATTTGTTCCTAAAAAAAAAAAAATTTAAATTCAACAATTATATTTTTAACAATCTATTTTTCAAAACATTGTTCAATTTGAGAAATAGAATATATATCTAAATGATATTTCATTACTAAAATATATTAGAATAATGTTGCATTCCTCTTCATAGACATTATAACACTATTCCAAAATACAAAAGAGAACATGATTTTTTTCTTTGTTAAAACGATAAGTAATATCCAACATTAATTAGGACTCGCTTGATAATACTTAAATTTTTATTTAATTTTAACAATTTTATATTTTGCTTTAGATGTCATTTTCTTTTCCAAAATAAAAACAAAAAATATATTTAGTAATTTGTTTATAATAATTGGAGATAGAAAAACTTGTACACCCTCTCTTGTATAAACTCTCTCTCCCCCTTTATCTCCTCCATGTAACCTATAAATAATACTGTAGAAGATACAATGTTAGAGGTTTGACCAGCGATAGTTGACCATGAGTTCTCCAATGCTCAAATTAGTGATGGTTTTTCATTATAAAAGGAGAATGAGAGAGATGAGAGAGAAGGAAGGAGAACCAATTTTAAAACATACCTCTTTTAAATAGAGTGTGATTTCCTATATTTTCTTCGCCAAGAAGTTGGGATAGTGAGAATGGTGAGAAGTGCGAGATTTCTTCCTCCCTAAATTTAAACAATGTTTCATGCATATTTTTTTGACCTCAAATAATAACTAAATTTATCTTTAAAAATATTTATTTAAATATTTTTACTATTTTTTATAAAATTAATTTAAATAATAAAATATTCTATTAATTTGTTATAATAGATTTAATTTAATAAAATAATTTAATATAATATATTCAATCTTGTACAATTTTTATTTTTAATAATAAGTAATTCTAATAAGTCATATTAATAAATAACATAATTTAATAATAAATTAGTGTTTTACATACCATCATTGTGTATCTCACCCATTCCTTAATTCATTTGCAACCACCATTGGTGTTGGATATATAACTGACACCACCAAACCTCTCCAAACCAAAGCCACCAACTACCAAACAGTCAATACCTATACTATAAAGGGAGAAAAGCAATTGGTGTCTTCATTTTGTTAAAGTTTTGTCATATTTTTTCTTACCAAAATACCTTTTTAACTTTCTAATTTCTCTGGTGTTGATTACCTTTGCATCTTCTTTAAATAATGATACAATCTTTTGCGTTTGCTACTTTTGTCTTGTTGATGTATGATTATTGTCTATAAGAAATAAACTGGAATAAATGGAAAAGTTCAAGATCATTAATAGTTTAAATCTTAGTTTAGTAGAAATGACTAGGTTTGTTCCTTACTTCTTCATCTTGATTAATTACTAATGGTTGTCTTTTATTTCGTTTATTGTTATCTAACTATATTCTTGGGTCTTGAGATCCCTCATTTGATGCAATTGACAAGAATCTAGACCCTTAAGTTATGTCCTTGATTGCATACCTAATCTAAGTTAGAAAGATTAGATATGTATTTCTTATTATTCGTTGGTTGTCACTAGAAAATATTGGATATGTATTTATGATTATTTATTGTAGGTCATTAAAAATGGATTAGAGTTGGACGAAGCTTAGAGATCAAGTTAGCGATGAGTAGAGAGTAAGGGTTAATGCATTCATTGAATTTGCTATTGCAAACATTAGGTTGAATGGGAAGATTCGTTGTCCATGTGTGAATTGCATGAACATTTCATATATTGACATTAATATAGTGAAGTGCCATTTACTCTTGAGAGGAATATCACCTACATACACAACTTGATTACATTGTGGTGAAATTGTTACCTGCTGGTTCAACAAATCTAGAAACTGATTTCATTGATGATGATGATGAGGATTTTGAAGATATAATGACAACTAATGAAAGCGAACATAATGCTGAATTAGAGGGAAATGGCGATGAGTTTCCCGATATGTTAGGAAGATATTTATTTAGGAAATTTGAGGAATAATCATGATACAGAAGGAAGTCTTGATGCCATAGTAGTGGACAATATCCAAGACTTCGACAAGTTATTACAAGAGGCTCGACGTGAGTTATACCCAGGTTGTAAAGAGTATGGCGTGTTGTCATTTGTTATCACTATTAGAGCAACAAATCTGTAGACTATTTATCGAAGATCTTAAAGAAACTTTTGCCCAAATGTAATGAGAGGGTTCCTTGGACTATTTACGAGGCTAAGAAATTGTTACGTGATTTGGGCTTAGGGTATGAGTGCATTGATGCTTGTAAATTTGATTATGCACTTTTTTGAAAGGAGAATGCAAGCCTAGATAAATGCTCAGTGTGTTAGATGCCTAGATACAAACCACGAGATAGAAATGAGAAGAAAATTGCACACAAGGTATTAAAATACTTCCCACTTACACTGAGATTGAAAAGATTATATATGTTAAGGAAAACAATTACAGACATGAGATGGCATAAGGAAAAGCTAGTTGATGATGGAATATTGAGGCATCCTACTGATGGTGATGAGTGGAAGAATTTTGACAGAACACATCCTAAATTTGCTAGAGACTCAAGAAATATGAGGCTAGGCCTCGCCATCGATGGGTTTAATCCTTTCAGAAACATGGGCATTTCATATAGTATGTGGCCTATCATGGTTACACCATATAATTTGCCACCATGGAAATGTATAAAGGAGCAATTTTGCATGACGCCACTACTTATTCCAGGACCAAGTGCCTTAAGTCGAAACATTGATATTTATATGTGCCCATTAATTATGAGTTAAAGGATTTAAGGGAAAATGGTATGTGCACTTATGATGTATTATCGAGACGTAATTTTCAAATGTGTGCAATTATCATGTGGACTATTAATGACTTTTCAGCTTATGGTAATTCGTCGGGTAGGACAACAAAAGGCTATATGGCTTGCCCTAGTTGTAATGAAGAACATTCAACCCTAGTCATTGAGAGGTAAGATTGGGTACATGGGTGCTCATCGTTTCCTTCCTGAGGGCCATTCTTAGCGAAGTAGCAAACTTTTTAATGGTAAAGTTGAGAATTGACCAAGACCACGAGTTTTAACTAGTGAATAAATATTTGAACAAGTGTGAGCAGGTGCATATGCACCCTTTGGGCAACTATCCAAACGATCTTAATAGGCAAAAATTGATGAGTGATTCTGAAAGAGCTATTATCAAGAAATCCAACCTGAATTGGAACAAACAAAGCATTCTATTCGAGCTACCCTATTGGAAGACGCTTAATCTCAAACACAATCTTGATGTCATGCATATAGAAAAAAATATATGTGATAGTTTAATTGGTACACTGTTGAGCATTCATGGAAAGAATAAGGATGCACCAAAAGGTCGTATGGACTTAAAAGATATGAAAATCAGAAAAACTTTGCATTACAAGGAGTGTCCTGATGGCAAACTCATATTGCCTCCTACATTGTACACATAGTCTCCACAAGAGAGGTAAAGATTCTTGGACTTCTTACAGTCTATCAAGTATCCATATGGATATGTAGCAAATATTTCTAGATGTGTAAACGTAAGGGATGGTAGGTTATTAGGCCTTAAAAGTCATGATGTCCAGTTCCATTACAAAAAATTCTTCCAATTGGGATACAGTGGGTGCTTTAGCAAAGATATTTGCACTCTACTGTTTGAGCTAGGTAATGTTTTCCATGAATTGTGTGCTAAGACATTGAGCATAAGTCAGTTTGAAAAAATTGAGGAACACATTATTTTGATCCTTTGTAAGTTAGAGAAGATTTTTTCCTCCTAGTAATCTCTGACATTATAGTACATTTGCCTATTCATTTACCCCATGAGACCATACTTGGGGGGCTAGTGCAATACCAGTGGATGTACTCGATTGAATGATAATATATTCTTTAATTTATTGGATTACATGTTAAAGGCCATCATAAAATGTTTGACATGTAACCTACTTTTGGTTTTTTAAAGGTTTCTTAGCACACTCAAAAAGTTTGTCACAAATCGAGTTCGTCCAGAAGGTTCAATTGCAGAGGCTTATGTTGTGAAAGAATGTCTTATCCTTTTGCTCAATGTACCTTGATAAGATTGAAATTGTGTATAACAGAGAAGAGCAGGAATGTTGATGGTGGTGATTGTGGCACTGGGTTGGCAATATTCACTCAAAGTGTCTGTCCTATTCTTCCTGTGTATCGACCTCATGACATTTCCATTAAAGAACGGGAGATGGCTCATTAGTTTGTCCTTTACAACAGTTCTGAAATCAACCCATATTTAGAGTACGTTTTTGTTTAGATATCTTTCTTATTTAACAAATGAGCAATTAATTATAATTTTTATTATGTATTTTCCTTATTTAAATAGGAAGCACAAACACATTTTGGAAACTGAAAGTACAAGGGATATCATGAAGAGGCAGATGGCGTTGTTCCCTAATTGGATATAGTTGTAATATGTCATTTTCACCTAATTAACTTCAACATCAATTAATGTGCACTACTTGTCATTATGTAGATGAATCACTTGAGATTTATGGGGTCGCCAAAAGCCACAAATGAGTTATGGTCATTAGCTAATGGCCCTAATCTCATAATAAGTCTATATTCAGGTTGCATATCTAATGATGTTCCATTCCATACAAAAGACTTGGAAAATCGTTGAAAAAGTCAAAACTAGTGGGGTGATAGTTGAAGGAGACCATGAGGGGCAAACTCATGACTTTTATGGTTTTTTGTGTAAAGTATGGGAAATGAGATATATGTTTGATCATCACGCAGTTTTGTTTCAGTGTGAATGGTTTGATACTAGAAGCAGTAAGACTATATGCACAGATGCACATTGCACTATCATATGTATTGAAAGTCGATTCTATAGATACTGGAAGTCGATGGTATAAGGATGACCCATTTGTTTTACCAAGTCAAGTGAAACAAGTTTTTTATGCCAACAATACAAAATTAGAGGGTAATTGAAAAGTTGTGAAGCATATTGAACGACGTGGAATATGGGATATACCAGAAATAATGAGGCAGGAGATACATAATGATGAAATAGATGATGTGTTCCAAGAAGATGAAACCATCGATATTCCTTGTATTGTCACCAAAGATCAAATTGGAGATAAGCTATGTAGGAATGATAATCAAACTGAAATTATCCAAAATGACTTCATTAACATGGAGAGGTGGGTGCGTGATAAACCTTTTGGGCTCGATAATTTCATATGTGATGAGGACGAGGATTTTATGGGAATAGAACACAATGTCGATGAAGATGAGTTCCATTATGATTATGAGTTTGAGGGTGATTCTGAGTCTAGCAATGATTATGATATGGAACCTTGATTTTATTATAAGTTGATTTTTTTTTCTTTTTTCAAGGTAATGTAAGATTATACTCTAATGGGTAAATTTGTAAAATGTAGAAAAAGGTTAAATCAAACTTCCTTTTATTATTTGAAAAAAAATTTCTTGTTATGTTTTATTTTGTTTCATAATCATTATGATTCTGTTTAAATATAAATGTTTACTAATATAGTCTTTACATATAATGTTGCATAGGTTATGGATATGCCAGCTGGTAAGAGAGTAGGATTGAGCTAGCGGTCGACTACTGATGCCACGCATTCAACCGAGTCACCAAGTTCTATTGATGGATCATTTCCATTAGGATCACCTATAATTGGAGACGCATCTACATCAGGAGGATCACCCTATATTGGCATTCGTAATTTTGTTTTACTATCTTTCTTTAAAAGTTTGTTATTCAATTATATTTATTTGATTAATAAGTATTTGGCATTATGACTGGCTTTCCCAGTAAGATCGCGTACCTGTAGCCCTACGAAGGGCAAAGGTGTGTAGCGGGAAGTGGATAAAAATAAGGGAGAGAAGCTTCGAGCTGAAGTTTGCCCACTAGCATGTGAATTCATTGGGAAAAAATGCCACAGAGATTGCTAATCAACTTGGTGTACAGATTCGTCTTTCTGCACCATTGCAGGGTGTTACTACTTGGACCCAAATTGATAGGGGTAGTAAAGATGCCATTATTCAAAATGTGTTGGTAACGAATTATTTCCATTATATATTTTTATTAAGTTCATATATATGTGTGTGTTTGTGTTTCTAATTAATGCCAACATTGTTACCTATAATATATTATAGCTAATGTTTGACATTAAGGACTTTCATGAGCAATATGTTCAAAAGGCTATCGAAAAAATTGTTACTCATTATGCAAGGATTGGCAATTTTATTGGAAGAAAAAGTACTTTGAGTTGTTGAATGAAGAAAGGACCTTTATGTTAATGCCCCTGACCCTAAGAAGATAATAAGATTGGAAACATATGATAGATGTTGTATAGGAGTTCTGAACAACATCAATTAATTTAATATTCAACCATTTTGAATTCCAAAAAATATTTATACAAGTACAAATTTACTAATTAAGTTATTTTTTTTAATGAAACGAGCGGCCTAAGCAAAGAGTAACCTGCTCAATTGCTTTATAATCATACAGCTAGATCCTAATCATTTTCAGCGAAATTATCCCTCCAGGTCATCTGTTCGTTTTTAAATTATTTTTAATATTATATTTTTTTATTTTTAGTTGTAAATTTGTATGCTCTTACTATTACTTATTAAATAGACTGATAAACTTGGAGATGAGGGTCTCCCATTTTCAACATTTTGCAAAGATGCCCATTAGAGTAAGAAGAAGAATGATTATATTCATTCGCAATGTCAAAAAAATTATGTATGTGCCATATTTAAATTTTCATAACTATTTTTTAATTCTATTTCCAATTAATATTATATAAATTGATTTGTTTATTTGTCTCAATCATTTATAGGATGAAGTTGTTAGACATGAGACTGAAGCAGTAGAGTTAGGTGACTCACGCTATACACCTATAGCAACTCTCTCAAGTGGTACTTAGGAGAAAGAGTAGGTTATTTCCTTGGCTTTGGGAAAGGTCCAAAACCTTCCTCTTCAACAAGATCTTTAGCGTCATCTAAAGCATGTTATATTGAGATTGAAAATTTGAAGGCACAAATTGAAGAACAAAATGAAGTGGATGCACAAATTGAAGAACACAATAAGCCGATGCAACAATATAGAAGGATAGGAAAAATTATGAAGAGGAATAGAAATGGAAAGAAAATGAAGAGGATAAAAGAAAGATGTGGGAGAAGATGGAAGAGGATAGGAGGGCAAAGGATGAGGAGACACAAAAACAAGTTCAGTAAATATTCGCCATGATGAGGGATAAATTTCGAGAAGATGGTTTGGGAGGCATATCTACCTAATTTGGTAAGTAAATTTATTGTCTAGATTTTTACGCTTTTTTTAGTTTAATTAAGCATTTCATACGTAAATGTGCTTACTTCAAAGTCAAATAGAAAAATTTCACAACCACTAGTATAAGTAAATGACTCTTTTGTACAATTTTGCTTGTGATCCATTTGTCACTCAAGGTTTTCCCATATTAAGATGACATTAACCCTTCTAGGTTTTCCCCACCTAAATGGTTGTGCCTTTCACATGTAATGGACAATCATTCGGGTTATACAAATCTCATTTGATAGGTCAAAAATTCTACAGGTCAACATTACCTAAAATATTTTTTTGGATTATAATGGATTTGCAAATCCCACAAATTGTTAGCACTGAACCTTAGGCTTTGATCATTGTCTTTAACCTATAAGATTTGTAGGGATCAACCATTTGATCTGCCACCTCCTTTGCACATTTCACGCAGTAAGAAATTTTGAGACAAGTTCAGTTGTTACTCTTCTCTACAGCCTATCCTTGTTAGTTTTTTTTTTTTTAATGATACTGTAAGTAACAAACTTTACATCCCTCAAGTTTCCTTAGACTATTTTATCCGTTGTTTTGGGAATGAATTGACATCTATACCCATAATCGACATTATCGTCCAATAAGAAAAAAGTTTTAATTATGGCTTCTCCCTATGGCTATTCTTGGCAATGGTATCTTAAGTTGCTGATTGATATGCTGCGGATTATGTGTTTGCTGAATTGTTTTCTTCTTGGTTAGTTCTTCTTTTTTTGTTTCATTGTGTAGCAGTTGTTGCTACAATTTAGTTAATGGGGGGCTATTTCTGGGCTGTTAATGGTGCTTCTTGGTTTTGTTACAATTTTACTGTTTGGTTGCTGCCATGATTTGGTTATTGTTGTAGAAATGTTGATGGTTGTTACTATGCAACCTGCCTATTTTGGAATGTTCTTGTTGGTTGCTATCAGTTTTGCTATTTCTCTGCTCTTCTAGTTGCTTGGATTTGCTGCACTATTAAAATTGATGAAACTTTAGATTACTTTTGGGTGTTGCTGCTTCCTGAGTTATATGTTGAATCTGATTTGATAGAATTGTGTTGCCTGTGTTTATTTGCTTCCTAGCTATTATGGGCATTTTCTATTTCTTAGATAATACAATAAATAAGCTATCGGCTAATATTTATTCATGGTTTGAAAGAAAGAAAGAAAATGAAAAATCTCAGGTTTGGTGTTGATATGTGCATTGTATAGGCGTCTTGTTATATTTTTCAGCTTTTCATACTTGTGCCACTTTTCTCACTTAGCACCATAATGATGTCTAAAACATTTCAAAGAATGAATTTTTTTCCTATTCCTATTAGGTTAGAGAAGAGTACACTTTCCTAATGCTTGCATCTTATATGCTTTTGGTGTTTGGAATTTGGACGAAACTTTATTTTGATTTTTCATCCACTTTAAATTATGTCTTAACTCTTTCCTAGTCTTCTTAATTTTCTAGTATTGTCATAGCCTGTACCAAGTGTCCTCTAATTGTAGGAGATGGTGATTAGTCAATTCCTAAAAGAGATGGTGATTAGTCAATTTCATAAATTGTAGCTTTCTTTGCTTGGGATCAACTTCTTTTCTATATTCAAACAATGATACTGCCTTTGGTTGATCTAGTCATTGATTTTTGCTAGTTTGTTTTTTTTTTTTAATTTTTGGAACCATGTTTTTTTTTTCTTTTTTGGTTAATATGTAAATTTTGAAGACATATGTTTTCTTTTAAGGTGTAAAATGTTTAATTTGAAATTGTTGATGGTATATAATTTGATAGTGGATGTTTTGGAAGTATGTTTTGTTGGTTAATTGATGGTGAATAATTTATAGGGAATTAAATTCTGTACAACAACAAAAGTTTGGGAAATAAAAAAATGCTGCAGAATTCTTTATTTTTTAATAGAGAATCACCGACCAATTGGTCAGGGAAAGGTAAGCATTGTTGACCAATTAGTCAAGGAAAGTAAGGATTTACTGACCAATTGGTTGAGGAAAACTTCGATACTCTACCACTATTTTTTTTTTTTTTTTGCCGACTACTTGGTCGACAAAAGGCTAAATTTTTTGGCTTAAAAAATATCTTTACCGACCAATTAGTCAGGGAAGGTTATCTGCTTTACCAACCAACTAGTCGGTAAAGTTGTATATTTTTGTCGACCAACTAGTTTAGTTGTGAAAGGATTGGGATTTTCTAACTAATTGGTTGGTGAAGAGTCAATAATTGCCGACCAAAACTTAGTCGGTAAATATGAGATTTAGTGACCAATTAATTTTTTGGTCGGTAAAAGTTTTCCTGACTAGCCTTTGCCGACTGAATGCCGACCAAACTAGTTTAGTGGGTAAGTTTTGCCAACCAAATTTTGTCTTTCCACAACCAAGATTTTGGTCAGCAATTGTGTGATCTCTTGTAGTGATGCCACTCTCATGAACATACATATCATAATTTAATTAAGAGGCTATAAATAAATAATTATTATCTAGAGCACTAGCATTATAACCATCCTCATCATCATCATCGTATATGTATCTTACTAATATGTATATACCAGCAACTGTATCAATGTTTCAACCATCATACACACACACAATGGACAGGTACTCTACATGATTGACTTGTGGCTATAGCATCCATCCAAACCATAATATTTTCTTAGTGTCTAGGTCCTATGTTAGAGCTATAGAGATATGCCATTATGAGCATATCTACATCTTTGGTCTCATCTAAAGAAATTACTATACCTCAGGCATCTGCATCATTTCGTAGGTTACTAGTTTACTAGATATAAAAAACCAATCCCTGTGTAGGTCTAAGACTCTCAACCCATGACATATAAACTCTATTTTAAATACCTTTTTTTTTTTTCAAAATCACTAACCTACACTCAACATCAGTAGGATATCTCATATCCAAACACTATTATATCTTAACAATTTAATATTAGTCTCAATCGACTTTTTTAATAGAAGCCAAAGTTTTATATGTTGGATTCAAGAACGCAGTAGAACATGTTTTCAAAAATTTTCTTAGATCAATCATGCATGAAAGAAAATGAACTTCTTATATCAATGTATTTGAAACATAATAACGAATTCAAATCAATAATCAGAAATTTAATCTTTCATTATTTTTTTCTTAATTTAACCTTATTTTCTTGAATATCTCTAGTTTCTGACAACCAAGACTCCTAGATCTCCTGCTTTTTCTCAAGATAGGATCATCTTAGATTTTTTTGACATCTAGAGTTGAGTGAGCAACTAAACAAACTGAATCTTTTATGTAGGCAAAGGATCTAGGTGTAAATAAACTTAAGTTGGCTAAATTAGGTTATTAATCATAATTATCTTGTAATTATAGTGCATCTTCTAATAACTATATCTTACTCACTAAAAAAGTGTAACTAAAGTCCAATCCCAGTTTACTAAAATAATTTCACAAAATACTTTGTTCATTTTTTAAGTGTGCAATTAAGCCCCTTCACCAAATATTGAGTCAATTAGAATTAAAAAGTTATCCAATTTTAATTGATAGATACCTCGATATTCTAAGAACCGTCAAAGCTTGCACTAGTTGTTCACGATTGCCTCCCTCGAAAAAGTCAAAGGGACACATCAAATGAGAAAATGACGATTGTCGATTCCCTAGTGACCTCGTTCCCAATGACGAAGCTTGGAAAAAGTGGCCTTATCGTTAAAAGGGGAAGGTAAATCATTACTTTTCTCTTTTCTATGTTCTCATACTTACATATATGTGTATGCGTTAATTATTAGAAGATGTGTAATTTCTGGGGCATTTGAATTATGTAATGAATCTGTTGGACTAGATAACAATGAAAAGGATATTACGGGATCCAAGAGCTCAAAATGGTAAGTCCTTTTTGGATTTATATTAACAGGAAAATACATGCATTCATATCACATTTTCGCATTTTCAATATTTTGTTTTTAGTTTAACCTGCTTTTACTTTCTACTATTTTTGATTGATTTGTTTGTTTATTGCATTATTATTATACTTTTTTGAGGATTGAATTCAAATGGTGCAGTAATGATGATTCAGAGAATATAATTCAAGCCAGATGTCATTTTAAGGTTGATGGCCATATAATTTTCAATCTTGGGGATGATACCCGTGTAAAAGTAATAAATCTTTGCAATATTATGTTTTGATGTTTAGTTTTTACCTTTGTCAGGTTAACCAAATTTTTGATACAAAGAAAGAGATATGAATATTGTCTACTCTGCTGAGCTACTGAGTATGGTTGTATCTCTTTATACGACAAATATTGCTTGGGAAAACATCTAATTGAGTAGATTAAACAAGCATTAAGCATAATTCAACTATACATTAGCAAGAACACATGTATTTATTATCTAATTGCTTTTAATATATGTAATTATGCATAGGTTTTTGTCTAATTTGGATTTTACCCTTTTTAGCCATTTTTGTGTGATCAACTATGTGAACTTATGGAGGCTTTTTGTAGGGCTTTACTTTTCTGGGGAAAAAATTTTTATAATTAATACTTATCCAAATCTTAACTAACATATAATTTTGGAGTATGACTATGAAAACCCATGACTACTTGGCAAAGGTGTTCATCATTGATAATATTAACGGATATGATGGCAAAATCAAGGAAACAATCAATTAGAGCCACACAAGGAAGCATGGCAAAATCAAGGAAACATACAATTAGAGCCTCACAAGGAAGCAAGGAAACAGTCCACCCAAGGAAGCTATTAATTAGGAATCTCAGCAACAATCAATTAAAGGAAGCAATCAATTAGGATCTCCATCCCATAATCTCAGCATAATCTTTCCCTTTGTATATTTATCTTTTCCTAATAAGCTGTGTTGTCTTCTTATATATATGTGGTTATATGGTGACTTTATTTTATATAAGAAAACCAATTGATCCCAACTCCAATTATACCTTTTATCATGGTATCAGAGTATGGTTTATGTTTTCTTATTCTACATTTCCCACAAAATTAAACCCACCACAAAACTAGAAGAACTTGATAGCTTCAGCCTTCAAAATTGTTTTTTTTTTTCGACATGGTTGAGGCTCAAGAGAAGGTTTAGAAACTTATTTCTGATCTGTCTTCCCCTTATTTTCTCCATTCAGCTGACTACTCTCGTACTCCTCTTGTTGATATTGCACTAACTCATACCAACTATGGGTCCTGGAGTCGTTCTATGAAGATGGCTCTTTGTGCCAAAAATAAATTGGGTTTCATTGATAACACTCTTCCCTGCCCCACCGATCCCGATATTCAACCCCTGTGGAAACGAGTTTCCACGATGGTCTTCTTGTGGTTATTGAACAGCACCAGCACCACCTATTACTCCAAGCCTAGCCACTTGCTGCACACCTAATGACCTGTGGCGTGATCTTGAGTCCAGATTTACTGAAGGCAACAATGCCACCATCTTCAAACTTCAAAAGGAGATTGCCAATCTTCAGCAAGATAATCTCGACATTACCAACTATTACAACAACTTTAAGACTCTTTGGGACCAACTTGATGGAATCACTCCTTTTTCGGCCTGCGGATGCAACAACTGCACGTGTAACACCACTGTTACATGGCACACAAGGGTGTCAAACGAATGGGTCTATCAACTCTTGATAGGTCTCACTAAACCCTACTTTGTCCTTCGCACTCAAATCCTTGCCAAGGACCCACTTCCTGACATTGGGAAGGTCTACGGCTTATTGATCTTAGAAGAACAAACCAAGAGGATTTTACCAACCATTCAACCTATAGAAGTTGACTCAGCAATGATAAATCAGAAATTCAGGCCTCAACCATCTCAGTCTAACTTCAACAAAAATTAGCGGTGGAACCCTCTTGACCAGCGGCCTTACCAGCAAAACCAACCCAAAACCCTCAAATCCTCCTCAACCTCGGCAACCTCCCTATGCAGATTCTCCAAACCGACAACAACAATCTCCTAGGCAACTACCTACAACTCGTCCCAATCAACCACGGGGAGATAGCCACGGTGGGCCTTATTCTCCACGAGGGGATCTCCTCCAGCAAGCACCACACACTCGTGGCGGCAAGGATCCCAATGCCTATTGTACACATTGTAACCAAATGGGTCATTATCAATCTGGTTGTTTTCAACTTATTGGCTACCTCGATTGGTTCTTCAACAGGCCCTCGCGTCCACCATCCAACCAGGCTAATTATGTAACACAATCGTCCGTCATGCCTTTCAATCCTCACTTGAGTTTCGCCAAGGCATCCCAAGCACATGATTTTTACGAACATCCATCTGTATTTTTTTTCCGATAATACCAACTCTATCTCACATGATTGGATTATTGATAGTGGGGCTTTATCTCACTTGACGCCCCTACCTATCTCTTGTTAACTCATATACAGTTACCAATAACATTTTGCCAATCCAGTCCGCCTCTGGCTCTATTCATGCCGTCACCCATACAAGAACTATACTTGTCACCCCTTCCATCACTCTTTTTGATGTATCACATGTTCCTAGTTTTCACTTCAATTTATTATCAGTACAAAAATTAACCCGTGACCTTAAGTGCATTGTGTTTTTTTTTCCTACCTTTTGTCACTTTCAGGACCTGAAGTTGAAGACTATGATGGGAGCGGGTGATGCACGCAATGGCTTGTACTACCTTCGCACACCAACCTCCACTGCCATCACAGCCCCAACTGATGCCTCCATCTTATGGCACCAAAGATTAGGTCATCCTGCACCCGTCCATTTACCTCGTTCTCTTGTTAAAAACCCTACTAATAATGCTTGTCCTTGTGACGCCTGTTTGCGTGGCAAACATACTCGCCTGCCATTTCAAATTTTCTCAATAAAAGCGTTGTTCCATTTGCTCGAATATTTTTTGACATTTGGGGTCTCTATCATACTCCTTCAACTTGTGGGGCGCGTTATTTTCTTATAATTGTTGATGATTGCACGCGCACTACTTGGGTGTATTTATTGTGTTATGATTGCACTTGAAAAGTGCTATTACAAACTCCACTTTGGTATAACTTTTAATACATTTAAGTAGTTTATTTTGAAGACTTATCGTTATTTTATCACTTAGATGGTTTATTTTATTAATTGCAGGGAAAACGGCGAATTAATTGAAGAAGATAGCAATTTTGGTGACTTAGAAGACGAAGGGGAGGATATCGAACCAACTTCGTCCAGGATGGCCCGAAGTATCCCAAGGACTTAGCTGCAAATGAGGAGCAAAAGTGCAGAAAACAAGGTTTCTGTGGTCCGGAACCACAGTGTAGTCGAACGTTGCGCGGGCAATTTCAAATTTTAGGGTTTTTCTGCAAGTTATAAAAAGACTACTTGGTGGCCGACCCTAGGACGTTCTTCTCTCTGTTTTTCATTCTTCCAGCAAATTTTGAGAGTTTTAATTGCTTACGTTAATGTTCTTACGTTGTTTCGGAGCTTTCATCGCATTCGTTTCAGCAGTTACTATTCAGAGTTTTATTTCAAAGTTTGTTTCAGAGTACGTTACACTTCTTCATTAGATTAATGATATTATTTGGATATTTGAAATAGAGGATTGATTGAGTTTGTATGTTTAGTTCTAATCTCGTCATTTAATAATTTTGTTTCATTGTTTGATTTAGTGAATCCATTAAATATGTCTTCAATGATTGTTTTCAGTTTTGTTTACAAGCATGTTAGCGTAGAAACCCTAGTTCTTGATTCAACGAATCAAGGAAGGGTAGTTTACTCTAATCTATGGGATGTACGTAGACCATTTGCAGAGTTTGCGAAAACTCATGCGTAGGGGTCTACAACTTTTAGACATTTGCAGTAGACCCTTCACATGGTTTACGAAAGCTCATGCGTAGGGATCTACACTTTTTAAAACCTAATTCAGTTCTTTCAAAACTTTCGAAAACGAAAATCTTTGACTATATTCTCTGTAATCACTGGTAAAGGTTTTCAATTAAAATTTTCTTAATAATTTTGAAGAACTGAAAATTCAGATTTTGAATCCTAATTTTAATTAGTTTATTTCAAAAACTTTCGAAAACGAAAATCTTTGACTATATTCTCTGTAATCACTGGTAAAGGTTTTCGATTAAAATTTTCTTAATAATTTTGGATTAATTAGAAAAATTGGATTTGAATCTGAATTCGAATAGGATTGTTTGAGAACCTTTCGAAAACAGAAGCTTTTGACTATATTCTCTGTAATCACTAGTAAAAGCTTTTGATTAAAACTTTCTCAATAATTTTCAAACAAATCCTAATTTAGGTATTAATACAAGTATTACAACACATCCTATAGTGAAGACGTAAGCTACCCAGAATTGATAGTTGGATCAAGGACTTCTCAAATTTATTTGCTTATTAATTGAATTGCCTTCGGTTGATTTAATTGAAGTAATTACATTGCAGTTTTTATATTAGATTATTTTGAAGCGCATTTAAATTAGAAAAAAATCCTTTTAGCTAATATTTAATTCATTGAAATCAAAAATCAAAATTTTAAATTGCTGAAATTTTGGTAATAGGTTGTTAATTTGTTTTAGTTTACATTTTGAACTTGCAAAACAATTAGTTTTAATTAATTTTCAAACTTAGCTTACATTCAAATTTAGGATTTCCATTTTAACCTAGAAACTAAATAACGTAGGCTCCCTGTGAATTCGACCTTGGACTCATCGAGTTAAAACTATACCGCACACCCTTGCACTTGGGGTTAATTTAGACGCACTATTAATTAGCGGTCATGTTACAAATCGGATGCTTTTTCCAAAATTCAATTTTTTTTAAACATAGGTTAGAACACAATTTAATGCTTGAGTTAAATCTTTTTGTTCGGATAATGGCGCATAATTTCTCTCGCATCCAATTCACAAATTATTTCATGATAATGGAATTTTACAGGAATTAACTTGTGTTGATACCCCTCAACAAAATGGTATTGCTGAACGTAAGCATCAGTCATATATTAAATGTGGCTCGCTGCTTACGTTTTCAAGCCCACCTTCCCATCAAATTTTGGGGTGAGTGTATCTTAATAGTGGTTTATCTTATTAATTGCACCCCCTCACAGAATTTAAAAAATGTCTCCCCTTATGAACGACTTTATCGTCGAGCCCCAACCTATGAAATTTTATGTGTTTTTGGATGTCTCTGCTATGCTCAGACATTCCGTGTCAACCGCTGACAAATTTCAACCTCGTGGTGTCCCTTATGTATTTTGGGATATCCTCCTCGTCACAGCGGATACCTGCCTCTTTAATCTTGACACGAACACAGTTTTTTATCTCCTGGGACATTACTTTTCTTGAGAATATTTTCCCCTTTCATACCAAGAGCCCTCATTATATTCCACCCCCTGCAAACCCATCTTCTAGTCACACTGACTTATATCCAGCTGAACCTCTCACCTATCCTGATCCACCTCCTCTTGCCAACCCTTCTCCATCCAATCCAACCAACTCTCATACAACCAATTCCAACCCACCTCTCTCTCCTACCACCCACCAATCGGCCCACCCCACCAACTCCAACCCCTCTGACATCAACACCAACCCCAACCCTTCTGATATCAACACCAACTCCCTAGACCCAACACCTTCCATCGGCCTTTCTCGGCCATCCTGAGCTCATCACCCACCGAGCTACCTTCAGGACTAATGCTATTTCTCAAGAACTCAATGCCCTTGAACACAATCAAACCTGGGTCCTTACTCCTTTTCCCCCCAATAAAAAACCAATCGACTGTAAATGGGTTTTTAAAACTAAATTAAATGCAGATGGATCCATAGAAGGATAAAAAGCACGCTTGGTCGCCAAAGGCTATACTCAAGTTGAGGGGTTGGACTATCATGGCACTTTTGCTCCTGTTGCAAAATTGGTCACCGTTCGTTGTGTGTTTGCTATTGTGGCTACTCGCAACTAGCACTTACATCAGTTAGATGTTAACAATGCTTTTTTACGTGGTGTTCTTGATGAAGATGTTTACATGTCTTTTCCTCCGGGATATGGCTGACAGGGGGAGACGCGTGTCTGTCAATTACAAAAGTCACTCTATGGGCTCAAACAAGCATCCCGAAATTGGTACTCTAAATTGTCTACCATCCTTCTCTCTGCTTGGTTTACATAGTCCCAAGTTGACCACTCCCTCTTTACTCGGCAAACTGATTCTAATATTATCGTTCTTCTCATATATGTTGATGATTTACTTATTACAGGCAACGATTTAGCTTCTATCGATCACTTCAAGGGGTTCTTGTCGAGTCAATTTCAATTAAAAGATCTCGGCAAGCTTAAGTATTTTTTGGGCATTGAAGTCGCTCGCTCTACCAAAGGTATTTTCATTAATCAGCGTAAATACGTTCTTGACATTCTCAAAGATGCCGGCCAATCAGGATGTCACCCAGCTTCTTCACCCATAGAACAACATCTCAAACTCACAGCTAATTCTGGTGTACCCCTATCATATCCGAGTTCCTACCGTTGGCTCATTGGCCACCTGATCTACCTCACTATTTCTCGGCTAGATATCACCTTTGTTGTCCATATGCTCAGTTAATTTATGTACACCCCTCGGGTTCCTCACTTTGATGCTGCTACTTGTATTCTTCGCTACCTTAAGGGGTCTATCTCCCATGGCTTACTCTTTCCTGCCAATTTCAATCTCACTCTTCCTGGATACATTGACTCTGACTGGGCTAGTTGCCCTATGACTCGTCGCTCGACAACGGGTTATTTCATTACTCTTGGTGGAAACCTTGTCTCTTGGCGCACTAAAAAGCAGAGTGTCATCTCCCGATCCTCTACCAAAGCTGAGTATCGAGCCATGGCCTCGACCACTTGCGAGCTATTGTGGCTTCAAACTTTACTTCTTGACTTAGCGGTTCCCCTTTCATCACCCATCCCTTTATATTGTGACAATCAGGCTACTTTACACATTGCCTGGAATCCAGTTTTCCATGAGCGCTCCAAACATATTGAAATCGACTGCCATCCTCGTTCGCGAACGGGTCCAACAAGGTCTCCTTCGGCTTCATCACATTGCCTCCACTGATCAAATAGCAGACATTTTCACAAAAGCATTGGGGGTTGAACAGTTCGGCTATTTATGATCCAAGTTGGGCATTCTGTCTTTCCATACTCCACCTTGAGGGAGAGTATTAACGGATATGATGGCAAAATCAAGGAAACAATCAATTAGAGCCACACAAGGAAGCATGGTAAAATCAAGGAAACAATCAATTAGAGCCACACAAGGAAGCAGGAAACAGTCCACCCATGGAAGCGATCAATCAGGAATCTCAGCAACAATCAATTAAAGGAAGCAATCAATCAGGATCTTCATCCCATAATCTCAACATAATCTTTCCCTTTGTATATTTATCTTTTGCTAATAAGCTATGTCGTCTTCTTAAATAACGTGGTTGTATGGTAACTTTATTTTATATAAGAAAACCAATTGATCCCAACTCCAATTATACCTTTTATCAATAAGCAAATAGGATATAATCGTTGCGCATTGACAAACAAAATTTTCTGCTAGAAAAAACCATTTCTGTGAAATAAGGTATGAATACTTTCTATTCTACTTGGTTACTAAACATGCTTATAAAAGCAATTAATTGGGTATATTGATTAATTATAAAGCAATTCAAGTATACATTAAAAGAAACACCTGTATTCATTATTTACTGCTTTTAATATATGCATGGTTTTGTTTAAAATTGGATTTTACTTTTTTAAGCCACCTTGGCATTGAGGAATATTTTCGATGATCTCTAGCGGTCATTTGGAATATCTTGTTGAATTTATTCTTATATTTCTAAGGATAGGATTGGTCAGGGTATTAGAGACAATACATTCATAGCTTTATAAGAATATTTTCAATGTTGTATTTTTGCTAGTTTATAATTCCATATAATTAACTATTTGAACTTTTGGAGGCCTTTTGTGTAGTTTTGGCAAAATCAATGCCTATCAAGTTCTTAGCTAACATATAATTTTTTGAGTATGACTTTGCAAAGCTATAACTACATGGCAAAAGTTTCATTATTAATCCCTATAACCAGATCTTAACTAAAAGATTGTATTTTTATGCATAACTATACAAGCCATAATAACTGTTGGTATATGACTTGCGAAGTGAAAATTCCCTCACAAGTATGAGGATGTTATGAATGCTCATATTGACAAACAAAGGTCAAATCTTTGATGATTCCATCATCTATGATTGAGTTGCTGAAAACTTTTGCATAGGTATCCTACATCTGAACTAAATTCTTTTTGGTAAAAGATCTCTTTCTAGTTGCTCTGGAATAATTAGGAAATTCTCTAGAAGAAATATGGGGTTCTCAATTTCTCTACGTGTGATTCGTTGAAACATAAACTTTAGGTTCCCAAATAGGTCAACCTTTCGAACTGCTATTGAATCCATAGGCCAACAAGAGACAACCTGGCGAACTGAAACATCCAGAGGAAAAAAAAGCAAAAGCAATTCTTGTAGTAGCGGCAAGCAAAATGGGAGCAGCCTAAACTATGAAAATGGGGTTGTGGGAGTGCAATACAAACACTGTGCTGCTAGGCGAAGTAGTGTAGTGAATATACGCTTAGACCTTGCGGTGAGCTTTTGACCTTCCTATTTTACTGCTTCACTCTTTCACTTTTTGATTCACCTGCTAACTTTGGTTTATTTGTGTATTTCAGTATGTGTTAGGTTGTTCGAGTTGGTTAGGTGGGGTGATCGATGACCGACCCTGAAATGTGTTCAGGTTCTACCTCTCAAGTGCAAGAGGGTTGTCGTAGTCTTACTCGGTGAGAACCGAGGTCATCTCCACAGGGATGGCATTGTTAAAAGCTCCAGACTTGTTCTTTTTAGTTAGTAGGTGATTCTAATCTAATCTATACTATGATTGGATTTTTGGGGAAGGTTGATAATGGTTTGGGTTGAGAATGGTGAAGTGAAGGAATTGTGATTCTAAATTAAGATAAAAACACTACAAATAAAATAACTAAGACAATCTTGGCTTTGAACCAAATCCAGTAGTGGGATAGTGATGGTTTACTCAAACGCATTGATAACTCAACCTTGCAATCGCACATGTGTTGCTAGGTCAGAAGATATTTCATTAAAACCTAATTTATAGAACTCAAAGTAAGTGGAGGCTTTTGAAATTAGTTTCGGATTCATCGGGACATTGAATCGAACACCTAGTATGCACGAGCGTTAACTCGTAACTAGGCTTCAATTGTAACAAAGATGAACCGATTTCTTAAGAAAATCTCAAGTTATGGTTTTATGAAAATAGGTTCCAAATCACCAGGCCATTGAACCAACCACTTGGTGTGCACGAGTGGCCAATCGTAACCAAGCTTTGGTTATAACACGGGTGATTTGATTTCATAAGAAATCCTTTGTTTGGGTTTTAGAAAATATATTTCTAACTCACTAGGACATTGAACCAAACACTTGGTGTGCATAAGTAAAAACTTGTAACCAAGTGATGGTTGTAACACAAGTGAGTTGATTTCGAAAGAACCCTAACTCACTATGAAATTCCAATTAGAAATCAAAAATATGTTTGATTGAAAAGAATATTTTACATTTGAGTTCACCAAACTGCCACACCACCTTCAATGGCTTGAAGCCAAGGACAAACCCTAGCCTAACATATTTGAACTTTGAAGAGGAAAATAGACATGCAAACCATCCATTAATGTAAAATAAACAAGTACGAAGTAAAAATGAAAGATGAAAAGCAAAAATAAAATACTATGAAGTAAAAGCAAAAGACGAAAAGCGAAAACGAAATACTACGAAATAAAAGCGAAAGACGAAAAGCAAAAAAGAAGTACTTTAGATTGAAAATATTTAAAAGTAAAGAACTTACATGAAAACCCTAGGAGAGAGAGAGCGAAAACACCATACAAAACTTCAACTAAAACCTTTGCCTAAACTTAATGTAGCTCTCTTTTTGAACGTATGGTAAAAGTCCCCTTTAATGTTAGCAATCATGCTTATTTATAAGCTTACAACCATTAAGGGTAACAAGGTAAATTTATAATTCAAAAATAATATTTAAAATATGCTAGAGGAAGGTCGCGAGTGCCCAAGCCCCTGCACACCCCACGTGTTCAACACAAGTCCTGAGACAGAAGTTGGAAACTTGCTCTTGGTGGGCGCCCAAGGGGTAATCTGTCGGGCGCCCAAGTTCTCGTGTGCCCAAGGTATGTGCGCCCAAGGTGAGTCTAGCCCAAACAAGCCTCAGTGGATGCCCAAGGTGTGCTCAGTCGGGCGCCCAACTGATGTTCTGATGCAATGGTTCATTTAGACAACTTTCTGTCTCTGACTTCCCATGCAATTTTGACCTTGAAGATGATAGATTTAAGCTTTGGCTAAAACACAAATGTTGTAGCCCTTCGAGTCTTCTTTCTAATCCAAAAAGAATCAAGTCAATCGGACTTGTGAGTGAAAACTTATGGCCAAAATACTGACATAGTGTCAGTGCAACATTCTACTGCAATATGTCTTCGACCGGTTTGAGCTTAGGGCCATTTCCTTCTCCTTGGCAGCCATGGTAGCTGATCTTATGCATTGAAATGCCTCTTAGAAAGTTGAGGAGTTCTTGGGAGTCGTTGGACATGTTGGCATTTGAGTCTTGAAGCCATTTTCTCCATGTACACCAGGTGTTCGATGAAATGCTCCAAAGAACTACTAAACTTATTCTTGCACTTCCTTACGCCGGCTTGCCTTGGCTTCTCCTCACATGCACCCTTGGTATCATTTAGGCCTAAAACACCATATTATATCACTTGAAATACACACATACCAAGAATGCATGGAAATGAGATAATTACGCTAACACATCACCAATAATAACTGTAAATTCATAATTAGCATGCTCAATATATATATAATTGTACAATAATGCATGCTAATCAATCGAATCTATGAGTGGGTAGATGGTCTGGGGTGGTACTTTCTTGAGGTGTCCCGGATTGACTTGTTGGTGCATTTTTTTTTCTCTTTTCCCCATAAAGAATGGATATGTTTGTTGGTGCATCACAAGCTTACGCTCTGACTCGAGTGGTACTTCCTGATACTGTATTTCAAATAGTTGGTCGAATACCTAATGATATACAATTGAAGCAAGTTCTTGCTAATGGTAAAAAGGGGGCTTTGAATGTGGGGGAAATATGATACAATTTGCAAAATTGCATATTCTATTTCTTTTTCTTAAAAATTATCTATTCTATTTTTAAAGTAGGATTTTCCCTTTGGCATTTAAGTTATCAAAGGATGGATTTTATGGCTTTTGATATATTCAAAGTAAAACTTTGGCTATCTAGTCTTTGTAATAATGCTGAAATCGTTTGTTTAATCGAAAAATGTGATTTGTGTATTTTATTAATGATTTGTTCTATTTAGGTTATAGAGGGTGAAGAAGATTGTATCTGTAAAATTGTTGAAATGTTTGAAGGAGCAAATGGCTCACTTTTTATTATGACTCAATGGTATCATATAGCTAAGGATACGGTAAGAATTTTTGAAGTGTCTCACCAATATTATTCTAAAATTTAAGGGTTTTAATGTTCAACTATTCATTTCTATTCATGTTATTAAAAGTAAATATTACTTTATTGAACGTAAGCAAATATTCTTGTTATAATCAAGGATAATAACCCTCTAAATTGCCTTGTTGAAAAACTTAGAATTATTCAATTGCCTTTAAATGTATGACTCATTTAGTATCTTTAAAAATTGCATTTGCGGTTCTATGTCTATTTACATGAAAGTGTAATCTTTTGGCATTTGTTTAACAGGTAGATTTGTTAGGTAAGCAAGTAACGATTATAAATTGTGAATATTATTGTGATATGATGTACTATTGTCATATTTCTCATTTCTCACATTGCTAATTGGCATTTTCTTCTTTGTATGGAGTAAGATAATATTCTTGGTTGGTTTATTAAAAAAGGTATGAACTTATTTTTATTGTTCCAATTCTCATAAGTTGGTTGTATTGTAATTATAAACATTATGAGAATTGGAATTGAATCTGATTCAATAATCTCAAGTGAGGCTAATGTTGCTAGCATAGTTGGAAGTGCCAAGTTTGATTGTGAAGAGGAGGTTTCATAGATTGAAGAGCAGAAAGAAGAGTTAACCTCTTTGGATCTCTACTCTAGTTGTGGTGCTATGTCCATTGGATTTTGCTTTGGTGTAAAACTTGTTATTGTAAGTTTTAATTAATGTTATTTTCATAAAATACTTTTGCACATTGATGATGTTTTTGTATTTCTTTTATATTATAGTTTGTTAAATTAGTTTCGGATTTTTAATTAGTGATGTAAAAGGGTCGGGTCGGGCCTAACCGTCCCTTGACCCGGGGCTAACCCGACTCAGCTGCCCCTCCTAATTTTGGGGTCAGGCTAGGATCACCAATCCCTACCCCTGACCTGCCCCAGTTGACCTTACCTTTTGTTTTTACTTTTTAATATTTTAAAATATTTTTAATATTTTAAAGTAAATAAAATATAAATAAAACTTAACCAAACACATTAAAATAATTATTGACAAAAATTAAATTTATTAAACAATAAGCAATTGCATAATTAACATTAAATTTAAAATAACAATTTACAAATGTAGAATTATAAGAAAAAAATAAATGATAGGGTAATAAATATATGCATCATTTCACGTCTTATACATCCTAACTAGATTGATACCTATAAGAGTGACTATCATTTGCAAATATTACTCTATTAATACATCACTATTATTCATCACTAGATCCACTAGTGTGTTATTCTCTTTCACCTAAATACATTGCATCAAAGTTAAGGGCAAGTTGCCCTTTTTCGGCATCTTCTTGTTGTCTATTTTTGGTGAGATACCAATCTCATAAACACATCAAGGCTTCTATTGTTGGAGGGGCTAGTTGACTCCTAAATTGACTGATAACGTGCCCACTTGCACTAAAAACTTGCTCAGATGCTACGATAGAAGCTGGAAATGCGAGGATATCATGAGCTAAAGTAGAAAGAATGGGAAACTTAGATAGTTGTCCTTTCCACCAGTCTAAAAGATTAAAGTCATCTTCATTTTCTATTGGAGGTCTACTGAGATAACGTTGCAAATCGGATGAAGTTGATGAGCTTGCACTTGTTGATGAATCTGTCTACTAAGATATTATTCTCCTCTATATGGATGTATTGCCGTCAAAGTCATGGTGAAAAGAGAATGTTGTGGCGGTAGTTTTTTTTTTTTGGATAGTTGTGCATTAGTATCATATCAACCCATTAAAACTTGAATTTGCTCTTTGATATTATTTAATTGTTCTTGGGCACTTTCAGGCCCATATATTATCTCTAATAATTGAACAAAAAGATCTTCTTTATATCTAGGATCTATAACAGTGGCAATACCAAAATGTACAGGAAGTGAGTTAAAATATTTACCAAAATTTTCTTTCATTGTGAGAATCAAATCAGCATAATATTCTTGGGCAAAATATTTTTTAAAAATTTCATTAATAACCCCTAATTGATAAATGATAGTAGAAGAAGTAGGATAATAAATTTCACAAAATATTTTAGTAGTAACATCAAAAACATGTAAAAAAATCCTTATAAAAAATTGTATTTGCCTATCCAATGGGCTCAATACTATCTAAACCAATGGCTTGATTACTTAACTAAAAAAATCAATTGCTTTTTGATATTTAATAGCAACTTTTAACATAATATATTTGAATTCCATCTTATATTAATTTCCATTAGTAATTTTCTAGGTTTTAAACCAATTTGAGTACATATACGAGCAAATAGATTAATTCTTTTTGTAAAACTCATAGTACAAACTACAGTTTTTTTATTTTAATAATAGAAGATTCATATATATCTAATCCATTCTTTACAATTAAATTAAGGATATGGGCACAACGATGCCCACGAAATAAATAGACCCTCCGCAGGCAAAGCAGTAGATAAATAATTAAAACAAACATCATTATATGAAGCATTATCTAAAGTAATAAAAAATACTTTTCTACATAAATTCCATGATGCAAGTGCACTACAAATAAGTTCTCCAACACTCAATCCAGTGTAGGGTTGTTCAACTAATTTAAATGAAAGAATGGTTTATTTAATTTCTAATTTCATCAATATAACGTGTAATTATACAAAGATATTCAATATCTTGGCAAGATTTTCATATATCAGAAGTTGAGCAAATATTTCCTTCAAAATTGTCAAAATAAGTTTTTAATTCATCTTTTTTTGTTTGAAAATCTCGTAGAACTTTATTTTTTGAAGTATTTCTTGAAAAACCATGATATTGTGGTGTAAAACTATCGTGAATAAATTTTCAAAACGTCAATTTTCACTCATTGTGAAAGGTTGTTCGTCTTTAACAATATATTTAACTAAATTATTTTGTGTTCTCGTAGGGTCATAAGAAAAAATATTTAAATTACCCCCCTTCATTACCTAATTGAGTTTGTGTAGCGTGTGAAAAATATTGATCAATTAGAAAATTGATGCAGGGATCATGTCAATGCTTTCTATTTAAATGTCTTTTTAGATGATTAGTTCTAGAAGTAGTCTTACCATCTAATAAATCTTCACAAATATTACATTTAGCCTTGTGCATTCCATCATTGCGTGGAATTCTAGTAAAAAAATCTCACGTTTTGAAGAGCCACGCTGCTGTTGGTCAGTGGCAGGAAGATGGTGCACCAACACCACACTTGTGCTAGGAGGTGTTGGTATTTGTGGTAATGTAAATTGTTCCATTTATTCTTGAGGGGGAAATGATATTGAGTCCCCACCCTCCAAGTCAAAAAAATGGGTGTCTCTAGGATCCATTTAGAAAAAAATAATTTGATGGAAAAAAATTAAAGTATATAAATTAAAAAAAATGTATGTATGCAAATTAAAAAAAATTAAATACTAACTTGGAATAATTTAAAGCTCTAAAGCACTTGATCTTTAAATCTTGACTTCAAATTTGACAAAATTGGATGCACTTGAGCACAATTGAAGAGCATACTTGAGAGTTGGTAGGTTGGTAGTGTAGAAATATGAGAGAGAATTTATTAGTTTTTTGTAGGTTTAAATGAATATGAGTGTGGGGTATTTATAGTGGAAGGTTGGGGGATTTTGTAATTTTTTGGGGGAAAATTTTGTAATTATTTTTGGTTGAAATGGTAAAAAAACTCTTGGCTCAAACGGTAAAAATATTTCTAGTCGTTTGGTTCAAAGGTACAAAAGAAATAAAAAGCTGCCATACAGCCGTTAACCAAAAAAAAAAAAAATGGAAAAGGCTGGCTGGCACTAGGCCACTACCCATTGGCGTGGCGTGGTGTGTCATGCAGCCAAAAAATAAAAATAAAAAGCTGCAAGTTGTAACCGGTTAAAAAAAAAAAGGAGAGAGAGAGGCGCGAGAGATGAAGGGCAGGTGGGTTGGGGTGGGTTGAGCTTCAGGTTGGGTCTCGGGTTGGGGCATGTCGACCCAAGCCCAGATCTAGGGTAGGGGTCGAGTCGTACGGAATACTTGGGTCAAGGGGGGCCGGGGCAAAATCGGGTTGGGTCGGGCCGGGGCCTCGAGCAACCCGAACCATTTCCATATTTTTCTATTTCATCATATATTATACTAAAATTTGGTCAATTTTGTTCCTTGTATAGAAATGGGCTAATGATCTAAATGTATTTTCACGTTAAAGCTTAAAATAAAATCATCCTGAGACTGAGGTTTATCTTTTTTCATATCTTTTCTTAATATATATTTTATTAGAAGGGAATAGTATTTGACCAATTAATATATTACACATATAAGCACTTGAATCTGTGGAGGATTTTTATTTATGTTGAAAGAGTAGGAAAAGCTTTGTATATCCTTCTCCTTAATAAGAAGTAAGGACTCCTAAGAACTATATACGAATCCTTCAACGAAGGATTATGATTCAGACAATGATCATTATATTGATGGAGATGATGGAGAAGATGATTCAAAAGTATTTACAGTTAGCAAGATTTATCCATTTGTTACGGTGATCCAAAAGAGAATAAAAAGCATGGGTTGTATTTCAAGGTACTTGAATATTTAATCCAAAATTTACTCTTACATTTGTTTATTTCAGTTGGAGAAACATTTGAAAGAAACATTGGAAACCTTTCTAGAACAAATGTGTGAACAAAATACTTTAAGAACTTAACTAGTTGTACATGCTTCTAAATGTGTAAATGTTGTACTGTTGATACTTGAAGTTTGATCATCTAATAAATAATTTTATCATTATCTTGTTAAGCTCGTACTTGTTTGCTTTAGTTATAGATGAGATTACAAGACATATTCAGGATGAGGTGCCGTGGTGTATGCTATTTGCAGATGATATTGTTTTAGTAGATGAGACGAGAGAAGGAGTGAATGCTAAGCTAGAATTGTGGCGGGATACGTTAAAGACAAAAGGGTTTAGGCTAAGCCGATGCAAGATAGAATATATGGAATGTAAGTTTAGTCAAAGTAGGATAACGAATAGTATAGAAGTAAGTTTAGGCACACAAAAGATTGTAGAGAAAGATAAATTTAGGTACCTTGGATCTATGGTGCAACAAGATGGAGGGATTGATACTGATGTAAGTCACAGGATTCAAGCTGGATGGAACAAATAAAGGAGTGCTTCGGGGGTTTTGTGCGACCAAAAAATCCCCCTCAAGGTGAAAGGAAAGTATTATAAAGTAGCGGTTAGACTAGCGCTGCTATATAGATCAGAGTGTTGGGCAGTAAAGCATAATCATGGTCAGAAGATGGCAGTTGCGGAGATGAGGATGCTAAGGTGGATGTGCGGGATTACAAGGAAAGATAGGATTAGGAACGAGGAGATTAGGGCCAAAGTAGGAATAGCACCGATTGAAGATAAAATGAGAGAAAACCGATTAAGATGGTTTGGCCATGTTAGAAGGCGTCCAGCAGAGGCACCTGTTAGAAGGTGTGAAAGTATGGAGATTGTCAGGAGTAGGAGAGGTAGAGGAAGACCCAAGAGAAGCTGGAAAGAAACCATTAAACATGACCTAACCTACCTAGATTTATCGGAGGACATGCCCCTAAACAGATCAAATTAGCGTCGACAAATCCATATAGCCGACCCCACTGAGTGGGAAAAGGCATGGTTTGGTTTGGTTTGGTTTTACAAGTTCTTACCAATTGTTCAAGCAACAAGATATTAAACTAATAGATATTTCTATTTTTCATATATCTTCTAACTGTAATAGTGACGATTTATGTTTGTGTGTTATAATTGGATTCATAATTATGTCTATTTGTATTTATACCCACATATCTCAAAATTTAATGAATTTGTTAAATAATTAATCTATTTTAAAATTAGATCGAATTCTATCAATTTTGGATTAATTGCATCATGTTTTTTCATATTTTCTTTTTGTAGTTTTGGGCCGTGTACAATATTGGCAACTTTAGTTAATAGTAACGATATCTGATGAAAATTTCTTTTTATTAATGAAGCTTTTTGTTCTAGTTTACGTTCAAATAAAAAACTTGATTGTGTCACTTTTATGTGTAACAAGTTATTTAGATGTATTCTTAATTTTCTTTATGGAATTAGTCATATCATTTATGTATTTACTATGTTTTAGACTCGATGGAAAGGATATGGACCAAATGCAGACACTTGGGAGCTTATGGATGGTTTGGGGAACGCCACCTAGAACAAAAGAATAATTTTTTATAGTAACTTTCCATTTGGCTATTTATTGTAGTAAGTTATCGTATAAACATTGCTTTTAATAGCGATTGTCAAGGGCCAAAAAAAAAAAGAATTTGTTATTAATGGATATAAATGAAAGATTCTACTTTTGCCTATAAGTTTTTGTTTTCATTTGTTCTAACTTCTATTTAAGATAGTGCAAATTTATTCTAACATTGAAAATTTTCTATTTATATGATGCATAGGGTGGTGTTGATTTTATTTGTGGAGGTCCTCCATGTTAGGGCATAAGTTGATTCAATCATTTTAGAAAAGAAAAGAATCCCTTAGAAGATCCAAAAAATAAGCAACTTTTTGTTTTCATGGATGTTGTAGATTATTTAAAATCTAGATTTGTATTGATGAAAAATGTTGTTGACATTGTAAAGTTTGCTAGTGGATTTCTTAGAAGATATGCTTTAGGTCGTCTTGTTGGGATTAACTATCAAGCACGAATAGGTATGATGGCAGTGGGTGCTACAGACTTCATCAATTTCACATGTGTGTCTTCAAGTGGGGTGCTCACTCCTTACAGCTGAGTTCAATAAGATACTAATTTTATTAGTTCTTTATTAATTTCTTTGGGATTTTTATGCCAATTGAATATTTGTACACGCAGAAGTTGCCTCAGTACCCTTTACCTACACACAATGTTGTTGCGAGAGGGGGTATTCCTATTGAATTTGAGGCAAGTTATAAAGCATCGAGTTTTTCTTGGTATTTTCTATAATTTGTAGGCATCTTAATTGATTTTTCTTTTTCAAATGCAATCAAGCACTATTACTTATAATGAAGGCAGTGAGGTTGAACTAGAGAAGGAGCTTTTGCTTAGAGATGCATTTCTGATCTCCCTCCTACATGTACATTAATCTGTATACTCTTGTCTGTTTGACATCTTTTTATGATTAATTTTCATATAATTTTTGCCTTTCAGGCTAATAATGATGAGGATAGAGATGAAATGTCATATGGGAATGAACTGAAAATAAAATTTTAGCACTTCATCAAATTAACGGAGGATGGTGAGCTTATTATATATATATATCTATATATATTTGGCTCATATGACACTCAGGAAAATGATCTAATTAGTTCAGCATGCTAGCTTTATTTAATTTGGCTAAGTGAATTCCACATTTTGATATTTAATCAATATTAAATGCTTCTACAAATATTTTTTTTTTCATTCTAACTTGTGTAGAACTGTTGTATTGTTCAGCATTAGGATCAAAGGCATTTGAAACATTTTCTCTTTGGTCGTCATCCTCTTGAATTGAATTTGGATGATTGCCAATATGTGTGAGAAATTCTAACGAGAAAGGTTTGCTAATTGCACCATCGTATATATAGTGTTATGTATATTTACTAATTGAAGGTTTTACTTATCAATTATTTCGTTTATTTTTTGCTGCTATTAGGGTGCAAATTTTAGGGATTTGAAAGGTTTTAGAGTTGGCGATGATAATAAAGTTGAAGGGACCCAGATGGTATACCTTTCATTCATGTGTATCAGTCTCAGATTATGTAATTATTTTTATGAGAGGGACCTCATCTAAGTATGTGCTATTGGATTTTGATTACGCCATTTTGATTAATTGTTGTTTACTTTTTTGCACTAATAATGTCAAATAATACAAACTGTTTGGCCGGTTATGGTGGGAAGAGATATTACTAAGATTTGTTACCTGAGCTGAACCTCATAATTAGGTAGGTTTCTTCATTAGTAGATATACATGTAGCTAGGTATATAGTTGTGCAAGTCTAAAAATAAGTCTTAGGTGCCTTGTCAAACTATATTGCATCCTCAACAAGATATAGTACTAATAATTTTGGAGAATGCAAGATTACAAGGATTTATAGACAACTATAAGCTTTTTGGCCTAATCACAGAGAGTAATTAAAGGCAGTAAATTTAAAGGCAGTGTTTTTGCCATTCACGGTTAATGAATTGAAAGTTGACTCTACTTCATAAACAATCATAACATATTTAGTTTATACCTAGCAAAACATACATCATCTTTGGACAAGGGGATCCTTAAGTTTTATTTTAACCTTAGGAATTTGAAATTGAATTTAAGCCCTTGAATTCATATGAGATTTCATTCAATGGTCAAGGACAAAACATTCTCATATATAGATAAAATTCTATAAGAATCTAAAGATTTGAAATTCAATTTCAACTCATAAAGTTGCATTTCAATTTTAGGAATCCTCGATCCATCATATGTGGCACTGGCGCAACCCCTGGTTGAGCCTAAAACTCAACACTCGTATTAGACCACTGCTCTCGGGTAAACTCTAGATGAACATTTTCAACTGAGGCCCGACGGGCCACAACCCAACCCAGCCTTGAATCCCGTGACCTCTAGGTCTTCCATTGCCTCTACCCTTAGCAACTGGCTCAACTCTAAGTGCCATCAAGCTAGAAACAAAATTTCACCTTTCACTAACAAGTTCAAAAGATCAAAATCTCAAACATTAAACTATGCATATCACTGTCTTGAAGCACATAACCCCAAAATTACAAAAAATTCCTACTATCCCTAGGTATTCCTAAAACTAGGCTCTAATACCATGCTGTCATGCCCCGGAATCTACAATCCGGGGACGTGGGGATAAAACCCACAAAATAACCACAATAAACCATATATTAAACACTAATCAGAGCAGAAGCAAATAATAATGTTAGTATTAAGATTTAAATATCCCAAAATGTCTATCTCTTGCAACAAAAGGGTTACAAAACATCATTAATATCCAATTCATAATACAATTCAAATATTGAAATGAATACAAAATAGATCATAACCAGCTAATCTAATTCACAGGCCCATCACAAGTGTTTACTCGTGCAAGATTAATTATAGGGGGTGAGCACTAAACCACGTGTGTTCAAAAAATGTATATAAGATAATATTTCTTAATCATACAAAAGATTTAGTACTTAGTTTATATTAATTAAGTTAAAACCTTATTGATTTCACAAAAATACCATAATTTTCATATTAATCATACTATTCTAATTAGATAGTTATTTAGTCATGATTGTAGTCACATGCTAAAACAATATTCATTTTCCTCATAAACATCAATATATATATCAATATCATATTATGAGTCAGGTACTCCACAAGGTTAGTTTGTGACTATAAAACTGAACCCAAAAATAAATCCTTAAGCGTTAGCAATGGGATACAATTGGTCTTATAGTCTTAGATGTACTCATCAATCTCATGGCCCTAGTCCCGCAGTCCTAGTCCCTCTGCCTTAATAGGCAAACCAGTCTTACAGTTCTAGTACTAATATACGCTAATACAAGCCGTATATATGTTTTGTGAGTTTCTAGCCTATTGGTAACAGTAAACCACCTTGTGCAGGTTTTGGTGTTTTTAACCTTTAAGCTCTAGAATCCACTCTTTCAATTCTTCTATGACCCCAATATCAAAAATTAATCTCAATCCAATATCCTTTAACAACAGTATATCATACACAAAATTCCCCTTAAATTAGGTTCCTTGTGTTCATCCTTTATTTCATAAATCCTATGAAATATAATATTCGCCATGCCTAAGTTTCATGTTATCTCCCTTTATAAATGTTGTTCTTATTACAAGATCAATCAAATTAAATCTCATGCAACCATATTTAAGAATATATACAACTAAATAGATAAATAAAATTTAATATCAAAGCTATCTTGACAAAGACCGATTTGGATATAAAATTTAATAATTCATATAAAATAGAAAGTAAAATATTTTCAGTTAATTTAAAAGCCTAAAATGCTTAGAATTAATCCTACTTTCACAAAAACATATTTAGAATTTATTCATATACCCAATTAATACAAGTTTTGAGAAAACCAAATAAGTGTTTCTATCTAGGACTATTACAGAACAATTCATTTTCACAATTTTCATTAAATTTATTTTAACTCCAAAATTTATGTTGGAGATTCTTTGATATATCATGTTTCATGTGTAAAATTTTCATAAGTTAATTCAACATATAAGTATAGTTTTTATATAAAAAAATGGACTGGTGCTAGTGTAGCAATTCAAACCAAATAGTCCACTTTCACAATTTTTATAATATTCATTTTAACTCATAAAATCATGAAATTTGTAAAGACATGTTTTTGGTTATATACTCTCATATGTTATAATATCAAAAATTAATTCAAATTTTAAGTATAAATTTTATATAAAAACAACGTACTGGTTCTAGAGTAGAAATTCCAACCAGACAGTCAAGTTTGACTATTTTTATAAAATTTATTTTAACCCTAAAAATTGTTAAATTTTTACTAGAATTCTTTCACATATCTACTTGCATGTGTAAAAAATCAAAAATTAATTCAATTTTAAGTATGATTTTTATATAAAAACAACATACTAGTTCCAATGTAGAAATCTCAACCAAATAGTCAGGTTTGACTATTTTTATAAAATTCATTTAACTCTAAAAATTATGAAATTTCTAGTTAATACTCTTTCACACGTCTAACTGCATGTGTAAAAATATCAAATATTAGTTCAACTTCTAAGTATGATTTTTATATAAAACAGTAGACTCGTTCTACTAGAAAAATCCCAACCGAACAGTCAAGTTTAACTATTTTAAGTACTTACCATCTTCCGATATATATATACATGTAGCTTGAATATAAAATAAAGAAAACCTATTTGTAAAATCATGCCAACCTTATGATTCCAACCTTGTAATTGTTTTATAAAAACTCTAAACATAAATCTATTTCTAACAAACGCCCACATATGGATATTTGCATGCTTACAAGATGAAAAAAAAATGAATTTTCTACGGTTAAACCCCACCTACCTTAGATATAAATGTTGAAAAAGTGTATAAAGTGCTAAACAACACCAACTCAAGTTAGTTCTTCCAAAACAACTCTCTGGTGACTTTACTCTGAGCTACACACCAATTCGATCTGAATACGCTTTAGAAATCTTCCAACGTAAGAGGATCATCTCACTTATTCCTCATACAATCTTGTAAGAACAACATGGAAGTTCTCTCTCTCTCTCTCTCTCTCTCTCTCTCTCGGTTACAAGTTTGAAGGAAAAGCTAGAGGTTATAGGGAGAGAGGTTTGTATAGACTTATAAAATTTATTATGGCAAATCCATACAAAATCTTAAGTAAAATATAAAAGATTGGAATGTTTCCAAATTTGAAAAAAAAAAAAGAAAAGAGAAGATTTGCATGTTTCCTAAATTGAAGATTTTCCAAGATGGCAAGCTTCTAAAAAAATCACAATATTCTAATACAAGTCAACAAGTGGGCAAAATACAATCCTATAAAGATCAGGATTCAAGGGAGCAGAACTGCAAAAATTCCAATACGCATCACAAGTAGCACGCGAGGAGTGCACGGTAACACCAAATTAGCATTGGGAGCCCAGAGGAGTGCGCAGGTTCGCCCTCTTATTTTTTTAGCCTGGATTGGTTTCTAGTAGACTCTGCAGCTTATGGGATGGACGCACGAGGGATTGACCCTATTAGCACAGGAAGCTCAATGGCTCAAGCTATACATTATTTGGATGATTCTATTTCCTATACTACTAGTTTAGGGCAATCCTTTGTAGCTCTATATATATGTACATGACTTTAATGAAAATATTATGACGAGGACATAGTATAGAGATCCAGAGAAGAGTTTTTATTCTGAAAAGCCTAACGTTCTTTCTCTATCCTTAGATTATTCACACTTTCTTTACTATCTATGCAAAACAGAAAGTGAACTTATAGGGTTAGTTGAGTGAATCAAGTAAGAGTGACAAAAGAATTTGTGTGAGTAAATTATAAAGAATTTGAGTAGTATCTTGTAACCTATTGATAGTAGAAGTTGTAATTGAGGTTTTTCTCCCTATGAAAGGATTTCCTCGTTATTCTTTGTCGTTATTCTCTTTATATTGTGTATGATTGCTTGACTCAAAAATTTTTAATTAGCATTAGAGCGGGTCACTCTACGTTTATGAGTGAGATCTTAATCTGAATTAGTGGATCCATCACGTAAAGGAAGTTTGAGTTCCAAACCACCATGGTTCGACGACACTAATTATTCATACTGGAAGGTACTAATGCAAGATTTTCTGCTGAGGATAAATTACAAAGTTTGGATTGCTATGGTTCAAGGATGGGAAGAGCCAACACACAAAGTCAACGGCCAAACAAAGCTAAAGCCAATTCTGACGTAGACAAAAGCTGAACAATAAGGTTCTAAATGGAATTTCAAAGCCTTGAATGCAATCTTTGCTGTCGTTAGTTCAAATGAGTTCTGTCAAATTTCAAGTTGCGCTAGTGCGAAAAAAGCCTAGATGATCCTACAGAACACTCATAAAGGTAACATTTAAGTAAAAACTTCTAAACTTCAAAAACTCACATCTGAATTTGAAGACTGAAGATGAGCAAATATGAGAAGTTTGATGATTTTTATGTTTGTTTGAGCTATGCTGTCAATTCCTGCCACAATCTTGGAGAGCCCATTCTCGAATCAAAAGTGGTACATAAAATCCTACAATCTCTTCCCCATACTTTTGATGCTAAAGTTACTACGATTAGAGAAGTTAGGAAAGTAGATGCGATGAAGTTTGAAGACCTCGTAGGATCCTTACAAACATTTGGGGTAAATATGCTAAAGCCACAAAAAGCCTTTAAAGAAAAAAAGTCAGATAAAGAGATGGCTCTAATGGCTAAGAAGTTTATCAAATATCTCAAGCCAAAAAAAGAATTTAAAATCCAACAAAGCCAACAAGAAGGGGTTAAAGCTTTTAAAAAAAAAGAAAAGAAATTCAAGAAGGCAGACAAAGAACATGATAAGAAGAAAAAGCTGATCCAATGCTTCAAATGCCAAGGCTATAGTCACTTCACACAAGACTGTGGAAATAAGAAAAGGAACAAAAAATGGATCAATGTGATGAATGCTACACTTGATGACAACTCCAACTTTAACAAGTTTTCTGCCTCAGCCTTTTCAGATAATGAAGGTATTTCATTACATTTTTAGCTTCTCACAATTCATCTACAAGAACACCTTCTAGATCTGTGAGCGATACCATGCTGTCAAATCACAAGAACAGAGACACTGATGACATATTTGAAAATAATCTTTAAAAAGCATACAACAGTCTTTTCGTAGAGTGTTGTGATCTAAAAAAACAAAGAAAAGCCCAGGACCAAAGGAACAATTTGTTGAAGAATGAGAGAGATGCTTTGAAGATTGAAAACGAAAATCTCTTAGGTAAATTCACTACAGGACAAACCAAAATCCTCAGGCGGTTGTAGATGCTTAGGTCGAGAAAGACCTTTCACGACCAGCTCAAGCAGTCACTAAATGTCTCAACCACCATAAGCGGTCACCTAATGTCTCGATGGATGGACTTTTCCTGACCGCTACCAAGCAATTGACTAAAGGACAGACTTTTGCTGATTGCTACATGGCGATCGTCTAAAAATTAAATTTTTTTTTCAAAAATCAACTTATTTCATCTTAATTTTATAAAATTTGTACATTCATATTGTAAAACCTATACATTAATTAAACATGTATGCATGCTATAAGAAAATTGAAATTATGTAACAAATTTTTAACTCATCAATAAAATAAATAACAAAATACACTTGATATGTGTCAAACATGTGTAGCAAACCTATAAATTAATTAGACCTGTATCCTTAATTTACAAACATTCTGAAAATAAAACAAAGACTTCTTGCCACGTGTCGACCTTAAAACAATCGGAGAACCCATCAAACCTAAAACTAACAAAAAATTATACCTTATATTATGAACTAACTTAGAGTGTAAATATTTAAACTAAATCTAAAAAAATTATAAACTTCCTGAGGTCATTCTGGGCCATCTGTGGCTTGGATTCAAGCCTCGTTCATTCCCATAGTTTCTAAATGACTCAAACGCACTGCATGTCAAGTTTGGTTGGCAACAGACCCTGTTTTCTATGTCTAAGCTGTCAAAACCTAAGTACAAGATGTAATAAGCCTTAAATGTCATCTTGAACCTACTCGGGGCCATTCCAAGCCATCCATCCCTTGAATTCAAACCTCATTCATTCCCACAATTTCTAAATGACTCAGATGTACCACATGTCAAGTTTGGTTTGCAATGAAGCCCGTTTGTTGTGTTTGAACTGTCAAAAACTAAGTACGGGATGCTACAAGCCTTAAGTGTTATCTCACCTACCTGGGGCCATTCCGGCCCATCCGTGGCTCAGATTCAAGCCTAATTCATTCTTGTAGTTTCTAAATGGCTCAACACACTACACATCAAGTTTGATTCACAACAAACTACGTTTGTTGCATCTGAGCTATCAAAACCTAAGTACAGGACACTATAAGCCTTAAGTGTCATCTCTAAACTGCCCAAGGCCATTCCGGGCCATATGTGGCTCGAATTCAAGACCTATTCATTCCTACAATTTGTAAATGACTTAGATGCACTACATGATAAGTTTGGCTTGCAACAAACCCCGTTTGTTGTGCTTGAGTTGTCAAAACCTAATAGGGGATGCTATAAGCCTTAAGTGTCATCTCGAACCTACTCGGGGCCATTCCAGGCCATCCGTGGCTTAGATTCAAGCCCTATTCATTGCTACAATTTCTAAATGACGCAAACATAGTATACATCAGTTTTGGTTCACAAGAGACCTTGTTTGCTGTGTTCGAGCTATCAAAATATAAGTATGGGACCTATAAGCCTTAAGTGTCATCTTGAATTTACCCGAGGCCATATCGGGCCATCTGTGGCCTGGATTCAAGCCCTGTTCATTCCCATGGTTTCTAAATGACTCAAATGCACTATATATCATGTCTAGTTTGCAATGGGCCCCATTTGCTATGTTCAAGTTGTCAAAACCTAAGTATAGGACACTATCAGCCATGTGGCATCTTGAACCTACCTGGGGTCGTTCTGGGCCATCCATGGCTTAGATTCAAGCCCCATTCACTCTTGTAGTTTCCAAATGTGTCAAAAATACTATGCATCAAGTTTGTTTCACAATGGCCCTCGTTTGCTATGTTCGAGCTGTCAAAACCTAATACGGGGTGCTATAAGGCTTAAGTGTCATCTCAAATGTACCCAGGGCCATTCCGAGCCATCCGTGGCTCAGATTCAGACCCCGTTCATTCCTATATCTTCTAAATGACTCAAATGCACTACACATTAAGTTTGGTTTGCAACAGACCCTATTTGCTATGTCTGAGCTGTCAAAACCTAAGTATGGGACACTATAAGCCTTAAGTGTAATCTTGAACCTACCTTGGGCCATTCTAGGCCATCTGTGGCTCTTATTCAAGCCTTGTTCATTCTTATAGTTTCTAAATGATTCAAACACACAACATGTCAAGTTTGGTTCACAACAAATCTCGTTTGCTGTGTTCGAGCTGTTAAAACCTAAGCATGAGAAGCTATAAGCCTTAAGTGTCATCTTAAACCTACTCAGGACCATTCTAGGCCATTTGTGGCTTGACTTCAAGCCTTATTCATTCTCATAGTTTCTAATGACTTAGGCTTGCTACACGTTAGTTTGGTTCATAACAGACCCCAGTTACTGTGTCTGAGATGTCAAAATCTCAATATGGGATGCTATAAGCCTTAAGTGTCATCTCAAACATACCTGGGGCCATTTCGGGCCATCCGTGGCTCAGATTCAAGTCCTGTTCATTCTTGTAATTTCTAAATGGCTTAGACACACTACATGTCAAGTTTGGTCCACAACAGACCTCGTTTGCTACGTTCAAGTTGTCAAAACCTAAATACAAGATGCTACAAGCCTATATGTCATCTCGAATATACCCAGGGCCATTTCTGTGGCTTGGATTCAAGCCCTAGTCATTCCCACAATTTCTAAATGACTCAAATGCACTACACATCAAGTTTGGTCAGCAATAGACCCCGTTTGCTGTGTCTAAGTTGCCAAAACCTAAGCATGGGATGCTATAAGCCTTAAGTGTCATCTCGAACCTACTTGGGGCCATTCGTGGCTCGAAATCAAGCCTTGTTCATTCTTGTAATTTCTAAATGGCTGAGACACATTTCACATCAAGTTTGGTTTAAAACAGATCTTGTTTGCTTTGTTCGAGCTGTCAAAACCTATGTATAGGACGCTATAAGCCTTAAGTGTCATCTCGAATCTACCCAAGGCTATTCCGGGCCATCTATGGTTCAGACTCAAGTCCCATTCATTCCTACAATTTCTAAATGTCTCAGATGCATTACATATCAAGTTTGGCTCACAACGGACCATTTGCTTTGTCTGACTTGTCAGAACCTAAGTATGAGACGCTATAAGCCATAAGTATCATCTTGAACCTAATCGGGGCCATTGTGGCTCGAATTTAAGCCCTATTCATTCATATAGTTTCTAAATGACTCAAATGCATTACATGTCAAGTTTGGTTTTCAATAGACCTCGTTTGTTGTGTTCAAGCTATCAAAACTGAAGTACGGGACACTATAAGCCTTAAGTGTCATCGCGAACCTACTCAAGGCTATTCCGAGCCATCCGTCGTTCGGATTCAAGCCTCATTTGTTTGTGCAGTTTATAATTGACTTAAACACACTACACATCCATTTGCTGGGTCTGAGTTGTCAAAACCTAAGCATGAGACGCTATAAGACTTAAGTGCCATCTCGTACCTACCGGGGCCATTCTGTACCATCCATGACTCGGATTCAAGTCTTGTTCATTCCCACAGTTTCTAAATGACTTAAACACACTACATGTCAGGTTTGGTTCACAACAGACTCTTTTTGCTATTGTTCGAGTTGTCAAAAACTAAGTACCGGAGGCTATAAGCCTTAAGTGTCATCTTGAACCTAGCCCGAGCCATTTCGAGCCATTCGTGGCTCAGATTCAAGTCTCGTTCCTTCCTATAATTTATAAATGACTTAGACACACTACACATCAGGTTTGGTTTGCAACAGACCTTGTTTGCTGTGTCTGAGTTTACAAAGCTTAAGTACGGGATAATATAAGTCTTAAGTGTCATCTTGAACCTACCTAGGGCCATTCCGGGACATCCGTTCTTTAGATTCAAGTCCTGTTTATTCCCATAATTTCTAAATCATTGAGATGCATTATACATCAAGTTTGGTTCACAATAGGCCTCGTTTGCTGTGTTTAAGCTATCAAAATCTAAGTATGGGATACAATAAGCCTTAAGTGTCCTCTTGAACTTATCCCAGGCCATTTCGGGCCATTTGTGGCTCAAATTTAAGCCCCGTTCCTTCTTACAATTTCTAAATGACTCAGAAACACTACACATCAAGTTTGGCTAACAACGAACCCCGTTTGCTATGTCTGAGTTGTCAAAGCTTAAGTACGGGACACTATAAGCCTTAAGTGTCATCTCAAACCTACTCGAGGCCATTCCGAGCCATTCATGGCTCATATTTAAGCCTTGTTCCTTTCCATAGTTTCCAAATGACTTAGACATACTGTAAGTCAAGTTTGGTTAGCAATGGACCCCATTTGTTGTGTTTGAACTGTCAAAATTTAAGTACGGGATGCTATAAGCCTTAAGTGTCATCTAAAACCTACTTGGGACCATTCCGGGCCATCCATGGCTTGGATTTATGCCCTATTCATTCTTATGGTTTTTGGATGACTCAAAAGCACTGCACGTCAAGTTTGGTTTGCAACAGACCCTGTTTGTTATGTTCGAGTTGTCAAAACCTAAGTACATGATGTTATAAGCCTTAAGTATCATCTCAAACCTACCTAGGGCCATTCTAGGGCATCCATGGCTCAGATTCAAGCCCTGTTCCTTCCTGTAATTTTTAAATGACTCATACGCACTACAAGTCAAGTTTAGTTTGCAACAAACTCCATTTACTGTGCTTGAGCTATCAAAACCTAAGCACGGGACACTATAAGCCTTAAGTGTCATCTCAAACCTACCTGGGGCCATTCTGGGCCTTCTGTGGCTCGGATTCAAGCCTAGTTCATTCCTACAGTTTCTAAATAACTCAGACACACTACACGTCAAGTTTGGTTTGCAACAGACCCCTTTGTTGTATCTGAGCTATCAAAACCTAGGAACGGTAGTCTATAAGCCTTAAGTGTCAACTCTATATCATAAACTAGCCACAGTAATGAAAATTTAAAGGTTTGTAAATGACTTCTATAGTTATTGAAAATTTAAGTTATTTAAACTTCATGATGATCGTGTCTTCGTCTCGGAGGCTGGCCTTGTGTCATCGTCTCCATCTTATAATTAATAGTTTACAATTTTAGTTATCGTTTACTACATAGAAAATAAAATCATAAGAAAAATGATCCTTTAAAACACATATTATAGTACTAGAGTCCAGTGTCGAGTATCACACCACTCTGCTCGTAGCTGTTCCCGTAGATGGTCAATGCACTCATCCATCTCAGGACGTACCTCCTCCAGTACCACAGCCCAAACGTTAGCCTTCATCTCTATCTGGGCCTTAGCACGAACGCTAGCAAGGATCTCTACTTAAATCTCACTCTAGAGCTCAGCTTAGATCTCGTCCTGAGTCTCAGCTCGTAACTGCCCCCGCACGACTCCTTGGAATATGTCCAGGTGCTCAGCTAGGAGCTACTCAATCTCTACTTCTCTGTGTCTCTGCGATGCCTCACTAGTCGCTAATACAGTCACCTGCCAAACTACAGACTAGCGTATGTTAGATCCCACGCAGTGTGTGTAACTGTGGCCATCCCAGCCTGTAACCTCAGCATAAACCTTGTCCCAAACCTCAGACAAGTCACGCTTTGTCTCCAGGAGCTCTGCTAGACATGCCTCAATCTTCTTGACTATGGTCCAGACATCGGGGTGTGTAGGGTTATGTATCCTCTTGAATGCGCAAACTTGATCGGTGAAAATCCCCTCTACCTGCATTTGCATGAAATGTGAATTACATTAGCTAACAAAAAAATTATTAAACTAATTAATGCGGGATAAACAAATATAAGTTGCAGTTAACTACTACATAATCTGTATACCTCATGGAGTATATCCTGGATGTACCTCCCTCGGTCGTGTGTGGCGAACAAGATTAACCCGATTAGCTGAGTTCATAGTCGCCTTTTCCTGCGTTCAAATTTAATCAGAAGGATTCATTATCGTAATAAACACAAAGGAATTAAATTTTAAACTTTCATTAAGTTATACTTAGGCTAAGGGACTTGACCAGTATGATATGAGGTATGGCCATTCCTCTGGAACCATGGAAAGAGGACAATGCTATAGGATGTCCAGGGATCTTGCAAAAGGCATGAAATATTTTCTTCTTTACCATGTACTTGTGGTCATTCCAGATCTTTTGCCAGTTGACCATACAAACAAGTCGAAACTCGAGAAGACAATCAAGCACATTATTATAATCACATAATTTATGTTATATATTAGAAAATAATGTTGCATAAGAATAATTTCAATGGAAATGTGTTAACATTGCTCACTATACCTGATATTTCATATAAAAAAATATATAGCTAATGGAGCTGAAGTACCAGGGCACTACATGGGTGGTCGACTAGCTTACGAGGTAGATGTGGAGGCTGTAGGAGGAGGTCGTGCTCGTCGTGGCTTTGATGCATCCTAATGCATACTCTTGGGGGTGGGTATAGGGGCCCGACTAGAACTACATGGCTCAGTAAAGGACATAGAAGAAATAGTATCGATAGTGGGCGACTAGAGAAATGAGCAAGATGAATGCAATAGGGATATGATAGGTGGTGCCAAATATACTGGGGGCTGTGCCACTAAGGAGTTGAGGCTATAGGATCTAATTGAGTGGGCACGGGTGCGGAGTAGGTGGCTATAGGTTCTGTAGATAAGGGGTGGGAGTATATATGGTGGAGGGCTGAGTGGTATCGGGTGCCTGGGTGGGATTGGACTCGAACTGTGTCTGTGTGTCATCGGGAGGTTAAGTGGTATCAGGTGCCTGGGTGGGATTGGACTCAAACTGTGTCTGTGTGTCATCGGGAGGCTAAGTGCCATAAGTATCTGCTTGGTGATCAGCACCAGCTACAACATCAGCTGCAGCATGCACTCTAGCAACACGAATGGCCTCACCTATGGTAAGTGGATGACCTCTCTTCCTACTTCAAGCCATCTATCAAATCCCTAAGGTGTTAACATTTCACCATAAGCAAAAAAAAAAAAGTATTAATTAACAGTATTTTGGTCTATATATTAATCACATATATAGTACAAAATCACTAATCATTATGAAAAACGAATAATGAATACCCGATAATGTCATAGACCAAGAATGTCGACTGTATCTTCTTCAACCGTCTCTCTAACCCAATTTGCATCCTGTTCACAAGCTGGGACAACACTGTCAGTTAGATCTTGTCATGGGTACCCTCAACTTCTAGTTCTCACAATCAATTTCGAATACCCCCTTCGTGACATTTTGATTATGATGTGCCAGTTCAAATTGATAGGTTCCACCACGAAATAAACTTGTTCAGCTTGGGATGCTAGAATGTATGGTTCATTGCTAATCCGATCATCTTTGTACATTAGGTTGTTAAAATTGACTAACATGAATTTATAATCATCGTTTCTCACACCATGCCTCAGATCAACTTTATCATACTTAAACAGCACTTTTTTGAGTTCGTTGATGTATCTAATTTCAATTACATATTTAAGAAGCTCGTAGTAGAACACAACTCCTACATAGCTTCTGGCTTGAAAAACTCAAGGTAACCGCATTGAGCGCTACCCCATAGTTCTGAGTTGCCCATTTATCATCCAACTCTTTGATATAAAACTAAAACCTGTTAACATCACAAGCATTAGTAGCAATGTGCTGCTGTAAATGGACCATTCGACAAAGCATTAATTTCCACTAGGAAAGTTTCACCAGACATTCGAATGTTGTGCACTTGAGAAGAAGTTTAGTTACTGTTAGGAATGTAAATAATCAGGAGCAGAGTATAAAGCCTAAACTATTTTGAAGATGATGTGGCCCTTATATGCTCTTTAAACTAGACGTGAAATGAGTTGAAATGTTCAGTATACACTACATGATCAGGCCGCACGAGGCAACCTTTATCTCAATTTGGGCAAGTGTTTCCAATAAACACAGCAGCAGTGAGCAAGTTTTAAATTCTACATGATTTAGATTGGTAAATGTGTAAAAATACAGTTGAGATATATTTAGTTTGAAAAAATCTTACTCGATGAATAGTCGAATCGATGCCGTGTTGAACAAGACGTATTAGTGAGCTTGAATCCATTCATTGTTGGTGAGACTGAAGAATGCTTTCTCCGCTACTGGGTCGTCGTGAATTCGCTGGGGATGAGTCAGTTTTGTTTTGATTACCCTTATACATGGCACAAAAAATTAGTACATTCTTCCATCAAATACCCTTTGGCCATTGAAGCCTCGGGATGCGTCCTGTTACACACATACTGTTTCAAGGTCTTAAGATACCTTTCGATTGGGTTCAGCCATCAAAATTGAACTGACCCACATAACATAGCTTCAATGGCTAAATGTACTGTGAGGTGCACCATTGCAACAAAAAAATAGGTGGAAATATTATCTTAAGATAACAAAGTGTCAGTGTAATTCAATCCCTGAGATTCTATAACTCAACCAGGCGGTAGATTTTGAACACAAAAGCCAAAAGGAGTTACTGAGCTCAATCAATGATTTAACAACCTTCTTCGATAAGCATCAACGAATGAAAATAGGGATCAGTTGTTGTGTAAGGATATGACCCTCGTGGGCTTTTAATCTAGACAGAGTCCTCTCTTGCATGTTCACTTGTCTCGAAATATTAGAATAAGACCCATCAAGCACTCTGACACTTTGGAGGATGCTCAGGAACAACTCTTTCTCATCATGGCTCATTGTGAATTGTGATGGTGGTAGATATGCCCTATTTACTCCTCTTAATTGCAAATGTAATGGTTGCTGCAATCCTATATCCTCCAAATCACCCCTAGCATTGGTAGTATCTTTAGATCTTACTTTGTCACCTAATATCATCACATTCTTCTTAATGTGCATGATGTCCAAGTTATGCATAACCAAGTTGTCTTTTCAATACGGTAGTTCAAAGAATATGTTTTTTTTCTTCCAACTATGGGAGCAAGGCTCAATTGATCTAGGTAATCGCATTCTTAAGTCGATTGGCTTATAGGTAGTTAGTATACCCTCCGCCTCAAGCTGGGTTAACAATTCATGATCGGTTAATTGCTTCGGGGCTGAACCAAACTCATGGTTCCAATCGAAGGTAGTTTTGTTTCTCTGAAACCTATGTATGCTGGGCAGAAATCATTTGTGACTCATATAACCAAACTTTTTCCCATAACGTAGCCACCGTGACTACGTGCTCGTATTGCAAGGAGGACAAGTGATCTTCTATTTCGTACTCCAGCAGGATAAGTTGGTGTATATTGGGAAGTCATTAATCATCCACAACAAGCTTACACAAAGGTCGAACATTTCTTTGGATGCAGCATCAAAAACCTTCACACCTGCTGTCCACAATTCCTGTAACTCTTTTATCAATGGTTGCAAGTACACATCAATCTTATCTTCCGCCATTTTGGCCCATCAATTAGAGTTGATAGAATTAGAAATGGTTGTTTTATGCATAGCCGTGGCAGAAGGTTATAAGGAACAAGAACAATCGGCCATGTACTATGTGCTATAATCATTACTCCTAAAAGATTTACCCCAACCGCTGCCAAACTGAGCTAGACATTCCAACTGTTTAAGGCAAAGTCCAAATACTATTCATCAAAATCTTTCCAAGCTGGCAAGTCAGATGGATGCGTCATTTTTCTATTGTTATAACTATTCTCTGAATGTCATCTCATTAATTTCACCATCTTTGATGATATAAATAACTTCTTTAACCTTAACTTCAGATGAAAGTATCAAATTTGCTTTGCATCAACCGGTTTTGCAGTTTTTTCTGGCAACAATTGGTACTCTAAGCTACAATGCCTTGCTTTTATCCCAAAGTATCGCATACAAGGCATTTGTCAAGGGTTACATGCTTATTTCAAAATAACATACAACTATCTGGGCATATATCTCATGTCTCGTACATGAATCCTAAATCTTCTGTCAACTTAAAAGCTTGATAGTAAGACTCATAGACTTTTACACCATCTGATAGAACCTTTCCCAACAACTTTAGTAACATATAGAGTGAGCTATTGGTCCATCAGTTCAGAACTTTCAGGTGTGACATCTCAACTATGAAAGACAGTTAACTATAATTCTGGCATCCAGGATATAACTCCGTGTTTGCAGCATCTAAAATTCTAAAGAACCTTAATGCATCTTCATTGGCACCAGACCTCGAATTACCTACACCCGCTTCATCGTCATAGTACTTGGTTCTGGGGCGGGCATCCCAGCTATGATATCCTGCATCATTTCCATCATTTGATCACCAAGCACCTTATTATCATATAAATCTACTCTTTCCTAAACTCGCCACAACAAGATGTAAGCCTCACCATGCTTTGTCCAATTCTTATAAGTCTTTAAGAAGCCATGCCTCAACAGATGGTCCTTTACCATGTCTCGGGTGAAATGATATCAATTGATACATTTTCTGCACGGGTAATTAATCAATTATTGGGCAATTAATGGGTAGGTGTACACAATGAAGTCGTTAATCCCTTGGGCATATCAAGAGGACAACCTATTCGATAGGTTAATCCAGCTCTTGTCCATCATTTTAACCACAATGTCGTCGAACGTACTAAATGGGTAGACAAATTATGTTTCAGTAACTTACTAGTTGACACCTACATGTATGTTTGTTTCCAAAACTTAAATGCTTCTCACTACAAGGTAGTTGGTCTTATCCTATTCAAGAATACATGATCCAACTCTTACTCAGCGCAATATGTGCTCGTTCTATTATGAGATGAAATTTTGACAGCATATCCACGTAGTTCTCTAAGCACACGGCACGAAAGTGTTTCACGAATTCATGTATATATCCAGAGAACAACGGGAGTAGCTACACGAAACTGCATCTAGCATAGAACTCGCATAGTCAGTGTTGACTATAGGATGGATAGCTGCATTCCCAAACTGTCTGAACTAGACAATTTAAGAATCACACATGTCGATTTGTGCATCCATGTAAAAAGAAAAAAAAAAGAATTAGGTTTTAAAAAACCTATGTCGTCATATTGAGGATAACCAAATCGATAGTCATGATACGATTCTCGAATAGGTTTAAGTTTATTTAGAAAAATGAAAGAACGCATATGCATGAAAATAAATGAACTGTTTAGATTGTAATAGGAGATGTTTGGTATGTTGTCACCAATTATTTTGATAATTCAACTATGAAAGACAGATTTGAGGAGATTTAATAGATAATTTGGATATTCAATATTTGTAAAGAGATGTGCATAGATTTTGTTTCAGTTATAAGAGCTCCAAACAAGTCCTACATTGTATTCTGAATGGTCATACTTACAAATGTCAGTGGAAAAGTTTTTTTTTTTTTTTTTTGAAATGACGATCGATTGATGATAAACAAACCATATTGATTATTAACCCTAATTTAATTGTAAACTAATTATAATTCTTAGAGAAATATAACCCTAATTAAGGTTAACCCTAATTTAACTGCAAATCCTAATTAAAACCCTAAGGAAATTTAACCTCAGAGAATGTTAAGCCTTATCTTTTTTAAACAATTGATCCTAACCCTTAATGAATGTTCTAAGCCTGGTTTTACGAGATTGTAATAATTAGGTTTAAATAATGAATTTGGACGCTAATTGAATTTTAACCCTGATAGAAATTTATGCATAATTAAATTTAAAGATTTTAAATTTTCAAATAGTTGATAATGAAGTTAATTATGAATACAGGCCATAACTAAAGTTTGTTAGCCCTAAATTAATTTTAACCATGTTAGTAATAGCCCCAATTGATTTCTATCCCAACATAAATTTCAATTCAACCATAATTGAGTTTGAAAATAATTGATTATAATGTTAAATAAAAATTTAATCGTAAATATAAACTTTGTCAAACTAATTTTAAACCTAAATTTTGGAAAACTATTTTTTGTCAAACTAAGCACCATAATTAATTTTGTCAAACTAACTAATTTTGGCCTACAATTAACTACTACAACTACCATTAGAATTTCCAGAGTTTTATAGGGTTTTTGTAAAGATTTTTTAAATATTAATAGAGATTTTCAAGAGATTTTGGGAATCTTATAAAGATCTTCAAAACTTGAAATTTGTAAGGATTTTTGAAATATTAACCTAACTTGAATTTGATCCCTAATTAAACCAAACCTTAATTTAATCTTGGGTTTATTTCACTTACACCCCTTATGGTTTTGCCTTTGTACACCTACATCTCACAGGTTTTAATAGTGTGCACCTACACCCCCTACCATCTAACTCTGTTAACCTCCGTCAAATTAAAGGTTATTTAGGAACTTTCATTACCCCAAACGCAAGAAGAAACACACAACCGCACCTATGCAGGTCAGACAAACCCTATTCTCTTTCCCTCCCTCCCTCCCTTCCTTCCTCCTCTCCGTGAAAATCATTCACTTTGTCTTTCATCTCTTCATTTATCGTCTCGATTGGTGGTGGATCATCACTCAGTGCTTGCATTCGGCTTTATCTGTGGTTCTTCATTACTGCTTGTTAGCAAGTAAAATAAAATTGGGGATAAATTTTTCGGGGAATTTCAAGCATTAAGATTGCATTTAGAATTACGATTTTAGGGAAAGTTAAGGTTTAATACATTCAGGTTATCTACGTCAGATTTTTTTTTTTTTTTAACATTCACTGATTTTTGTTGGGTGTAAATTTTTGCCAAGTTAGGATTTGAAAATGGGAAAAACCCCTGTTGTGCTTCTCTATTTTTGTGTTAACAAGCACGCAGTAGTCATGTTCCATCAGCTATTAACAAAGGTAAACCAAGATGGCTGGATAGTGCCTTATCAATCTGTTTGCTGTAAAATGCCACAATTATGTATCTACCAAAAGATGGAGCAAATTAATTACCAGCAACCAGCCAAACACGTAAAATGTCTCGCATTGGAAAATGTATGCTGAAAAATAAGAACATGAAAATACCGTAACACCCAATGGAGGGGAAAATGGAAGCAACTATCTCATTCATGCTATCTTTATCGAATTGATTACTTGGAAGTTTAAAATAGTATACAATCAATAGATTAGGGCATGATTCTCTACTCAATTGTACAAACCTTATGCTGTAAATTATGCAGCGTGACCCCATGAACATTGTTAATTCAGATACTAATAGGCAAAGTGACCTGTATACTGAAAAGCTATTGGTTAAGAATTCTAGAAAGAAAATCTTCCCCGTCCCCAGGAAAAAAAAAAAAAAAAAAAGCACGTAGACAAAATGCTAGAAGGAAATTTGGAACATTGATAATTAAGATCAAAGTTTGCGTAGAAAATAGTCCTAATTGAATTGTTATATAGTCTTAATTTTTTTTTTCTTTTTTTTTTATCTCTTCAAATGTTTTGCTATTAATGTCTATTATTTTGTGTTTGAATGGTGTCTAAATGAAAATTGTGTTACAATCCATCTATTTTGTGTCAAATTTAGTTAATTAATTTCTTTTCTCCTAAATTGAGAATGGTGGCAGATAATTTTCTTATGGTCATGTTCCTATTTTAATTGGAAATGAACTTTGGCTATATTTTGTTGGGTCATTTGACCTTCATGTAAATTTTTCTATTTAATTTTTTGTAATAAAAAATTTTATTTTATTCTTTTTTGGTAATACAAAAATATTTTTTTGTAATAAAACACTATTTAATTATTTTTTTTGGGCTTTGCGAAGGCTAAGCCAGAAAGTTTGTTTTGACCTTTATGTAAATTTTCTTATTTAATTCTTTTTCTGGCAATAAAAATTTAATTTTTTCTAATAAAAAATTATTTAATTCTTTTCTTGGGTTTAGCAAAGACTAAGGCAGGAAGTTGTTTTATTTGACTTTGATGTAAATTTTTCTATTTAATTCTTTTTTTGTAATAAAAATTTAATTTTTTTGCAATAAAAAATTATTTAATTCTTTTTTTTGGGCTTAGCAAAGGCTAAGACAGAAAGTTAGTTTATTTGATCTTTATTTAAATTTCCTATTTCATTCTTTTTGGTAATAAAAAAATTTTAATTTTTTTGGCTATAAAAAATTAATTTTTTTGCAATAAAAAAATTATTTAATTCTTTTTATTGACAATAAAAAAATTATTTTTTTTGCAATAAAAAAATTAAGAGTACAGCAACAGTGTGGTGATACTTTGCTTAAGAAAGTAAAAAACAAGAGTTATGGGGCCAATATATAGTGAGGGTATTGTCACTTTGTAGTATTTAGTTTGTACACTGTTAAATTTGGATGGAATATTTAACTGAAAGGGGTGTCAGTGACTATTATACAAACCTTAAAGGGTGTAGGTGTACATTATTAAAACTTGTGAGATCTAGGTATACAAAGACAAAACCATAAGGGGTGTAAGTAAAATAAACCCTTTAATCTTTAATATATTTTAACTGTTATTGAATATTAACCCTCACCCAAGAATTTTATTGTTAATGCAAAATTAACCTTAATTAAATTTAGGATTAGTGTTAACCCATACTAAATTTTATCCCTAATTACATTTGACCATGGTTCGTCGCCACTTATCTAATTTTCGATTAGTTTGACATTAGCAAATTTGAATATATAAATTAGTAAAGTAACCATTATATATAGCTATTTGATAGATTAATATTACAATTGAAATTAATTTAAATAATAAATTATTTTTTGTAAGATGTTACGGATCTAAGTTTAATAAAATATTTAAGACAACTAAATTAGGTTTAGTCAAATAAATTATTCCTTTTTAATAAATTATATTCATACAATACAAAATGTATTATATTATTATTTATGAGAAATAAATTTTATTCAAAAAACCATTATAAAAAAAAATTAAATCATTATTATAAGTATTTATTATGTATCAAGAAAATTTGTTTTACAAAATAAATAATTTTATTGATGGTAAATGTAAATTTACCAGTATCACCTTTATAATATACTTTGTGCGCTAGTTTCTTAGTATTCTTTTTTTTTTTTTCTCATTTCTTCGTCCTCTTTAACAAATCTAATTAATTAGGGATAAATTTTGCCAAAATTATAAAATGAAGTGGTTATAAAAAATTTTTTATTTTGTATTATTTCCAATATAAAATATACATCCGTTAGTATCTAATTTTTAAAATTATTCATTATTTGCACAATCTTATTTCTCGATATTTAAATTAAACTTTATGTAATTAGTTGATAATATCACTTAAATTGTATGAAAGTTAAGTTTTTAATCTATAGGAATATTGTCCTATTTTTTAGTATTTTAAATATAATTAACATATAACAAATTAAATGAACAAACTAAACCTAATTACCAAATTAACAAACTAATAATTCAACAATCAATTAACAAACTAGTAGTCAACATAATAAATTCAAAATTAATAATAACTAACTTAAGGTAACCAAGCAAATTAATTACATTGTCAAAACCATGCATAACTTAAAATTACAAATAGTAACTTAACATTTAATAAGTTACTAAATTAACAATATATATTACAAACAAAAGTATTTAAATTAACAAATTAACAACTAACCATAAACAATTTAAAAAAGCAATAAATTAGATTAATTACAAACAACAATTTTCAGTAATTAAAACAAAATAATAAAAAATGCAACCAACTTAATAATTTAGAAAAATATCTAAACACAACAAAATTATCATAAAATGCAATGAACCTAAAAATTTAGCAGAAACAATCTAAATTCCAACAAACTATCTATAAATATACAAAATCCAACAACAAATCCTATAAATATCCATGTCTTGTATATATATTAACCTAAAAATATTACCTAAAATTTTATTTACAAATACCAAAAAATACTCACAATGCAACAATGGGAGTGATAACCTGGCTAAAAAAAATGGGAGATCTTGCAAGTTCTAGAAACAAGGAGAGTGAGAGATGGACAGAGAGAGAGAGCTAGAAAGAGAAAGTGAGACTGTGAAGCAGACAAACATAGAGAGAGAGAGAGAGAGAGAGAGGAGAGAGAGAGAGAGAGAAAGAGTCCAGCCTACCTGAGTTCACCGACGGCGGAGCACGCCCGGACTGATAGCAAAGCATGTTGATGCAGTGCTACGGATATAGAGAATTGGTGGGAGAGTACGAGAGAGAGAAAGGGAGAGAGAGAGAGAGAGAGAGAGAGTCCAGCCTACCTGAGTTCACCAGTGGCAAAGCAACTAGCGAGCACTGAAAGCAAAGCGCGGTGGCATGGTGGCGAGGTGGCGCTGAGATAGTGAGTTGGTGGTAGAGCACGAAAGAGAGAGAAAGAGAGAGAGAGAGTAAAAAAATGGTCTGTGTGCGGAGGCGTGGCTTTTTAGGGAGAAACATCAAGATTCATCGACCGTGCCAAGAAATGGTCATTTTTTGCTGCCTTTCTCAATCACTTGAAAATAGCTGAGCATGTCGCTAGTCACCAATTCCACTCCTTGTAGTGATTATCTTTTTTAGAATCTGATAAAGCCTTGAAGTCTCAAAATGCAGAAAATTTTCAATCTAAGCTTGAAGAGAACAATAAAAAATTGAAGAATTGGAGAAAGTCATGAAAGAACTATAAGCAAAGAAAGTCATGAAAGAACTATAAGCAAACATCAAGGAATTAGAAGAAAAGATAAAACATGATGGTAAGATAATTGAAAAGATAAACTCCAGTTCAAATGTTTTTAAAGTAATTTGGAGCAAATAGATAGCACATTGAAACAAATCTAGCCTAGGCTATACCGGAGAAAAGATCACATCAACAGCATCATCATTCTTTTCAAAAGCTTCAAAGATTGCCACAAAGTCTGCAGCAGCTTCAAAGACCTCCCTAATACATGCAACATAACCAAAGATGAGTCTTCCAAAGTTTACACCTCAACAGTTTCCACCTCCGATGGTGAAAGGTAGACGCTTTGCTAAATCCCAAGCCTTTGTACCGATGTGCCATCATTGTGGGATCAAAAGTCATATTTATCCCAATTGTCACAAGCTCTATGGGCTGCCTTTGAATTATGTGAAAATTTTTTCTAAAAATCCAAATCCCAAAGTTTCTATGACAAATAGGTTTCAAACTCTTTTTAAATTTTTTGAAAATAATTTTAAAAATCCACATCTTTCTCAAAAGCCTAAAAATTTGAATTTCAAAATCCCAAAAATAAAAAGTTTTCAAGCAAATGAATTGATAAAAACCTGTCAAGGAAACTTTTCTTAAAACAACAGCTATTTGGGTTCAAAAATCTAATTTAAATTGTTTTGTTTCTCAAACTGCCCTAAAAACCTTAAACTCAAATATGTGTACATTAACAGTGGATGTTCAAACCACATGTGTGGCAATAAACCTTTATTTTCAAAATTCGAATCCTATAAGGGTGGTGTAGTGACTTTTGATGATGGTAGCACATCAGTGGTAATAAGAAAATGTGAGATTAAGTCCACTATTTTTTTAATGCTTAAAAATGTTTTATATGTTGAAGGACTTAAAGCAAAACTAATTAGCATAAGTCAATTGTGCGATGCCAACCATGTTGTTCGATTTTCTAAATCTAAATGAAATATTTTTAATAAAAAAAGAGATAACTAGTCTTACATGGTGTTCGTACATCTGATAATTGCTATGGTGTAGCAAATTTTGAAGGTTCATTTGTAAAACTACCACCCTAGATGAGACAGAATTATGGCACCAAAAACTTGGGCACATATACTTAAATGATTTACATAAATTGTCAAATCTGAGCTCATCAAGTGTATACCTAAACTCGAAAAGCATAAAAGTAGTGCGTATCATCTATGTCAATTAGGTAACCAAGTTCATAATCTTCATAAAAAGATAAAATCAATTGGATCTTTTGACCCCCTTGAATATGTTCACATAGATTTAATGGGAGTCACACGTAGTAAGAGTCTTGGTGGTAGGCAGTATATCTTTATTGCTGTAGACGATTACACTAGGTTTGCTTGGGTTAATTTCCCGTGTGAAAAATCTGATAATTTTGAAGCTTTCAATTCTTTATGCTTCAGGCTACAATGAGAGAAATAGTGTGTGATTAGATGCATCACAAGAATCAGGACAGATCATGTAAGGGAATTTAAAAATCAATAGTATGCTAATTTTTGTGATAAGAATGGAATTAAACATGAGTTTTTAGTGTCAAATACACCCTAATAGAATGGTGTTGTGGAAAGAAGGGATAGAGTCCTATGAGAGATGGTACACTTAATGCTGTATGGAAAGCAACTTCCAAAGAAGTTTTGGATTGAAGCTGTACCCACTGCATTTTATATAGTCCATAGGGTGTATCATCATCCTGGTACTTTTAAAACACCTTATGAGCTATGGAATGGTAAGAAGCCTAATGTTAAATGTTTCTGAGCTTTTGAAAGTAAGTGTTTCATTCTCATGGATAGAGAAAACCTTAAGACATTAGACTCCCAAAGCGATAAGGGAATTCTCTTGGGCTACTCTTCTAATAGTCGTACTTTCATGTGTTTGATTTAATAACTTCTTCAATGATGGAATCCATTAATGTAGTTATTGATGATCATATTGATTCCACTGTTTTTCAACAAGTTGAAGAAAACGATGGACCTATGCACAAGTCCGCTGAGGCTATTGAGAAATTTGAAAAGGAAAAAACTTGAGCTAGAAGAAGAAGAGACTATTACCCCCAACAAATACAACTATTTAGTTAGAACCATCTTCTAGAGTGAAGTTAAGTCAACCAGAAAGTCAAGTCATTGGAGAGGTAATTGATAAAATGAAAACATCTAGGCAATTAAGTAATGAAGTAATTTTTGTGTGTTATGTTTCTTTAGTTAAACCTAAGGATGTTAAAGAAGCTTTACTTGATGATAATTGGGTGAATGCTATGCATGAAGAGCTAAATCAATTTTGTTAGGAATGATGTGCCCTAGACCTACTCACACTATTGTTATTAGAACTAAATGGATTTTTAAGAACAAATATGATGTGTTTGGCAATGTCAGCAGAAATAAGGCTAGATTTGTTGCTCAAAGTTACACTCACGAAGAGGGTGTTGACTTCGATGAGACCTTTGCTCTTGTTGTTCCACTTGAATCCATTAATTTACTTTTGGCCATTACATGCTTTTTAAAATTTAAATTATACCAAATGGATGTCAAGATGGCATTCTTCAAGAAGAAACCAATGTAGAGTAGCCCAAAGGTTTTGAGGACCTAAAATTTCCTAATCATGTTTTTTAGTTGAAAAAAGCTCTTTATGGTTTAAAACAAGCACCTCATGCTTTGTATGAAAGACTCGTTACTTTCTTACTTGAGTCTAGTTTGGTGCATGGAAATGTAAACAAAATACTGTTTATTCGCATTGATTCTAAGCACATTTTTGATAGCACAGATTTATGTTGATGATATTATTTGTGGATCTACGTGTGATAAATATGCTACCAAATTTGATAAATTAGTCTGTACATAATTTGAAATGAGTATGATGGATGAATTGAATTATTGCCTAGGTCTTCAAGTTGAATAAGAGGATGAAGGAATTTTTATTCCCAATCCAAATATGCTAGAGACTTAGTGAGAAAGTTTGGTCTTTCAAATGCTAAATATATTAGAACTCCCATGAGCACAAGTAGTAAATTACACAAGTACCCTAGTTGTAAGAGTATTGTAACCATGTATAGGAGCATGATAGGGACTCTATTGTATCCAACATTTAGTAGACTTTACATTACATTTATTATAGGTGTGTGTGCTAGATATCAATCTAACCCTAAAGAGTCACATTTGCATGCTGTTAAAAAGATTTTAAAATATGTCAATGGCAGACTAGATTTTAGGATTTGGTTTACTTGTGACACCAATCCTGATCTTGCGGGATACTCTGACGCCAATTGGGCGGGCAGTGTAGATGATCACAAGAGCACTTTCGATGGATGTTTCTACATTGGTAATAATTTAGTCTCATGACATAACAAGAAACAAAATGCCACGTCACTATCACTGCCAATGCAAATATAGTGCTGCTAGAAGTTGTTGCACCTAACTCCTAAAGATGAAGCAAATGCTTGCTGACTAACCAGGACACCATTACTTTGTTTTGTGATAATATAAATGCCATAAGTATTTCTAGGAATATTGTCTTGTATTCTCGCACCAAGCATATTGACATAAGATAACAATTCATTAGAGAGTTGGTAGAGGAGAATGTGATTTCCTTGGAGCATATGCAAACTAAAAATCAATTAGCTGACCTTTTCACTAAATCCTAAAAATCAATTAGCTGACCTTTCCACTAAATCCTTAAACTCCCTTCGCTTTGAATCTTTTAGAAAGTCTTTGGTTATTTGTGCACATTCCTAATTACTAAAAATAAAAAATGGATAGGAGTTCATTATTTGTTTTAAAGATATTTTATAACTTATATCTCCTTATATGTGTGTCAATCATTCAGTCGAATTAATTATAATGGATTAAAAATTTGTATTTCCATTTCAACCAAAAAGAAGTGTTATGATGAAGTTTGCCATAATTTTGATGTGCTTCCTTAAACACCTGATTGATTTTGCATATACTTTTCCATCTTCTTATTTAAGCATCTTGAATTAATATTTGATGCATTTAAAAAATAATGAAGAGCAATTAAAAATAATAAATATACCCTGTCTTGGAAAAAGCTACTGGTGGGACTTCTGAGAAGTCTCTTAATGACTCATTGATTGTTAATGGAATAGCTATCTACCCATAAACATGGGGAAGCTGTCGAGACCTTGAAAATAATGATCATGAAGGAAAAGAATAATTGTGGTTAGATTAAAAAAAAATTGCTCCCAGTTCATTTGGTACCTCAAATTAAATTTTTGATCTTATGATTTGATTAAAGGGGATAATAAGTGCCTGATTAGTCATAATCTCACACATGCGCAAGCATTTTCTTTCGATTTTATGGCTTAATCCATCTTATAACGAGGTCTTGGAAATTTATTTAGAAAGATGAGTTTTTGTTTACTTAAATTCATAAAGAATGAAGGATTGATTTACATATTAGGACTAGGTAAAGTAAATTTCTTTAATTCATTCCATGAACTTGCCTATCATTTTTTCACATGTATTTTTATATTTAATTTTTTTTTTTTTTACACAAAAACACCCTACAAACAAATTCCAGAGAGACTCATAGGGAGAGTGAAGAGAGGTTGAAGCCTCGAGACCTATCCAGTGCACCTTCCAAAGAGAATGCTAGGAGCACACCCGGTCGAGCAGTTGGTGCACCCTGGGCGTAGAGAGCTCCAAGGAGCGACCCCTAGTATATATAGGTCTAGTCAACTGACTGGTCTTCATTTCACAGTCACTTTCTTTGAACCCACGACCATCCAGTTTCTACCTTTCATACCCAATGATCTACATGCTGTCAAGGTAATTTTCTTTTGTCTATTTCTTTAGTTTACCGGATTTAGTAATTTCCTACATCTTTAGACTACATTTCTGTATCACCGTTGGGTTGATTTCTAAATAGAAAAAAAATATTTAAATAAGCTGGAAATGCATGTTCATCTAGAAATTGTTTCTTAAATAAAATGAATTTCAAAATTTGTTTTCAAAAAGGCAACTGTTGATTAAATGAAAAATGAACTTAAATGATTTTTCACTAATCCACCCACTTTTTGCACAGTTGGGTTAAGAGTTTGTCATAGACATTTCTATGTTTGCGCCAATTAAATTAGTCCACAAATTTTACACAAATTTCCATGAAACAGATTTGAAAATATTGTCTTCAAGACCACTGTCAATAGAGTTCCCATAATATTCAACCAAGTTATCATTGCATTCACTTTAGGCATAGATAGACCAACCTTTGCTGAAAGACTCACCATGCTCTACCCACTCAAGATGGTGTCTCTCCTACCAAGGAAGAGTTAACCAATAGTTTCAATATACTTAAAGGGTCAATGATACCTTTAACGAGCCTAATATAGCAGAGACTAGCCAGAGCACCCATCCTTTCACAATGAATTCTATGTCTTTATCTTTGCTTAGACTTGAGGAGGAGCTTGTAGACGTTAGAGCTGAGCAGGAGGTCATGGGAGGCAAGTTGACAAATATAGAGGGCAGTATTTAAAGCTTGATAGAGTTATGCATTCCTAATTTCCAGTTCTTGCACCAGTACATAGACAGTTTTTGGTGCCTTCCAAGATGAGCTTCCCAAGGATGATGATGATGATGGTGACATAGGATTTAGGAGAGGTAACTATGAAGGTGGTGGCACTAATAGTGGTAGCAAGGGTTATGATGGCAGTGGTTGATTTTTCTGATGTGATTACTCGTTGCCTATTTTAACACACCTTTTACTTATTTTTATTTTCTCAATTTTTGTGTGCTTGTCATTTCTATACCAAAAAAGGGAAGTAAAATTTCATTTTGTGGCTATATAAACTTGGTTTTGTAATATTCTAAATATTTAACTTGTAATGTCAAATTATGCTATGCTATTAATGGTATTTACATAATGTTGACTTATTCATTTTTGCCATGTGATGCCTTAATGTGTTTGTTCTAAGTGGTGAAAATTTATTGGTTGAATTTTAACTTATGTTTTCATATGAAATTGCCAAGGAGGAGATTCTAAAGTTTGTTATAGCAAATCCATACAAAATCTTAAGTTAAATATAAAAGATTGGAATGTTTCCAAACTTGAAGAAAAGAGAAAATTTGTATGTTTCCTAAATTAAAGATTTTCCAAGATGGCAAGCTTCCAAAAGATCTTAATATTCTAGTATAAGTCAACAATCAGGAAAAACATAATCCTACAAGGATTACGATTCAACCAAGAAAAACTGCAAAACTTCTAGTAGCATGGTAGGCAACACACAAGGAGTGCATGGCTACACCAAATTGGCATTAGGAGTCCACAGGGGCGCACAGGTTTGCCTCCTTATTTATTTGGCCTGGATTGGTTTCCAATAGACTCCGTAGCTTATGGGATGGATGCATGAGGGATCGATCTATTAGCGCAGAGAGCTCAATGGTTCCAGCTACATATTATTTAAATGATTTTGTTTCCTATTTTGCTAGTTTAGGGTAATCCTTTGTAACTCTATATGTACCTTACTTTAATGAATACATTACAATGGAGACATAGTATAGAGATTTAGAGAAGATTTTTTATTATTTAGAGCTTAGCATTCTTTCTCTAGCCTTTGATTATTCATTCTTTCTAATTGCCTGTGGAAAGCAAAAAGTCCACTTGTAGGGTTAGTCGAGTGAATCGAGCAGGAGTGATGAAAGAATTTACATGAGTAAATTGTAGAGAATTGGAGTAATATCTTGTAATCCGTTGATAGTGGAATTTTTAATTGAGATTTTCTCCCTGTAAAAGGGTTTCCCTCATTATCCTTTGATGTTATTCTCTTCATATTATGTGTTATTGCTCGATTCAAAGAATTTTGGACTTCTCATCAATCTTCCCACATAAGCCTCACCCACTTAGTCAACTCTTGGCCTCCCCACGTAGCAATAAAGCTGTCACCCCAAACAATCAATAAGTCTTGTCTCCTTCCACCACAATTAGAAACACACCCAGCCACATAATATATATACACAAAAGCATATGCTAACATATATATATATATATATATTAATTTAATAAAAAAATAGCACATGTCACAAGCATACTATTTAAACAAGATTTCATATTTTTAAATAAAATGCAATTGAGATAAAAAAAATTGAGTTTAAATTAAATAAATCCAAAATAAAATGTCAAAATTTCATCATGTCCCTCAACCACACCACTCACTAAGACCGTGTCTGATATATCTTTCACTTTTGAGGCTAGTACAGTTGATGACTTACCTGTTGAGAGCCCAATATTTGAGTGGAAGTATTACTCTAATTATGGTTAGATTCCTACTTCAGATCCACAAGACTTTCATGAGACTGAATTTCATCACTCCTTGAGAGTTTGATAGACAGGCCTGAGAGTGAGAGTGGTGTACACCTTTCTTTTTTGCCCTAACTCTAACTGAGAATCCTACTGAGGGAACTAAACATGCTTTTACCAAGACTGATCACACATTTAGGGAAAATGGTGGAGATTAAGGTAGTTTGCGTTGACTTCCTAGGTGTCGATGAGATACTAGAATACATACAACCCATATTCACACATGCATATAACTTTGGACCATATCTAGGTTTGAGAATTCCCACAAGGTCATGCATTCTCTAGTGTTCTCCACACTTAGAATAGACTTACCCTCGGTATCTACTAGGACCAAGGAGAATATTTATTTCCTAAAGCATTTGGTGCGGTTTTGGGATAGATTGGATAGCCTATTTTTGCCTTAATCCCTATATTAGTAGATTAGATTTTATTTATTTATTCTTATCATCTTTCTGTCTAGATGAAAATTTGTTTTTCTTTTATTTTCTTTATTTGTTTATTCTAACATTTTCTCTTTTGGAAATTCTATTTTGTTAGTATAATTTAATTTAAAGGACTAAGTGATCGAGATAGTATCTCAATTATCCTTCTTTATTTAGTTTTGCACTTCAATTTCTGTACTCCATGGATATATTATCAATTGTTGAGGAGTGTTGTAGACTAAGTTAGGAATGAAGTGAGTATGCTTTAAGCACCTTTAAAAAAAATAAACCAATAAAACAATTCATTAGTGTTATTATAAATAATTTGGGTTCTTATTAGTTTCTTGTATGTATGGTTGAGATATTTTTATGCCTTTCATCATGCCTCACTTGCATACTAATGATTTGCATATGATTTCTATTTGTCACATTGAGGACAATGTATATTTTAAGTTGGGGAGTGAGGTTCGCATGATTAAGTGATGTGCTGTGAAAGTGAAAAAAAAATTGAAAACTTTTTCAAATTTTAAGCGATTTGAGCTTAATTATCTTGACTTAGTATGAATTGGACCTTACACGTATCTCTGAATTGGTTTAATGTTGGTATTAATTAGTCATGAAAATAATGAATGATTCGGTTTCAATCTTGAATAAGGCACTTGATTCAAATTGAGTATATAAATTTCTAATTCATTGAAAACTTATGATTTGAGACCATTGAATGAAAGTCTGTTAAGGATTTGAGTTCATGAGATTGTCATTCAAGTATACCAAAACATAGATGGAGACTCAAAATCCTACATTCTGAGAGTTTTTGTGCTTTATTTTTTGTTCATGAGGGTTTTGTACTTAATGTTCTATATCACTTTTCTTGTATAGCTTCATCATAGTACTTTGTTTTGGTATTAAATGCACAACACACTATTTTTGACTTATATGTATGGATCAATTCCTCTAATAAAGTGTTATTAACCTAGAGAGTGATGTTAGACTATCTTTTATACATTTGGAAGCCTGTACTTTTCTTGATTAAATTACTCTAAGAGCCAGTTTAAAGCCACTGAAAAAAAATAGATATGAATTTCTTTGTTTTAGCCACATCTATGACCCTTTAGCACTAGATATATGGGTGAGCAAATCATTACATGAAGGGAAGAGCTTGTAATTGAAAAAGAAAAAAGTGTGGTGGAGCAAAAGAAATCATTTAGAAAGAAGGGAAAAAAAAAAACAAAAAAATGGGATATAGCATTTCATGAATTCATTATTAATAGTCTCATGAAAAAAATTAAAAAAATATTAAAAAAGAAGAGCAAAAAAAAGAAAAAATTTAATAAAACTTCAATGCCTGGTATTCAAGGAGTTAGAAGAAGAAAAGTTGAGCAGGAGTAATGTTTGCACCATCATTATAATCTTTAGACATGCACCTCAATTTTTCCTATCCTCTGATTGTCTAACCAATATCCCATGGCCAAATTACAACCTAGTAAAAACCTAATGGACTTTGGGTGAAAGACACTTATAAGAATATTTATCTATTTCATATGGTTGATAGTGGTTTTCTTGTTTATGCATTAATACATTTCATTCATGAAGCTATGCAATACTATCTATCTTAATTCTTTCAGTCACATCTTGATTTAGATTCATTTCACTTATTTAATATTGCATTTCTACATGAACTATGAGAGTATCTTTCATGAGTATTTCATTTGTGAGTGGACAATTTGGTAAAATTTGAAGTCAGACTGTAATCTTTGGGTATACTTGATTGTTGTTTTGAATGAACAATATGAATTAACACATTTGAAGTGAAATAGTTGAAAGTCGATTAGGTATAATATGCATTGGAATGTTATATGCCATTTTTAGATTTTGTAACTTGTTTTTTATTGAGATTGAATCAGGAATTGTTTGATTGACTTGTATTACACATTGAACTAATTTAAAATTTTTGTAGATAGCTTCACTACAAACTCTCATGAGACTTCACTTGTTTACTAGGAGGAACCAAAGGGTTTAAAAGGCTTGCGGCACATAGCTAAGTGTAGTCATCTTTCCAATAGAAAGAGAATGTAAAGTCAATCAGTTTTGAGTAGTCTTATTAACTCCATTACTAGGGATTAGCAATGCTTAAGTTGGGGGATATGATTACGCTTAAAAATTGTAATCATAAACTTTAATTTTCATAGTTAGAGTAGATAATTTTCTTTGATATTTTATATTTTTATTATAATTTTATTTGCTAATATTAGTTTTCTTAATTGGCGGGTTTTTATTGATTTTTCGAAGAATAATGAATTAGAAACAACCAAAAGAAAGAAACAAAAGAAGCTAAGGACAAAAGAATAAAAATCAATTAATAAGAAGTTGGGTCATCACAATTAATATTTAATTTTCGTAAACTATTGTAATAAAATAAATCATCATAATAACTTTTGTTTTAATAATAATTAATTTTAATAAAAATTATATTAATTTTAAATAAAAAATATTAATTATAAAAATAGTTTTATCATAGATTAATATTTCCACAGTAATTAATTTTAATATCAAAGAAAAATTATTTTTATTTTGATAAAATAATTTAATAAAACAACTAATTTTAGTTTATTCAAAAAAATTATGAATTTTAATAACATATTAATACAATACATAATCTAGTAAATTATTATTTACGAGATAAAATTTTTATTTAATAAAACATATTAATAAAAATCATTTTATAATAAGTAATTATTATTTATTCTATATTATTTTGATAAAATGATTTAATAATTAATTAATTTCAATTCGACTAAATAAATTATTTTATAATATTTGTTATAAAATATTTTAACAAGAGAGCGTTGTCTAGAGGTTTTATAATGGTGTAAAAGAATATTTTATGGGAGTAATAAAAATAGGCTGAATTTTCTCATTACTCCCTGTTGCCCACCCTCTCCCTAGGCAACAATTTATTCTCATATGGGAGTAATCATTGCCTCAGAGTAATTGTTACCCCTTCTTCCAAATTAATGTAATTGAGGACAAAAATTGCCCAGTAAAGTTTATCCTCCCTTACTCCTAAATAAACATGTTTTCGGACATATTTGGTACAGAGTAAAAATTTGAGAGTAAAAGATTACGTGGATTATTGTTACCCTACTAATGATTATTGGGGTAACAAGTTTGTGATACTTATGTTAAAATTAGGTGGTAAATATTATTCGATGATAATTATATTATGTTTGGAATGCTAAAAATTTTAAAAAGTGAAAGTTAATTATGTTTAGAATGAGGATAAATTGACCAAAGGTAAAAGTTAATATTTAATTTTAATAAATATTATAATAAAATAAATCATCACAATCATGTTATTTTAGTAATAATTAATTTTAATAAAAATATATTAAATATATATACTTTTAAATAAAAATATTAATAAAAAATAATTTTATCATAGATTAATATTTCAATAGCAATCAATTTTAATAATTTTAATTATTTAAATAAATTATTGATTTTAATAAATATTAATACAATACATAATCTAGTAAATTATTATTTATGAGACATAATTTTCATTTAATAAAATAAATTATTTTAACAAATCATTATCATTTATTAAACATTAATTTTAATTTAAGAAAATAAATAATTTTATTCATAAATTAATATTTCAATAGTATTATTTTAATAAAATAAAATAAATTATTTTAATAATAAAATATTATTTATTAAATATTATTTAATATTATTTTGATAAAATAATTTAATAATTAATTATTTTTATTTGATTAAATAAATTATTATTTATAAGAGAACGTTAGTTAAGATTTTACACAAGCGTAAGGAAATATTTTATAAGGATAATGAGAAAAGAGTAAAGTTTTTCCACTACCCCTCATTACCCATCATTTTCCTAGAGTAAAAATTTATTCCATATAGAAGTAATTGTTAACCCAAAATACTTGTTACCCTCGTCATCTAAACTGATGCAATGGCGATAAAAATTACCTCCCGTAAAATTTATCATTCGTTACCTCCAAAACAAATATATGCCAAGAGTAATAATTAATTACCAAACAATACAATTCTTTTAATTTGTTTATTATTTTTTTTTATTGAATCTTCGCAACATATTACACCTTTGAAGTAAAATTCGTAAAAATCTATAGAAATCTGTCATAATATTTAATTACTAAATCCTTAATCATAAACTGAACCAAATTATCATAGTTTTTTTTTTTTTTTGGTAATTAACCAAATTATCATAGTTGTAATAACCTGTGAAATTTACAAATCTCTTGAATAAAAACTTCAAACAACAAACAAATAATTAACATCAAATTAATTTCCTGAATCAAATGAGCATAGGAAATTTGATTCTCCATGTCACACAATTTTCAAATATTCCAGGGATGAAAATGATCAAAATCAATAAATTATGTTTAAACGAATCTCATTAATAAATAATTAGGACTTAAACCGGACATACCGAAATTCAAACCGCCGGATGATTGCCAGATAGCTGCTGGAAGCTCGCAGCCGTGAGCGGCGCATTTGCAGTTTTAAATATTGCATACGTAGTCCTAGTTCAAGCCGAAATCAATCTGGAAATTAACTATCCGATCGTGCAGGATAGCTGTGATTTAAAATTACGCCACCATGCAGAGAACAGCAGCGACTATAACGTAATTTGGGAAGGTTTCCTAATGTTCATAATATGATGCGTAATTATTCTGAAATTTGATCACAATTTGGAGTGTTGATTAGGGCTAATTAAGGCCTCAAAGCTTTATAATTCCTCACCCCCAAACCCAGACTCGCTTTAGCTTGCCAAAAGCGTAAAACTTTTCAAGCGTACATTTGTTTAATAGCTGGAGTGAGGAAAATATGGGATGAGTTTTTAAAAGTGAAGATAAAGTGAGTGCGAAGGTAAAAATAATTATGTTAGTTATGCATAGAAAATGAACTTGAAACTTATAATAATGTAGGTTTGATTAGGTAAAAAATGATAAAATAATAAAAATATAGATAAACACTGATATCATTATATAAGAAAGTAATTAAATAAAAATAAGAGTAATTCTATATACCCAGGATGGTTCATTCTCCCAACAAATGAATAAGTCAATTCACAGCTGGTTGTGTTTTCATCATTGATTTGTAATGGAGAAGAAATAGTGGAGAAGAAATAGTAGGGATTCAAAATCATTGCTCATATTTGTTTTGTGATGAAAATAAAAAAATATATATAGGACTTGAGAAAATAAAAAATTTAATTTGTTGATAAAATATTTCTTTTATTTTTTTATATTTTTTAATCTATTCAATTGTGAAGTCATTCATTTGATATTTTATATTTCCTTTTTTTTATCCACTCTTTTCTTTTTTCTTCTCAAAATTCTCAAATTAAGGCTCTATTTAGTAACATTTTTGTTTTTTGATTTTTTATTTATGTTTTCAAAATTTTGTAAACTGGTAACAAAAACATATTTGTTAAATCTATTTACGTTTTTTTATTTGTAAAAAATGAAAACTTAAACAGAAAAACGTAAATAGAAAAAATGTATTTTCACTTTATTTTTTATATTACAAATATTTTATCAATTTTAATACTTAATTATTTTTATTACATCATATTAAAATAAATTATTTTATTCAAATATTTCATTAAACTAAAATTATTTTTAAAAAAAATAATAATTAATTAATTAATTAATATATAATTTCTATTATTAATTTATTTCTAATAAGTAATTAAATTAAATTAGTTAATTTAATTAATAAGAAATATATTATTAAAGTATTTTAATAAATATAAAATAAATTATATTAATTTAATTTAGTAAATAATTTAATTAATATAAGTATATTTTATTAAATTATTCTTAATAAATATTATAATTAAATTATTTAATTTAATTTAATAAGTAATTTAAATAGTATTAAATATATTTATTAAATTATTTTTAATAAATATCATAATTAAATTTTTATATTATTATGAAATATATTTTATTCAATTATTTTTATTAAACAATATAATTAAATTATAATTATATATTTTATATTTATTGGATTAAATGATATAATATTTATATTTTATTCAATTATTTTTAATAAATAATATAATTAAATTAAATTAATATAAAAATATTTATTAAATTCAATTAATTTTTAAAAAACTAATAAAATTAAATATTTTATGAAAATAAAAAATTAATAATTATAAAAAAAAACTATTTTTTCAAATCACAACTTTTATTTTAGAAAAAGAAAATGACAACAGAAAATAAAAAATAAAAAACATAAATATAAAAACGGTAACGTTATCAAATAACCCTAACATACCTACACTTTATTTAAGAAAAATGACTTTTTCTTCTACGAGAAGGATAAAAAGTGAAATGAGATGGCTTTCAAATTACCAACAAAAGAAGGAAATGCTCATACTTATTACATAATCGTTCTATTCGACCAAAACGCAGCCTAAATTAATATGCATCCACCATTGTCTCTAATTTGTTTGTCAAATCAATTGTACCTAGCTAATCTCACCTAATTAAACTATATACGGACAACTTGCTTATGGATCCAATTTCCCAGGCAATTGCCATCTTCGAGTGGAGATTAATATATATTAGTAATTTAATGATGCCAGGAAACTTCTCTGCAATATATATACACACACAAGTGATGAGTGTCGTATCATATATCCATTTTGATTTCCAATTAGATTTATATTAATAATCACTTAAGAAAATTAAATTTTATTAAAGGAGCTTTGGAGCGACAAAAAGTGAGATAATTTGTGAGTTTGTAATTCGTACAATTAGTTAAAAAATGAATAATTTTTAAAAATTTTCAAATATTTTTAAAATTTTTCAACATTCTACGTTACCCTAAACGAATCCTAAATTATATGCAAGATAAATTAATTAATTAATTAACCTGTTAAATAAAAATTTTAATTTATTAACAAATAAGATGTATAATTAATACTTACAAAAAAAATGTATAATTAATTTATTAATTAATTATCACAGCAAGAAAGACAATTATATATACTCACACACATATAAATTAGAACTGTATGTATGAATGAGGGAATTAAACCTTAACTAATTGAATCGGGAACGGGCAGGAAAGGTGCTTCCACTTCGGAGGAGTGACATCCTCACCCCTTGAAACATCTTTTGGAAATTGCAAATTCATAATCCTGTCTGTTATGTACCTATTTATTTAGTTAGGTCAACAGTTATAATAAAGATATAAACATATAAACAAAAACATGGTAAAGAAAATGAGAATTAAAAGTGAAAATTTTCTAATAATCGCTCAAATTAATCAACTAATCACAGAAATAACAAACACAAGATTGATAACCAAAAATTTTTACCAACTAGTAAAGGTAAAACTCCGAATCCGATTTTAGAAACCACCCAAGCTTTCACTATATTATTAGATTACAAATATCTGCTCAAAATCTCTAACGGCTTCTTTCAAGCAATTGCTCGAATACTCGACACACCTGACCAAGTGGAAACAAACTTTTTAACTCCTTAGAAAGTGAAGAGTCTCAACAAATAATAAAGAAAAATAAGAAAAAGACTTATAAGCTTACAAAAAATTCTCTCTCATAAAACTCTATAATATGCTTATTCAGTTCCATTTTATAAATTAAGCTTGGATGCTATATATATACTTGTAAAATCCTATTCTAATTAGGATTCAAATATATAAACAAATTTCCTAAAAATAAATTTCCTAAACAGAAATGAAATCTTCCAGAAAATGATTTGCTCAAAGCATTGGTTTCTCTGCGCACTCTCTGCAAGGTCCACTATCAAAAGATCGAACTTGTGTGCATTTGTGGGCTCCCAGCACTCATGTGACACATCCACACGCTCCTTGCGTACCGCCTGCGATGCGTGTTGAAACTTTCCGTATACTTCTTAATCTGTACAATCTTCTTTTTCGCTCTTAATTGACTTGAATTGCAATATCATAGTTGTGGTCTTCTGAAAATTTGTTAAATTGAAAAATTTTTTATTTATAAACATATAAATTTCCTCGTCTCTTTAATTTAAGAAATATTTAAATTTGTCATTTTTAATTTAAGATTTTGGATGAATTATCATTATAAAATCTTACAAAAAATAATATTATTTTAAAATTTATTCTTAATTAAAAGAGTAGAATTACTCTCAAATAAAACTTTTTTTTTTTTTTGGTAAGTACTCTCAAATCAAACTTATTTGCATTTATCTACTTTTATTTTTTCTTTTTACTTTTCTTTTCTTTTTCACCAAATGGCAAAAAGAAGAGTTGAGAAGTACATACACCTCTTATTCGAGAAAGTCAAATGACAAGAAATTATTACAATGCTATTGTACTAAATAAGAATGCCACTTCCGTAGGCAAGAGTCACGATTGCATACCGGACATGCAACAAATCTTTTAAACCCCTAAATTATCTCTAGTAGACAAGTGAAGTCTCGCAATAAATATTCTAAAATCCCATCATATATTGATTGGTTTTGAAATAGAGACGCACTCCAGATTGAAAAATTGACGCCAGTGTAAACACCATCATCCATCCTGGAGGGAACGAGCTGTCCATCAACAAGTGTGTCGTGTTGAGAGTACGTGAAAGGAACGTCGTATGAACACCTTGTTGCCAGTAAATTCAATTTGACCATAGTCCTAGGCTGAACAATCAACTTGTACACTCTCTCTCGTAAAGGTTCTAATGTCCGAGTTTCTCCCCACTGATATGCTCCAGAAAACTCGTCAAAAATTCCAAGCTTTCCATCTCGAATGTACGGAACGCCGGAATGGATGTGGGTTTTGACCCCCAACTTCAGTGAAACACTCGTATTCCAGATACTAGACCTAGTATCCGTATAAGAGAACTGCACGCTAGTATCACGGGGAAAGTGGGTAAAGTTCATGGCAGTCCCGGCGGCCAACGTGATGCTACTTCGGTTGTAGATCCTGGAATCTCCGAGGCGAAAATAAACATTAGAAATGTTTCTTGAGATAACAGGCTCTTCCACAATCAAGCGCGCCTCACTCGTAATTTTGAGGAGAGTAGCACTAATACAATTATTCCTCAAGTCGTTGGTTGCAATTCTCTTACAAAACTTGTTGTTTCCCAAGTTACGGAGAGCAATGACATTGTCTTCAATTTTGACAGGCCAAAACAATGTGCCAGAGGATTCGCCAGTAGAGTCATCTGAGTCAGGAGAAATCCAATCATCGTAATACCTCCAGAATTTTTTGAAAAATCTGTTCTTTAGCCTAATGCTTCCATCAGGAGAAGGGAAGACCTCGTTTCCTACGAACTCATCTCCAATATCATTAGATGAAAACTGCAAATACAAGCGCTGGACTTCATAGGCCTTGAGGTAGCAACCATTATCGCCTTTGAAGGCGATGTGTTTGGGTAATATCACCAGAGATTCCCAGTCGATGATTGTGTACACATGGCACTTGTCGCGGTCTTCTTCTTTTGATCCTGCGAAGAGGCAAGATTCATACGGATGGCCAGCTCTCCATAAGCATGCATAGTGTTGGAGCTGGACATGGCGAAAGCAAAGTGTTTTTGCGTCGCCGTCGATGAAGATAGGTTCAAACAAGGTACACGACCATTTGGATGTGTCTTCCTCTGGTTCCTTAGCCTGCGCAGCAATCCACCAGTGTGATTCGGACCACCTGACCCAGTACTTGTTGTTGTAGCAACATCTTATGTGGACAAATCCTTTCCCGCAGTCAGCTGGCTCGACCTCGTACTTTGCAAGTGGGCTCACAACCTCATCTCCGGAGAATTGTTGAAGCTGATGAACCTCTCCTTCTTCCTTTATGTAGCGCAAGTATTTGTTATTGTAGTATGATTTGATAACCATGAACCTTGGCAAAGCCATTTTCGCTCGCTAGTCCTCTCTCTCTCTCTCTCTCTGATTTTCTCACTCACTCACTTGTATGTATAAATGTGTGTGTATGAATTAATGGTCTGCCCAACTCTAACTCGGCTGCTGCTATTTATAGTACCTGACATGCATGCAAAAAGTGAGATGACATTAATAGGCCTCTCATTGGACATGAATATATGTGAGGTGAGTTTATGCGAGGAATTTATTGCTTTTCGAAATTGAATTTGGGTGCCAAGCATATAAAACACCACCCACTTGGTTTATTCAAGGAAACTAAAACAACCGAGTAGAGGATAATCATGTCACAGCTATATATTTATCTTTAGTTGTCCTAATACAGGATAATCTTACAGCCAATCTAAGCATGAACACAAATTATACGCGATATTGAATAATTGAAGCTGTAATTTTTAGGCGTTAGCATGAAGTTTATATATTCAACCTAATTAGAAGAATAGATTCAACATATATACAGCATCATATGACCAGGCCAGCAAAATCATTTCAAAGCAGCTCAACCAAATTGCAAGGTCCAACGCTTTTTTAGATGCAATAATTGATTTAAAAAAAACAAAAAAAACAAAACAAAACAAAAGAATTAGAAAAGAATTTCATACCAAAAACTACTTGAGATTGACCAAAGGAGAATTTCTCATATCAAACTCTCTTTCCAACAACAAGTGGCATGACCAAAGGAGAAAATGTGTCAAAAGCTAACTGCAATACTCCACAAAAAGTAAATCAAGTAAATTCTAAATGCCATTGTCGAAATGTAAAGTGCAAAATTTTGATTTCAGATTGACATTGGCCTGGCAGTATTTCATACACAGCACAAGAAAGGTAGAAAGTGAAAACATATATATACATATAGTAGCTCGGCTGAATGGGAAACAGGGGGGAGAGAGAGAGATACAGGGGTTCGGAGTCGCTCCTCAGCTGGCGCTGAGCTCCGGCCAGTGGTTGTGGCGGTAAGGCCACCGCCGATGGTGGTCCGCTTCAAGTGGTGGCTCCGGCGCGTGGTGGGTTCGCGCCGGAGAGCGAAGGCAGATGAAGAGTGGTACGGAGAAAGAGAGAGAGAGAGGGAGGTGGGAAGAGCGATCCACAGAAGCAACAGAGACTGAGAAGAGAGAGAGAGAGAGAGACCGCTGGGTAGAAGGGGGAAAGCCGACTTGGGGATTGGGGATTTGGGGCTGAAAGTGCTAACTGCAAGCGAAGGAAAGAAATTGACTTTGCCATACTCGGTCGCTGTTGATTGTGACTGAGAAGTAAAAAATTGACGACTCGGCCGCTCATTAATTTGAAGCGGTCGCTCGTCGGTTTGTTGGGTCCAGTAGTGCTTGTAATCGAATTATTGTATAATAGAAATTTTGATTTTGTTGGATTCATTATCTCCGTCAGAAGTTCAATTCAAGAGATTATATACGTCTCAGGGTGCCGCAATTGTCATTATAACCACAATTTCAATTTGATGTAATATTTGATATTTATTTTTTCTATTTATGTGTTATTTTAATGTAATAAAATATTTATTTTAAGATTTATTTTATTTATTTTATTTTTCTTGTGTCAAGTGTGGTTTGAATCGCTAATGATTGGACAACTGGAATAAAGACTCAGCTCCTTTTCCTTTTTTTTTTCCTTTCTCTTCCCCTTTCTTTTCTTTTCTTTTTTTTTTTTTTTCTTTTGTTTTGCGCAGCTGCTAGGAGAACAAAGAGAAATAGAGAGAAAAGAGAGAGGGCAGAAAAAGAAAATGCAATCGGGAGTGGAAGGTTGGTAGATCGGGTAATATTCGACACCGTGAATGTCGTGGTGACATCCATTTTCGGTGATTTGGCTCGAGGTGGAGAAATCGGCTTTTAAAAGTTAAGAGTTCAACCAATTTTCTCTGTTTTTCTTCTTTTTCTCTTCTGATTCATTCGTGTTCTATACGTTATTAGAATGATTTTGATATATATATATATATATATGCTTGATTTGGGGAAGTATCATGAGATTTGTGCATATATACATGTATATATAAATGTGGGTGTATATATGTATATAAATGTGAAGATATTTCATATATTTGAGTTATTTCGATTAAGTGTTGAAGAAACATATGATTTAAATGTTTAAATAATCATACATGAGTTACTGTTGAGATTGACGCTTGAAATGGTGATTTGGGGGTGAATTGGAGTTAGAAACAAACCTAGGAACTGAACACTAGACTCTTGTATCCAAACTCGCTAATTGGGGTGTCCGGACCGAGGGTGTCCGGACTGACTTGTATGAGTGTTCAGACCGGGGTGTTCGGACTACAGCTTAGGGAGTTCGAACACCAGTATGATAGATTTTCAGAAAAATGTAAAAATTAGTTTTTAAATATATTTTTGTGCCCAAAATAAATTACTATAGATTTCTAATGATGAAATGAACCCCAAGTCATCATCCAACCTAATGAAAATGTGTTTATATGTTGAGATGATATTTATTTGCTTGATTAAGCATATCATGCTTAGGGCTAGGTGGTATCATCTGATTCGTGTTGTGATTATTAATTGGCTGAAAGTGTCATATTTATATTGTGATGTACTGAGGCACGGGTTATTATATAAATGAGATCCATAATGATAAAACGAGATTTTGAAAATACGGATAATTCTCAGTCGATATATAACTAGAGTTTAGTCATTTGGAGTTAGGACATTAATCATGAGATATAATTATGAGATTTTTCCAGACTGTAGCCAGACCCTGCTTGAGCTAAGCAGGTGCCTAACTAGTAGTTAACACAGTTTCTCTGAATCCTACACTAGTGGGGGTCTAACACGATTTCCCACTTAGTGTCTATATATATGGGAATATACATTTTTCGTGAGTATAACCAGTGCGGTTACTGACCCTGTGCACTATGCTAAGCGTCACCCATACCAAGATAAAGTTGGAGGTAGATGGAGATTAGAGAATTGCATTGGCTATTGCATTGCATCACATATACATTGTTATATTATATTTTAGTTGATATTGTTGTGAGTTATGCTATATGTTTGGTTATGTTCACTCGTGCACATTAGTGCGATCTTACCTACTGGGTAAGTTTGCTCATCCATCTATATTTTAGATGATCTGGCGAGGCCAGGGAGTAGATTGGGGGTAGTTGAGACTGATGGATTAACCCAAAACGTGACTTATTTATATTTGGATGAGCGTATCTCTATTTGTGCTTAGAATATAGGACCCAAACTTAGTTTTATGATGAGCTTATTATTGAGGATGTTTGTTTGGTTGTATAAGTCTTAGATTTGAAGCGGTCGCTCGTCCATATGTTGGGTCCTTATAACCTCTTCTCCAGTAGTACTTGTAATCGAATTTTTGTATAATGGAAATTTTGATTTTTGATGGATTCATTTTCTCCGTCGAGAAGTTTCAATTCAAGAAATCTTCCACTATATATCGTCTCGCTGTCGCAATTGTCTTTTAACACGATTTCAGGATTGGATGTAATATTTGATATTTATGTGTTATTTTGAGCTAATAAAGTATTTATTTTAAGATTTAGTTAATTTATTTTATCTTTCTTAGGTCAGGTGTGGTCTGAATTAGTAATTGATTGGACAACTAAGCCAAGAACCAAGCTATTTTCCTTTATTTCCTTTCTCTTCATCTTTTCTTTTTTTTTTTTTTTTTTTGTTTTTTGTTCTTCTCTCTTTGCTTGGTTGCCAGGAGAACTGAAAGAAGAGAGAGAGATAAAAAAGAAAGTGTGATCCAGCAGGAGGTTGGCAAATTGGCGTAGTATTCAATACTGTGAATATCGTAGTAACATTCATTTTCAGTGATTTGGCTTGAGATTGGAGAAATCAGCTTTTAAAAGTTAAGAGTTCAACCGATTTTCTCTGTTTTTCATTTTTTCTCTTCGGATTCATTCGTGTTTAGACGTTGTTAGGATAATTTTGATATATATATATATATATATATAGCTTGATTTGGTGAACTATCATGAGATTTGTGTATATATATACGTGTATATATATACATGTATATGAATATGGGTGTATATATGCATATAAATATAAATATAAATATCTTACATATTTGAGTTATTCTTTGATTAAGTGTTGGAGAAATGTGGTTTAAGTGTTCATACATGAGTTATTATTGAGATTGAAGCTTGAAATGGTGATTTGGGGGTGATTTGGAGCTAGCTTTCGTAAAAAACGAGCCTAAGAACTGAATACTGGACTCTAATGTCTAAACTGGCTGATTGGGGTGTCCAGACTGAGTGTTTCCAAACCAGCTGGTATGGGTGTCTGAACTACAGCTTAGGGTGTCTGGACACTAATATGACAGATTTTCAGAAAAATGTAAAAAAGTTTTTAAATATATTTTTGTGCCCAAACTAAATTATTTTAGATTTCTAATGATGGAATGAACCCCAAGTCATCATCTAACCTAATGAGAATGTGTTTATATGTTGAGATGATATTTATCTGCATGATTGAGTATATCATGTGCATAGTGCTGGGGTGGTATCATCTGATTTGTGTTGTGATTATTGATTGGCCGAGAGTGCCATATTTATATTGTGATATACCGAGGCACAGGTTATATATAGATGAGATCTATGATTTAAAAGAAATGATAAAATAAGATTTCAAAAATACGGATGATCCTCAATCAATATATGACGAGAGCTTGGTCATGTGGAGTTGGGACGTTAATTATGAGATATGATTATGAGATTTTCTCCAAACTACAACTAGACCCTGCTTGAGCTAAACAGATGCTTGAGTAGAGGTATAACACGGTTCTCTAATAGAAGGATCAAGAGGTATAACACGGTTCCTCAAAGTCTTACACCAATAGGGGTGTAACATAGTTCCCCACTTAGTGTGTATATATATATGGAGATAATATATTTGCCGTAAATGTAAACGGTGCAGTGACCCCGCATGTTATGCTAAGCGTTACCCGTCCCAGAATAAGGTTAGGGGTAAATGGAGATTAGAGAATTGCATTGGTCATTGTATTACGTCAAATATGCATTGTTATATTATATTTTGGGTGATCTTGTTATGATTTATGGTATATGTTTGGTTATGTTCATTCGTGCACACTAGCACAGTCTTATCTACAGGGTAAGTTTGCTCGTCCCATCTATATTTCAAGTGATCCGGTGAGGTCAGGGAGTAGTCACTCGGAGCTGAGTTGAGACTGATGGATTAACCCGGCACGTGATTTATTTATATTTGCATGATTGTATTTCTATTTGTATGACCCAAAGGTGGGTCCCAAACTTATTTTTATTATAAGCTTATTATTGAGGATGTTTATTTGGCTGTACAAGTCTTAAATTGAGTCACCGTGGTGTGACGTTGAATCTATTGTGGTGGATGTTATCTTTATTCATTTAATGTGGGAATGAGAGACGTGTTTAGTTATTCTAATGATTATTATATTATGACTTGACCTTAGAATAAATTTTCATTTAATTTTATTAGTTCTTATATTCCTGTACCCGTCCACAACAAATAAATTAGAGGCGTGACAGATTCATATCAGAGCTCTAAGTTACGTTTACTTTTGGGTCATGGATAGTAAAGACTATTTTTTTCGTTGAAAATTATCATTTATCATAATATATTGTTAGTTTTGGAGTTGATGGTGGTTATGTTTTGTAGAATGGCTAGACAAGCAAGAGGTGGAAATCAAAGGGGTCAATCTAGTGGCTAGAATCCTAATCTCTAGGTACTAGGTAAAAGGATTTTCAAGGGGCATCGTTGGCTAATGGTGACTTTTCACAGTCAATATATGCGCAAATGATGCAGTTTATGGTGACTCGATGGGCCCAAATGTAGGGATTAGGCAGATCGAAAGCGGCTTCTACCCCAGTAGCGACAGCAACACATATATCGAGAGACACACTGATCATGAGAATTATTAGTTAGTTCAAGAAGTATGATCCCCCTAAATTCAATAGGAAGGGGATCAGTTGAGGTAGAAAGATGGTTAGAGGAAATCTTGGAGATGATAGAAACTTTGGATAAAGAAGGTGATGAGATTAGAATCAGGGTGGTAGCACATAAGTTCTAAGGAAGTACTATTCATTGGTGGAGGTCCTACAGGAACACTATTGATATTCAAACCCTGACTTAGGAAGCGTTTAAGGAAGCATTTCTTTAGAGGTTTTTTCCTACAATAATAAGGGAGATGAAAGTTCAAAAATTTCTGCATTGGTGCAAGGGAACTTATCAGTGCAGGAGTATGAGAGGAAATTCGTGGAAGCCTAGATTTGCTCTACAAATTGTGCTAGATGAGGCAGCAAGGGTTAGGAAATTTAAATGGGGATTAATTCCCTATGTCAAGAGGCAGATTATTAGGGTAAGGCATTAGACTTACTCTAGTGTGGTGGCGACAGCTCTTGTGGTGTCATCGCTGACCCCTAGTTTACCCATTGGTTATACAGTTTGTTAAGGGCTGCAATAAACCGGTACGAGTTCTGGGTTATCAAAAAAAAAGTAGTTTTGGTTCAGGATTAGGTTCAAATTTGTTTGGCGGTCAGCGACGACAACAGTCTTTAGTCTTCTCAGGAAAAGAGGATTTAGGATCACTAGGCCAGAGATCTGTGTTCAGGTAATTCAATCTAGACATCTAGCAGCTACTTGTCCATCTGAGAGATGTCTAAAGAGAAGTATTTAAGCCAGGTGCTCACAGATTGATGTCTATCACTCCGCAGCACCCATGAGGCCGCACCACTTATGCAGCAACAGCCTAGTGCAACAGATTCAGCAATTCTAGTAGTCATGTGGTGGTAGCGGTAACCACGAAGGAAAAGCCGAGGTGATGGAACTTAGAAATTAGAGGGATCAGGGGCCGTACCTATGCACTTTGCAGTAGCAGATAGGGGACTCAAGATATTGCTGTGATATGCAGGTACTTTCTTATGTTTAGTATTTGGGGCATGTTTAGATTTGATACCAACGCATCACATTCATTTGTTTTGCATGCTTATGTGAAGACCTTTGGGTTTGACACTCGAGAGGTTGGAAGAGCTAATATTTGTATATTCTTCAATGGGTAGCAGTTCTTTAGTGAATTTGATCAGTACGAATTGTGTTTTACAATTAGGCGATGTTCAGTTATGCATTGACTTGAGAGTTTTGAAGATGAAAGAGTTTGATGTGATTTTGGGAATGGATTAGCAATCTACTTATCGGGTGATGATAGATTATTACCGTAAGTTAGTGACAGCTATTCTACCTGATGGCATTGTGATTAGGATTCAGGGTGAGGTGAGAGCAGTTTTGCCTTCTCCATTACTTGACATTAAGAGCGTGGAGAAGTTTTCTGGTTTATTGGCCAGTTTGAGATTGAATGAGAAAGACTCTAAACACTTTTCTTCCTAGAGTTGTCTATGAGTATGAAGATGTATTTCCTGAAGAATTGTGGGAGTTACCTCTTCAGAGGGAGATTGATTTTTGTTTAGATCTTATGCCAATGATTTCTCTAACTATCTTAGCACTATATTGTATGGCACTGGTAGAGTTGAAAAAATTGAAGATTCAGTTGAATGATTTGCACACTCGAGGTTTTATTCGACTAGTATGTTATCGTGCGCAGTTATCGATAATTTTTACGAATAAGAAGGATAAAACCTTGACGCTTTGTGTTGATTATCGGTTGTTGAATTCGGTGACTATTTAGAGCAAGTATCCGTTACCCAAGATAGATGATTTGTTTAACAGTTATCGGAATTAGTTTGTCTTTCTAAGATTGATCTTAGTTCGAGTTATCACTAGCTGAGGATTTGAGAGGAAGATATTCCTAAGATCGTGTTTCGTACCCAATATAGTCATTTAAGTCGTGGTTATGCCATTCGGGTTAATAATGCTCCAGCGGTGTTTATGAATTTAATGAATAGAATTTTTCGACCTAGATTAGTTTGTGTGGTGTTCATTGATGATATTATAATCTATTCTCGTGATGAGTATGAGCACGAGGAACATTTAAGGACAGTTTTGCAGATGTTTCAGGACCATAAGTTGTATGCTAAGGCTAGTAAATGTGAATTTTGGTTATTCGAGGTGAATTTTTTGGGTTATGTAGTTTTTGGTCAAGGAATTGCAATAGATGTTTCTAAGGTTTCAACTCTGTTAGATTGGGCGGTGACCGAGGTCTATTTTTGAAATTTGTAGTTTCTTAAGTTTGGCTGGTTATTACGGCCGTTTCATTCAAGATTTCTCTCGGTTAACGGGTTCATTAACTCAATTGACTCGGAAAAGAGTTAGATTTAAATGGGGTGATGGTTGTGAGGATGCTTTTAATGAATTGATGCGGAGATTAACTGAGGCTCCAGTATTGGTTATAGCTGAATGTGGAATGGGATATTCGGTATATTATGATACTTCACCTGAAGGTTTAGGATGTGTTTGATGCAGAACAACCGAGTAGTGGCGTATAGGTGTAGACAATTGAAGCCACATGAGAGGAATTATCCTACACATGATTTGGAGTTGGCAGTGGTGGCTTTACTTTAAAGACATGGCGGCATTATTTGCATGGTGAAAGATTTAATATTCATTTCGATCACAAGAGTTTAAATTATTTGTTTACTCAGTGTAATTTGAATATGAGATAGAAAATGTGGATGAATACTTAGAGGATTATGATTTTGATATTCAGTATCATCTGAGGAAGCTAACGTGGTGGCCAACACTTTAAGTATGAAGTCACAGAGTTTGGCAGCCATGATGATTTGTTCTCAGTGGCGTCTTCAAAGAGCTGTTGGTGATTTTGAATTTGGTGGGATGATGATGATGAGAATGGCACAACATACTCCAACTTGAACTTGGTTATAAGTGGTACTTATATTATTGACACGAGTTCTTGAGGCTTAACAGGAGGACCAGTATTGTCAGAACATATGGTACTATTTGTCTTCGGGATAAGAAGCTAAAGGTTGGAGTTTATTTGCAAAAAGATATTTGAAATTTAAAGATAAGATTTTGTGCCTGATGTGGATGAAATTTGGGAAGAGGTATTCTAGGAGTTTCATCCACTCGAGGTTTGTAGTACATTCTAGAGGAACAAAAATGTATAAAAAACTTAGGACTCAGTATTGGTAGAACGGTATGAGTGTGATGTCGTGAAATTTGTGTTTTGTTGCCTAAACCCGTCAACAAATGAAAGCCGAACACTAAACACCGACTAGTTTGTTACAACCATTACCATGGCACAATGGTAGTGGGATCGAACGAAGATCTGAATTTGAGGGACATCTGGTGTAACAATGCATCAGCTTATAAACCAGTGCAATTCTCAGCCCTTGGATCATTGTACGTGAATCGGACGATGATAACCGAATCTAGTTTGAATTTATTGATTGCGAGATTAAAAAAAAAAAAAACTTGCGTACGAATAAAAAAAAAATCTAAGAGTACTTCTAATATAAGTTCAGTTTGGAAAAAATAAATTTCTAAACCCCTATTTGGTAGCATTTCATTTTTTATTTTTATGTTTATGTTTTCAAATTTTGTAAATTGGCAGCTGAAAACATTTATTAAATCTATTGCATTCTTTTGCGTCAAAAAAATGAAAGCTTAAATAAAAAAAAATGTAAACAAAAAAGTGTTTTTATTTTATTTTTTTGTTACAAACACTTTGTCAATTTTAATGCTCTATCAATTTTTATTACATTATATTAAAATACATATATATTTTATTAAACTAAAATTATTTTAATAAATAATATAATTAATTTAATTTAATCTAATTATCTGAATTAATATGCAACATATTTCATTAATTTATTTTTGATAAATAATATAATATTATTTAAATTTAATTAATTAATTTAATTAATATGAATGGTAACAAAAACATGTTTATTAAACTAGTTTATATTTTTTAATTTAAAAAAATGAAAACTTAAACAAAAAGAAAACTTAAAAAAAAAAAAAAAAGCATTTTCACTCTTTTTTTTTTCTATTATAAATACTTTGTCAATTTTAATGCTCTATCTATTTTGGTTACATGATATTAAGATGAATTATTTTACTTAAATATTTTATTAAACTAAAATTATTTAATAAATAATATAATTAATTTAATTTAAATATGTAAATTAATGAAAAATAAGTAATAATTAATTTAATTAATATTATTAAAATTAACAATTAATTAATTAATATTCAATATGTATTATTAAATTAAATTAATTATATTATTTATTAAAAATAGTTTTAGTTTAATAAAATATTTAAATAAAATAATTTATTATAATATGATGCAACAAACATGAGCAAGGCGTTAAAATTGATAAAGTGTTTGTAATAGAAAAAATAAAATAAAAATACTTTTTTGATTACATTTTTTTTAAGTTTTCATTTTTTGAAGAAAAAATACAACAGATTTAATAAACGTATTTCAGTTTCTAATGTACAAAATTTTGAAACCATAACATAAAAAATAGAAAACAAAAATGTTGTTAAATAAGAGCTTAGAAAATCATTCTTTCTAACTAGAATTTATATTAAATTACTCTTAGATTTTTTTTATAATATGTAATTTTTTTTTTTTTTTTGGAATCTCGCAATCAATTAATTCAAACCAGATTCGGGTATCATCCGTCTGATTCACGTTCAATTATCCAAGGATTGAGAATTGCACTGGTTTATAAGCCAATGCATTCTTGCACCAGATGCCCCCCAAATCCATGAGATCTTCACCTCTTGCAACATCTTTTAGAACATGCAAATTCATAATTCTCTGCTATATACCTGTTTATTTACGTGGCACGACTGTTGTGTGCTATGATTGGTCAAATAGTTAAAAGTGGAATGACCAGAACGGAAAACTTCGAACAAGTAAGAAAACCAGTGATACGCAATTCTCACAATGTATATATATATATATATATATAGATATTTATAATAAATTAGTTTGAAATTCAATTTTCAAATTATATAAAAGATTTTTTATTACTTTTCATATAAAAGATTTTCAATTAATATTTAAAAATTTTGTATATTTATTAAACATTGTATAGGTACCTTAATCTATTTTGATTGTTGATTTTAATGTTTATAGGTTACTTTTGCACTTTTTTACATAGATTTACTTTATAAATTTAAATTTGAATTATTTAGATGCCGTTTGAAGTGTTAAGAAAAATTAACAATTTTTTTTTTAATTTAGAGTGTAAAAAGTTGTTTTGAAATAATAGTTAAATATTTACATTTACTTACCAAAAAAAAGTTAAATACTTGTATTTAATTTGATATAAAATTGTTAAAGATATATAAAAATTACATGTGACAAATTTTAGTAAAGAATGTTAAAAACTTTTAGAGTTTGTGAAACTTTTTAGTATAAATATCAATTTAACTTTTTAGAAAATATGTTAAAATTCGTTTGAACGTATAGTCCGTTTGAAACTTTCGAAATTTTTTAAAATTTTTGGAGCTCTTTGGAGCTCTAGACGCCTTTTTACTTGCCGAATTATATTTTCGTACCTTTAGGCACGAAGAAATACTAGTAAATATATAAATAAAAAACAATGTAAAGAAAATGAGAATGAAAAGTAATATTATTTAAAAATTTGTTCTTAATTACAAGAGTTGAATTACTCTCAAATCAAACTTATTTGTATTTATTTACTATTATATTTTTTTAATTTTTCTCTTCTTTTTCACCAAACAGCAAAAAGGAGTGCCCTTGCACTATCCACCAAAATTAGTTCTTCTGAATTTTGATACATCTCGTTGTTAGGCAAAAGCCCTAATTTGCCAACCATTATTTTAACAAAAAAATGAAGACGTAAATTAATGTGATATCCCGAATCCGAATTGAGGAGTGCGGACACCTCTTATTTGAGAAAGTCAAATCATAAGAAATTATTACAACGCTACTGCATTAAATAACAATGACACTTTCGTAGGCAAAAGTCACGATTACATTAAGCACATGCAACAAATCTTTTAAACCCTTAGATTATTTTTAGTGGACAAGTGGAGTCCCGTAAAAAATATTTTAAGATTTGATCGGTCGTTCAACAAAAAAGTACTGCAGATTGAAAAAATTGACGCCAGTGTAAACACCATCGTCCATGCCGTAGGAAACGAGCTGTCCATCAACAAGGGTGTCGTGTTGAGAGTACGTGAAGGGAACGTCGTATGAATACCTTGTTGCCTCTAATTTCAATCTGACCGCAGTCCTAGGCTTAAGAGTCACCTGGCACACTATCTCTGCCAAAGGATTTAATGTCCGAGTTTCTCCCCATTGATATGCTCCAGAAAATTCGTCAAAAATTCCAAGTTTTCCATCGCGAATGTATGGAACGCCGGAATGGATGTGGGTTTTGACCCCCAGCTTCAGTGAAACACTCCTATTCCATACACTAGACCTAGTGTCCGTATAAGAGAACTGCACGCTAGTATCACGGGGAACGTTGGCAAAGTTCATGGCAGTTCTGGTGGCCAACGTGACGACACTTTGGTTGTAGAACCTGGAATCTCCGAGGCGAAAATAAACATTAGAAATGTTTCTTGAGATAACAGGCTCTTCCACAATCAAGCGCGCCTCACTTGTAATTTTGGGGAGAGTAGCACTAATACAATTATTCCTCAAGTCGTTGGCTGCAATTCTCTTACAAAACTTGTTGTTTCCCAAGTTACGGAGAGCAATGACATTGTCTTCAATTTTGACAGGCCAAAACAATGTGCCAGAGGATTGGCCAGTAGAGTCATCTGAGTCAGGAGAAATCCAATCATCGTAATACCTCCAGAATTTTTTGAAAAATGTGTTCTTTAGGCGAATGCTTCCATCAGAAGAAGGGAAGACCTCGTCTCCCACAAACTCATCTCCAATATCATTAGGTAAGAACTGCAAATACAAGTGCCGGGCATTATAGGCCTTGAGGTAGCAACCATTATCGCCTTTGAAGGCGATGTGTTTGGGCAATATCACCAGAGATTCCCAGTCGATGATTGTGTACACATGGCACTTGTCGCGGTCTTCTTCTTTTGATCCTGCGAAGAGGCAAGATTCATACGGATGGCCAGCTCTCCATAAGCATGCATAGTGTTGGAGCTGGACATGGCGAAAGCGAAGTGTTTTTGCGTTGCCGTCGATGAAGATAGGTTCAAACAAGGTACACGACCATTTGGATGTGTCTTCCTCTGGTTCCTTAGCCTGCGCAGCAATCCACCGGTCTGATTTGGACCACCTAACCCAGTACTTGTTGTTGTAGCAACATCTTATGTGGACAAATCCTTTCCCGCACTTAGCTGGCTCGACCTCGTACTTTGCAAGTGGGCTCACAACCTCATCTCCGGAGAATTGTTGAAGCTGATGAACCTCTCCTTCTTCCTTTATGTAGCGCAAGTATTTGTTATTGTAGTATGATTTGATAACCATGAACCTTGGCAAAGCCATTCTTGCTCGCTAGTCCTCTCTCTCTCTTTCTCTGATTTTCTCACTCACTCACTTGTATGTATGAATGTGTGTGTATGAATTAATGGTCTGCCCAACTCTAACTCAGCTGCTGCTATTTATAGTACCTGACATGCATGCAAAAAGTGAGATGACATTAATAGGCCTCTCATTGTGAAAACTTATCCTTTCTTCCAATTATTTAAATCAACTTCGTAACATGAGTATATGTGAGGTGAGTTTATGTGAGGAATTTATTGCTTTTCGAAATTGAATTTGGGTGCCAAGCATATATAAAACCACCCACTTGGTTTAAGTAAATAAAATTAAAGGAAACTAAAACAACCGAGTAAAGGATAATCATGCCACAGCTATATATTTATCTTTAATTGTCCTAATACAGGATAATCTTACAGCCAATCTAAGCATGAACACAAATTATACTCGCGATATTGAATAATTGAAGCTGTAATTTTTAAGCGTTAGCATGAAGTTTATATATTCAACCTAATTAGAAGTATAGATTCAACATATATACAGCATCATATGACCAGGCCAGCAAAATCATTTCAAAGCAGCTCAACCAAATTGCAAGGTCCAACGCTTTTTTAGATGCAATAATTGGATTTTAAAAAAAAAAAAAAAAACAAAACAAAACAAAAGAATTAGAAAAGAATTTCTCATACCTATAAACTACTTGAGATTGACCAAAGGAGAATTTCTCATATCAAACTCTCTTTCCAACAACAAGTGGCATGACCAAAGGAGAAAATGTGTCAAAAGCTAACTGCAATACTCCACAAAAAGTAAATCAAGTAAATTCTAAATGCCATTGTCGAAATGTAAAGTGCAAAATTTTGATTTCAGATTGACATTGGCCTGGCAGTATTTCATACACAGCAGCAAGAAAGGTAGAAAGTGAAAACATATATATACATATAGTAGCTCGGCTGAATGGGAAACAGGGGGGGAGAGAGAGAGATACAGGGGTTCGGAGTCGCTCCTCGAGCTGGCGCTGAGCTCCGGCCAGTGGTTGTGGCGGTAAGGCCACCGCCGATGGTGGTCCGCTTCAAGTGGTGGCTCCGGCGCGTGGTGGGTTCGCGCCGGAGAGCGAAGGCAGATGAAGAGTGGTACGGAGAAAGAGAGAGAGAGAGAGAGAGAGAGGGAGGTGGAAAGAGCGATCCACAGAACCAACAGAGACTGAGAGAGAGAGAGAGCTGGGTAGAAGGGGGAAAGCCGACTTGGGGATTGGGGATTTGGGGCTGAAAGTGCTTAACTGCAAGCGAAGGAAAGAAATTGACTTTGACTATACTCGGTCGCTGTTGATTGTGACTGAGAGGTAAAAAATTGACGACTCGGCCGCTCATTAATTTGAAGCGGTCGCTCTTCCCTTTGTTGGGTCCAGTAGTGCTTGTAATCGAATTTTTGTATAATAGAACTTTTGATTTTGTTGGATTCATTATCTCCGTCGAGAAGTTTCAATTCAAAAGATCTTCCATGATATATCGGCACAGGGTGCCGCAATTGTCTTCATAACCACGATTTCATGGTTGGATGTAATCTTTGGCATTTATTTTAAGTATATATGTATTATTTTGATCTAATAAATTATGCATTTTAAGATTTAGTTGATTTATTTTATATTTTTGTGTCAGGTATGGTTCAAATCGGTAATTGATTAGACAATCGGGTCAATGACTCAACTCCTTTCCTTTCTTTTCTTTCTCTTTCCCTTTTCTTTTTTTTTTTCTTTTTTTTTTTATGTTTTGCTCAACTGCCAAGAGAACAAAGAGAAGAGAGAGAGAGGGTAGAAAGAGAAAATGCAATCTGGAGTGGAAGGTTGGTGAATCGAGGAAACATTCGACGCTGTGAACGTCGTGATGACGTTCATTTTCAATTATTTGACTCGAGGTGGGAGAAATCAATTTTTGAAAGTTAAGAGTTCAATCGATTTTTTCAAATTTTCTTTTTTTTTCTTCGGATTCCTTCGTGTTCTATACGTTATTAAGATGATTTTGATATATACATGTACTTGATTTGGGGAAGTATCATGAGATTTGTACATATATATATATATATATACATGTATATACCAATGTGGGTGTATATATGCATATAAATGTGAATATATCACGTATATTTGAGTTATTCTTTGATAACTGTTGAAGAAACATGTGATTTAAATGTTTAAATATTCATACATGAGTTATTGTTGAAATTAAAGCTTGAAATCGTGATTTGGAGGTGAGTTGGAGTTAGAAACAAATCTAGGAACTGAACACTGGACTCTGGTGTCCAAACCGGCCAATTGGGGTGTCCGGACCGACTAGTATGAGTGTTCGGATCAGGGTGTCCGAATCGGGGTTCGAACACCAGTATAACAGATTTTCAGAAAAATGTAAAAATTAGTTTTTAAATATATTTTTGTGCCCAAAATAAATTATTATAGGTTTCTAATGATAGAATGAACCCTAAGTCATCATCCAGTCTAATGAAAATGTGTTTATACGTTAAGATAATATTTATTTGCATGATCAAGCATATCATATGCATAGGGCTGAGTGGTATCATTCGATTCGTGTTGTGATTATTAATTGGCGAAAAGTGCCATATTTATATTGTGATGTACTGAGACACGGGTTATATATATGGACGGAATCCATGATTTAAGAAAAATGATAAAAATGAAATTTTGAAAATACAGATAATCCTCAATCAATATATATGACTAGAGTTTAGTCATTTGGAATTAGGACGTTAATTATGAGATATAATTATGAGATTTTTCTGGATTGCAATCGGACCCTGCTTGAGCTAAATAGATGCCTGACTAGGGGTGTAACACGGTTTCTCTGAGTGTTACACTAGTGGGGGTGTAATACGATTCTCCACTTGGTGTGTGTATATATATATGGGGATATACATTTGCCGTGAGTTTAAACGGTATGGTTGGTGACCCTAAATATTATGCAAAACGTCACTCGTCCTAGGATAAGTTCGGGAGTAGATGAAGATTAGATAATTACATTGGCTATTGTATTACATCACATATGCATTGTTATATTATATTTTAGTTGATATTGTTATGAGTTATGCTATATGTTTGGTTATGTTCACTCGTGCACACTAGCGCAGTCCTACCTACTGGGTAGGTTTGCTCATCTCATCTATATTTTAGATGATCTGTCGAGGCCAGGGGAATAGGTTGGGGGTAGTTAAGAGTAATGAATTAACCTAACACGTGATTTATTTATATTTGAATGAGTGTATCGCTATTTGTGCAACCCGGGATATGGGTCCCAAACTTATTTTTATTATGAGCTTATTATTGAGGATGTTTGTTTGGCTGTATAAGTCTTAGATTGAGTCACCAGAGTGTGACATTGAATCTATTGTGGTACATGTTATCTTTATTCATTTAATATGCGAATGAAGGACATGTTTAGCTGTTTTGATAATTATTATTATATTATGCCTTGACCTTAAAACAGGTTTTCATTTAATTTTATTAGTTCCTATATTCCCGTACCATCCGTCCCCGACAAATAAATTAGGGGCGTGACAGATTGGTATCAGAGCTCTAGGTTACGTTTACTTTTGGTTCTTAGGTACTAAGGCCTAATTGTTTTCGTTGAACAATTATCATTTATCGTAATATATTATTGGTTTTGGAATTGATGGTGGTTATGTTCTGTAGAATAGTTGGACAAGCAAGAGGTGGAAATCAAAGGGGTCAATCTAGTAGCCAGAATCCTAATGCTCCAGGTATGGGGCAAGAGGATCTTCATGGGTGTTGTTAGCTTATGGTGGCTTTCCACAACTAACATATAAGCAGATGATGCAATTTTATGGTGACTCGATGGGCCCAAATGCAGGGATTAGGTGGACCAGCAATAGCTCCTAACCCAGCAGCAAAAGCAATACCGTACCGAGAGAAACACCAACTATAAGAATTATCAGTCAATTCTAGAAGCATGATCCTCCTAAGTTCAATGGGGAAGGGGATCCAATTGAGGTAGAAAGATGGTTAGAGAAAATCTCTGAAATGATGGAAACTTTAGATAAACAAAGGTGATGAGGTTAGAATCAAGGTAGCAGCACATAAGTTTTAAGGAGCTGCCATTCATTGGTAGAGGTCCTACAGGAACATTATTGATATTCACACTATGCCTTAGGAAGCGTTTAAGGAAGCATTTCTTTAGAGGTTTTTTCCCTACAATAATAAAGGAGATAAAAGTTCAAAAATTTCTTGCATTAGCGCAGGGGAACTTATTAGTGCAAAAGTATGAGAGGAAATTCGCAGAATGGCTAGATTTACTCTGCAGATTGTGCCAAATAAGGTGGCAAGGGTTAGGAAATTTGAATGGGGATTGAGTCCCTATATCAAAAAGGCAAATCATTGGGTTGAGACATCAGACTTACTCTAGTGTGGTGGTGACAGCTCTCGTGGTAGAAAGAGATATTATTGATTTCGGGTCTAGAGCTCATAGAAGATAAGAATAAATTCAAGGACAGAATGCGATGTAAGAATATGGTTCTGGTTCTAGACAAAGAAAAGGCTAGTAGTTGTAGGAGAAGATTACAATAGTATCAGCAATTTTTCTATTAGAAGAAAAGTAGTTCTAGTTCAGAATCAGGTTCAGGTTAGTCCGATGGTCAGCGACGACAACAGTTTTAGTCTCCTTAGAGAAGAGGATTTCGGGATCACTTTGGACAGAGACTGTGTTTTAGGTGAAATCAACTTGAACACTTGGTAGTTAATTATCCATTTAGAGAAATGTTACAGGGGATCGTTTAGAAATGTTACAGGGGATCGTTAAGCCAGGTGCTCAATAGATTGATTCTTCTTATACTCAGCAGTACCCACCACCTATGCAGCAACAGCCTATGTAATAGATTCAGCAATTCCAGTAGCCGCGTGGCGGTGGCTAGTGGGGAAAAGTAAAGGTGACGGTAGCTCAGGGAATCAGAGGATTCAAGGGCGTGCCTACGCACTTGCACAGCAGGATGAGATTCTAGATGCTTTTGTGATATGCAGTATATTTCTTTTGTTTAGCACTTGGGTGCATGTTTTATTTGATACCAGCACATCACATTCATTTGTTTCGCATACTTATGTAAAGACTTTAGGTTTGACACTCGAGAGGCTAAAAGAGCCTATGTTTGTAGATTCTCCAACGGGTAGCAGTTATTCAGTGAATTCGATCTATAGAAATTGTATTTTACAATTAAGAGATGTTCAATTATAGATTAACTTAAGAGTTTTGAAGATGAAAGAGTTTGATGTAATTTTGGAAATAGATTGGCTATCTATTTATCGGGTGATGATAAATTGTTACCATAAGTTGATGACGGCTATTCTACTTGACGGCATCATGGTTAGGATTCGAGGTGAGGCGAGAGCAGTTTTGCCTTCTCGATTGCTTGACACTAAGAGCATGGGGAAGTTTTCTGGTTTATTGGCCAATTTAAGATTGAATGAGAGACTCTAAACACTTTCTTTCTAGAGTTATTTGTGAGTATGAAGGTATATTTCCTGAAGAATTATGGGAGTTCCCTTCTCAAAGGGAAATTGATTTTTGTTTAAATCTTATGTAAGGGGTTTCTCCTATTTCCATGGCACCGTTTCGTATGGCCTTAGCAAAATTGAAAGAATTGAAGATTCAATTGAATGATTTTATGCTCGAGGTTTTATTCGACCTAACACGTCATCGTGGGCAGTATCGACAATTTTTGCAAATAAAAAGGATAAGACCTTGAAACTTTGTGTCGATTATCTGTTGTTAAATTTGATGACTATTAAAAACAAGTATCTGTTACTAAGGATTGATGATTTGTTTGATCAGTTGTGGGGATCAACTTGTTTTCTAAGATTGATCTTTGTTCGAGTTTTTACCAGTTAAGGATTCGAGAGAAAAATATTCCTAAGACGGCGTTTCCTGTCCGGTATAGTCATTTTGACTTCGTGGCTATGCCATTCGAGTCAATGAATGCTCCAGTGCCATTTATGGATTTAATGAATAGGATTTCCTGACCCTACCTGGATTAACTTGTGGTGGTGTTTATTGATGATATTTTGATTCATTCTCGTGATGAGTATGAGCACGAGGGACAATTAAGGATAGTTTTGTAGATATTTCGGGAACATAGGTTGTATATTAAGGCTAGTAAATGTGAGTTTTGATTATCCGAGATGAAGTTTTTGGGTCATATAGTTTCTAGTCGAGGAATTGCGGTAGATCCTTCTAAGGTTTCAGCTATGTTAGATTAGGCGTGATCAAGGTCTGTTTTTGAAGTTTGTAGTTTCTTAGGTTTGGCTGGTTATTACTGCCGTTTCATCCAAGATTTCTCTCGGTTAATAGGTCCATTAACTCAATTGACTCAGAAAAGAATTAGATTTAAATGGGATGATACTTGTGAGGATACTTTTAATGAATCGATGAGGAGATTAATTGAGGCTCCAGTATTGATTATACCTGAACGTGGAATGGGATATTCAGTATATTATCATATTTCACGTGAAGGTTTAGGATGTGTTTTGATGTAGAATAACCGAGTAGTGGCGTATAAGTCTAGACAATTGAAGCCACATGAGAGGAATTATCTTACACATGATTTGGAGTTGGCAGTGGGTTTTTGCTTTAAAGACATGGCAGCTGTCACACCCTTAACTTAATTGTCCAGGACAGACGGTATGGGAATATGGGAACAAAATAAATTAAATAAAAACTAGTGCTAAAGTCAAGTTTTAATATAATAACAACCAGTAGAACAAATACGTTCCACATTCCCATATGAAATAAATAAAATATCATCAATCGTGATAAATTTGAGGTCACACCCTGGTGATTACGTTAAAGACTGACACAGCCTCATAGGTCTAATCAACAACAATGCAATCTCGAATATAAATTGACTTTGGGATCCACACCCTTGGGTCACACAAAGGGGAATACGAACATTTCAATAAAAGTAAAATTCTGTAACAAACCATCTATCAATCTTAACTCAACTTTGGGTGGCTATTTCCTGACCTCGCCGGATCACCTACAATATAGATAAAGTAAATTAATCAGCCCATTAGATAGAACCATGCAAGGGTGTGCTAATGGATATGCTTAAACATATAATATAACTCACAACAATAGCAGTCAAACATAATATAAAATGCACATGTCATATTATGCAATGCAAACATCATATAAAAATGCATATTGATGTAATGCAGTTATCCAATCTTTATCTACCCAAACCTCATCCATAACTAAGACCGGACTCAGGCCACTTTTGCTTGAGCTGTCTACGTATCTCATCTCGGGAATCAGGTCATCGTAGTTCTTAATTTATATCTTTTATTCCATGACCAAACTCATGATTAATATAATAATCCCTACATCTCATTAATAGATGTAACAATCCATTTATCTCAATATATATATAAACCGAATAGGGAACTGTGTTACACCCCCATTGGTGTAAGACTCAGGGGAACCGTGCTACACCCTCTGGTCCGTCCGCTAGGGAACCATGTTACACCTCTAGTCAGGCATCCGCTCATCTCAAGCAGGCATTTGCTCATCTCAAGCAGGGTCTAGTTACAATTCAAAGAAAATCCCATAATATCTCACTTCAATATTAATGCATAACTCCCAATGATTAATCTTTAGTCATATATATATCAATTGGGAATCATCTGATATTTTCAAAATCTCATTTTTCTCATTTTTCTCAAATCGCGAATCTAGTCTACATATATAACCCATGACTCGGCACATCACAATATAAATGTGGCACTCTTAGCCAATCAATATCCTCAACATAGACCAGATGATACTATCCCAACTCTAATGCACATGATATGCTCAATCATATATAATAATTCTCTTCAAGAATTCACAACATTAACAAAACATGCTATGTTAAGCCATCAATTATGTTTCATACAATTCCATCGTCAACTATGTCTGATTTAATCATATATAGTAATTTTTTTTCACATTTATTAACATAAAACAAAGCATGCCTTAAAATCTCAAAATTTACAGTTTTTCTAACATCTTTCTAATTCTGTAACATCAACTATAATCCTCCATAACTCTAGGGGCAACATTATGATTCTCCCCCAATTCTTTAGGGGTAAAATCAAAATTTTCCTAAACTTTTGGGGCTACTTTGTAATTGTTTAAACCTCTGGGTGTCATTTGTAATTATTTAAACTCTTGGGGTCACTTTGTTATTATTTACAACTTTGGGGGCTATTTTTTAAATTATCCAAAACATTAGGGGTCAATTTGTGATTATCTAAAAGTTTTGAACCCAAATGGTAATATCTTTAACTATTTTCCCTTTTCTTTTTCTTTTTCCTTTTCCTTTTTCTTTTTCTTTCCCGTTTCTTCTTCCAGGGAATGCCTCCACTGTCAGCGTCTAATTTTTGGACTGATTTCGTACTGTCAGTCTAAATTTAATCACTTTCATACAAAATAAACATATAGAAATTTATCCCAAAATCTCTATATCTCATTTATGTAATTATCATGGCTCAAAAGTATGAAAAATCCAACGCATAGACGCATATATATACATACCCGCGTATATATATATATATATACACATCTCACAAAACTTCACCAAATCAAGCATATAAATATACCAAAATCATCCTTGCGACGTCTAGAACACAAATATAGGTCTCATTTACCTCAAATCTGAAGTAAAAAAGGAGAAATTGAGAGATTTTGCACCTAACCTTTCGGCGTCAATTTCTCCCACCTCGAGCGAACTTACGCAAAACGGACACCGCTACAGCATTCATGACGTCGAAAACTTCACAGAAAAATAAAATAAATTACCCAATCTCATTTTAAATATTTTAATGGCCTAAAATAACACATAAATGGCCAAAATTAAATATTTGGTGTTACAGCAGCATTATTTGTATGGTGAAAGATTTAATATTCATTTCGATCACAAGAGTTTAAAGTATTTGTTCACTCAACAATTTGAATATGAGACAAAGAAGGTGGACGAAATACTTGGAGAATTATGATTTTAATCTTCAGTATCATCTGAAAAATGGCTAACATGGTGGCTGATGCTTTGAGAAAGATGTTGGTGATTTTGAATTTGGTGGGATGATAACGATAAGAATGGCATAACATACTCCAACTTGAATTGTTTACAAGTAGTACCTATATTGTTGACACGGGTTATTGAGGCTCAACAGATGACTAGTATTGTCAAAACATGTGGTATTATTTGTCTTCGGGACAAGAAGCTGAAGTTGGAGTTTATCCACAGAAAGATATTTGAAATTTAAAGATAGGATTTTTGTGCCTAATGTGGATGGAATTCAAGAAGAGGTACTTCGAGAGTTTCATCACTCAAGATTTGCAGTACATCCTGGAAGAACTAAAATGTATAAAGACTTAGAACGTCAATATTGGTAGAGCGGTATGAAGCATGATGTGGTGGAATTTGAGTCTCGTTGCTTAGCTTGTCAACAGGTGAAGGCCGAACACTAAACGCCGACTAGTTTGTTATAACCATTACCATTGGCATAGTGGAAGTGGGAACTAAACGAAGATCTGGATTTGGGGGGGCATCCGGTGCAACAATGCACCGACTTATAAACCAGTGCAATTCTCAGCCCTTGGATCATTGTACGTGAATCAGATAGATGATAGCCAAATCTGGTTTGAATTAATTGACTGCGAGATTCAAAAAAAAAAAAGAAAAACTACATATGAAATAAAAGAAAAATCTAAGAGTACGGCTAATATAAGTTCCAATTTGGAAAGAATGATTTCTAAACCTTGTTTGGCAACATTTTCATTTTTTTTTTTATGTTTTCAAAATTTTGTAAATTGACAACTGAAACACGTTTATTAAATTTATTTTGGTCCGATTAGTAAAATTTATTTTTATAGATTATTTTTATAAATTTTCATGTAGATTTATTTTGGTCCGATTTGATAACGTTTTTGTTTTTTATTTTTCTATTTATGTTTTTAAAATTTTGTAAACTCGCAATAAAAACATATTTGTTAAACTTATTTCCGTTTCTTTGTTTCTAAAAAAATGAAAACTTAAACAAAAAAAATAATATTTTTTACTCTATTTTTTCACAAATATTTTATCAATTTTAAATTTTTATCCATTTTTTTATATCATATAAAAATAAATTTATAAATTAATATGTAATATATATTATTGCATTATTTTAATAAATAATAAAAATAAATTAATTAATTAAAGTCAAAAAATAAAAATATTACCTTTTTCATTCTTTTTCTTATCAAAATAGATAATTTTATTTAAATAGATATGAATTTTTAATTTTTTTAAATGTGATTAATATATTTAAAAATTATAACTTTTAAAAAAATATTTTTTAGTAAAAATAAAACAAAAAAAGTTTAAAAAATTTTAAGACTAAACAGCAAAAAGAAGAGTGCCCTTGCATTATCCACTAAAGTTAGTTCTTTTGAACTTTGATATATCTCGTTGTCAGGCAAAGCCCTAATTTGCAAACCATTATTTTAACAAAAAATGAAGACGTAAATTGAGGAGTACGGACACCTCTTATTTGAGAAAGTCAAATCATAAGAAATTATTACAACGCTATTGTATTAAATAAGAATACCACTTTCGTGGACAAGAGTCTACGATTGTATTTAGCACATACAACAAATCTTTTAAATCCTTAGATTATCTTTAGTAGAGAGGGAAGTCTCGTGAGAAATATTTTAAAATCCCATCACATATTTATTGGTTTTGAAATAAATACGTACCCCAGATTGAAAAAATTGACGCCAGTGTAAACACCGTCATCCATGCTGTAGGGAACGAGCCGTCCGTCAACAAGTGTGTCGTGTTGAGAATACGTGAAAGGAACGTCGTATGAACACCTTCTTGCCAGTAAATTCAATATGACCACAGTCCTAGGCGGAACAATCATCTTGTACACTTTCTCTTCTAGAGATTTTAATGTCCGGGTCTCCCCCCATTGATATGCTCCAGAAAACTCGTCAAAAATTCCAAGTTTTCCATCTCGAATGTATGGAACGCCGGAATGGATGTGGGTTTTGACCCCCAGCTTCAGTGAAACACTCATATTCCAGATTCCAGACCTAGTATCCGTATAAGAGAGCTTCACGCTGGTATCACGGGGAAATTCGGTGAAGTTCATGGCAGTTCCGGTGGCCAAAGTGACGACACTTTGGTTGTAGATCCTGGAATCTCCTAGGCGAAAATAAACATTAGAAATGTTTCTTGAGATAACAGGCTCTTCCACAATCAAGCGCGCCTCACTTGTAATTTTGGGGAGAGTAGCACTAATACAATTATTCTCCAAGTCGTTGGTTGCAACCCTCTTACAGAACTTGTTGTTTCCCAAGTTACGGAGAGCAATGACATTATCTTCAATTTTGACAGGCCAAAACAAAGTGCTAGAGGATTGGCCAGTAGAGTCATCTGAGTCAGGAGAAATCCAATCATCGTAATACATCCAGAATTTTTTGAAAAATGTGTTCTTTAGGCTAATGCTTCCATCAGGAGAAGGGAAGACCTCGTTTCCTGCGAACTCATCTCCAATATCATTAGATGAGAACTGCAAATACAAGCGCTGGACCTCATAGGCCTTGAGGTAGCAACCATTATCGCTTTTGAAGGCGATGTGTTTGGGCAATATCACCAGAGATTCCCAGTCGATGATTGCGTAGACATGGCACTTGTCGCAGTCTTCTTCTTTTGATCCTGCGAAGAGGCAAGATTCATACGGATGGCCAGCTCTCCATAAGCATGCATAGTGTTGGAGCTGGACATGGCGAAAGCAAAGTGTTTTTGCATTGCCATCGATGAAGACAGGTTCAAACAAGGTACATGACCATTTGGATGTGTCTTCCTCTGGTTCCTTAGCCTGCGCAGCAATCCACCAGTGGGATTCGGACCACCTGACCCAGTACTTGTTGTTGTAGCAGCATCTTATGTGGACAAATCCTTTCCCGCACTTAGCTGGCTCGACCTCGTACTTTGCAAGTGGGCTCACAACCTCATCTCCGGAGAATTGTTGAAGCTGATGAACCTCTCCTTCTTCCTTTATGTAGCGCAAGTATTTGTTATTGTAGTATGATTTGATAACCATGAACCTTGGCAAAGCCATTTTCACTCGCTAGTCCCCTCTCTTTGTCTCTGATTTTCTCACTCACTCACTTGTATGTATGAATGTGTGTGTATGAATTAATGGTCTGCCCAACTCTAACTCAGCTGCTGCTATTTATAGTACCTGACATGCATGCAAAAAGTGAGATGACATTAATAGGCCTCTCATTGTGAAAACTTATCCTTTCTTCCAATTATTTAAATCAACTTCGTAACATGAGTATATGTGAGGTGAGTTTATGTGAGGAATTTATTGCTTTTCGAAATTGAATTTGGGTGCCAAGCATATATAAAACCACCCACTTGGTTTAAGTAAATAAAATTAAAGGAAACTAAAACAACCGAGTAAAGGATAATCATGCCACAGCTATATATTTATCTTTAATTGTCCTAATACAGGATAATCTTACAGCCAATCTAAGCATGAACACAAATTATACTCGCGATATTGAATAATTGAAGCTGTAATTTTTAAGCGTTAGCATGAAGTTTATATATTCAACCTAATTAGAAGTATAGATTCAACATATATACAGCATCATATGACCAGGCCAGCAAAGCAGCTCAACCAAATTGCAAGGTCCAACGCTTTTTTAGATGCAATAATTGGATTTAAAAAAAAAAAACAAAACAAAACAAAACAAAAGAATTAGAAAAGAATTTCTCATACCTATAAACTACTTGAGATTGACCAAAGGAGAATTTCTCATAACAAACTCTCTTTCCAACAACAAGTGGCATGACCAAAGGAGAAAATGTGTCAAAAGCTAACTGCAATACTCCACAAAAAGTAAATCAAGTAAATTCTAAATGCCATTGTCGAAATGTAAAGTGCAAAATTTTGATTTCAGATTGACATTGGCCTGGCAGTATTTCATACACAGCAGCAAGAAAGGTAGAAAGTGAAAACTGCCGATGGTGGTCCGCTTCAAGCGGTGGCTCCGGCGGGTGGTGGGTTCGCGCCGGAGAGCGAAAGCAGATGAAGAGTGGTACAGAGAGAGAGACAGAGAGAGAGAGAGCAATCCACAGAGGGAGAGGTAGCACAGAGAGGGGGAGAGAGAGAGCTGGGCAGAAGAGGGAAAGCCGAGTTGGGGATTGGGGATTTGAGGCTGAAAAGTGCGAACTGCAAGCGAGGGAAAGAAATTGATTTTAACTATACTCGGTCGCCGTTGATTTTGACTGGAAAGCATAAAATTGATGACTCGGTCGCTCGTTCATTTGAAGCGGTCGCTTTTGAGGCGGTCATTAATTTGAAGCGGTCGCTCGTCCATTTGTTGAGTTTTTTTTTTTTTTTTTTTGTTCTACTGTTATTGTAAAAATAATATCAGGAATTGCTTATTTAGTGAAATACCGCTAATGAAAAAACACAGTTTCATATCGCGGTTGTATATTTTTGTTACTAAAGAATCGTCGTTTGAAAGTGCAGGTTTTGAACAATAAAATGCCATTACGAATCGAGGTTATTTTTTTCGCTACAGCTCCAAGAAGATAGTCACGTGAGGACTCGTTATTTCAACTCGCGGATTTTAGAAGACTCGCGCTGTGAAAGTGCGATTATTACGCTAGCCTATTATCATGCTTTGTTTTATTTTTTTTTTTTCTCTTTGTTTTATTTGTTCCTCTCTTTTTACGTCAGCCTAACTTTTTTCTTTTTTTTTTGTTTTATTTTCTCTTTTCTTTTTAATGCCTACCTCTACTCACTCTATTTTCACCTATTTAATTTCATTTTTGAATCTCTAGTGTATGTTCTATTTTTTTTTTACATCACTTCCTTTCTGTCTTTAAACCCACCTTCCTTTAATAATAATAATAATAATATACAGAAATTATATACAGAAATAGGCTCGCTGGGGATTATTGACAAAAATGTGCTGGGTGTCGTCAGTGCTATTGACGACACCCTGCTGACATCAGACTAACTACATAAACCGCCAAGCCAAGGTGTCGTCGATAGCACTGACGACACCATGTCGTCAGTACCACTGACGACACCCTACGACCACCCACCCCACAACAGTTTATATAATCCAGCCCCCAAACAGTAAAACATCAACACAACAACAACAACCCTGTTAAAGTGAACAACATTTTCAGATTTTAAGTATAAATTATTACAAACAATTAACAAAAAAATAAACGCTTCCTTCCTTAATTGCTAAATTAGAGAATAAAATAAAGGATGATTAAACTAAATCAAAACATAAGCAAAATAGTTTTCGATAGCATTACACCTCCAATCTAAACCTTTAATTCTAAACTTTTACAAAACATGTTTTGTGTTTACATGTTAAGAAGACAAAAATGTAATGGATCACTCCGTCCCACACGGAGGCCTCCTTCGTGCACGACGTGGTCGGTCTAGGTGTAGAGGCGCATCGTCAACCACCGGTGGCTCCTCCACACATGGCTCCTGGCCAGGTGTTGCTGTCGATGTGTCCTCCACATGTGTCTCTCCTGCTAATGGCTCATGCTCCTCCTCTGTCTGTAAAGCCATAGGAATGTGCGACGATGATGAAATGTCTATCCCTCGTGCTCTGCGTCGTCGAGTGTAATACTTAGCTGGAGCCTGGGGGGCCGCCACTGATGCCTGTGTATGAGATACGGGCAGGCGGACAGGTGAGATGTATGCTGGAGAGGCAGGGAATGGCTCTATGTGAAAAACGCCAGACCAGAAGTCATCCACATCTGCTGAGGGTGAAGCATATGCCTGTGTAGCCGAGGGTGGGGTCCGATAGTCGACGATAGGATATGAAAATGGTATCTGCGTCTCGTCCGCAGGCAAACGCTCCCATGCTGTAGAACTGCTAGGGATGTCTGACTCAACTGGTGGGGGCAAATCGTCTGCGGGATCAGGGCCATATGTATCATGATGCCCCCGCGCTCGTCTACCGACAGGCTGAAGTCTGCTGGGACGTGATGGTCTAGACTGAGATGATGAACCTGTCTGCCTACTGTCAACAGGGGCCCGTAGCCTCTCCTCATGATCGATAGCAGTGATCACCGGTCCTGCCTGATGAATAATCTCCTGTAGTGCCCGAAGGTAACCAGCATGATCCGCACCAGTGACCGCTGCAACCGCAATGTGATACATGCTAACAATAGTATTAACCTAGAAAGTTTGAAGAAACTATATTAGTCAATATCAAACAGAAAAACATAAATAAAAAGTAAATTTATTATTCAAAAACCCATAGATATAATATCATACCAAAATGGACATATCTGCTGACACTGGCTGTGAACCAACAGGCGGCACATGTAAGGGTGGTGCGATGTGAGTCCGTGTGATGTGACGAAACCACTCCATATACGGGTCATCGAATGCGATAGGTGCAGTGGAAACCTCGCCATGCACAATCGTCTGTAGTCGTCTAGCCCACTCCTCTACATATCGATGATGGTACTGTAGCCAGTTCACCTCTCCCCGGCCCCGCCTAGTCAACTCATGCAGTGCGGCATCCGTGTCAAATTCAGCCGGGATCACCTGAAGGAGGCCAAACTGTCTCATCACACGTCCCGGTAGGTGGTACTTGACGATCTCGTAACAAATCAACGGACAGGTCGAGCGCCACACTACCTCACCAGCACGGCAATATGTAGGAAGTCTGCTCAAAACGGATGCTGGGTATGGACACCAGGTCATCTGATCCTCTCTCAGGAGTGTCAACTGCTCTCGGCAATCTCTCAATGGCCTGGCAAAGCTCACTGCTAAGCTTCCCTTCCATCTGCAACCCCAAGGATCTCCGGGAAGCCCAAAAACATCCAGTGCATAATCAGGTGGGGGAGGTGGTCGTGTAATGACGGGCCTAAACGGTGCTAGCCGCTCCTATGCCCAAACCTATCATTGTAAACTGTCAATTGATTCCGAAATAAGCTTAATATAAATTACTATCAAATGTAAATAAATTTTATTTTTACCTGAAGTATGCAAATCGGTCCTGCCATCTCGGCCGTGCGGGTGGTGGAAGCCGAGCACATCTCTCTGTATAAGCATGCTAGAGCAGCAGCTCCCCACGCTAGTCGGCCGCAGGCATCTAAGTCTCGAAGCAAAGATAAGTAATGTATCTTGACCATATTACCAGAGTGGTCCGATAGTAAATGTGCTCCGATAATAATGAGAATAAGTGCCCGGGCATGGTACTGTATGTCAGCCTCCGTAGCCTCATCTGGTAATGTCAAGAAGTGCTCTGTCAGCCAGCTAATCTTCAAACGTCCCCTCTTAAAATCCCCCGCATCTGGACTCCTACCAAGTAGCTCCTGGCATAGTGCCTGTCGTGCCATGAGACCATGCAGGTCATCAATCCCACTAACAGGATCACCATCAACCCGTAAGCCAGCAATGATCTCAACATCCTGCAATGTAATAGTGGCCTCGCCGACGGGAAGGTGGAACGTATGTGTCTCGCGTCTCCATCGCTCGACCAACGAGGTGATCAGTGGCCAGTAGAAATGGATAGCTCCCAGTCGGTATATACCGTAAAATCCGGCCCTATGCAACTGCTGGAGAGCACGAGGATCCTGGGGTGGATCCAATATCTGGCGTAAGGCAGTCTGTGTGGCCCGAACTCGAATGACCTCCTCGAACTGCAGAACCAAAAACATTTAGTAAGTATTAACAAATAGCCCATGAGGGAATATGACAACCATTATAACTAATATGTACATACGTACCCGAACGCGAGACTCCCAAATATCAGTGGATCGATGATCAGCCTGGGAGTGGAGTACACGGGGGTCTAACGGCCCAGGATCTAACATATGTCGTCTGTCAGACATCTCACTGTACAGATAGTACAAAATGATAATTACTATCAATTGTTACATTTTGGGCAAGTTAAAAAAAAAAAAACAATAAATAGCATGATATAAAATGCAGGATTCACTCATAACTTTACATGCATAGAAATCAAACTACTCTTTTATTACTACAAAATATAAATGAAATTGCTCTTTCACTAGTATGAATTTTCATAAATACTCATAATTTTACAAGGCTTAAAAATCAAAATGCTCTTGAGTTACTAACAAAATGCTAAAACTGCTATATGGTTACATGAGCATCCCAACTTTAAAGCTGGTATAGTGTTCACATTTAAATACTCATAAGTTGTTTCGGTGTACAAATTTAAGACAAGAACCTACTGCTTGATGATGATGATGAAGCCCTTGCCGGACACTTGCGTCGATCATGCCCTTGTTGTTTGCAAATGCCACAATGTTGGGTAGAGCTGCGTTCTGATCTATCCATCTCATTTGTCAACCTGCTTGAACGAGGTCGACCCTGTGCACGGAGGAGAGATGGGTTTGGTATAAAGAAGGGTGTTTGAACACTGGGCCAGTAGTCTTCGTGCTCCAAGGGATGAAACTCTGGCATGTAAGTGGCGACGTACGATTGGAGCGAGTATACACTAGATACAAATTCCATCCAATCGATGCGTATTCGATCGCAAGCGGCTATAACATGCGAGCACGGTAGCTTCAAAACCTCCCACTTTCCACAACTGCACGTGCCATTCCGTAATCGAACAATCTGTCTGTTGTTACCCCTACTCAGATGGGAACCAGTCACGACTTGGCACTCTCCGGTAATGTGATTGAACTCCATTACTTGATGACCCAATGCATCCTTCTGGAAATCAGTCAAAAGCTTTTGCACGCGTGGACTGACCCTTGACCCGTTGTTGGTTGCATTGATAGCAATTAGGCGCCGCTGGTGGAAGTATGAAACAAGCTTGTAAAATGTTAGCTGAACAGCTGCAGTAATTAGGAGGCTTCGAGCACCACGCAGTACGTTGTTGAAGCACTCCGAAAGATTGGTTGTCATGATTCCGTATCTAAAAGCACCACCGTAGCAAAATGTCCACTTCTCCTTTGGCAATTTAGCAAGATATTTCCATGCTTCTAGGTTGAGGGACTTAAGTAACTCCATCACCTCGTTGAATTTGCGAACTTGAGTAGCCCTTCCTGCTTGATTGAACAAGTCAATTAATTGCTTGGCAGGCCAATTTTTCTTGAAATTGGCCTCTATATGTCTTAAGCAGAAACAATGGTGTGCATTCGCCCAACCAGACTGGGGGGATTCAACTGCAGACTTGATCGCACTGTGCCTGTCGGAGATTAAACACAACTGTCGGTCAGGGCAAACATACCTACGAAGCATCCTTAAGAAGTATAACCAGCTGTCATTGTCCTCTTCATCAACCCATGCAAATGCTAATGGGAACACTTGGAGGTTTGCATCCTGGGCCATTGCTATCAATAGTTTACCACGGTACTTACCGTACAAGTGTGTTCCGTCGATCGAAACAACGGGCATACAGTGAGCAAACCCATCAATTGAAGGCTTGAAGCTCCAGAACACGTATTGCAGAACCCGTTGGGCCCCACCCATGTAAGGATGATGTCGATAGTGAACTATCGTGCCCGGATTGTAAGTCTGTACGGCATTCATGAACTTTGGTAGGAACAGGTACGACTGCTCCCAATCACCAAATATTTGGGCAACCGCCTTCTGCTTTGCAAGCCATGCCTTTCGGTAAGACACATGGTACTTGAATCGATCCTTCAGTTCGGCTTGCAGCGAGACAACAGAACAAGCGGGGTTAGACTTAACCAAATGGATGATGTTGCTGCAAAGAAAGTTCGAGTCAAGTTGTGCATGGTCTTCAGTCAGCCGTGCAAATATACATGTATGGGGGCCTTCATACTTAGTTATTTCGAATAAACCATGCGTACTTAGCTTGGTTGCTCGGACTCGCCAATTGCACTGTCCTTCATTCCTCTTTGGACACTCAGCTACCCAAGATTTCTGACTTGATTCCATAGTTATGTAGGGCTGATTTGTTCTAACAGCATACAACTTCATAGATTGGAGTAAGTGCTCTTTGTCCTTGAAAAGTTGTCCGACGCAAGGATCCTCATTCTCTGGGTTCCACGTTCGATGTCGAAGTGAAGGGGCCCAGTGAAGTGCACTGTCATCTAACTCAACAGCAGTGAACATTTCGGACATCGGTTCATGCAGTCGATGATCTGTACGTTCATCATGTTCGTTCATAACCAAGTCTCCAGTAACTCCCTCACCCATCATGTCCATGTTTTGCAGTTCTATGTCTTCTTCGTCAACTGGGCATTCAGCAATGTTCGAATCATCATCCTGATCATTCACGTAGTCCCAAGACATATCCTGTTGCTGCACGTAGTCACGGACAGGATCACTAGTGGGTTCTTGAGTGGCGTCGAACTGATTTTCTGGTTCATTGTGGGGGGAAGAGGGCGTGAATTCGTTGTAGATTCCCACCAAATGATCAGTCAGAGCATTCATTCGGAGGCTGCCTTCGGTGGCCACCGGCTCAGGATTAGTCGGCTCGAACTCCAAGTACAGGTCACAGTGATTGCGGTTCAAATTATGAACGATAGCAAACATTGCCTCGACTGTATCATCGTCCACTAGTTGTAGAGGTCTGTGAAGTATCTGACCCGCACTACCAACAATTGGGTATCTACACAGTACTCGTAAAACGACCTGCCCCGGGTCCATGCCAACAGTTTCATACAGTTTTGTCAACAGCATCATGTAGGTAGACTGACTGCTAACCCTGACACAACGCTTGAATGGTCTGTCGTAACCCACATCATCATCCACATCTATAAGATTCCCTCCCCAAAAACAAAACAGTGAAATTCGTTCTTGAGACATCACGAGCAATGAACGAACGACCAATTACAGCCCTGAACGAAATAAATGTTAGGGATCGTACCTTCTTAACTTTATAGATTTGCAAGAGTGAAAAAGGTTTCATTCAAGTTTTCTTATATGGGACAATAACTTGTGTAACTTATCTTAAGTTAACCAAACTTTTATTACTAACCTAAACTAACTTATATTTTAACTAACCTAAACTAACTTAACTAACTAACTTATCTTAACGTAACCAAATTTTTTCACTTTAATTTATACTTTAATATTTTTATCAGTTGATCGAATTAAAATCAAATGTGATGTCAGCATTACTCTAACTTTACGTTTAAACTAATACATATTTATCAATGCCTAAATTTTTTTTCAAAAAAATAATTAATACAATCGATAAATAATAGTGAAAATAAACAAATAACGACAAATTATATTTACGTATAAATTTAAGGTTATTTTTTTTTCTAAATAAAAGATAGATTATATTATAATATAACCTAAACTAATTTATCTAACTTATCTTATCTTAACCACTCATAACTTATATTATAAAATTATTTACTTGAGTTTTTAAATTTAACTAATTTACTTTTTTTAATCGTACCATTACTATGATTTTTTTATCAATTGATATAATTAAATTCAAATATGTGATTAGTATAGTTGGTATAATTTAACCTATGTATTGTCCTAATCTCAGTAATTAAATTAATATAAAATATTATGAATAAAATTAAATTAATATGTAGTTTTAATTACAAACACCCAATAAATTATATACATAAATTGAAAAAAACAAAATTAAATAAAACTAAATTTAACCAAATTAAATTTAACTAAACAGACTATAGAAATAAAGTTATCAAACAAAAACAGCCAACTTATGCTTCAATACAATACAACAACAAAATTAACATGTTCAAAAAATTCCCAACCCAGGATCCTCTAAAGTTGAATAGAATTTAGTCAATTTGAACAAATTCAATTTACATGCAACAAATTTTATACATTCTCAAACAAACAAATAACTCACCAGTACACAAATCTGAAGTGAAGAAATGAGATCAATCCAGCCCAATAATACCCAAATTCAAAATCAAAATTGACAATACAAATGTAGATTTCAATCTCTTCAAATCAGGTACCCAAATAACTCCAATCAAGCATGAAACAAACAAAATTCACTCACTCAACAGAGATTGAAAGTAATCTGAAATTGCACAACTCGCATGTACATATACGTATATATATATAAATGGTTGGGTACAATAAAACTTACATTTTTTGGACCGTTGGAGATGGAGGTGATGGAGGAGAGGAATCAGACAATGCCTGGCAATGGAAGTGACCTCGCAGCAGTCAACCGTTGAGAGAGAAATCGGAGGGAGGGAGGGAGGAAGAACGCACGAACTGAGCAGAGGTGCTGGGCTCGGGAAGGATATAAGCCGGTGTCGTCGATGGCACTGACGACATCCGGTGTCGTCGATAGCACTGACGACACAGGGTGTCGTCAATACCACTGACGACACCAAGGGTATTTTAGTAAAATTATGGTGTCGTCAATAGCACTGACGACACCCAGCATATTTTTGTCAATAATCCCCAGCGAGCCTATTTCTGTATATAATTAAATTAATATTATTATTATTGTAAAAAACCCGGGATTTGAGGCTGAAAAGTGCGAACTGCAAGCGAGGGAAAGAAATTGATTTTAACTATACTCGGTCGCCGTTGATTTTGACTGGAAAGCATAAAATTGATGACTCGGTCGCTCGTTCATTTGAAGCGGTCGCTTTTGAGGCGGTCATTAATTTGAAGCGGTCGCTCGTCCATTTGTTGAGTTTTTTTTTTTTTTTTTTGTTCTACTGTTATTGTAAAAATAATATCAGGAATTGCTTATTTAGTGAAACACCGCTAATGAAAAAACACAGTTTCATATCGCGGTTGTATATTTTTGTTACTAAAGAATCGTCGTTTGAAAGTGTAGGTTTTGAACAATAAAATGCCATTACGAATCGAGGTTATTTTTTTCGCTACAGCTCCAAGAAGATAGTCACGTGAGGACTCGCTATTTCAACTCGCGGATTTTAGAAGACTCGCGCTGTGAAAGTGCGATTATTACGCTAGCCTATTATCATGCTTTGTTTTATTTTTTTTTTTTCTCTTTGTTTTATTTGTTCCTCTCTTTTTACGTCAGTCTAACTTTTTTCTTTTTTTTTTTGTTTTATTTTCTCTTTTCTTTTTAATGCCTACCTCTACTCACTCTATTTTCACCTATTTAATTTCATTTTTGAATCTCTAGTGTATGTTCTATTTTTTTTTTACATCACTTCCTTTCTGTCTTTAAACCCACCTTCCTTTAATTTAGTAAAAATTTTATTTGTAATTTTAATTTTAAATTTAAATTGGTAAAATTGACTAAATTAATAACAATTAAACTTGTCAAAGTTTGTATTAAGTTTTTATTGTCACAATTTTTAACAATTATAATTTTTATTTATTTTAACAGTTATAATTGTTGTAATTTTTAATAATTCTAATCTTATAATTTTTTAATTAAAACTCCCAAATAACAAAAATTTAGTTATACGCTATAGATAAAATGTATTATTTTAAAATATGTTTTTAAATTTAATTTTATGAATTAAAAAAATATAATTTATAGTCTAACTTTATAATATTAAGCCCTAGTTGGTTATGTTTTTATTTTTTGTCTTTCTATTTATATTAGAAAATTTTGTAAATTATCAATAAAAATATATTTGTTAAATCTATTTACATTATTTTAGTTTTTCAAAAAAATAAAAAATTAAACAAAAAAACGTAAATAAAAAAATGTGCTTTCATTGTTTTTTAATATCTGTTGCAAACATTTTGTGAATTCTAATACTTTGTCTATTTTTCTTACATCATATTAAAATAAATTATTTTATTCAAATATTTTATTACACTAAATTATTTTTAGTGTAATAATATAATTAAATTAAATTAATTAAATTAAATTGGTTAATTTAATTAATTGGGAATATATCATTAAAAATTTTTAAATAAATCATAAAATAAATTATATTAATTTACTTTAATTTAATAAATAATTTAGCAAATATAAATTATTTTATTAAATTGTTTTAAATAAATAATATAATTAAAATCTTAGCATTCAGTTGTCTAAAATTAGCTTTGGTCTAAAACAGTTGATCAAGAAATGCTTTGGAGTCTCCATCTAGCATTATTACATTGGACTGTACATTATATAGAAGAGTCAAACAACACACAGCTCAACAAGGCCACTTTGGTTGACAACGTGGACAGATTTTCACATATAATCAAATTGGTTCGATTACCATTAAGTTTAAACCTCAAGACCTGTGACCTCATGCCTTTGTGTGATTCAAGCCATAGGTATAAGCTAACATCAACGCATCCTTCAAAATATGCTTCTTCTCCAACTTCACTGATTCAGTAAGGGAGAAAACAACTCAGTCAATGTAATTGATGTCCCCAGACAAAAAGCGTGTGGCTTCAACCCCAGGAATTAGTTGCTCCAACACTGTAGAATGATCTGAGGAAGACAATAAGGCAAAACACATTATATACATATATAAATTGTGCTGACACTAATTACCCAAAAAAAAAAAAAAAAAAATTGTGCTGACACTTACCTCTGAGTAAGACAGACTGGAAGCTGAGAAAAAAATATTCTCTTACAGCTTGAATACCAAGATTTTCTGCCTTATCTGTTGCCAAAGCAACAGAAGCAGTACCTTTTAAATAATTCCTTGCAAGTGAAAATTTCCCAGCTTTCAGCAGACCCTTGCAAAACTCCATCAACATGTACTCTTGGTCTAGAAAAGGAAAAGAGAGGTGCTCATGAGTGGAAAGTTCACTCTGATGAAGAGATTCTTAGACCTTGCCAAGCCTAAGGCAAGTCCCATAAAGGATAAATTGAGGAGATAATCACATTCTTATGGAGATGTTGGGTTCCTTGATCGCCTAAACAGATCAACACATCAATAGCCTGCCATCGTGCATGTGTTGTCCATAGCACTGATGCCTGACTAAATGTCATTTAAAATTACTTATGGGCTGCCTGAGTGCATGAGGAAAGAGGGGAAAAAGCCTTAAGAAATCAAAACAAAAGCAATTTTATGCCTACCTAAAATTCAAAAGCCATATGTGGAATGGCAAACTAAAAAGAATGGCAGATACAACTTCATTGCACACAGTGACTTTCAATCTATTATGGTTGAACCGTATTGAAGCGATGGGAAACATTAGGGAATAGCAATCTGTGGAACTTAATGTTCATATCTGGGTCTGATAGTTTATATCAATGAATTTCTATGGGTCCTTTGCCAATTTGATGGTCCCAGCATTATGTACCTTGAGCAGAAGTTAGAAAACCAAAGAGACAAGGAAAAAACAAATAATTTCAAAAAAATAACTGGAAACAAAATTGTGCAAATAGACACAACAAATATTTAGTAAATATACTAACCAGTCTCCTTGATCAAATGTTGTCATCTCTGAAATAGATGATGGCGCGTCCACATCTCACTTATACCCGATGCAGTAATGCTTGCACATCCAAAAAGCTCTTGAAGCTTTGCATCACATAAAATCATCATAGAATTTGGAGGACCTTGGAGGTGAAATAAAAAAAAGGTTGATAAAGTTATAGAGCAACACTGACTACCATAATTTTACCAACCATTAACCCTCAAGACCAAATATAGTAACATAAAATTACAAAAGCAACTACCCGCACGGGTTAGCTCAGTGGAGTAGGGGCCGGCTTGGAGAGTGGGCATGCTTCCCACGTCTCGGGTTCGAATCCCTTCTTGGGCGCTCGGTCTTATCGGTGGGCGTGTCTTGCGGGGTGGTGCGCTCGCCCGGAGGTTTTACTCGCGACGGTTCACCGGCGAAAGATTTCCTTCGTATCAAAAAAAAAAATTACAAAAGCAACTACTTCTTGTGAAAATCTCAGAATAGGGGAGAAGTAGCATAAGAAGAAGATATCCCCTAATTGACAATTTAAAATATATATATATATATATAGAATAAAATTGGACCTATGGCTACATTCATAAGGGCTTATTTGTGCAATCTTGTCCCCAACAATTAAATATTTTTTAGACATGATCACAGGATGTTTATGTTCCAAATTATTTTAAAAATTACCAGTCAATACACACAAGAAGCTTTTTTATCCACTTGGTGCCCGGAAAATTTGTGATTCAACTTTACCTACAGCCATTTTTCCAGAAATACAAGGTCATCACATCTTTCTCACTGCATCAGTCCAAAATTTATTTCACATATATCCACCTCATGGTCCCTTCAACTAGGAACAATCAGCCCAACTTACAAACAAACTACAGAATTGCCTTGTGTGGAGCACACGTGTGAACGTGATTGAAACCCTAGCATTTTTGTGTGTGTGTGTGTGTGTGTGAGAGAGAGAGAGAGAGAGAGAGAGAGAGGCCACAGGTGCAACTTAAATTTAAATGTCTACCTTTTATATCACTTTTGTTAAGGAAAATAGCAAGAAAATTAAACGAAAATTCAAAAGATACTTAAAAATGGTAGAGCTAATTATTAATATTAATTGGCCCATATACAGATATTATATGCTGTCATTATAATAGATGCTCCGCTTCTTCATGTTCAAACACATTCCAGAACTTTTCTTTGTAAATTTCCTCCCAGAGATCACTAAGGAAGACATCTGTGTACACTTTTTAATGTAAAATTGACTTCTTTTCCATCGTTCTCAAATTCCCACAAGAGGCAAGGTATTGAGCAAGCATAACTCATTAAAAAAATAAAATTATCATCTGACAAAGCTTGAGATGAGTCAAAAGAAACCTCTTCCCTACCAACCCACATAACAAGAAGATAAAAACAAAACCAACTCTAGAGCATGCAACTGTACTGGACATATTTCTCAAAATCAAGTAATTGTAGGCAATAAACCTTCCATATCGAGATGAAATTTTAACTGAATAAATTGCACTAACCCTTGTTTGGTTACCCACCTCAAGTTGGTTGACCTTTATGTATTCCCATACATGCCTCATGACCTCGGACTATAGCATCTCCCTTCCACTAGTGCCAAAAAACTTTGCAAGTGCTTCAGATATTATCACAATTGGACCAGATTCAGCACTTTTTGTCTCTGATTCCACATCAACTTTTGCTTTCTTAGAATTTTGACCTTCTGATTCTGAGAGCATCAAAATAATTCAGTACGTAAACCTCACAGGATCACCGGTAGCAAAAACAAACACATAAATGAACAAAGCTACCAAAAGTAACAATATACCAACAGATACCTACTTGTAGGTTCAAGAGGAAGGATGTGCTTAGCTAGCAACTTGTTCACCTTGAACATGTCAGTACAGTCTGTCTCAAACACCAAACGCAGTTCATCATTACAAATTATCTTTCTTTTGTTACTTGGGTCTTGAAGATTGTTTTTCCTTATATAAGCCCACAGTTGCTTCACAATCTGAACCAAACAGAATGCAGCTTCAAAAGGAAAAATGTTCAAAAAAATAAAAAAATAACCAGATTTCTGCAGAATGAATTCATACATGCCTGGTTGTAATTTTTGAACTCTTAGTTACATTGTGCCATGCATAATGAGACATTAGAATCCCACAAAAGAAGACTGTGAGAATCCCACTCAAGTGTAACAGCTGCAGCAAGTACCAAAAATGTGGATAAATACACAAGAAGTGTGAATTCTTTGAGCATTTTTATATGAAACAATCGTATGAAGTTGCAACTATTACTTAATTCCTAAACATGCAAACTCCTTTAATTAATTTCAAATGCCAAAATTGCCCCCATAAAAAAAGGGGAAAAAAAGTATCAACTTTCACATACTACTATTAGGTCCATGGGTAAGAATGTGAGATTAATCATATGTTGTTTTTCCTCACAGCTTCCATAAATTATGTAGTTCTGTGTTTTAATGTTTTTGATAGCTCTCTGTTTGTTTTGTTCAACAGTATACATAATCAGTACAGCAAAAAAAAAAAAAAAAAGGGCAGATCCCTGATCCCTAAAATAAATTCATCATCTTCCCAAAAACAAATTCATCATCTTCAAATACAGTCACAGAACAAAGGATTCACCAAATCAACAGAATACAATCACATTTTCACTTTGAAAACCTAAATCAACAGAATACAGCCACAATTACATAATGTTACCCGTTGTGAACCAACTGTAGGGTTGAGCTGCAAGAGTGAGACAATGTGGGCGCAAGAGTTGAGCGACAGAGCTGACAGAGTGTGCCGTGCCGCTGCCGGAGACGCCGATGAGTCGCTACCGTCGAGAGCAGTGAGACACAGTGAGGGAGAGACCGAGATTGTGAGAGTGACAGATTGAGACCGAGTGAGAGAGACTGTGAGAGATGTGGGGTTTTGAAGACCGAAGAAAAGCCGCTGCCGGAGACGCCCATGAGTCGCTACCGTCGAGAGCTGTGAGACACAGTGAGGGAGAGAGCGAGATTGTGAGAGTGACAGATTGAGAACGAGTGAGAGAGACTGTGAGAGATGTGGGTTTAAAAAGACGGAAGAAAAGACGCGTTTACGTAGCGCGGTTTATCAGCAACAACCGCTATCTCAAATCGCGATTTATCCGAGAAATCATATCGTGGTTCTTCTAATCGCCGAGCTCCGTAACCGTTATTTGAAAATGCGGTTCCTCGTTAACCGCATTTTTCAAAATTGTTTCTTTTCCGCTATAATTGTAGATTTTGTTCCTGAAACATCAATAAAGTTTTCATTTGGTTTGTAATTTTTTTTAAAAAAATTTTATAAATTTCTGTTAATTTTATATCATATCAAATTTTTTCTTTCATTGTACATATTACGAACTTTTAATTTATCTCAATTTATCTCACTTTTTCTTACTATAAACGAAGCCAAAACAAAAAAAAGGTCCCATTTGTTGGGTCCCGATAGCCTCTTTTCCGGTAGTGCTTGTAATCGAAATTTTGTACAACGGAAATTTTGATTTTGACGGATTCAAGATTGGACGGATTTTTTTTTTTAATCCTGAAGGTGTTTTTGCAAACGACGATATCTTATTTTCATGAAGTGGTAAAAAGTATTTTATTATTTTTATCGATGATTGTACAAGATATTGCTATGTGTATTTGCTAAGAAGCAAAGATGAAGCATTAGAAATGTTTATACAATATAAAAATGAAGTTGAGAACCAACTTAGCAGGAAAATTAAAATGCTAAGAAGTGATAGAGGTGGTGAATATGACTCACCATTTGCACAAATTTGTGCTGAACATGGCATTATTCATCAAACAACTGCACCTTACGCACCTCAGTAAAATGGTATTGCTGAGTGTAAGAATAGAACTTTAAAAGAGATGATGAATGCTATGTTAATAAGTTCTGGTTCACCCCAGAATTTGTGGGGGGAAGCTTTGTTTTTCACAAATTATGTTCTCAACAAAATACCCTATAAAAAATTGGATAAAACTCCTTATGAATTATGGAAAGGTTGAGAACCTAACTATAAATTCTTGAGTGTGAGGGTGTCTAGCTAAGGTCGCAATTCCAACTCCTAAAAAGACTAAAATTGGACATAAAACTATTGATTGTATATTTATTGGATATGTTCATAACAGTAGTGCATATCGGTTTTTTGTACATAGGTCTGATAATTCTGAGATACATGAGAATACTATTATTGAGTCTGCGAATGCATCATTCTTTGAGAATATATTTCCTTATAAACCTACACAAGAATTAAGTTCTCTCAAAAGAACTTATGAAAGTGTAGTTAGAAATGAGCAAGACACAGGGTCTTTGGAAAAAGAAAATGAAGATGAACCTAGACGAAGTAAACGGGCAAGGACTAGCAAATCCTTTGTCCTGATTTTTTAACATTTTTGTTAGAAAAAGAACCTCAGAGTTTCAAGGAAGCAATGTTTACTCTTGAAGCTCCTTTATGGAAAAAAGCCATTGACAGTGATATTGAATCTATCATTAATAACCACACTTGGGAACTGGGGGATCTTCCACCAGGGAGCAAACCCTTAGGTTATAAATGGATCTTCAAGAGGAAGATGAAAGCTGATGGATCCATTGATAAATACAAGGCAAGACTTGTGGTCAAAAGCTACAAACAAAAAAAGGGAGTAGATTACTTTGACACATATTCACCTGTTACAAGAATAACATCCATTCGTATGTTAATTGCTTCTGCAGCATCGCATAACCTTAAAATACATCAAATGGATGTGAAAATGGCATTTTTGAATGGGAAATTGAATGAGGAAATCTATATGGAACAACCTGAGGGGTTTGTGGTTCTAGGCCAAGAAAATAAGGCATGTAAACTTGTTAAGTTAGTTTATGGACTTAAACAAGCACCTAAACAATGGCATGAAAAATTTGACAATGTTATGATGTCAAATAATTTTCACATTAATGAATGTGATAAATGTGTTTATGTGAAAAACATATCAAATGAATATGTCATTGTATGTCTCTATGTGGATGATATGATTATCATAGGTAGCAATAATGATATCATTAAAGCTACTAAGAAAATGTTGGCTAGTAAGTTCGACGCGAAAGACTTAGGTGTTGCGGATGTTATACTTGGGGTTAAAATCACCAAAACATCTGATGGATATGCTTTATCTCAATCACATTATATTAAGCAAATACTTGATAAATTTATTAAAGATGATAGCAATATTGCACGAACACCTGTTGATATGAATCTTCATCTCACAAAGAATACTGGAAATTGTATATCACAATTGGAATATTCTCGGATAATAGATAGTTTAATGTATCTCATGAACTGCACTCGTCTAGATATTGCCTACTCAGTAAGTAAATTGAGTAGATACATCAGTAATCCAGGGGTAGATCACTAGAAAGCAATAGTTAGAGTACTTAGATATCTAAGATATACTTCTAAGTATGAGTTGCACTGTACAAGATATCTAGCTGTACTAGAAAGATACAGTGATGCTAACTGGATTCCTGATAGTAAAGACACCAAGTCCACTAGTGGATATGTGTTTACACTCGGAGGTGAAGCTATTTCATGGAAATCTTCTAAACAAACATGTATAGCCAGATCTACTATGGAATCTGAGTTCATAGCATAAGATAAGGCTGGAGAAAAAGCTAAGTGGCTTTGTAACTTTTTAAAGGATATGCCCATGTGGCCAAAACCTGTGTCTGCTATTTGCATACATTGTGATAGTCAATCAGCAATAGGAAGGGTACATAATAATATGTATAACAGTAAGTCACGACATATATGTCGTAGACACAATACCGTGAGACAGTTGATCTCTAATGGAATAATATCCATTGATTATGTAAGATCAAAGGATAATATTGCTGATCCTTTACCTAAGGGCTTAACTAGAGATCAAGTTTATAATTCATCAAGGGGAATGGGTTTAAAGCCTATAAATTGAGAATCACCACAATAGCAACCCAACCTAGTTGACTGGAGATCCCAAGATCTAGGTTCAAAGGGACAACCGAATTGTGGGGGCCCTCGTTGAGATCACTAAGGAATTAATTCCTCTACCATTTCCTATGATAAAATGAATAGTGATGACCCGAACTGTGTATTAGGATAAGCTTTGCTTTTAATGATCCTTATATCTTAGAAATCCAAGTGGGGTATGACAGGATACTCTTAATAAGAGATCACCTATATTGAGTGTGAAGGAACCACTTCTATGAGAATGGATAAGGCTACATTCTTTAGAGCACTCAATGAAATTACGAGGCATGTCCAGGGCCAAAATGGACAGAATTAAAAGAACCAAACTTTGTCGGAAAGGAGCTGTGTGAATATTATTGTCTTGGTTTATACAAAAACTGAATAGTTCAAGACATCAAGTTCACTAGTTAGCAAATAAACCCGATAATATCTCACTAGGGAAGGTTCAAAACCAAAAGCTACCTATCCTGATACGGTAACTTTCCATTTGTACTCTATGTCGAGTCTCTATCTGCACTTTCATTTCAGCCATTTAATTCATGTGGGGGATTGTTGGAATTCATGGTTTTAACTATGAATTTTTATAAACTTTAAGCCAATATTTATGTGGAGTCCATATATTATTAATTATGGATCAAATGTGGAATTAATATAACTATGTAAGAATATTAATTCCATGTATTCTCATGTTCAAAACCATGAATTATGTAAATGAAAATTGGCTTCAAAGTGAGAACTAAAGTGGGCCTGAATAAATTTTGGGCTTAAATGATCTCATTTTGGATTTTGGGCTTAGATAATTCTGTGGCCCATTAGCCGAATCTAATTATTAGCCCAATCCAAATATTGTTTCTCCAAAACTATGTCATTTTGGAGTATCTCTTCCTAAGAGACATGTCTGTTCTATGAATAAATAGCCCTCTTCATGAATGGTGGTGTTTATTCTTCCAATAGACATGACTAATGGCTTCTGTTTAAACCTTCATTCTTGCATAAAAAATAGTTAGATTTTTTGCATTAAAACTATTGTATACAAGGATTTTTAGCATTAAAAACTTTTGCATACAAAGAGTACAAGCAGATTTTGGTTCGTAAGAACACACAAATTGTTGTTTCCTTTTGTGTGTATGTGTGATCATTCTATCCTGGGAGACTGACGTCCGTTAAAACTAGAAGCCTTGTAGGGGGCAAATTCAGTCTTAAGGAGATAGTGTCCAACACTAGGTTTGATCAAAGTGCTTCTAAAATTTCACTAAAAATTGTAAGTTTTATTTTTAATTTTTTTTCTCCAAAATAGTGACTGATTTGACTAATTTTGCCAACAATAAGTTACTACCAAACCATACGCTGCGGGGCCAATGGCATCTGAATAATGGGTGCCATGGGGCAATTAGGATCTCTGGTGCATTTCCTTTTGGCAAGGTTAGCTCGAGTGGGGAGAAAATTTGTTGCAGCTTTCCATATAAAATGTCTGATCTTTGGCAGGGTGTTAAGGCTCCAAATAGCATTCCATAATTTCAAGGAGGGGCTTTTAGAGGGATCGAGATCAAATGTGGGTTTCTTCTTGAGATTTGACAATATAAGAATTGGTGAAATGCCAAATAAGATAGTCCTATGCATTCTACCTCCAAGAGATGGGTGTATGGGAGATTGTTTTGGCTTTATTTTCAGTAAAGAGGTTTTGGATGGCAGGGAGGTTTCATTGATGTGCGTGTTCAAAAACAAGATCCTTAACCTTAGAGATGGTGCAATTGGGGGGTTTTGGGGAGAGGACATGGAATAAATTTGAAGTGGGGAGCCACTTACCCTCCCTGATATAGATGTTGGCTCCTGAAGCTATGTTCTATCGGAGCCTAAAGTCTAGCAAGTCTCAGCCATGGCATAGGCTACTCCATGCCTAGAAGGCTTTGTTACTCTTTTTTGCTTTTACTGGGGATGTGTTGGGAAAATAGATGCCCTTCAGAAGTTTGGCCCACAATTGATCAGGTTGCTCAATTAACCTCCAGTATTATTTAGCTAGTAGATCTAAATTAAAGCAATCCATATCCCTAAAGCCCATGCTACTATAAGCTTGAGCAGATGAGAGCTTTTCTCATTTGTACTAGTGGATTTTGCTACTCTCTAAATAGTCTTCCCACCAAAAATTACATATAGCTGAGTTGATTTGGTTACACAAGGTGGAAGGGAGCTTAAAGCACATCATTGCATATGAAGGAACAGTTTAGGCAACAACCTTGATAGAAACCTCATTACCTACAGGAGACAAAAGGCTGTTTTTCCAACTTGAAATCTTATTTATAACTTTTTCCTTGATAAAGTAGAGCATTTCAATCTTTGACTTGCCCCAGTTAGGTAGGAGGCCAAGATATTTAGATTTGGGTTCCATGAGCTTCATTCCTATAAGGTGGAGGAGTCCATATTTGGTTTGATCAGTGGAGTTAGGGGAAAAGTAGATAGAGGATTTTTGGTAGACCAGAGGCATAAAAAAATCATGAAGTAAATTAAGAAGGTAACTACATTCCAGTGTGTTAGCATTGAGAAAAAGAAAAGAGTCATTTGTGAATAGCAGATGACTAGGGGTAAAATTTCTTGATTCGGATGCCCGGGAGGCTGCTAGTTGACATGGCTTTTTTCAAGGATGAAGAGAGAGCTTCAGTAGCTATTAAAAATTAGAATGGAGAGAGTGGGTCACCTTGCTTAAGGCTTTTTTTAGGCTTGAAAGTGCAGCAACTATTCCTAGTAATAAGGACGGAATAATTAATTATTCGGATGCATTAGGAGATCTATTGAATCCAAGTGTTCCCAAAACCCATCTTCTTTATGGTTTCCTCTAAAAAATCCCAACATACTCTATCGAAGGCTTTACTCAGGTCTAGTTTCATTGCCATGGTATATTTTTTTCCTTTCCTCTTGTGCTTTAAATAGTGGAAGAGCTTATGAGCAACAATGACATTGTCTTATAAATGTCCACCTTCTATGAAGGCAGATTGGGATTCAGAAATAAGAAGGGTCATCACTAGCCTGAGCCTATTGGCAGAGACCTTGGAGATGATTTTATAGGTAAAGTTGCAAGGGCTTATAGATCTGTACTTGGCAATGGATTCAGGCGAAAGGGTTTTAGGTATGAGAACAATGTTAGTATGATTGAGCTTTTTAAGGAGGGAGCCTTTGGCAAAGAAATCCTTTACTGTTGCTAAGATATTTGGACCTACGGTGTCCCGTGAGTAGAGATAGAAAAGCCCAGGAAAGCCATTAGGACCTGGGGCTTGAAGGGAGACAAGTTAGGAGATAGCTCTATGATTACACTTGAAAAGTGTAATCATTTTCTTAATTTCCTATTGTTATTAATAAAGGTTTAGTGATAATTCTTTTAAATTAATGATATTTTAAAGTTCGAACTTAATTTTTTCCTTTATGCAGCAAATGTGTATAAAAGCAAAGGAAAAACCCAAGAGTTGTGTTAGAGGCTTGGAGGAGCTTAAAGAAGACCGGGAAGAGCTCAAAAAGGATGAAAATCAAGCAAAATATGAAGGATAGGGTGCACGCCTGCATCGAGACCTGAAGAGAAGTTGAAAGAAACAGAAGAAAGAAGGTTACTGCCCCCTGGCGTCCCAATGGCATCTCGACGCTGCGAGTCCAAGGAACTCGGTTTTAGGGTTTTTCAGTTGCCTATTTATACATACATTGTACCTAACCTAAAGGGGGGTCGAACATACGATTTAGAGTTTAGTTTTCTGAGAGTTTTTCTTTACTTTTTGAGAGTTTTCTTTAACTTTGGATTGAAGATTTAGATTCAAGCAAAGTTTACGTAGCAGTTAATTGAAGTTGCAGATTTTATTCATCAATGGAGTTTGCTTTCTTTATCTTTTCTTTTACTTTTTGTTTTGTTTATTCTATTAACATGCTAGCGTAGATTCGTTCTTGATTCAACCCATCAATGATGGGTGAATTTTTATTTGAATGTTGGATGTGATTGAATTCAAGCATGCAACGTAAAAGTTGCATGTTTGGGTTCTTGTTCTTTTTCTTCTAAATTAGTTTTCAGATGTTTTCAAAACCTTCGAAAACTTGTGTAGTTGATCATATTTCCTTAAAATCACTGATAACTACACATGATTACAATTTTCTTGATACTTTGAAAATAGATGAAATAGATTTAGATATATTTTCTGGTTTTTTTTTTTCATTTGATCTTCAAAGCCTTCGAAAACGTGTAACCTCGATCATATTTCCTTGAAATCCCTGATGATGTTACATGATTAAAAACTTTCTTTATATTTTAAAATCAAATAAAAGAACTCTGGACCAAAGAATGTTTTCAAGATGAAATATTTTCGTTTTTATTTATCCTAAACGTGACTTTAGAACCTTGCTTTGGAAATTAAAGCTTTGACGATGAAATCTTTCCGGTTTACTTTTCCTAAACATGAGCTGTAAACTGAGATAAATTAATCACATCCATACATGAGAATAAGGTATTCACCCAGATTTGTAGGTTGAATCAAGATCTTTAATTACATTGTTTAGAACCTTAATTTAATTCGCTGTTTTATTTGAGTTTGATTTATTTTAAATCTTTTAATTGTTTCTTTAATATGGTTGTTTCTTCCCTCTAGAGCTTTTATTTCCAGTTTAGTTAGTTTAATTATTTTCATTTTAATTTATTGTCAAGTAGTTTATAAATTAAATCAAACTTTTCACAATTAAAAATTTCTTTTACTTTTATAGTTTTCAAAAAGAGAACAGTAGTTAGTAGAACTTAGAAATCTTAAGAGTCATTCATTTAGAGTTCCCTGTGGAGACGATCTTGAATTCACTAGGTAAAACTGCACCGCACGCCCTTACACTTGAGGGTTATTTTCACTGCATATTTGTGAGGCGATCACTCTATGAATTTCATCATCTTTGACTTGGCAACGAAGCTTATAATTAACAGTAGGTGTAAGTTTGGGCTCAATACTTTCCAATAGATTAGGAAATGCTCCGGGGTTGGGTTCATTATAAAGATTGTGAAAATAGGTGTTAATGGTTGAAGAAATGACTTTGGGGGTCATCTTACCAAATGCCAAAATTATCCTTAACTCTCAAGATAAGGTTTTTCTGCCTTCTATTAAGAGTTATAAAATGAAAGAAGTGAGTGTTTCTATCTTCATTTCTAAGCCAGTTCAATCTTGACCTCTGATGCCATAACATGGCCTCTTTCTCCCATAAATCATTTAATTACATTTTAAGTCTAGATTCTTTTTGTTTGCTTTCTTCGGTGTATGCCTCATTCTGAATGACTGCTATGAAATTTTTAGCTTCCTCTATCTACTTGGTGATATTAGAAAAGTACTGCCTACTCCAAGCTTTGAGTGCAGACCTACAAAGATTTTGGTGGACCAGCTATTGATAATAGTTTCATTGCAGCCGTTTAGTGGTCCACATTGACTCAAACTTGAATTGTTTTGGCCCCATTTTTGGTACAAAGATCAGTGAAAAGAAGCAAGGAGCTATAGTCAGAATGGTGTAGGATTGTAAGGAGAAAGAAAGAATCAGAGAAGAAGAAAGAGGAGGTGGAGGAAGAAAAGAGGGGAGAAAGAGGACAGCAGCTATAGGGGAAGAATCAATAATCAAAAATATCATTCAAGATAATGTTCTGTTAACCCTAATTAGGGTTTAAATAGAAAACATTATGGGCCTAACACAAAGGCCTAAAATAAAATAAACCTAATATTAAAATAGCCCAAAACAAATGGGTCCAAATAACCTCTAATAATATAAACTCATTATCAATAAAGCCCAAAACAAATGGGTCCAAATAATAATAATAATAATAATAATAATGAATTTAAAAATTGATGTCCTCATCAACTCTCCAGGACTGAGAAGAACTCGATTTCGTCGAGTTGAAAACTTGGCTCTGTTATCATGTCGCATTTTCCACTTGACAAGACATCTTTAGAGTTGAAGGAAAATAAGGTCTTCAACATTGAACATAGATAGGCACCGCTGAAGAGGTGGAGGAACTAGAATCGACATAAAAATATCTTCATAACTTGCAGACAATATTTGAGGCCCAAAGATGCCTCCACAAGATAACAAGTTTTCCACATGTCAAATTACGACAAAACTCATATCACATGGCAAAGTGAAAAAAAATGCATTGGGACTAGGATCACAAAGAATATAGAATGGCCCAACATTTTTGGCATGCAAATTTTGGCAAGATGATATGGGATAGTAAGTAGGCAATGCATAAGTCATCATTAAGTTACATCCATTAAATTCTTTATTCCATCAATAACATAAGTAGGAAATCTATAATAATTATTACTTAACCCATTTTCCATTTAATATTAGCATTATCAAAAAAGGGTGGAATACATGGTTGAGAAAAAATGACGAGAAATGATGCAACTGAACTTGTCAAATTAGAATCCCTTAAAGAAGAATAAGTTGTTAGAAACTCAATGATATCAATAGAATAGCGATAAGAGATGCCACGCCTAACTTGTAAGAGAAATTGTTCAATGCATACAAAAATGCCTCTGTTATACACTAAGAGTGAAGAGGATTCATGCAATTGAGTAATCTCACGGAAGAACAACTTGGACATAGACTCAAAGAACTCCCAACTGATGAAGTCACTAAGTAAAACTCTTGAGATGCTTAAATAATATCCCCCGAAAAAGTAACCATCACCAATGATAAAGTCTATGCAATCTTGATGATCATTATTTATGATGTCCTCAAATAAACTAAGAAAATCAAAGTAAGATGACGGTGGAACCAATCCAACCACTTTAGACACATTTTGTGGATTTGGTGACTCATCATGATCAAATGTCAAAAAAGGAGAATCGATAAGAGAATTAGAAGTATCAACAGAAACAATAGGGGCGCTAGGTTTAGGAGATGAACGTTGCAACTCAATGGTTTGTATAGGGCACTTTGACTTTGACATAGACTCATAAGACTCAAATTCATAATTTTTTCAATTTCTAAAGCTTTGGAATAAGTTTCATTTAATGTCTTATGAGTGTATCGTTGAACTACCTCGCGGATGCAAGGCTTTAGCCTAAAGACAAATCTATTGATGGCACAAGGCTCGTTTTGAAAGTTAGATCACTTCCTAAGAGTTTTAAATTGATCAAAATAGTCATCAGCAGAAGAATCATCCTGTTTAAGACGCATTAACTAAGACCATGCCTTATCTATAAAACTTTTAAGAACAAATCGATCGCTCAAATTTTGTTTCATCAAGGCCCATCGAGTAATAGGTCTTTGGTATAATTCGACTGTTTGCTAATACTTTCTAGCATAATTGGTCAATCTTGTTTTGGCCAAATAAATACATTGGTCATTAGACAAGTTGTGATAGTAAAAAATGTATTCAATATCATCTACCCAATCAAGAAACTCATGACGATCGATAGTGCCACTAAAATAAGGAGGATCTATGACATAAGTTTGATTAATAGAACGAAGTTGTACTTTATTACTCCAATAGGATTAGTTTTCAAAATTCATGGTAAAAGGATAAAGGTATTTTTTTTAAATGTTGATATTCAAGAAAACTAAAAAAAAAAAAAGTAATAAAAATATAAAATCCTAATATGCTTAAATAGGAATGGCGAATCTAATAAATGTAACTCAACAAATAATTTAGACAAGCAATAGGTGATTTTTCTTTTTTTTTAAGATGGGCAACAATTAACTAAATTTAAAAGGAAATAGGAAGTAAGATAAATGAAACAAATGGGTAAGGTTCAATTTCAAATTTATGCAATTCACGCTGCTATATGACGTAAGCACTTATCATAATTAACAATGAGAGAATTGTATCTAATCCAAACCTTTGCTCTAAACTATCTAAAGTGTTTACTTTTGAAACATCCGAATATGTAGTTAGCTGTCTTGTTGCTTGGAATTTGTCAAAATAAACTGACAGAGTGTTTTGGAATTCGTCAGAAAGTCGTCGGGGTTCGCCGAAAAGTCGCTGGAGGTCGCCGAGGCTTTGCCAGAGCATAGATTAGATTATTGGAGTGTGGTGGTTATTCTGGACTTCGCTAGAGGTTGCCAGTTGGTCGCCAGAAAAGTCGTTGGAGGTCGTTGGAGTCACTAGCGAGTTCGCCGAAGGTTAGTGGTGCCAATGGTGGGGTTTGTTGGAATTAAATATTAGTAGAGACGCACGAAAACGTACTCGAAGGGCTTGAGGGTGCGTAAGGCGACGGTAGTAGCTGCGGCAACTCTTGCGATGGCTGTTGTTTTTTTTTAAATCAGAACAGTGATTAGGGTTTTAGAAAGTTTGTAGGATCTTTTACTCTGATACCAAAGTTGGTGTAGGATTGTAAAGAGAAAGAAAGAATCAAAGAAGAAGAAGGAGGAGATGGAGGAGGAAGTGAGGGGAGAAAGAGGGCAGCAGCTGTAGGGGAAGAATCAATAATCAAAAATATCATTTAAGCTAATGTTCTGTTAACCCTAATTAGGGTTTAAATAGAAAATATCATGGGCCTAACACAAAGGCCTAAAAAAATAAAATAAACCTAATACTAAAATAGCTCAAAACAACCTCTAATAATATAAACTCATTATCAATAAAGCCCAAAACAAATAGGTCCAAATAATAAATAATAATAATAATGAAAAGAAATAAATTAAAAAATTGATGTCCTCATCACAGAACCAATAGCAGGTTCATTAGGAAGAGTGGCCTAAGGATGGAGTTCTCTCCATGGCGACTTGATAAGGGCTCTATCTAGCTTTTCAGAAATGGCAAGTTGGTCTATTTGATTATTGGTCCAAGTGAAGGATTGCTTTTTGGCCTCTAAATCCATAAGTCCACAGTCAAAAATCAAGTTTTGAAATGCCATAATCCGACCATGGTTGGGCAGCTTTCCTCCTCGTTTCTTAAAAAATGATTTGATCCTATTGAATTCCCCAATGTAGAGCCATGGGTAGTTATTAGAGTTGGCTGTGGTTCTTAGAGCGAACAAAACAAGATGTTTATTTTCATTTGTTAGGCTGCCATAGATAAATGAAATGGCCCAAGCAACGGCAGTATTGTTGTGGTTTATATAAACATGTATGATGTTTTGATTGGCAGTATCTATAGAGAGGGTGAGCTCTTGACTCCACCAAACAGTTGTGACCCTAATTTTCCATTGGGCTTAATTAAGTAGTTGTGACCATATTTGAACTTCTTCCTTAACCGCTCTATTTTATGAGATTTATTTTTGGTTTGCATTAGGTATATTATGGAGGGATGATGGGTCTTTATCAAATCCCTCAATTTTGAAACTATCAAAGGTTCCCCTACTCCTTAACAGTTCCATGATAGAATTAGCATAAGTCTTGTGGCTGTTAAGGGTTAGCCACCACCACCTTGTCAATACGTCGATGTTGTTAAAATCTTACGATTTTACGATGTTAGAGTGGAAAAACTTGTTCAATTTTATGCAAAATCTTAATAGGGCCGAAATAGGTAAAATCTCGATTTTGGGACGTAAAATCAGTAAAATCTCGAATTTATAAGCGATTTTACCGATTTTACAAATTAAGCAATTTTTGTATAATTTTATCAAATAAAATAGATTTTTATGATTTTTTTTAAAGTAATGTGCCACAACTATTTCACTTGTACTTTTTTTTTAAGATTTTTTTTATTCTATAACACTATTATTTATTATACTACATTAGTTGAGGACCACGTGTGTTATTGCACTAAATTGATTACCATAAATTAAATATAGTAGTTAAGATAGAAACCAAGAAATCTATGATAAATATTACAAATACATCAAAAAATTAGGGTAAAATGAAGTCGATATTTTAATATCAACTATATACATCACATAAATCATGTTAACGGTCTCGATTGTGTAATTGGGTAACAAGAGTACAGAATCGGATATAGAATCTTTTGCAAACTTTATTGAGGATTCATTTTATTAATATGAGTAAGTTTTTGTGTATAGCATTTTTTCTTGATACATGTCTTTTCTCTCTTCTCTTATTAATAAAATTATTAACTTATCAAGAAAAATGGAAGTTCTAAATGAAAAATTATAGCATAATAGACTATATTTTCATTTTATAGGAATTTGATAAAATCTTACGATTTTACGATTCAATTTTACGATATGATTTTTGGACCCTCTACCGATTTTGAGTAAAATCTCGATTTTAACAACCATGCAATACGTGAATCTAGAAATTCAGGAATGAGATTAATAACTGATTTGTTAGAATATTTTTAAAATATTCTTGTACATATTCTAAATTAGTACATATCCTAAATTAGGTATCCTAAATTAGTTCTAATCCTATTAGGTTTAGGTTTCTTATTCATCCTATAAATAAAGGGCTTCATTATACAGTATTGATCATTAATATTAATAAATAATTCTTTTCTCCTTCTTTTATTTTAACATGATATCAGAGCACTGGTGATCCTTCTCCAGCAGCTCTTGCTATCGTACCATTCTCGATTTCTATGCTGATTTCATAACTGTTCTCAATTTCTGTGTCAACCTCAGTTTATCAGATCTGTTATTTCAGCATGTCGTTAGACTCCTCTCTTCATTTCGAGAACGTAGAGTGTCCTATATTGCTCAGCCTATCATCACGATTCTCTCTGGTCTTAAGTATATACTTTGGGCTCATGCCATGTCCAACTTCCTAAAAGGATACAAGTTCTAGCGTTATGTCGTTGGTGATATCAAGCTTCCAACCAAGAATAAAGATGAACCGGATGAGAAATATGTGGAGCGGCTTGACAAATGGGATAGCAAGAATCATTAGATCATCACTTGGCTACGTAACACCTCTATTCCTTCTATTATGTCTTAGTTCCATTGTTTTAAGACTGCTAAGGAGGTTTGGGATTTTCTTTGTTCCTACTATACTAGTAATGATCTTGCTCATCAATACTAGATCTTATCTCAGCTTCACCGTCTTCATTAAGAATTTAGTCAGTCCATTCATAACTTTCTAGCTCAGATGCAAGGTTAATAGGGTCAGCTATCTACCTCTGAACCTGACTGGACAGATTCTGTTGATGCTAAGAAATTTGCTCTTTATCATGATAATTAGACTTATTATTTTTCTCATAGCCTAGAATGTTACATTTGAGCCGATTCGGATATCTCTTCTATATCGTAGCCCTCTTTTGACTCTTGACCAGGCAATCTCCGAGCTCATTTCTGAAGAAAATTATCTAGGCTCTTTACAGACGCAGTCCTCAGATGCTGCTTATGCATCCCATCATCCCTGCTCAGTCTTCTTGGGATCTTCTCGTGGCATTCCTTTATATCAACTGCTGTGCAACTACTGTAAGCAATCAGATCACTCCTTTTTACTTTGTCCTAATCGCACATGCATCTATTGCTCTTAGCGGGGTCCTGGACACCTCCATGATTAGTGTCCCCAGAGGTTTATTGATTATTGCATCAATGGGTCTCGTGGTCGCAAGCCTCAACATTCAAGACTTTCTTAATCGCTACTGTCACTCCTGCTGCCTCCAATCCACTCGATACTATTGAACCATCATCTTCATCCAACCTTAGTACTAGTGATATTACTGATATTATTCGTCAACTTAGCTTCATATCTGGAAATCGCTCTATTGCCATGTTCGCCACCATAGGTATTTTACCCTGGCTTTTTGATTCAGCTCACTCTAATCGTATGACTTGTGATTCCAAACTTTTCACTACTACATCATCTGCCTTACTTGTACATGCTATTCAAACTGCAAATGGTCTTATATGCATGCTCAATATATTAACCATGTCTCTACTTCCCAACTCTTCCCTTAAACCTATTATTACCTGTCCTATCTCTTAATCTTATTTCTGTTAGACAATTATATGATCTTGGACTCATTGTTACTTTCTTCTCTTCTAGTTGTCTTGTGCGGGATCCACAGTTAAGAGAGACCCTTGGGATAGGCTATAAGCATGGCCGATTTTTTGAATTGGTGCATCTCCACCTTCTATCTGCGGCTATCTTAAATATTTCTTCCTATCATCTATAGCACTCTCGCTTGGGACATCCTTCAGCTAGTCATTTACAATCTTTAATTTCTAGTGTTCAGTTAGGTCAGGTTCACAATGAACCTTTTAGTTGTATTCCATGTCAAATTGCAAAATAACCTGCTTTATCATTTAATATAAATGATAGTTTTTCTTCATCAATTTTTGATCTTGTTCATTCAGAGGTTTGGGGACCCTCTCCAACCACTACTATGAGGGGGGCTTCTATTTTGTTATATTTGTGGATGATTATAGTTGTTTCACTTGGATTTATCTGATACACAATCGATCCTAACTCCCAAAATTTACATTAAATTTGTTGTCATGGTTAAAACACAATTTTCTTGTACTATTAAAATTTTTCGCTCTGATAATGCCATGGAGTATCAGAAGTTTGATTTCCTTGACTTTCTTTATCAACAAGGCACTCTTCCACATCGCTTTTGTCCCCATACTTCTTAACAAAATGATAAAGCTGAATGCAAACATCGCCACATTCTTGACACTATTTGTGCTTTTCTCATTTTCTCTTCTTGTCCTGAAAAATTCTGGGGTGAAGTTGCTCTTACCACTATTTACGCTATTAACTGAGTTCTTACTCCCCTTTCTTTACATCCAAACTCCCTATGAATGGTTGTGTGGGTCTACCCCTTCCTATGAACTTCTTCGTGTTTTTGCTGCATTTGTTTTTTTTTTTTTTAATTACCTATTTATGAATACACTGAATTAAAAACCTAGGCTTGTTTATGTTATTTTTCGGGCTATGGAATCGAGCATAAGGGCTATTATTATTGGGATCCTATATCTAATTGTCTTAATATCTCTCATCATGTTGTTTTCTAGGAACACAAAATGTTTTCGTCTATCTCTACCTTTTCACCACTCCATCCTTCTTTACTAACCTTTCTATTGATTTTTTTCCTAACGACACATCTAACTTGTCTTTCAAAAAATGCACCAGTTCCTGCAATGTCTACTCTGGCCTCTCCTAGACCTTCAGCTTCAACTGCTGATCCTGCACCTTCTGACACTACATCTCTACCAACTGAGCCTTTTACAATCCTTAATACTAACCCTACATCTCTTTATTGCTTTAATCAGGTAAGGAACTTCCATATCACCTTCATGATTTTCACTAATTTTTCTACTATTCTCTCTCAGCATAAGCCTTGTTCCTTTCGAGAAGCTAATTCTAACTTCTTTTAGTAGCAAGAAATGTCTGAGAAATTACAAGCTCTTGAACAAACCTACACCTAGGATCTAGTTGATCTACCTTCTGGTAAGACCACTATTGGCTGCAAATTAGTCTATAAGATCAACACTCGCTTTGATGAGTCTATTGAATGTTACAAAACTCGTTTGGTGGCCAAAGGTTACACTTAAGAGTATGAAATTGACTATGAGGAGAACTTTGCTCTAGTTGCACGTCTTACCTCTGTTCGCAGTCTGCTTGCTGTTGCCGCCTCTTGTTAGTAGCCCTTATCTCAAATGTATGTTAAGAACGCCTTTTTCAACGGCGACTTGGCCGAAAAATTTTATATGCAACCTCGTCTTGGTTCTTCGTTCCTCCGCATAAGCTTTGCAAACTCTGTCATGCTTTCCACAGTCTTTAGCAAGCACCTCGAGTTTGGTTCACCAAATTCAATGTTACTATTGGTGATTTTGGCTTCTTTTCCAGTCCTTAGGATTCATTACTCTTTATTCACTGTTTAGCACATGGCACTGTTCTCCTTTTATTATATGTAGATGATATAATCATCATTGGTGATGATCATAAGGGCATTTTTGAATTCAAGTCTATACTTAGTTCTCACTTTGAAATGAAAGACTTAGGTTCTCTCAGTTACTTTCTTAGTCTTGAAATCACTACTGACGCTTCAAGCCACTTTCTCTCTCTGACCAAGTATGCATCTGATCTCCTCTCTCGAGCTGTACTCACTGATAGCAAGACTGCACTAACCCCACTTGAGTTGGCTATTTGTCTTACACCTCTTGATGGTACCTTCTTTCTGATGCTACTCTTTATCACCAATTGGTTGGGAGTCTCGTCTATCTCATTGTTACTCGGTCTAATATTGCATATGCAGTTCACATCGTCTGTCAGTTCATGTTAGCTCCTTACTCTATTCATTATGCTGCAGTTCTCCATATTCTGTGCTATGTTAAGGGCACTCTATTGTACGGCCTACATTATTGTTCTCAGTCACCTCTTACTTTTTGGGCTTACACTAATGTTGATTGGGCTGGTGACCTTACTAATCGGTGCTCTACTACTGGGTATTGTTTTTTTCTCGGTGCTCTCATTTCCTGGTGAAGCAAAAAACAAATTATCATCGCTTACTCTAGTACTGAAGCAGAATACCATACCCTTGCTGATACCACACAAGAACTTCTCTTGCTTCGTTGGTTACTTTCTAACATGGGAGTGCCTCATTCTGATGCCATTATCTACTGTGACAATCAGAGTGCCATTCAGATTACTCACAACGATATTTTTCACAACCGTATCAAGCACACTGAGATTGATTGTCATTTTGTGCACCAATATGTGGTGCAAGGTACTGCCCAGCTTATCCATGTGAACTCTACTATTCAGGCTGCTGACTTACTCACCAAAGCTCTCCCTCTCGGATGGTATCATGAATTGGTTTCCAAACTTTAGTTGGTGTCTCCTATGCCTCCTTAACTTTGCGGGGAGTACTAGAATATTTGTAAAATATTTTTGTACATATCCTAAATTAGTTCTAATCCTAGGTTTAGATTTTTTATTCACTCTATAAATATAAGACTTTATTATATAGTATTGATCATCAATGTTAATACATAATTCTTTTCTCTTTCATTTATTCTAATATGATTCTTTGGCACTCATGGGAAATACCTCAGTAGTTGGCTTAGACAAGACTACTTGATTGAGTGCTGAGTCATCTTTGTTGAGAACTTTTTTGCCTCTTCTTATGGTCGGGAGAATGATTTTCCTGTCAGCTTTGTCTTTGGATTTTCCTGTGGTGCTTTCCTTGAGGCTTGGTTCTATGGACTCCAACTCAACCCAGGAGGCGTCTCGAGAGGCCTTGCTGGTGGTCCCTTGCTCATGTTTCTTTTTCAGGTTGTCTTTATTCTTGTTAAAGTGCACAGGGGATTTTCTCTTCAAGCTGAGCAATCTGTTAAAGACTACTTCGAGCTTGATTTCATTCTGGGCTCTGGGCTACTAAGGTTGATGGGAGTTTGCTTGGGCTAGAAGGAGGGTTTAGGTATGGACACAAATTGGCTTGAGTGATTGTGGGATGGCTAAGTTGTGGATTGAGTGCTTGGTTAGTAAGTAGAGTAGCCCATAGTGGGTTGTGATAGGCTCTAGGCTGGGTCTTGGGTTTGTATGTGGGGCAGACCCGTAGTGGGTTGCCTAACGGGCTATGGTTCTTAGGCTATCAGGTGGTTCAGTGACATAATAAGAGAGTAAGTGGGCATTGTGGGTTTCTGGGATGGTTAGGTTGGTTACAGGTATATTCTCCCAAACTTGAAGGGGTAGGGTGCCAGGTGTCTCTCCTTCTCCACCCACGCAATTAATCGTAGTGCTGCCGTACTGCTCCGTGCTCCCACAAACATGCTCTCTGAAAGGGATAGGTAGGTCGTTGGCTGTGTGTCATGTGTCATTCTGGGTACCAAACGTCCTAGTAATCCGGCATACAGGATTGTCTTTCGCGCTAGCTGTAGAGGGCTGTTCATTTGCATCCTCACGCACCCCCTTGTGTAGTGCGGGATAATCACGCGCCACCTCCGCATTGGGTACCTGGAAACTGGTTGCTCTATTTTGGCTTTGGTTGAGAGTGGTGGATTGGGAGGTTCGGGTGTAAAAAGCTCAGAGGTCGGGGCCATATGGCCAAGGGGGACGCTTCCTGCGAACTGGACTAGTGCAATCTGCGTGGTTATATGGCCAATGATGCCGCAGTTGTAGCAATAGTCGGACAAGCGCTCGTATTTGAGTTTGATCTAAAGGTTGTCTTTGCCATATCTTAAAAATCCTTTTCTGAGTGGCATTCCAATGTTGATAAAAGCTTTGAACCGAGTGAAAGAGGAGACATAGCCGAATCATTAATCTGAGAATTGGATATTTATGTATGCAATCTAGCTAGGGAAAGAAATATGTTTTTTCGGGGGTTGCTGGGTTTTAATAATTATAATGAATCAATAGGTCATAGTTTAAGAGTTGAACTTGCCAGCTAGTGCTCTTGACGCCTAACTTTGAATTTATTGAAATGAAATATAAAATTTTAGTTATAAACAAATTAATCAATATTGAGTGTTTTCCATCAATATTTCAAGGGCTGGCATTTCTTGAATTCTCAACCAGTCCTGCATTTCAACATTTGATTGACTTTTAAGCAGCCTAAAGAATATGAGGAAGTTTTTACTTTTTTTATTATTAATTTTTTCTTGAGACCGATCTGAACTGTATTTCAACTTGTACATTTCTTTTTTTTTTTTTTTTGGCTAACATGTAAATATCATCACATGTATTTTTTTTTTTTCTAGCAAACCTCGTATATCATTTATAAAGAGTAATAATAGTATTATGCACAAGCTTTTTTTTTTTTTTTTTCGCTCCAAAATAAAATATTGTAGTTGGATTTGGTCTTAATGAATGTGACTAAAGCAAAATATAATTAAAATCGCCAATCCAATTTGGCAATGTTTTGGGCGGTTTTGAGGGTCATATGGCTTAAGGGGGGGGGGGGGGGGGGGGGGGCGTAAGCTTGGATCCAGAACGGGCACTGCGAGAACTCTATTTCTTCCACAGACTTGTGAACGTCCCATTCTTTCAGAACTAGGAGTACGCCCATGATGGACCATGGCCCCTGTTCCAAGGAAAAGCCTAAGGTATTTTGCCCAAGACTAGAGATGGTGAAGCTATCTTGGGTCTTCCGCGCAGAAGTAAGGATATTGCTGAGGGCTCTCTTATTTATGCTTTTGGTGGAGATGATCTTACCAATCAGGGGAGGGTTACAGTTATTTGTGAGTTCTGTATCATCTAGGTTCAGCTCAATGATTGATTCAGCTGTTTTGTCTTCGTTATTCATGGGAGAGCTGTGAAGGGTGGCTTTTGGAGGTTCTGGAATGGAAGAGGTAGAGATGGGGTTGGAGGTTCTGGTTTGAGGATGGGGGATGGGCAATGAAGGAGGGGCTAGATGGACCAGAGAGTTAGTCACGAAGGGAAATAATCTGGACAAAGCCAGAGAGGTCTCTTGATAAGATTGTCATTTCAGATGACCACATTAGGGGTTAATGGGTTAAGAAATTGTTTTTAGAGATATACGGGTCAAAGAATTCAAGTAGGAAACCATTCAGACAGTTGGATATGGGGGTTTGATAATGAAATGTACATGCAAACAACCCCTAGATGGCTTCTATTCAAAAAAATTAATGGCAATGCCCCACTTAATTATCTTCTATGGAAGGGAACACAACTGCTTACGGGATGTCAATTGGATATCAATATGTATGTATTTAATGTATGGTCAGATCCATGGTGATGTAGCAACGCTTTAATTTTCTTTTTCACATGTAGTAGCTAGCCTCTTGTATGAAATCATCAAGTCTTATCAAGAATTTTCTTTTCTTTATTTACTTTTTTCCGATTTGAATTTAAAAAATTTTGATTGTACTACATTTGTTCCGATAAATGTTGCTTGATGTCCCCAAACGTGGGATTTTTAATGTAGAATTTAAAAATAAGAGAGTGTTTGGTTTATCAATAAATACAAATAAAATTTTAATTTTTATCATTTTTTTTCAACTTTCTACAATTGAATTTTGTCACATTTCATTTTTACACCAACTTTTTTATTTTTTTTGGCTATCCAAACACCACCAAACTAACAAGTGTCAGGTTATGTCCACAAGGAGATAATTTAAATCATGAAAAACCAAGGCTTAGGTAAGAAAACAAGAGAAAAATGAAAAAAACAGATGGATTGTTGATTTAGAAATGGTTAAGAGATTAAAAATTTAAAGACAATTAAACTTATATGTCATTTGGTATACTTGTTTTGATCTCTTTTTTTATTTTACAATGTTAAAAAAAAGGAAACTAGTTCAAAACGCATTTGATCACTTGTGTTTTCAAAATCTATTATAGAAAACTAAAAATGAGTTTACACAAAAAATACAAAATGACAAAAAGTTATTTTAAGTATTTTCAATTCAAAATAAGAAAAATCTCAGAATAAAAAATATCAAATCAAATTTGCTTTCTGTTTTCCTTATTTTACAATTTTTAAAATATAAAACACATAAAATAAAAAATAGAAAACAAAAATAAAAAATAAAAAATAAAAATACAAACTAAAAGGCGCCTTAAAAACTCGAAATTTAAAAACACAATTCAACGACTTGAAAGAAATTACAATTCCAAAATTAAACAACAATAGTAAAAGGGTTTGGCCCTAAATGAAGTCCAGTGGTGGTATCTTGGTAGTTGGTTAGAGCATTCCATGTAGCTTAACCAAATATCAACAATTAATAATGATATTGGGTCAAATAATTCTGCAAGCAAAAGTACTTAGGTGGAAGAATTAGTCTTGTCGGGTGTTTAGGAAAGGGATTCAATCTAGCAAGACAGTAGATCGAACACTTGCTGTGCTTGAAACTAAGATTCGTACGCATGCATGTAATGTTAGAACCTTGCAAGAGGATTTCAAAAGAGAAGACGCAACAAAACCACTCAACCCGTGCAATTAATGGAAGGATCTTGCATTACATACCATTAATGCTCAAGCAGCTACTGCACGCCATTTTTCTTGCTTGAGCCAAGAAAGACTTAGCCTAGCTACTACCATTAAATGAAAATGTAGCTACATTAATGGTAGAAATGAAGTTTTACGAGTGAAAATTAATGTAAAGAAACTTATTCTCCGTTTGTGAGCTCAGGAAAGAAAAGGGGGAAAAATATTAGTTAAGAAATAAAAGAAAATAAAATAAAATAAATTAATTATAATATTTTCTTTCTAGTTGTTGGTAAGTTTAGGAAAAAAAAATGATAATAACTGTATCTCTCTTTGAATTGAGAAGTTAGAGGGTTGTCAATTTATTTAATTCTAGGATATGTTTGTAATTTTTTTCTTATTCTTTATTTTATGAGTAAATATGTCATTTTGAAAGTTTTATTAATTTACTTTTCTCTTTTCTCTATTTATGTCCACTTTTGGGAGGATAAAATTATAACACTTATTTTTCTTCCATATTTTGCATTTCTTTTTTCTTTTCTTTCTTTTAAAAACTTACAAACGAGTGATAGATTCTAAAATCTTTTCTTTTTTCTTCTTTTCTTTCCATTTTACTCTATCCTAATAGACTGTTAAGAAAAATCAAGTAAAAACCTACAAATCCTTGGAACCCTAGAGCTAAGGAGGTGGAGAGAAAACAGAAAGCCTTGGTGCCTTCTAAAAAATGAAAATTTGATACAAAATTGCCCTCTCATGTTCATGTATAGCTGGCGTACAAGGACAGGTGAAATGACCAAAATCCCAAGACTAATAATAGAAAATTTGAAGTATGCCGGCACAATGGCATTTCGACATGCATCCTAGTACAATCCTTGTTTGCACATATGTTCAAATAGGTTTTTTGCCTTGGCTTGAAAATTCCCATATCTAAATGTCATCACCTCTATCATTCGAACACATGGCAAATAGAGTTGCACACTTAGCAAAAAAAAAACTTCAGCCTCTAAGCGATTCCACTTTGGTGTCCAATATAGGGGTTCGATCGGATGTGGGGACTTGGCCTAATTTCTTCAAACATTGATGAAGGTTGGGCTACGAAGGCTTTGTCATCCGAATAGGGTTCTAACAGGGCTTGGTGCAAGTTGGGTTTTCGATGCCTATCTACCGTTAGGGGAACCATTGATTACTTGTTTTTTTTTTTTTCCTAGTTTAAGTTGCAAGCTTGATAATTGCACTCCAGTGTTTCTTCTAGCTTTAGTTGAGATTTTAACTCATCTACTAACTTTAGTTCCATAACCTGAAAAAAGAACTAAAAAAAAAAAAAAAAGCACAGACCGATAGTAAAATGATAAAAAATACTAATGAAAACAATTAAAACATGCTAAATGAGTGAAAACCTAAGAACTAGAGTGGCATTTCGGTGCACAGTCACACAACCCAACTAAGATATTGGTAGTCCCTGGCAAAAAGATTGTACAAGTATGAGAAATGTACTTACATATGCATAAAAGAATTCCGATTCATCAATGAAGCAGTATAGTGTTTGTGAGGATTCTGATCAAAGCTATTATCCACTCTATCAATAACAATATTGCATCAAAGTTTCTATTAGCCAATATTCTAAAACAATTCAAGGATCAAGTACTGCCTATTCAAATTAAATGCAATCATGTGTTCTATTCAAATAAAATTCTTACAAGCATAAACTTAACCTCAAAGTTTTGACTTCAAATTCACACAATTCGTTCACTCACAAATATATGAACAATGTGTTCACTTAAAGAATGCACCTTATAAAGAGTAATTGTCATGCAAATTCAAAAAAGGCGCAGTTTTATCATGAATGATGAAAAAAACAGCAAGAAAGAACTTGATATAACTCCATAAAATAATGATTCATAATTAAAAAAATTCTAGCATAAGAAGCTAATCACTCTAGAAACCTAAAAATCCAACTTTGCGTCTCATGCCTCGAATTCTATACTCTAAGGACGCAAGCTAAAACACATGCATATATGTAATACCATTGCTAACACTCCATCTCAAGCAGAGCAATACAACAACTTGAAGCCAAATAAAATATATATATATATATAAGCCTCAGCCATGATTTGCATAATGCTCCAAAGTCAAATATCCTGGGCTCAACTTGGCCTATACAACCCAATTGAATAAAACTGTATACATAACTCGCCTCATAAAAGACGACTAAAAGAATAACATACATCGCAACCTCACATCTGAAGCATCAAAAATATAAGCACACAAAAAATCATTAAAAGAACTAGGGAGCCTAAGTCTTTCAACCTGTAGGTCTAGTAGGTAATCTTGTTCAGAATTTGTATCAAAATCTACAAGGAAGTGAGTACCATATCCACGGGTGCTCACTACGCAACAAAGAACATAAGAAGATATCCTATCATGAATATACATATCACAATTTAATTTAATAGGCTATTAACAAATAATTATTATTCAGATGACTAGCATCATAACCATCATCATCATCATCGCATATATATCTCTACAACATGTATATAACACAACCGTAATAATGTCACAACCACCACACACACATACAAATGTAAAGGTACTCTATATGACTGACTCGTGGCTATAACGTCCATCCAAACTACACTATTTTCTCAGTGTCTAGGTTCATGCTAGAGCTATGGACATATGTTATTATAAGCAAATCTGCATCTTTGTTCTCATCTAAAGAAATAACTATGCTTCAGACATCTGCATTACTTCGTAGGTTACTAGCTTTTAAGAAACCAATCTTGTGTAGGTCTAAAAACCCTTAACCTATAACATATACACTTTATTTCAAATACCTTTTTAACCAAAGTTAGTGACTAACACTCAACATCAGCAGGGTATCTCATACCCAAACACCATTGTATCTTAACAATTTAATATAAATCTCAATTAACTATTTTAACATAAACCAAAGTTTTATATGTTGGATTCAAGAATGCAGTGGAACATGTCTTCAAAATTTTGTTTAAATTGATTATGCATGAAAGAATGTAAACTTCTGATATCAATGTATTTGAAATGTAATAACAAATTCAAATTAATAATAAAAAATTTGACCTTTTGTCATTTTTTCTTGATTTAAGCTTAATTTCTTGAAGATCTCTAGTTTTCTATAGTCAAGACTCCTATCTTCTACTTTTTCTCTTGATAAGATCATCTTAGATTTTTCTGACGTTTAGAATTGTGTGGACAATTGAATTGACTGATCATTTATGTAAGCAAGAGATTTGGGTGTAAATAAACTTATGTTAGCTAAATTAGGAAATTAACTATAATTATCTCATAATTATAGTACATCTTCTAATAACTATATCTTACTCTTCTAAAAATGTATAACTAAAGTTCAACCCTAGTTTACTAAAATAATTTCATAAATTACTTTGTTCACTCATTAAGTATGCAATTAAACCCTTTCACTAGATATTGAGTCAATTAAAATTAAAAGTTATTCAATTCTAATTGATATCTCCCTCTACATTTAAAGAACTATCAACTTGCATTGGCTCTTCACAATTGTCTTCCTCAAAAAGTCAAAGAGTCACATCAAAGTAGAAGATGGTGATTGTCGATTCCTTGGTGAGCCTGTTCCCAACAATGAAGCTCGGCGAAGGTGGCCTTATCATTACAAGGGGAAGGTGAATCATTGCTTGTCTCTTTCCTATGCTCTCATACTTACATATATGTATATAAGTGAACGATATACTTGTATATTATTTAGAAGGTGTGTAATTTCTAGGGAATTTTAATTATGTAATAAATTTGTTGGACTAGATAACAAGGAAAAGGATATTGCAAGATCCAAGAACTCAAAATGGTAAGTCTTTTTTGAATTTATATTAATAGGAAAATACATGCATTCATATCGCATTTTCAATATTTGGTTTTTAGGTTAACCTGCTTTTACTTTCTACTATTTTTGATTTATTTGTTTGTTTTCTTTGTTTATTATTATTATTATTATTATTATTATTATTATTATTATTACACTTTCTTGGGGGTTAAATTCAAATGGTGCAGTAATGATGATTTAAAGGATATAACTCAAGCCAAATGTCATTATACCGAGGTTGAGGTTGATGGCCATGTAATTTTCAATCTTGGGGATGATGCCTATGTAAAATAATAAATCTTTTCTAAATTGTGTTTGAATGTTTAGTTCTTACCTTAATTAGGCTATTCAACATGGTCATATAACTTAATGTTGTTGTTATTGGTAATGTTTAAAACACTACTAGAAATTACCTTTTTGGCGAGAGTAAAAGTCAGGTGACCGTTTGCGGCGGTCACTAATAGTCCTTTAGAAGTGGTCGCAAAAACTACCGTCGCTAGTAAAACGGGGCAAAGAATCAGCGATGAGGAATTACGGGCAACCGCTTATGGTGGTCGCTAATAGTCCCCCTTAACTCGGGCAGAACACCTTTCTCTTTTTCCTCTCCCTCCCTCTTTTTCCTCTAACTCTCTCCCTCTCTCGCCTTCTCTCCTCTCTATCCCCTACCCCTCCCTCCTCCCCGTCGTTGCCGCCGGAGCCGGACTGCTGCTACCGACTGTCAGGTCTCTCCCTTCCCTTTTCTTTGTAGCTCTCTCTCTCTCTCTCTCCCGTTTTGCTAACTTTTTTTTTTTTGTAAGGTTGTTTTGAGGATTAACAACCACCTTTCCATTTGCAGATCAGGTATAAATTTATGATTAAAATTTTTTTTGCATGTACTAACTTTTTTTTTATATTGCCTGTTATGGGGTTTTTTTTTTTTTTTTCGCTTGATGGCAGTGATGAGTTTTTTTTTTTGCATGTACTGACTTTTTGGTTTCTTTTTTTTTATTCTTAGTTTCTCATTTGTTTATTTTTTTATATTGGTGATTATGGATATTAGTTGGATTTTGTTGTTGGTGTGTTGGTTGATGTTAGTTGGAATTTTTGCTTGCTATCATTTTTTTTTATTTTACAATGTACTGTATTTTTTTTTTTTTTTTGGGGTTGTTGCATGTTAAAATTATTTTTTTTGGAGCCACTGTTTTTTTTTTTCCCTTTTTGGGTTAATGGGTGAAATTGGAAGAGATTTGGAAATTAGTTTTTCATAAGTAATTTTTCATAAGTAAATTAGTTTTCTACTTAAAATTATTTTTATAATTGTTTTAATGAATCCCAATAATATATATAAATTATCAAAAAAATTAAATTCCAAATTAAAAAGTTCTTCTCCGTACAAAAAATAAAAAATTTTATTTTAATTGACTTTTAATTGCTAAAAAGAATAAAAAATGATTTTTCTCGTAAGCCACCGCCCAAACCCCAAGATACAACCCAATCAGATTTTTAATTAAAAAGATATATAAGACAAAAAATAAAAAATTGATTTTAACTTAATTTCTAATTGCTAAAAAATAAAAAAATTAGTTTCTCCCCTAGCTAAGCCACTACCAGAACCCCAAATATAAACCCAAACCAATCAAATATTTTTTATTATGGCGGTGTTGAGACCAATCAAATATTTTTGAATTTATTTTTCTAGTAAATCCAAATTTATTTAAAGTAATAAAATTTTTCAGTTTTATTAATGATCGTATAATTTTTTTTAAAATTGAAATGTATTTTTAAATTAAAAAATTTATAATAACATTAATGCGTAACAAAAAATATAATAAAATATAATTTTTTTGTTAATTTATATATTTTATTATCATTCACTAAACCAACTGTGAAAATACTTTTAAATAAATATGAGTAAAAGTTGACAGAATATTGGTTAAAATAGTTATGAACATAATTTAAAAAGCAAAATATAATTTTAGACTTTTTTTTTTATTTTGTTGAACTAAAAATTAGAAACCGAGTGTACGTGGGTCTTTTATTAATTTCAATTTAAAATTACTTTTAAATTTGAAAACTTAAATTTAAATTAACTCCTATAAAATATATATTATTTTCTTATGATTTCTATAAATTATTGCCATTCATTAAAACAACCATCAAAATGATTTTAAATATATAGAAAGAGTAATTTTTGACATCTAATCTATTAAAACAATTATAAAAATATTTTTAAGTATTAAAAATAATTTTGGACGAAGTATGTTATTTTATTGAAGTATAATATTTTGAAATTATAAATGAGGTGAATGCTTATTTTTTTTTTAATTTAAAAATATAAAATGAAATTAACTTCTTATAAGAAAGTATAATTTATTAAATAATTTATATATATTATTATCATTCACTAAAACAATTATGAAAAATATTAAATAAAAAATATTTTTAAGGTTTCAACAAATTATATTATTTTATTGAGTCAAAAATTTGAAATTATAAGTACGTTAATGTTTAATTTGTTGAATTTAAAAGTATATTTAAATTCAAAAATTAAAATGAAAATTAATTCCTTACGGAACAAATTATCAAGATTTTTTTGATAATTTATATATATTATTATCATCATTCATTGAGCTAACTATAAAAATAATATTTAATATGATTTTTGATGAAGTATTAATTAAACAATTAAGAAATTAATTTTAAATAGGAAGAATATTAAACTACCATATTTGGAATGATAAATACGTAAATATATAATTTTTTAAAATAAATTAATTAATGTTACCTTAAGGAAATTAAATTATATTATGATATTCATAATGTTAAACAATAATATTGAAAATATTAAGATTAAGTAAATAATAATATTAAATTATAACTTTTAGGTTCATTAAATATTAATATTAGTCAAAATATTAAATAATAAAGTAAAATATTGATAATATAATTAATTTGCGTAAAATTAAATTGCTTTGATAAATATCGTAATGGTTAGATTAAGTCACTTAAATTATTAAAAATATTACTATTAGATAATTTATATATATTTTTATCATTCAGTAAAATAATTGTGAAAAATATTTTTAATGTTTCAACAAATTATGTTATTTTATTTAGCTAATAAGTACGTTAATGTTTAATTTGTTGAATTCAAAAGTATATTTAAATTCAAGAATTAAAATGAAAATTAATTTCTAACGGAATAAATTATCAAGATTTTTTTGAAAACTTATATATATTATCATCATTCATTGAGCCAATTATAAAAACAATATTTGATATGATTTTTTGATAAAGTATTGATTAAACAATTAGGAAATTAATTTTAAATAGCAAGAATATTAAACTACCATATTTGAAATTATAAATACGTAAATGTATAATTTTTTAAAATAAATTAATTAACCTTATGTTAAGGAAATTAAATTATATTATGATCTTTGTAATATTAAACAATAATATTAAAAATATTAAGATTATGTAAATAATAATATTAAATTATAAATTTTAGGTTCATTAAATATTAATAGTATTTAAAATATTAAATAACGAATTAGAATATTGATAATATAATTAATTTAGGTAAAATTAAATTGTTTCAATTAATATTGTAATGGTTAGATTAGGTTACTTAAATTATTGAAAATACTTTTACTATTTGAAATACTAAATTGTGATTTGATTTATGGTATAATGAGCAAATAATGAATTGTTAATTTATTTGTTGTTAATTTATTTATTTTGTATCATATTATTTTATTTGTTGTAGATTTTTATTTTTAGACAATTTATTTAAGTGTTATTTTTTAAAATAATAATAATTAAATTGAAGATAATACATAAATTCTGAATCTTACTTAGGTCCAATTCAATATAAATCTTGGATAAATCTTGTAATTTAGGAAATAATATTATAATTAATTAGATAATTAGTAGTACTTTATTAATAATATTTAATTAGTTAAATTACTAATTAATACATAAACACCTACTCTTGCCTGGGTTTAATCCAATATCTTTCTTGGGTTCAGTCCAATCCAATATGGATACGATGAGAAAATTAGGTAAAATAATAATATTATAATATTATAACTATGTAAATTAGGTAATAATATTATAATTAATTAGATAATTAGCAGTGGTTAATAAATAATGTTTAATTAGTTAAATTACTAATTAATACATAAATCCTAATCTTGCCTTGGCCCAATCTAATATCTTACTTGGGCTCAATTCAATCCAATATCGATACTATGAGAAGATTAGGTAAAATAATAATATTATAACATTATAACTAGGTAAATTAGGTAATAATATTATAATTAATTAGATAATTAGCAGTACTTAATTAATAATATTTAATTAGTTAAATTACTAATTAATACATGAACCCCTAATTTAGGTAATAATATTATAATTAATTTGATAATTAGTAGTGGTTAATTAATAATATTTAATTAGTTAAATTACTAATTAATACGTGAACCCCTAATCTTGCTTGGGTCCAATCCAATCCAATATCGATACTATGAGAAAATTAGGTAAAATAATAATATTATAACATTATAAGTAGGTAAATTAGGTAATAATATTATAATTAATTAGATAATTAGCAGTAGTTAATTAATAATACTTAATTAGTTAAATTACTAATTAAAACATGAGTCCCTAATCTTGCCTGGACCAATCCAATATTTTACTTGGGCCTAATCTAATCCAATATCGATACTATGAGAAAATTAGGTAAAATAATAATATTATAATATTATAACTAGGTAAATTAGGTAATAATATTATAATTAATTAGATAATTAGCAGTAGCTAATTAATAATATTTAATTAGTTAAATTACTAATTAGTACGTGAACCCCTAATTTAGGTAATAATATTATAATTAATTAGATAATTAGCAGTAATTAATTGATAATCTTTATTTAGTTAATTTACTAATTAATAAATAAACCCCTAATCTTGCCTAGGCCCAATTCATATCTGATACACAATCTCCTTAATCTTACTTGGGCCCAAACCAATATGCTGCTTGGGCCCAATCAAATATGTTAAATTCATAACTAATACACAATCCCTCTAATCTTATTTGGGCCCAATCCAATATCCTACTTGGGCCCAATCAAATATATTTCTGAATACTTTATTCTAAGTTAGGAAACAAAGAGAAATTTAAAACTTTTTTACTTTATTCATTTGCATGCATTAGTGAAACTTAGACCCATTCGAGAACCTCGTACACCACCCGTTTGGTCATCCTTAGGCAACGGATTAGGTCTTCAAGCAAGTTCATTGTTCTTTCGATGAACATGCAGGGTTTGACGTATACGATTCTTGAATTGTCCAGTTCGGACCATTTGGGAATGCAACTATTCATCTTGCCTTTAACAACTCATGTAATGTCTTATGTTAGATGGTGTTTCGGTTGACGTCCTATTGTTCTCCGGGTGCATGCATAGAGTACGACTGATATCGTGTTTGTGTTGTGTACTTGGAGAACCACGCGAACATGCTGCCAAAATTTTATCTAATTAGGGGACAAAGGCATCGAGTTGTTGAGTGCAAGTTGGATCATGCATTCTCAAATGGGATAGAACCAACCACCCTATAATGATGAGGTAAAGTTTAAGACTAGGTGCTTTGCATATTGTATTGTTCTTTAGAGTAATTGTCTTTTTTCCTTTTGGGACTCCACAGACACTCTAAGTAAGATGGATAAGAGTTGGATTGATTTGCCGAATAGGATGTCCACGGAATATATGGAGGGGATTAATCAGTTTATTATATTCACCAATGGGTTTCCCAATGAGTATATTAGTTGTCTCTATAGAAAATGTGCTAACTGGTATTACTATACACGGGAGCCTGTCAGGAAGCATCTGATCCGTAATGGGTTCTTAAAGCAGTATAAATATTAGACTCTCCATGGGGAAGAGTATACCCCCTCTCGTCGGGATGAAATCGTTGCGGTGGAGGCTGAGGCTACAAAGGAAGCTGATCCAATGCTCACGATGCTAGCTGATATTATATATGGATTGGCACTTAAAGATAGAGGTTCTGGTATTGATCTGACCGGTGGAACTAATCCTCGCTCAGGTGTGGATGATGATTCCTTGAGATATTTTGAAGTACTCAACGATGCGCAGACAGAATTGTATCTTGAATGTCAGGAATTCAGTAAATTGTCACTTATCATTGAGTTGTTACATTTGAAGGCATTGAATCACTGGTTGGGTACATTGTTTAACATGCTACTGTAGTTGCTTCGTAGAGTTTTACCAGCGGAGCTAAGTTTGCTGATTTGTACTATTAGGCGCGCAAGCTAACTGAGAATTTAGGATTCACATAGCAGACTCTAGATGCATGTCCCAACAGTTGCATGTTGTTTTGGAATGAAAATGCCCACCTTGATACATGTATTGTGTGTGGGGCTTCGAGGTTAAAGGATGTCGGCAGTGTCCAAAATTGGCAAAATCATTCGGGCATTTCAAATCGTGGTAAGCTTGTGGCCGCAAGGCAAGTGCGTTATTTCCCACTTGAGCTAAGGCTGAAGATACTTTTCATGTCATCCAAGATTTCTAAACTAATGAGATGGCATGCTGAGAACAGCTGGGAGGACGGGAACTTATCCCATCTAGCAAACTCCCTGGCATGGAAGGATTTCGATCAAAGACGCCTTAAGTTCGCTGCCGATTCCGCAGTGTGCGGCTTGGTTTGGCTGCTGATGGATTTAACCCATTTGGAGCCATAACTGGGGTAACTCATAGTACATGGCTTATACTATTTGTTCCATATGATCTTCCACCTTGGTTGTGCATGAGGCAACCTTTTCTCATCTTATCGACATTGATTGACGTCTCAGGGATAAAATAGACGTGTATATGCAACCATTAGTTAAAGAGCTTAATGAATTATAGGCTGACAGTGTGATGACGTTTGACTAAATGGGAAATGAAATATTTAGACTCTGGGCAGCATTATTGTGGACAATTAACGACTTCCTTGCGTATGCTAACTTGTCTGGTTGGAGTATAAAAGGGGAGTTTGCATGTCCTTGCTACAATTAGAGCAAGAAGTCAACCTAGCTAAAATACAGTAGAAAGTGGGCGTACATGGGTTATAAACGTTTCCTACCTTCGTTGCATTGGTTCAAGAAGGATAGAGTCTTACTTGACGACACTTAGGGGTACGGTTCGGCACCACGAAGAATGACCAGGGTTGATTTGTTGGCCGAGATCAAGTGGGAGCAAATATGAATAGTCTATGACTTTCAGGATCTGTTAGCCCCCCTACTGGCATCTATTTCTAGTGTAAATAGGAACCGAAGCCATAATTGGAAGAAGAAAAGTATTTTCTATAAGTTGCTTTACTGGAAAGACAACCTACTCAGGCACAACTTAGATGTCATACACATTGAGAAGAATGTTTACAATAATTTATTGTGGACCATCCTTAGTGTAAAGGGGATATCAAAGGATAATGCCAATGCTCGATGTGATTTGCAGGAGATGGGATTGAAAACTCTATTGCACTTGCAGGAGAGGGAGTCCAACAAGACATACATGTAACCTGCACAATACACAATGAGCAAGGCGGAGAAGGATGCGTTCTTATTAATTCTGAAGGACGTGAAGGTGCCTGATAGGTATTGCTCGAATATTTCAAAACGAGTGAACATGAGCGAAAGGACGTTATAGGGTTTGAAAAGTCATGACAACCACATCCTCATTCAATAGTTCCTTATTCAATGTGGTGCAGCCGTTGATTGAGCTCAGTAACTTTTTCAGGCAACTGTGTTACAAAGTTTTCCGTACAGAAAATTTGAAGGGTCTGCAGGAGATGATTGCTTTGACACTGTGCCATTTGGAGAACATTTTTTCACTGACATTTTTTGATGTAATAGTTCACTTGGCCATACACTTAACTGAAGAAGCCTGGCGTGGTGGCCCTGTCCAATTCAGGTGGATGTATTCGATTAAGCGGTATATGAACACATTGAAGAGGTATGTGCAAAACAAAGCTCGACTAGAGGCATCCATAGACAAAGGTTATTTGATGGATGAGTGCACTAATTTTTGTGCTGCATATCTAAACAACTATGTCTAAACAAAGTTAACCAGGCCGAAGCAGATAAATGAAGGTCCTATTGGGGAAGGCACGTCATTTGATCTGAACCACATTGAGTGGATCCAAGCTCATTGGTTCGCGCTCTTCAACACCCAATCAGTTATGCCATTGACTCAGTAAGTCATTTTTCATAATAGAGAAAGTCAATTGTGCAACATTTGTAAGAATTATCATGTTTATTCTCAATCTAATTTGATTTGCGTTGCAGGAGACACATAAACGAGCTGAAACGAAACATACCTCGTGCAATAGATAGTCAAATTCGAATGTGCCATTATTAATGTTTTCATGACTGGTTTAAGAATTACGTACATGTTAAATATTTCCATATACTTTTATATGTTTTTTCACATTACTTAAAATTTGTGTTAAATTAATTCATGACAAGTTCCATAGGTTTACAATTTACGAAGTACTACCGATCCTACTTTGATTGATGAAATGAACTAATTAGCTGAAGGTCCTTGCACGACAGCCCGACGTTACACAACTTGTGACATCGATGGGTTTCAAATTCACATCAAGCAAGTAGACGATAGGTGGGTTACAAAAAATAGTGGCATCGGTTGTCCATCTGTTGACAGTGGTTACTACTACGAACAATTAAATGACATTATTAAAGTCATTTATAATCGCGGTTTGAGATTTTTATTATTCAAGTGTGTCTAGGCCGATCCAATTCGTGGGGTTAAAACTGATAAGTACTAATTTAAATTTGTAAATTTCAATAATTTGTTATACTAGAATGTATGAATAGAAGATGAACCGTACATACTGATGTCTATGGCAGACCAAGTTTACTATGCTGGAGACTGAGCCGATCCTAACTAGCAAATTGCGGTTAAAATGTCAAGAAGGAGGGGTGTATCAGGTCGACTGTGATGAGTTAGATATTGATGCATTCGTCTAACAAGCTCTTGACCAGGATGCAATTGCCTAACATGATGATAATGTTAATTGGGTTAATGACATAGTCGAAGGAGATATGGTTGATTTACATACCAAATACAGGGTTGTGCTCTTTTTTATCCGAACAAAGTGGATTTCCAATATTTATTTTTTAAAATTGTAATAAATTTAACTTGTGAATAGTTAGGGAGCCATGTTCAGACGCTCTAGGAGGAGGACTGATCCTAGGACAATGACTGAGTGCCTTGACCTATCCTGTGTAGGTGGCAGCTTAGCAGATGCTGTCCTGCCATCACCCTCCATGTCGGTGCAGCTTTCGACGCACAGTCAAGCACCTTCAGTGTCTGGCAATACAGGGGCAGGTAAAGTTCGTCAGTTTTAGATTTTATCTTATTCATTATAAATATTTATTCTGTAAAAGCTTGTCACTTGACATTTTATTTGTAACAGATTCTCCCACTTTAAGCAGGCCTTTGAGGTTCGAGAGAGAGCCTTCGAAGGGATTGCCGCAGTGGAACTGCGGGTCACAGTGGATAACCGTACAGTGGGATGACACACTCCATCCAGTGGAGAAAGATGGATGGTCTCTCATTTCACAGCTCGGACATTTGGTTCGGAATCCTATCAGATTCCCGTTGACTACCCCTAAGTGGGACCGTTTCCCAGATTCTACATTGGAGGTCTATAGGCCGAGGTGTAGGTATGAAATTTTTCTATTTCATTTTTACGTGGTTTCTATGCTAAAACTTGTAATATTAAATAATATTATATAATTTCTCATTTTTAGGCCAATGTAATTGATGTTCCTCTGGAGTTCTGGGGCGTTATGTTCGCCAAGTGTTGGAAGATGTGGAATGATCATAAGAATAAGATTAAAAAAAATATTAGAAGGGCCATGAGAATGACCCTGAGATCCACTAGCGAGTCCCACCAGGCGTTCTTCCCCACTAGTGGGTTGAGCTCGTCAGGTATTGATTGAGCCCCAAGGCACAGATGAGTAGATTGCGAGTTGAATTTTTTCCTTAAGTTTTGAAGTTATAAAGCGTAAGTCACAAAAACTAATCGAGAAAAAAATAAAATAGGCTGAGACCGAGATGAACTTGTGAAATCAAGGGATGCAGGGCCCCGACCACAAGGAAGGGACTTGGCACTTTACTCAAGTACACCACGAGGTAAAACGTTAGCCTACCATGTAATTTTTTTTTAATTTTCATGTCTTATGATAATAAATTATTAACATATAATTTTCCTTTCAACAAAGGACGGAGGGGGCCTAAGGATTGATCGAATGGCCATGTGGTTGGCGACTTAACATACTAATTCGCCGGAGGTTCAAGCCATACAGGTAATTAATTTTTATATTTTGGCTAATGAACATATAGTTTAATTTTGCTTTAGATAATGTAGTTACTTATCTTGTTTATTGACCGACCCTAAAATGTATTCAGGTTCTACCTCTCAAGTGCAAGAGGGTGGTCGTAGTCTTACTCAGTGAGAACCGAGGTCATCTCTACAAGGAGGTCTTTGTTAAAAGCTCCAGACTTATTCTCTTTAGTTAGCAGGTGATTCTAATCTAATCTATACTATGATTGGATTTTTGGGGAAGGTTGATAATGGTTTGGGTTGAGAATGGTGAAGTGAAGGAATTGTGATTCTAAATTAAGATAAAAGCACTAAAAATAAAATAATGAAGACAATCTTGGTTTCAAACCAAATCCGATTGTGGAATAGTGATGGTTTACTCAAACGCATTGATGACTCAACTTAGCAATCGCACATGCGTTGCTAGGTTAGAAGATATTTTATTAAAACCTAATTTATGGAACTCAAAGTAAGCGGAGGTTTTTGAAATTAGCTTCGGACTCATTGGGACATTAAATCGAACACTTAGTATGCACAAGCGTTAACTCATAACCAGACTTCGATTGTAACACAGATGAACCGATTTCTTAAGAAAACCTCAAGTTATGGTTTTATGAAAATAAGTTCCAAATCACCGGGCCTTTGAACCAACCACTTGGTATGCACGAGTGGCCAATCGTAACCAAGCTTTGGTTATAACACGGGTGATTGATTTCGAAAGTAAATCAAATTTGGATTTTGGAAAATATATTTCTAACTCACTGGGACATTGGACCAAACACTTGGTGTGTACAAGGAAAAACTTGTAACCAAGCGATGGTTGTAACACAAGTGAGTTGATTTCGAAAGAACCCTAGCTTACTATGAAATTCCAATTAGAAATCAAAAATATGTTTCATTGAAAAGAATATTTTACATTTGAGTTCACCAAACTACCACACCATCTTCAATGGCTTAAAGCCAAGGACAAACCCTAGCCTAACATATTTGAACTTCGAAGAGGAAAATAAACATGCAAACCATCCATTAATGTAAAATGAACAAGTACGAAGTAAAAATGAAAGATGAGAAGCAAAAATGAAATACTAAGAAGTAAAAACGAAAGACGAAAAGCAAAAATGAAGTACTTTAAATTGAAAATATTTAAAAGTAAAGAACTTACATGAAAACCCTAGGAGAGAGAGTGAAAACACCATGCGAAACTTCAACTAAACCCCCATGCCTAAACTTAATGTAGCTCTCTTTTTAAACGTAAGGTAAAAGTCCCTTAAGTATAAGAATTTAAGCCTATTTATAGGCGTACACAAGTCAAGGGTATAAATGTAATTTTACAATCCAAAAATAATATTAAAAGTCTACTGGAGGAACATCACAGGCGCCCAACACTAAGTTAGCGTGCACCCAAGCTACTGCACACTCCAAGTGCTCGACAAAAGTCCTGAGATAGAAGCTGAAAAATAACTCTCGACGGGCGCCCAAGGTAGAACACAATCGAGCACCCATACCTTGTGCGCCCAGGGCATGTGTGCTCAAGGTGAGTCTAGCCCAAACAAGCCTCGGTGGGTGCCCAAGGTGTGCTCAGTTGGGCACCCAACTGATGTTCTGATGCGATGGTTCATTTAGATAGCTTTCTATCTCTGATTTCCCATGCAATTTTGAGCTTGAAGATAACAGATTCAGGCTTTGACTAAAACACAAAAGTTGTAGCCCTTCGAGTCTTCTTTCTAACCCATAAAAAATCAAGTCAATCAGACTTGTGAGTGAAAACTTATGGCCAAAATACTGATAGGGTGTCGTGCAACATTCTATTGCAATATGTCTTCAACCGATTTGAGCTTAGTGCCATTTCCTTCTCCTTGGCAGCCATGGTAGCTGATCTTATGCATTGGAATGCCACTTAGGAAGTTGAGCAGTTCTTGGGAGTCGTTGGACAAGTTGGTATTTGAGTCTTGAAGCCATTTTCTCCATGTACACTAGGTGTTCGATAAAATGCTCCAAAGAACTACTAAACTTATTCTTGTACTTCCTTACTCCGGCTTGCCTTGGCTTCTCCTCACATGCACCCTTGGTATCATTTAGGCCTGAAACACCATATTATATTACCTGAAATACACAAACACCAAGAATGCATGGAAATGAGATAATTATGCTAACACATCACCAATAATAACTATAAATGCATAATTAGCATGCTCAATATATATATATAATTATACAATAATGCATGCTAATCATTTATCCATCTCGACTTGTTTCCATTAGGCTCAGTTTAATACACGTGTAGACAAGTTGCTGCTGAATGAGAAGGAGTCCGATGAGAAAAGGGACGAGATATTTTTCTCCATCGTCAGACATAATGGTCACAGATATACGCTTACGCGGGGTGCAAGCATTCCACGCCAATCCATCGCACGAGTAGAGTCATCCTCTCAGGCCAAACATCGTGACCAGAATCTGCTTCAGACCCTTCGAGCTGAGATGGATGCGCGAGAAGCGTCACTTTGGGCCAAGATGATGGTTGAAATGGGGAAGCGCATATCTCAGAGTCAAAGCCATCCACCTCTTCCTCCTGCTTGGGTTACAAATTTTATTTTTTGTTTTTATTAGTAATTAAAATTTAATAAATTTATTTATTCGTGTCTTCTTATCACTTTCTAATTTCGTTATTGTTTCATTGTAGGACCCAGACGATGGCGGCTAGCCTTCTTGGACTGGATTAGGATGATTAGGAGCCATGCTTATCATTTGACGATCAGTACACTTGTATATATTTTAGTTTTTGTATTCTAAACATTTACATGTAATAAATTTTTCTTTAAATTGTAATTAAATTTGATATTGTTTTTGTACAAATAATGTAGAAACTTGTTTTATTTTATGAAAAACTTTTTTAGTTACATGTGGAAATTAATTTATATGATTAAATTAAATTAAATTTGAAGTAAATATTTATAGATAAATAATAATTATAATAACTATTATTATAAATAACTAACTAACTAACTAATTATAAATAAATAAGAATTGCATTAAATAATTATTATAAATAAATAATATAAATAATAAACAATTAGTAAATAAGTAATTCAAATATTACATTAATAGAAAATAACAATAAATTTAAAAAAAATTACAAATATATTGCGACCGCTTTTAGGCGGTCACTAAAATAAAAAAGCGGTCGCTAATACGTATGTGCCAAGTGGCGCTAATTGGACCAATTTTCCTGGGGCAAGAAATAGCGACCACCTAGGGGTACTAGCGACTGCCTATACTTTGCGCGATCTGCTGCCACTTGGATCCATTTTCACGGGGGAGAAACAGTGACCGCATTATAGTATTAGCAACCGCCCATAGTGGTCGCTAAAAGTGCTCACTTTTTCACACCAGCAGTCGCTAGGGCAGACACTAATACTATAGTGATTGACCGGTTGCTAATAGTTTTTAGCCACGAGCCTATTGCGACTCATTGCAGGCGGTCGCTATGTGGTCGCTAATAAGTTTAGCGATTGCTTTTCAGTTTTCAGCGACCGCCATAAATGCGTTTTTCCAGTAGTGAAAATACAGATAAATAATTGCATTAACTAAATTTCTGGTACAAAGAAAGATATAAATACTTTCCATTCTGTTGAGCTACTGAATATGGTTATACCTCTTTGTATGACAAGTATTGCTTTGGAAAACATCTAATTGAGTATATTAAACAATCATTAAGCTTAGTTTAGCTATACATTAATAGGAACACATGTATTCATTATCTAATTGCTTCTAATATATGCAATTATGCATGGTTTTTGTTTAATTTGGGTATTGCCCTTTTTGGCCATTTTTTGTTATCAACTATGTAAACTTATGGAGGCCTTTTGTATGGCTTTACTCTTTTAGGAAAAAAAAAGTTTTATAATTAATCTAGATCTTGGCTAACATATAATTTTGGAGCATGACTATAAAAAGCCATAACTGCTTGGCAAAAGTTTTCATTATTGATAAGCAAATATGATATCATCATTGTTTATTGGCAAACAAAATTTATTCTGGTAGAAAAAAAAACATTTTCTATGAAAAAATGAATAAATACTTTCTATTCTACTTGGTTACTAAACATGCTTTTAAAAACAACTAATTGAGTATATTGATTAATTATAAAGCCAGTCAACTATACATTAACAGGAACACCTGTATTTGTTTTTTGCTTGCTTTTAATAGATACATGGTTTTATTTAAATTAGATTTTACTTTTTTAGGCCATGTTGTCATTGAGGAATATTTTAAATGATCTCTACCAATCATTGGAATATCTTGTAGAATTTATTCTTATGTTTTTAAAGATAAAATTGGCCAGGGCATTAGAGGCAATGCATTCACAGCTTTATCAAAATATCTTCAGTATTGCATTTATTGTTGGTTTATAATTCCATATAATTAACTATCTAAATTTTTGGAGGCCTTTTGTATAGCTTTTGGCAAAATTAATACCTATCATGTTCATAGCTAACATGTAATTTTTTTAGTATGACTTTTCAAAGCCATAATTGCATAGCAAAAGCTTTTTTTTTTTTTTTTTTTTTTTGTTAATTGAGAGTATTTTGGATTAATAGGGAAATATGTACATGATCTTAGGGCATACCCCTATATAACGAAAGTTTTAATTACAATGGGATCCCCCAATTAGTACATAAAGAACTGTTTTCGTCATTATCTACTATGACAGAAAGCTTAGAGAGTTTGACTCTAATTACATAAGCAATACTTTGAATGATGGTAGCAACTGGAGACAAGAGCCCTTTAAATAGTCTTGCATTCCTTTCCATCCAAATGTGATAAACAAGTGCAGCCCAAGCTATTTTGCGTAGCATGCTAGCAAAGCTTTTCCCGCTAAATTTACCAATAGCCCAAGAGACTTCTTGCTTCCAAGCTTGAGTAACTTTAGAGATGAGGCATTTATTAAACACTATTGCTCTTGCTTCAGTTGCATAGGGACATTGGAAAAATAGATGATTCATGGTCTCCTCGGCTTGGCCACATAAGATACAAGTCGAATCCAAATTTAACCCCAAGCTCGCATTCTATCTTTAGTATTCAATTTTTCCTTTATTGCAAGCCATAAAATAAATCCATGTCTAGGAATGTGATTAGAGAACCATATTAAGTGACGCCATAGTACCTTTGGTGCTCTTTCCCGAATTGTATTCCAAGTAAGGGCTACCTTGTAAGCTTCATTTTTGGAGACGGTCTACTTGAATTCATCCATTGCTTGCGGGTTTGGCAAATAAGAAGGGGGGTTCTCAGCAATGATTTTCTTAAGCCCCATGTGCACGGGTAGGGCCATTTCCAATCCCCATCGCTAATGACTTGTGAAACTTTTGCATTCTTAGGTAGCCCAGCATCATAAGCAATCCTTGGTCCAAATTTGGGAATTAATGGCCTAAGGGGATGCCAATTAGAGAACCACAAGGAAATAGAGTCTCCTCGTCCCACTTTGTATTTAGATATGTGGCTTGCAACTTCCCTGCATGGCAAAAGTTTCACTATTAATACCTATAATCATATCTTAACTAAAAGATTGTAATTTTTATACACGATTATATAAGCCATAATAACTGCTGGTATATGACTTGTAATGTGGAAATTCTCTCACAAGTATGAGGATGTTACCATGCTCATATTGACAAACAAATATGATAGCATTTGCAAAATTACATATTCTATTTCTTTTTCTTAAAAATTATCCATTATAATTTTAAAGTAGGATTTTCCATTTGGCATTTAAGTTATCAAAGGATTTGATTTTGTGGCTTTTGATATATTCAAAGTAAAACTTTGACTATCTGGTTTTTGTAATAATGTTGAAATCATTGGTTTAACCCAAAAAATGTGATTTGTGTATTTTAATGATTTAAGTACAAAACCCTCAAGAACAAAAGATTAGGCTTAAAAGCTCACAGAATATAGGGTTTTAAGTCTCCACCTATGCCTTGGAATACTTGAATAACTGAAGATCATGAACTCCAATTCATAACACACTCTAATTCAATGGTCTTAAGTGATAAGTTTTTAATGCATTAGAAAATATTATACTCAATTTGAATCAAGCGTCTTATTCAAGATTGAAATTAATTCATTCATTATTATCATGACTAATACCAACATTAAACTAGTTACTAAACACATGCAAAAGTCATTCATTTAGAGTTAAAAGTGACATGTCAAAGTTAAGTTATCAAGCATCCCACCCCCAAACTAAAGTTACGCATTGTCCTTAATGTGTTCAAAATACTCAAGTGAGTGTGTGTGTGTGTGTGTGTGCACATGACGTATGATTAAAAACTAGCAAGAACTTAAGCGTGTGTTTTATCCTCCCCCCTCCCAAAACTAGATTCATGAATGAATTACAAAAATGAAAAAAAAAATACAATAAAAACATATGCAAATGAAAGACAAATTATGAAAATGGGTAAAAACATAGTGTTTTAAACCTTTTCCAACACTGATAAAAAGTTTCACCACTTTGAGGGGCAAAGTTCAAAATTTGATATTGTATGGCATTAGTTCTATTAAGAGGGAAAATTTTCTTCAGTAACTTAGCCTACATTTCATTCCAAGTACGAATAGAATTAGATGGTAAGAACTCAAACCATCTGGCTACCTTATCTTTTAAAGAAAATAGGAAGAGCTTAAGAAATTCTAAATCTATTGGACAACCTTGATCATTAATAGCGACGCATACATCCCTAAAGCGACTTAAAATGGTCACATGGATTCTTAGAATCCATACCATGGAATGTAGGTAACAATTGAATCTGCCAGGTTTAAAGTTAAATGCTCTTTGGTTTTCTGGCCACACAATGCAGGATTCAGGAGTGTGCCTATCTTGCTGCAATATGTCCCTCATGGGACATCTAGTAGCAACAACTTGATTATTTTCCATTTTTAATATAGAGGCAAGAGGACAGGAAATTTGAATATCTATGTAAAGATTATCAGGTTCAAAAGGAGGATCAGTAAATTCAGGACGTCTTAATCTACCATTTTCCCCACGATTCCAAGCGTTCATATGCTAAATAACAGCCTATGTAAAAGTACTGGTGTCTGGATTGCTAGTCAGGGTGTTTGAATAACAGTAAGCAATTCTAGGCAGTTAAAAGAAAAAAAAATTAAAAAATAGCATTATTATTATTATTATTATTATTTACATAAGGCAGTAAATTAACTTAAACGTAAAATAACCTAAAACCTAAAGTTGATTCCCTGGCAACGATGCCAAAAACATGATCGCCTCTAAATAATACGTTTAGATTAAACCCCTAAGTGCAAGGATGTGCGATGTAGCTTTAACTCGATGAGATCAAGTCAAATCCTCAAGGAACCTAACGTGATAATTTCTAAGTTTTAAAAGGTTTAAGTTACTTACTACTCAATTCAAAGTTGATTACACTTGAAAAGTGTAATTACAAACTCCACATTTTGATACTCATTGATGCATTTAAGTAGTTAATTTCAAAGTTTTATCGTTATTTTATTATTTATAGTGTTTATTCTCTTAATTGCAGGTAAAAGGGGAAAATACGTGAGATTAGCAGTGTTGAAAGTGGCTTCCGAGGAGGAAAAAAATGGTCCAAAGTTCAAGATAGTTGAAGTGGTGTGCAGCTGAAGTTCTAGCTCGACACCTTGTCAGTATTTAGACCATAACTTTTCACTCACAACTCGGATTGACCTGATTCTTTTTGGGTTGGAAAGAAGACTCAAAGGGCTACAACTTTCGTGCTTTAGCCGAAGCCTGAATCGATCGTTTGCGAGGTCAAAATCGCAGTGGAAGTTGAGGACAGCAAGCTGTCAGAAGCAGCAAACGAGAAGCAGAACTTGAAGAACAAAGTTTCTGTGGTCCGGACCACCTGCCAAACGGTCCGGACCACAGTGTGTTATGCGCGCGCGGCTTCACTCCGTCTTTTAGGGTTTTCTTTACAACTTCTTTATAACATCTGCTACATGGCCGACCCAAGGGAGCCCTAGTTGTTAGTTCTACATACTTTAGGAACCTTTTTTTCATATTTTCAGATACTTTGAGAGTTTTAGAATAGCTTTTTTTGAGAGTTTTCAATTACTTGTCTTGTTTATGGAGTTGTTCGATGTTTGGTTATTCTTCGCTGCACTGCTCTTTCATTACGTAGTTTCAGAGTTGCTTGCCGTGTAAGTTGACTTTCGTTTCGTTAATTTAATACATGATTTATTATTTTCTAGTGGTAGATCTAATGTTTATGCCTTCGTTTATTGCTTTCGTTTCGTTTAAAATCATGCTAGAGTAGAAACCCTAGTTCTTGATTCACTGAATCAATGAAGGGTGATTCGTTATAAGTTGAGGGATGAACGTAGATCCTTCGCATGGGTTTTGAAAACCTATGTGAAGTGATCTACAATTTTCAAATCTGATTTGTTTGTTTAGAAAACTTTTTAACTCGAATGTTTTTATCATAAAATATTTCCAGTTTTATTTTCCATAATGAAACGTGAGTTTAAAACTGTGCATCGAGAAATTTTGGAATCTATTCACTCCTAAATCAGATTTGAACTCGAATGTTTTTATCATAAAATATTTCCAGTTTTATTTTCCATAATGAAACGTGAGTTTAAAACTGTGTATCGAGGAATTTTGGAATGTATTGAAAATCTTTCCCAATCCATAGATCCTTTGACGTGAACTATGGATTGTATTTAAAATCATCCCTTGGTGAAATAACAGATTACTTGGAATTGTGAAGGTTGAATCAAGAACCCTTTTCTATTAGAATTTCAATTTGATAAAATCACTGTTTTAAATTTCTTATAAATCTTGTTTGCAATTAGATTAGGTTATTCTTTAAATTTAAGTTTAGTAATTTTAATTTGCTGAGTTATTTAAATTAGTTCGAATTTTATTTAAGTTGAAACATTCCTTTAATTAGTAATTACTTTGTTTTTAGTTTAATTTCTCAAATTTCAACTCTATCAAATCCAATTTAAGTTAATTGCAACTTTAATTCTAATTCAATCCTACAATTCATATTTGAACTTAGAAACTGAAACTTATAGGCTCCCTGTGGATTCGACCTCAGACTCACCGAGATTAAAACTACACCGCACACCTTGCACTTGGGGGTTAATTAGCACTGCACTATTTACGAGCGATCAAAAGTGAAATCGATTTCAAATGTTTGTGTGGATAAATCTTCTCAAATCACTAATAAACTTAACTTCTCAATTAAAACAAAGTAATTAAATAGAATTATATTAAAATATTAAATGCCTAAAAACAGTAAATAATCTAATAAAATGATAAAGTTACTAATAATTAAACTAAAATGGCGAATAAATTCAAAGCAATATGGAAATCAATTAAATAAATACTTGATTCAAGTTTCAATTTCGAGTGGAATTATTATTTCACAATTCGATGTGCAACTAACCATAATTTAAATTTGACGTAACGGAAAGATCGATCGAAAAATATTTTCTTGAAAGTTCCCTAAATTCTAAAACATAGTTTTATATTCACTTAGGATTATAAAATTGGATAATCTTCGTTCATATTGTTTTGGTCCAAACCTGATTTATTTATTTCAAAAATATAAAAGAAGTTTTTAATCCAAAAATCCTTATCAGTGATTACAGAGAATATGATTAATGGTTTTTGTTTTCGCAAGCTTTTGATAGCAGATGAAATCAAATCTGAAAAGAAAATGCAAATTTATATATGGATGCTTTCACACGCATGCATAATTCTACGCAAATCATATTGATCGTAATGTTCCACCTTTCCTTGATTCGTTGAATCAAGAGTAAAGGATTTAGCCTAACATCAATTCAACGTAAACAAAATACATAAAAATGGCAAGTAAACAAGGAATAAATTTCATTAAATTAGAGTTGAAACAAGAGTACCGTACTTCGAAGCAAAGTTATAACAAATCCATGAACAATGAAAATAAAAATCACTCCAAAAATTAAACTAATCTTTCTTAAATGCATTCTGGAATTCTGGAATAGTGTGTAGAAAAGCCTCCCCATTACGATTGAAAATAATGTATTTACAGAAAAAACTCAAAACCCTAAACCTAAATATTTCCTAGCAAAATAGTCACTGGTGTCCGGACCACTTGACTGAGGTGTCCAAACAGTAAAGAGGGTTAAGCCCAATTTTTAGTCTTTATCTTTATTTGTTCTCTGTCTCTTTGCTACTATCTGGACTGAATGTCGAAGTGTTTGGATAACAGGGCCCTTTTCCTTGTTATCTTCACTATCGCTTATGTCAATAATTCTTGTCTTTTCTCTGGATTTTAGAAACAAACACATAGTAAACATTAAAAGTAACTAAAAACTTTATAATTATTAAATATTATTTAATTTAAGGTTTGTAATTACACTTTTCAAGTGTAATCAAGCTACAAAAGGAGAAGAAGATTAAATTTGTAAAATTGTTGAAATTTTTGAAGTAGCAAATGGCTTACTTTATTTTATGGCCCAATGGTATCATAAAGCTAAGGATATGGTAAGAATTTTTGAAGTGTCTAACCAGTATTATTTTTCTAAAATTTTTTAGAGTTTTAATGTTCAACTATTCATTTCTATTCAAGTTATTAAAAGCAGTTGTTACCTTATTGATGGCAAGCATATATTCTTTTTTTTTTTTTTTTTGAAATTATGGTTGAAAAGCTTAGAATTGTTCAACTGCCTTTAAATGTATAATTCACTTAGTATCTTTAGAAATTGTATTTGTGTTTTTATGTTTATTTTCACAAAAGTTCCTAGGGGACTAATCACCTTCTTTATTAGAAAGCGCTGGCTAGGACCCAGATGCCCACTCTGAGGATCTAATAAACCTTTTGGCATTTGTTAGCAAGTAAATTTGTCTGTGAAGCAAGCAACAATTATGAATTATGACTATTATTTTGATATGATGTACTATTGCCATATTCCTTATTTGTCACATTGCTAATTGGTATTTTCTTCTTTTTATGGTTGTTATAATATTCCTGGTATTTTGATTCACTCAAATGGGATTTACTTAATTGAAAAAAGTATGAACTTATTTTATTGTTTAAATTCTCATAAATTAGTTTATTATAATTGTAGGCATTATAGGAGTTGGAAGTGAATCTGATTCAATAATCTCAAATGAGGATAATGTTGTTGGAATAGTAGGTAGTGCTCTAAGTTTGATTGTGAAAAGGAGGTTTTACAGGTTGAAGAACACAAAGAAGAGTTAACCCTTTTGGATCTTTACTCTGCTTGCAGTGCTGTGTCGACTGGATTTTGCCTTAGTGCCAACACGTTTGGTGTCAAACTTGTTATGGTAAGTTTTAATTAATGTTATTTTTCATAAAATACTTTTGCACATTGTTGATGTTTTTATATTTCTTTTATATTGTACTTTGTTAGGTTAATTTTGAATTTTGAATTTATTTTTCTATTTCATCATATATTATACTAAATTGGTCAATTGTGTTCCTTGTATAGAAATGGGCTATTGATCTCAATACATTTGCATGTGAAAGGTTGAAATAAAATCATCCCAAGACTGGGGTTTATTATTTGTCATATCTTTTCTTTATATATATATTTTATTAGAAAGGAATAGTATTTGACCAATTAATATATTACACATGTGAGAAATAAATCTACAGAGGATTTTTTTTATTTATGCTAAAAGAGTCGGAAAATTTTTGTATCTCCTTTTCCTTGTATCTCCTTTTCCTTAATAAGAAGTAAGGACTCCGTAGAACTATACATGAATACTCCAACTAAGGATAATGATGAAGACCATGATAATAAAATTAATGGAGATGATGGAGAAGATGATTCAAAAGTATTTGAAGTTGACAGGATTTAGCCATTTGTTATGGTGATCCAAAAGAAAATAAAAAACATAGATTGTATTTCAAGGTACTTGAATTTTTAATCCAAAATTTAATCTTAAATTTGTGCATTTCAACTCTGAAAACATTAGAAGGAAATTTTGGAAACCTTTCTAGAACAAATGTGTGCCAAAAATGCCTTAAGAACTTAACTTGTTGTACATGCTTCTAAATGTGTAAATGTTGTACTGCTGATACTTGAAGTTTGATCATGTAATAAACAATTTTGTCATTATTTTATTATGTTGTTACCTTAAAAGTTCTTACCAATCGTTCAAGCAACAAGGTATTAAACAAGATAGGTATTTCTATTTTTCATGTATCTCTTAATTGTAGTTGTGGCAATTCATGTTGGTGTGTCATAATCGGATTTATAATCATGTCTATTCATGTTTATATTCACATATCTGAAAATTTAATGAACTTGTTAAATAATTAATTTATTTTAAAATTAGATCAAATTGTGTCAATTTTGGATTGATTGCATCGTGTCTTGTTTATGTTTTCTTTTAATAGTTTTGGGTCATTTAAAATATTGGCAACCTTAATTAATAGTAACAGTATCAAATGGAAATTTCTTTTTATTAATGAAGCTTTTTTTGTTCTAGTTTACACTTAAATTAAAAAAAAAATTGATTGTGTCACTTTCTTGTGTAGCAAGTTAGTTAGATGTATTCTTAATTTTCTATATGGAATTAGTCGTATCATTTACGCATTTACTCAGTTCTAGATTTGATGGAAAGGATATGGACCAAATAAAGACACTTGGGAGCCTTTCATTTGGCTATTTATTGTAATAAGTTATCTTATAAACATTATTTTTAATATTGATTGTTAAGGGCGAATACAGGAATTTGTTATTAATGAATATAAACCAAAGATTCTATCATTGCCTATAAAGTTTTGTTTTCATTTGTTCTAATTTCCATTCACAAAAGTGAAAATTTATCCTAACATTGAAAATTTTTTATTTGTTTGATACATAGGGTGGCGTTGCTGTTATTTGTGGAGGTGCTCCATATCAAGGCATAAGTTGTTTCAATCATTTTAGAAACAAAGAGAATCCCTTGGAAGATCCAAAAAGTAAGCAACTTATTGTTTTTATGGATATTGTAGATCATTTAAAACCTATATTTGTGTTAATGAAAAATACCATTGACATTGTAAGGTTTGCTAGTGGATTTCTTAGAAGATATGCTTTAGGCTATCTTGTTAGGATGAACTATCAAGCACAAATAGGCATGATGGTAGCTAGTGCTTATGGACTTCATCAATTTCGCATGTGTGTCTTCATGTAGGGTGCTCACCTTTTAGAGGTGAGTTTAATAGGATATTAATTTTATTAGTTCTTTTTTAATTTCTTTAGGAATTTTATGCCAGTTGAATATTTGCTTCTACATGCAAAAGTTGCCTCAATACCCTTTACCCACACACAATGTTGTTGTGAGAGGTAGTATTCCTATTGAATTTGAGGTATGTTGTATAGCATCAAGTTTTTCTTTGTATTTCCTATAATTTGTAGGCATCACAATTAATTACTCTTTTTCAAATGCAGTCAAGCACTGTTGCTTATAATTAATGAAGGCAAAAAGGTTTGAACTACAGAATGAGCTTTTGCTTGGAGATGCCATTTCTGATCTTCTTCCTATATATACAGTAACCTGCATACTATTATCTGTCTGACATTTTTTATGGTTAATTTTCATATTATTTTTGTCTTTAAGGTTACGAATGATGAGGATAGAGATGAAATGTCATATAGGATGAACCGAAGATAGAATTTCAATACTTCATCATATTAAAGGAGGATGGTGAGCTTATTATATATATATATATATATATATATGTTTGCCTCAGACGACACTCACAAAATGATCTAATTAGTTCTACATGCTAGTTTTATTTATTTTGGCTAAGGATATTCTACATTTTGATATATAATCTATATTAATTGCTTCTACAAATCTTTTTTTTTTTTTTTCATTTTAACTCATGTAGAACTGTTGAATTGTTCAAAGTTAGGATCCAAGCATTGAAATGTTTCCTCTTTGGTCATCATGCTCTTCAATTGAATTTGGATGATTACCAACGTATGTGTGAAATTCCAATGAGAAGGATTTGCTAATTGCACCATACTATATATAGTGCTATGTATATTTACTAATTGAAGATTTTGCTTATCCATTATTTCGTTCATTTTGTGTTGCTATTAGGGTGCAAATTTTAGGGATTTAAAAGGTATCAGAATTGGTCATGATAATAAAGTTGAATAGAAAACCAAGGTAGAAATGGTACATCTTCCTTCCGAAAAGCCTTTGGTGATATTACTATGCTATTTGTAGTCATTAACTTTTCTTCTCATTATTGCCTTCATTTGATTTATTTCTTAGGTATAGGTCTTAGATTATGCAATTAGTTTATGTAAGGGACCTCATCTAAGAATGAGCTATTGGATTTTGATTAATTGTTGTTTACTTTTCTGACTAGTTGTGTCAGATAATGCATGCCATTTGGCCGATTATGGTAAGATGAGACAATACTAACAGTTGTTACCTGGGCTGGACCTCATAATCAAGTAGGTTTCTTTATCAGTATTCATACACGTAGTTGAGCATATACTTGTGCAAATCTAATGACAAATTTTGGATGCCTCATCAGACCATATTGCATCCTCAACAAGGGAGAGTACTGATAATTCAGGAAAATGCAAGATTACAAGATTTCCAAACTACAATAAGCTTTTGGCCCGATCTGTAATACCCCGGGACTTTGTATTAACTTAAACTTATGGTTTTGGTATATTTTGGAAGGGATATTATGTTAATTTAGCGAAATGGATCATTAATGATACTTTAGAGTTGGGAACTTTGAAAGAGATAAGCCAATACCTTATAGTTGGCATTTTAGCCAAGTGTAGGGAAAAGAGCACCTTGGGCGCCTACCTGAGAAGGCATAGGCACCCAAGGTGCAGTAGAATTGAAAGGTATGGGTTTCTCTGCATTTTTCAACCGAGCCTCACCCTATTCATACCTATACCTAGCTAAGAGTGATGGGAAATCTAAAATTTACTGTTGAGGGACTTAAAATATTGGTTTAAATATATATTTTGTTGATATGATGCAAGAGCGAGAGAGAGGTATTGTTGGGAGAGGAAGAATCGAGTGGAGAAGCAAAGAAAGAATAAAGGAGAAGAAGAAAAGGCAACTGGGTGGAAAATTTAAAGGTAGGTCCTTCTAACCTAAATGAAAATCAAATTCCTCTTGCAAGAGTATAATTGGACCCTCAAGGAACTCTTCTATGTGATTTATTTGTAGTTTGGATCAAGGAGAGAGAGGATTGAGTCCATCAAAGCTTGAGAGTTGGAAGCACAAAACATCTCTTGTTGATCCATCTTCTTACAGCTTAAGGTAGGGATTTTAATGCCTCATTCTTACATATGTAGTCTGTAACAAGGACTAGATTACTACTAGAGAAACATTTTTCAAATGTTGGTTATATATATGGGAGAAAATAGGAGTTATAAATATGTATATATATATATAGGTCAAGAGAGTGAAAATGGTGTTTTGATCCATAACTTGACTTTTGGTTGATGAAAACTCAAATTTATAATTTTGTTTGGTGCCTAAGAACCTTATGTTGATGTTAGAAACATGAAACTTTAGGTATTTTTACTTTAACTTGGTCATTTTGAGGTCCTAAGGGTGAAAAACCATGAAACTAGAAAACAGAGGATAAGACCCGTAACTTGGACCAAGCTGTGAGCGCACGAGGGAGACACAGTCGGGCGCACAAGGTGTTGGGCACCCATTGAGCCTAGGTCATTTTCCTGACTTTGCTTAGTTTGACCTCCTACCTTAGACTTATGAAAGAGTTAGTAACATATTTTCACATGAAACTTTTACTTGATTAATTGCATGGATTAGGAAAGGGAATGTGCTCTAAAAAGTGATTAAGGATTGATTATTTTAAGCTAATGGGAATTTAACTTGTAAGGGTGAATGAATGTTACCTTGAATAAATTGAATTGAAAGGTTGCTTTGAGATAAGAGTCTTAATCAAGTAGAATTGTGAATATGTCTTGATGTAAACTAAATGTTGAGGTATATGAACTTGCGATTGATTAAATAAAATATAACTTGACAAAGGGACTCATGTTCATAATGTTGAAGAAATACTGAATGTTTAACGATGTTTGATTATGTTGTTATGTGATGAATCTTGGGATGGTTTGAAACGTGGATATATGTTGTGGGAAAGCATATGATGATGAATATGAATATATGATTGGATGAATTGAAATGTGATTGATGATGTGCCAGGGGCCGTGGTGGGGTACGGTAAATAGGAAGGGCTTTGAGATTACCCTCGGGTTAAGAGTCCCAGAACCTGCGTAGGGTTTAGTGTTAGTAGCCCACAACATTGTGAGTGTATAGGTTACCCGTGACCCTAGACTGTGATCCTAAATGACGGTGTTCAGTTTACTGTTTCCGTTGGGTCTGGACCCATAAAAGACGGTGTTATGCATGCACCCAACCCCCGATGACTTGTGTGACTATGGTTGTGTGATAGATTGATTGAAAGTGATAACGTAGATGTGATAATGTGATTGAATGATGAAAAATGGTTTTGTAAATATGGTTATGTGGTCAAATAATGATTAAACATTAAAGAGAAAATGAAATGTGATTTGAACCAATGAATGAAATTTCAAGATTAAGTATTAATTGGAATTGAATTCTTATTTTGATATTATTGTGTGAAAATGTGTATATTCTAAATTGGTTATGTAGTTATGTTGATGAATTGTTGTGGCTCTAGTACATATTGAGGTAACTAGATACACCATGAATAGCATGCATGTTTAGAATACATACCATATATGTTTGTTTGAGACATCGTGGGCACAAGTGGACCCGTGCTCACGTCCCTACAGATTTTGATGCAAGAACAAGCCAGCAAACTTTTGGTCATTTAGTATAAATTTTCATTTGGAAATTGTAATGTTGTACATTGCTAGAGTTATCAGATTTGGTTGTAAAGGCCTCAAGGCCTAAGTTATGTATTAATGGAAATGGTGTATGGAGTATGTGACCTGGCAATCGTCAAGGTTAAACTTATGTTATTCTATCTTATGTTTCGGGCTCACTAGTTTACCGTTGCGTTGCTCTGATCATGGGTTGGTTATGTTAGTACATGTTATGTGTGTTTATCACTCACCCCTCGGGTTGTAAGATTTAGGGCGTGGCACGATCAAGGGAAACAAATTTGAAGACAATGTTTTTATCATTCACAGTTAATGAACTTGTCATTCACGGTTAATGAACCAAAGGTTGACTCTACTTCATAAACAATCATAACATTTTTAGATTACACCTAGCAAAACATGCATCATGTTTAGATGCTAGGATCCTAAAGTTTTATTTTAATTTTAGGAATCTGAAATTGAATTTAAGCCCTTGAGTTGTGAGATTTCATCTAATAGTCAATGTTAAAACATTTTCATCTGTTTTTTTTTTTTTTGGTAATTAAACATTTTCATCTGTTGGATAAACTTCTATAAGAATCTAAAGATTTAAATACAATTTCAACTCCTAAAGTTATATTTCAATTTTAGGAATCCTCAATCCATCATCTTTGGGCTACTTATAACTAATTGTTTTTATTTTATTTATTTTTTAAATTTACTTCAGATACATCTAAGTTGGGAATGTTGTTGCAATTCTAGTTTCACAAGCCTTGGGTTATGCTCTAGCATTAGCCTTTCAATGTTTGAGCAGTAAAGGACCTCTGCTTACTTTGCCTAAGAAATTCCCCAACATTCTAATATGTCTTGCTCTTATTATAATAGAAGATAATGCTTAGCTATTGATTTTTGATTAGTTTCCTCTGTCAGCAATTCCTCCTAAAATATGAGCAATACACATTGTTTAGTTGTATCTATTGTATGCTTTACAACATTTGTTAATTTTATTCAGTAATTTGATTATCTTCCAAATTTAGCTTCAAATGTGATGATTGTCCTATCTTGGAATAACTTATGGTTGTCCTTGTTGACTTTAAGTTTTCTTTTGAATATTTTGCTGGCAAAGATTATTATTTGTGGCCATGGTTTAGGTATTTACATAGATAAAGTTGGATATTATGTGGTAATAAGATGGGTTTTGGTCAAACTGAACCCAACTCAAATAAGAAATTTTAATTTCTATAGACAAGCATACCTTAGTAATGTGTTCTTACACCTCGTCTACATACACATTTACACAGATGTGTCATAGGTTGATTCAATCATTTTAGAAACCAAGATAAATCCTTGGAAGATCCAAAAAGAAGTAACTTGTTGTTTTCATAGATATTGTAGATTATTTAAACCTAGATTTGTATTAATGAAAATGTTGTTCACATGGTAAAGTTTGCTAGTGGATTTCCTGCAAGACATGCTTTAGGTTGTCTTGTTGGGATGAACTATCATGCAAGAATAGGTATGATGGCAGCTGGTGCCTATGGACTTCATCAATTTCACATGTGTGTCTTCATGTAGGGTGCTCACCCCTTAGAGGTGAGTTAGTAGGATACTAACTTTATCAGCTCCTTTTTTAAATTTCTTTGGGATTTTTATACCAATTGAATATTTGCTTCTATATGTAGAATTGGCTCACTACCTTTTACCTGCGAACAATGTTGTTATGAGAAGTGATATTCCTACTGAATTTGAGGGATGTTGTATAGCATCAGGTTTTTCTTAGTATTTCCGATAATTTGTAGGCATAACAATTAATTTTTTTTCCCTTTTCAATGCAATTAGGCATTGTTACTTATAATTAATGATGGCAAAAAGGTTGAACTACAAAAGGAGCTTTTGCTTAGAGATGTAATTTTTGATCTTCCTCTTATATATACACTAACCTGCATACTATTATCTATATGATATTTTTTTATGGTTAATTTTCATATTATTTTTGTCTTTAAGGTTAAGAATGATGAGGATAGAGATGAAATGTCATATGAGGATGATCCGAATTCAACACTTCATCGTATTAAAGGAGGATGATGAGCTTATTATATATATATATATATATATTTGGCTTAGACAACACTCACAAAAATGATCTAATTAGTTCAACATGCTACTTTTATTAAATTTGGCTAAGAAGTTCCACATTTTGATATACAACCTATGTTAACTGCTTTTATAAATCTTTTTTTTTTATTTTAACTTATGTAGAACTGATGAATCGCTCAGCATTAGGATCAAAAGCATTGAAATGTTTCCTCTTTAGTCATCATGCTCTTCAATTGAATTTGGATGATTACTAATGTATGTGTCAAATTCCAACAACAAAAGTTTGCTAATTGCACCATATTATATGTGGTGCTATGTATATTTACTAATTGAAGATTTTGCTTATCCATTATTTCGTTCATTTTGTGTTGCTATTAGGATGCAAATTTTCGAGATTTGAAAGGTGTCAGAGCTGGCAATGATAATAAAGTTGAATAGAAACCAAATGTTAAAATGGTACACCTTCCTTCCAAAAAGCTTTTGGTGATAATACTATGCTAGTTTTAGTCATTAACTTTTCTTCTCATTGTTGCTTTCATTTGATTCCATTTCTTTTGTATAGGTCTTAGGTTGTGCAATTAGTTTCATGGGATGGACCTCATCCAAGTATGTGCTAATAGATTTTGATTATGCCATTTGATGTTTACTTTTCTAATTAATTGTGTTAGATAATGCAAACCATTTGGCTAGTTATGGTAAGATGAGACACCACCAACAGTTGTTACCCGGGCTAAACCTCATAATCAAGTAGATTTCTTCATGTGTATACATACACGTAGTTGGGCATATACTTGTGCTAGTCTAATGACAAATTTTGGATGCCTCATCAGACTATATTGCATCCTCAGCAAGACAGAGTACTGACAATTCGAGAGAATTCAAGATTACAAGATTTCTAGACTACAATAAGCTTTTTGGCCTGATCAAAGAGAAATAAATTTGAAGACAATGTTTTTGCCATTCACGGTTAATGAACCGAAAGTTGACTCTACTTCATAAACAATCATAACTTTTTTATGTTTACACCTAGTAAAACATGCATCATCTTTGGATGATATGATCCTAAAGTTTTAGTTTAATCTTAGGAATCTGAAATTGAATTTGAGCCCTTGAATTCCTGTGAGACTTTATCCAATAGTCAATGTTAAAATATTTTCTTCCGTTAGATAAATTTCTATAAGAATCTAAAGATTTAAAATACAATTTCAAATCCTAAAGTTATATTTCAATTTCAAGAATCCTCGATCCATCATCTTTGGGCTATTTGTGACTAATTTTCTTATTTTTAAATTTACTTTAGATATATCTAGGTTGGGAATGCTATTGCAGTTCCAGTTTCATGAGCCTTGGCTTATGCTTTAGCTTTGGCCTTTCAATGTTTGAGTAGTGAAAGACCTCTGCTTTCTTTGCACAAGAAATTCCCCAGCATTCTAGAATGTCTTTCTCCTATTATAACAGAAGATAATGCTTAGCTATTAATTTTTATTAGTTTCCTCTGTGAATAATTTCTCCCAAAATAAGAGTAATACACATTGTTTAGGCTACATTTTGGTTTGCTAAAAACCACAAACAAATCTCTAAAAAACTTCTGAAAACCTCTAAAAGTTATTCACTTTTTATCTCACTACACGAATTACAAACCCACACTTTATCTCACTTTTTGTCACTCAAAACACTCCCTTGGTTGTATCTATTATATGCTTGCAACATTTGTTAATTTTATTTAGTAATTTGCTTAGCTTCCACATTTAGCTTCTAATGTGATGATTGTTCTATCTTGGAACAACTTATGGTTATCCCTATTTGTAAATTTTTTAGTGGCAAATCCATACAAAATCTTAAATTAAATATGGTAGATTTGAATATTTCCTAAATTGAAGAGAGAAAAAGATTTGTATGTTTTCTAAATTAAAGATTTTCCAAATTGGCAAATTTTCAAAAGATTACAACTATAATATTGCAATCCAAATACAATTAAGAGTGAACAAGAAGACTGTACATATTAGAAAACGCGCGAAAAAATTCAGTGTACCTCACAGCCAGCATGCAAAGAGCACGCGTCTGCGCCACATTGGCACTGGGAGCTCGCAAGATATGCGAGGGTTCACCCATATTTATTTATGCCTCAAAACGGATTCTAGTAGACCTCGCAGCTTAGCTAATGGGAGCATAATGGTTTGAGTGATTTATTTTATGGAAGATTCTATTTCCATTTAGGAAATCTATTTATATATTTGAGTCCTAATTGGAATAAGATTTTGTAAGTCTATATATATGCACCCAAGCTTAATGTACAAAATGGAACTGAAGGGGCATATTATAGAATCTTATGAGAGAGAATTTTTTCTTGTGAGCTTATAAATCTTTATCTTGTTTTTCGTTATTCTTGGTTGAGTCTATTCACTTTCTAAAGAGTGAGAAAGTTTGTTTCCACTTGGAGATGTGTCGAGGATTCGAGCAAGTACTTGAAAGAAGTCGTGCAAGGAGTCATAGAGATTTCGAGTGAGTACTTGTAACCTAATTATATAGTGGAAGTTTGGGTGGTCTCCACCGAAGTTTTACCTTTACTAGTTGGTAAAGGGTTTCTTCATTACCAATCTTATGTGCATTATTTCTATGATTGGTTGATTGTTTTGGGTGATTTGAAAATTTTCAATTGGTATTAGAGCAGGTCATTCTACGTTCTTCAGTGAGATATTTAGTTTGAATCGATAGATCCATCGCATGAAGAAGGCTCTAGGTCAAGACCACCATGGTTCAACAGTACTAATTATTCGTATTGGAAGGTACGCATGCAAACTCATCTATTGTCTATACGTTATAAAGTTTGGTTCGCTGTTATTTAAGGATAGATTGAACCTACACATGAATTTAAGGGCGAGACTATTTCAAAGCCAATTGAATCCTTGACCAAGTCAGAACAAGATAGTTTCAAATAGAATTTTAAAGTTTTGAACATCTTTACTGCCGTCTATCCAAATGAGTTTTGCAGAATCTCAAGTTTTCTCAGCGCAAAAGAAACTTGGCTTATTTCTCAAAATACACGCAAAGGAAATGTACAAGTGAAGAATTCCAAACTTCAAAAACTTACGTTAGAATTTGAAGCCATCAAGATGAATAATGATGAAATATTTGAAGATTTCTATGTTTGTCTAAGTCATGTTATGAATTCTTGCCACAACCTTGGAGAACCTATCCCTAATTTCAAAGTAGTAAGTAAAATTTTACGCTCTCTTCCTTCTTCTTTTGATGCTAAAGTTACTACAATTGAAGAAGTCAGGGATGTAAATGAGATGAAGATTGAAGACTTGGTAGGATTTCTTTAAACCTACGAAGCAAACATGCTCAAATCTGAAAAGGTCTCCAAGGGAATTGCACTTAAAACTATGCAAGAAGAAGAACAAAAGGATTCTAAGGACGAGGAATTCAATGATGAAGAAGTGATTTTGTTGGCAAAGAAATTTAGAAAAATTCTCAACGAAGCTAAGAGGATCAACAAAACCTAAACATCAAATTCAAAGTCACAAGGGAGAGAGAAGAAAATCAAAAAAGGTAACAAAAAATCATCAAAGCAACCCCAAAGAATTCAGTGCTTTGAATGTGGGAGTTTTGGCCACATTGCCCAGGAGTGCGTAAATAAAAAAAAAAAAAAGCAAGTTAAGGTGATGAACGCCACCCTTGATGATGATTCTAACATTGATGAATCTTTCTCCTCTACTTTTGAAGATGAAGGATTTTATTGCTTTTGTAGCTTCTCACAATTCTTCTGTAGAGACAAAGCCTAAAACCCTAAGTGATACCGAGTCTGAGGATGAAAAATCAGAAGATGAATTTCAAGGTGACGTTGCAAAAGCCTATACGCAAATCTGTGAAAAATACTATGCTCTAAAGAAAAACAACAATACACTTGTTCAGCATGCCAACATGATGAAGAAAAAGAGAGATGCCCTAAAAATTCAAATTAAGGAACTCTCAAGTACGTTATCTACTTTAGAGACTGATAAATAATCACAGTGTAAACTTGTAGAAAAATCGAAAACAAAGTTAAAAGAGAAAGAAAAAGAAATAAAAGATCTTCTGGCAAAAATTAAAGAACTGGAAAAAAAATAAAACAAGATGGTAAGGTAATTGAAAAGATGAACTCCAGTTCAAGTAGATTTGATGAAATTTGGAGCAAGTAGAGGCCTTATGGAGATAAATCTAGTCTGGGATACACTGGCGAGAAGACCACATCAGTAGTATCTTCATTGTCTTCGAAAGTTCCAAAGACTGCCCTAAAATATGCAATACCACCGAGGAAAAGTCCTCCAAAGTTTCCTCCTCCAAAGGTGAAAGGTACAAAATTTTCTAAACCCCAATCCTTTGTATTTGTGTGTTACCATTGCGGCATCAAAGGACATATCTGCCCTAATTGCTACAAACTCTATGGCCTCCCCTTGAATTATGTGAAATTTTTTTCCAAAATTCAAAATCCTAGAGTTTCCATGAAAAATAGGTTTCAAACTTTTTGTAATTTTTCTGAAAATAATTTTGAAAATCCACGTCTATTTCAAAAGTCAAAGAACTTGAAGTTTTCAAAACCAAAATAACAAAACTTTTTAAAGAAAAAGAGTTCAAATTTTAATAAAAAGCAAAGATGTTAGAAAAAATATTATCATGGTCGCTTTCCAAAAATTAGGGTAATTTAGGTTCGAAAATCTGATCTTATTAATGAACCCTTGGACGATTTCCAGTTTGAATCTCTTAGGAAGTCTTTAGGTATTTGTGCACATCCCTAATTTTCAAAAATAAAAGAAGGATAGGAGTTCATTATTTGTTTTGAAGATATTTTATGACTTCTATTTCCTTATATGTTCATCAATCATTCTGTCAAATAAATTTGTAATGGATTAAAAATTTGTATTTTCATTTAAATTGAAAAGAAGTGTTTTAGTGAACTTTGCCATAATTTTGATATACTTCTTTAAACACCTGACTGATTTTTGCATTAATTTTTTCCTCTTAGATCTTGAATTACTGTTTGATACATTTAAAAAGTGTTGAAGAGCCAAAAAAAAAAAAAAAATATCCTATCTTGAAAAGGCTACCGTTGGGACAATGAGAAACTCCTTAATAACTCGTTGCTTGTTAAGGGAAAAGCTACCTACCCATAAATATGTAAAAGCTGTTAGGACCTTGAAAGGGATATACATGAAGATTTGCGGCTAGACAAAAAAAAAAGGAAAAAAATGTGTCTGTATAAAAAAATTGAACAAAAAGAAAAATTGTGGTTATATGAAAAAAAAAAGTACAGCTGAGGAAAAAAATTTTGCTCTCAATTCGTTTGGTGCATCAAATGTAATATCTTGATTTAGTGATTATTTGAGGGGGAGCATATATGTTGATTAGTCAAAATCTCACACGCGCACAAGCATTTTCTTTTGATTTTGTGGCTTAATTCATCTTAGACACAAATTTGGAAATTTATTTGGAAAAATAAATTTTTGTTCATTTAAATTTCTAAAAGATTGAAGGATTGATTTACATATTTGGAGATAGGGGAAGTAAAATTTCTTTAATCTATCTAGTGAACTTCCATATCATTTTTTTCATGTTTATTTAATTTAATTTTTTTTTTTTTGTGCACAAAATTTACCATACAAGAATTTTCCAAGAGAGGTTCATACGAAAGGTGTTGGCTATTTTCATCCATTTTCTTATGTTGAGATATTGTCAATTCATATAAAAAAAAGAGAGTAGAAAATTTCAAACTTTGTGATTTTATTTTGTAGATATCTTATGGTCCTATAAATTTGGAAATTGAACTTGAATGTTGTTTTAAATTTTTTGCCATATGATGCCTTGATATGTTTGTTCAAGTGTTGCAGATTTATTTTGAAATTTAATTTAAATTTTGATATGGAATTGCCAAGGGGGAGATTGTAAGGTTTTTAGTGGTAAATCCATACAAAATCTTAAATTAAATATAGCAGATTTGAATATTTTCTAAATTGAAGAGAGAAAAAGATTTGTATGTTTCCTAAGTTGAAGATTTTCCAAATTGGCAAATTTTCAAAAGATTATAACTACAATATTACAATCCAAGTCTAATTAGGGGTGAAGAAGAAGACTACACAGACTAGAAAACACGCGAAAAAATCTAATGTACCTCATAAGCAGCACGTAAGGAGCATGTGGCTATGCCACATTGGTGCTGGGAGCTCGCAGAATGCGCGAGGGTTCGCCCATATTGATTTATGCCTTAGAATGGATTCTAGTAGACCTCACAACTTGGCCGATGGGAGCACGATAGTTCAAGCGATTTATTTTATGGAAGATTCTATTTCTGTTTAGGAAATCTATTTGCATATTTGAGTCCTAATTGGAATAGGATTTTGTAAGTCTATATATATGTACCCAAGCTTAATGTATAAGATGGAACTGAGGGGGCATATTATAGAATTTTGTGAGAGAGAGAATTTTTTCTTGTGAGCTTATAAGTCTTTTTCTTATTTATTTTTTTTTTTATTCTTAGTTGAGTCTGGTCACTTTCTAAGGAGTTAGAAACTTTATTTCCACTTGCTCTACGAGTGTCAAGGAATTGAGCAAGTGCTTGAAAGAGATGCGAGGAGCCGTAGAGATTTCGAGTGGGTATTTGTAACCTAATTATATAGTGAAAGTTTAGGTGGTCTTCGAAATCAGACCTAGAGTTTTACCTTTACTAGTTGATAAAGGGTTTCTTCGTTACCAATCTTGTGTTCATTATTTTCCGTGATTGGTTGATTGTTTTGGGTGATTCAAAAATTTTCACTATTGACTTTGAGTTTTTTTTTTTTTTTTTTTGAATCTTTTGCTAGTAAAGATTAGCATTTGTGGTCATGGTTTTGGCATTTGTGTAGATAAAGTTGGATGTTAGGTGGTAGCAGGACGGGTTTTGGTCAAATTGAACCTAACTCAAATAAGAAATTTTAATTTCCATAGACATGCATACCTTAGTAATGTGTTCTTACACTTTGTCTACACACACATGTATGTATGAATATATATATACAAAATTAAGATGAATTTTGTTTAATTGTTGTTATGTGTCTTCTCTGGTGCATTATTTTTGGGTCTTGTACAAAAATAATAATCATAATTGTTATTGGTGGAGGTGTTACTGGTTTCATTGAGACTAAAGTGGCGGTGGCAATGGCAGGGGCGGCAATAGTGACAAAGACAATGGTAGTGACATTGTTGGTTGTCAAAGGCCATTGAGGAAAGTGGGTGTCAAGGTTTATACAGAGATGATGATAGAGCGCTAATACCAGAGGCATATTTGTCAGTGACTATGATAGACTTATGCTTGTGGGAGACTCTGCTTATGAGAAAGTGAAGTAAAGGGTGAAGCAAAAAAGTAATGCCTTCTATCCCACATCGCCTGGTTAGAGGAAGGAAGTAGCATAAATATAATATTCAACATATACAAAGTACAACGTGTTTTAAAGCCGTAAGGGCACCAAGTTAAGTGTGCTTGAACAAAGACTGTACTGGAATGGTGACCCCTTGGGAAGCAGTTAACCAAACCCAAATGAGTGAATATTATATTCTTTAAATGCAGGTCGTTATAATATTTTTCTCTACAATAAAAATTTATGGGAGTCAAGAACTAAACTAATAGAATGGTGGTCAAGGATAAGGAAAGTAAGTGTAATTTTTAAATGTTGAGGGAGAGATAAGTGTAATTTATTATTTTTCAAAATGAAAAGCTAAAAAAAACTTAACTTAAAAGGTTGTAGTGCATTGCCCTCAAGATACAATTGCCTAGCTTTTGATAACAATAGCTTTATAAAGACTGCACAATCTTGTAAATTCAAAGTTTCACACAATACCTTTTTTATTGCTCAGAACATTATATATGTAAGAGAGAAGAACGGAAAAGTAGAGTGAGTGAAAATGTGTAGTGAGGTCCATTTTTATAGGCTCCATATCGTGATTGGATTCACGTTCATCCATTGGAAAGGTGTACATTGGGAATCGAATAATCTAACCCGACGTGGGATCTTAGTGGCTCAAATAAATTATCCCACATATAACTGGGAAGTGACATACCATTCCTCACACACAATTCCAAGAAGTACTCATACATTCCTCACACATAGCTGGCGATCTATCCTCATACATAGTTTTGGAATAACTATGCTAACATTAGGTATCTACATTGTTATGTAGATTACTAGCCTATTGGTACGATAATCAACCTTTAGGCAGGTGTAGGGATTCTCAACCTGTAGGCGCATATATCCTCTATTTCAATACCTCTAAACCTAATAAATCAACAAGAATTATAAATTATAATCAACATCTCACTACATTATTTCATTTGTTTTCATAATATCAATTTATCTCATCATATAACACTCAATTCCTATACACATCCATAAGTAGTATATCATAGTACAATAATGCATATTTTATTAACATTAATTGAACATACATAGAGTATAAGGAAATACAGTTGTCTGGATGCGCATCCATATAGACATCTGTACGTATCTGAGTTCGGATAGATGTCCCACCCTAAGGTAAAACAAGCAAGAACAACAAGCCAAAGGGCTAGGTCAAAGCATCTAACCATGCGAGTGTCCGTACACAGCAACCATACAGGTGGCCAAACAATCAGATATTTAAATTTCCAAAATTTCATGCTCTATTTCATCATTTTTTTTTCCAATTCATCATCAATTTTCATAAATTTTCTTTTAGTAAAATTCCAGAATAAAAAGGTTAAGTAACATTTATAAGATGCTATTGACATGAGAATACCACGCTATTTCACATCCATGAAGATTAATTAAAATTAACTCACATGCAAAACAAAACCTTGAACTAGTCCATTATCATTTCTAGGTCCGAAAGTAAATGCAAAATTGGGAACCTACCTCTAGTTCAAGATGATTTTAAATGACTTCTTCTCCATCTTCTTTTTCCTCTTCTTTCTTTCTTCTCTCGTTTTCTTCTTTTTTTTTTTTTTTTTCTCTTTTCTTCTTTCTCTCATAGTACACATTCTCAACTTGTTTTCCCTCAACACTCCTAACTCAAATTCATGGCATTCTCTTTCAGTTCATCCTCTCGCTCTCTCTCTCAACCTACATGTGGTGTCTATATATGTGCATGATGAAGTGGGAAATAACATTGCCACATGCAACTCTATAGGGTAGCTGGATATGCAGAGGAATTTTGGTGGATCATCCACCCATGCAGATATATATATATATATATATCAAAAGCCTCCTTATTTTGGTGGATCACCCACCCATACAGATATATATATATATATATATCAAAAGCCTCCTTAGCTGAAGGGGGTTTGGCATGGACCCTACTAGTTTGTTAATTTAAAAAGAAGTACAATAAGGAGGAGGACCTGAGCCTAACCTCTAGCAAAAGCGTAGGAAAATAATAAACAAAAAAATGAAAGTGTGGTAACTCACCACATTACAAAAATAAAAGCTACTAAAAATAAAGGAAACTAAAAAGTAATAACTCACCACGATACAATAAATAGGAGGGGGCATGAACTTGACCTCTAAGAAAGTAAAAGAAAGAATTTAAGCCCTAACATGACGAGTCTAGGTTGCATCGAAAGTAAGAATGCCTATGATCGCCTGCAGAATGTCATGCTGGTCAAAAAAGGTATGCATTTGGTGGTGGGTACAAGCTCAATTAGCCATAAAGTCAGCAACTTGATTAGCTTCATGGTAAATATGGTGGACCTGAATAGCCTAAGAGGCACAAATATGAAATATTCAAGCCAAGAGATAAGTATACTCCCTGTAACCAAAACTATTAAAAGTTGCCTATGAGACTACAGTGGCTGAGTCCGACTCCACAGCCAAGGAAGAAAACCCTATTCTAGTAGCAATTTGCAAACCCATAAGTAATGCAGTCAACTCAGTAAAGATAGTAGTCCTATGGCCAAGAAAATGACCAAAAACAAAAATTAACTTGTCGAGATGATTACGAAGAACACCATCTACTGTTGAATATCCAGGATTTCCACAAAAGCAACCATCCACGCTAAGTTTCAGGCTTCCCAATGAAGACCAAATCCAAAAGCCCAATTTTATTTGCCTAGCTGGAGATGGCAGAGTCCTCAAGGTTCTCACAAATTGCACAGAAGAATCTCCACATAGCTGAGAAGTCTTAAAACTACGTGCGAGGCCAAAAAGATGAAGGTCTGCAAGAATGCGATAAATGATTGCCTGAGCGCAAGAAGCAACATCATCAAACCTGTAAGATTACAAGCTTTCCAAATATACCACAGAATACGTACACAGACATACCTACGACACCTATGGACTTGCGTATGTATGCCCATGATGAAATTAAACAAATCCAACTAAATTAAAATATATTAAAATATTCAAACCTAACAGTGTTTATGGTGGATGGGATTACGATAAAATTTACCGACTTGCGTGATTATATTTAAAATGATAAAATACATCACTTTGTGAGAAGTTAGAATGTTTGTTTATTTTTTTAATATTTTGATAATTTATATATTGATTTTTTTAGTTAATAACTAGTTTGTATATATATATATATATATGTATGATGTTTTTTATTTCATTTTTAAAAATATAATAATAAAATATTGTTAACCTCAATGAGATGGTATGGAATTCGATCGTATCAATCAGGACGGGGAATTTCTTTGATAAGGAGGGGTAGTTTCTTTTCTCCCGTTTCTATATCCCATTCATGTCCCTAAGTTAAAATGATGTCATTTTATTTTAGTTATTTCATCCTCACTAATAGTTGAAACTAAGAGCATTCGCAGTGGTCTCTCTATCCTTATCACTATTCTAGTGTGCTACACTATAATTTTGTGATATAAAAAAACCACTTTTAGTTTTGTTCATCTATTATTTCTGTGAGGCCAAGAAATATCTTCCCGAGCATGATAGTGCATCCTTGACCATAATATAGCATCCTAACTAGAAAATGGTATATTCTAGTTAAATTGGAACTAAATAGTTTGATAGTTACATTGTATAATTACTTCACTTACTACACTTAAGTGCAACAGGAGAAAAGATCTGCAGAGTATATGCAACAAAGTCACTTCCACACAGCTCCCAAAGCTTATATCATCTGGAATTTAATGTTAGCCACCTACCTCCACTTTAATTCATATAAAAATAAAGCAATAGTCAAATTAATAAAAAGTATGTCACACATTCCATCTATAAATATCAAAAATAAAGACAAGGTAAGGGTCTTTTGGCTATTTTCTCTCTCTCTCTTTCTATTTACATGAGCTTATTATCTATAAGGGTTACTGACTTAAGCATCGGAGTGTCCTTGGTCGAGGACCAACTCCGACCACTTTATTTTACCATTTTCTTACATGCAAATCGCCGCCGGGAGGGGATCTCCATGAACAAGGGAGAGAGGGGGTCTACAAAAAAAGAGAGTCAAAATTTTCCTGCACATTTTGGCACCCACCATAGGGCACCTATTTGTGTCCATGTAATTTATCTACCAGAATCAATTTCTCTATTGCAACTAAAAGTATTTTTCTTTTATCGGAAGCACTTTCTCGTCACTACTATAAGCATCTCTTTAATTGCCATTACGAGCATCTCTTCTACCACTAGCGAAAGCATTTCTTCTATTGCTGCGAAAGCACTTGTTTACTGCTGCTAGGGCCATCTTGTTGCCATGGGGGCATTATCTCACCACTAGAATGTTATCTTGCCACTGGGGGCATTTTCAACTACTGGGGACAGGGGGCGTTTTCAACTGGATGGGGATCTCGTCGAAATAAACAAATTTGCCTATTTACTTATTCAATCATTACATTTTATGAAAATTTCTCATTTACTAGGTCTATTTTTACTTTTGTGTTTTATAATTATCTTTTTGTTCATGCTTTTGTACAGCCACATCTAATTTATTTTTTTCAAGCATAAGTATAAACTTGGGTATTGCTTGATAGTTGGACTATTGAATACTACGATGTTATTATCAAGTACTATCTTCCTCTCGTGTATACATGATCAACTTAAAAGGACAAGGCTATTCAATGATTGGTTATTTATTGCCCCAGAAGGTGTATATCGTTTACCCCGAGCAGGCACCAGTACATCTAAATTCCTTTGCAGGCATTAGCAAATTTACATTCCCTCGAGCACGCATGAATGGACGGGGTTGGGAATATATTGCCAGCCAGCTTCTTATTTGACCAACTGAGAAATTAAACGGCCACATCAATTTTTTATCTATGGCAAGAATTTCTTCGAGCTGAGCAAGGGACCTAACAGTCTATAGTATTTTTAGCACTAACTCCAACAGCATATGAGCGGACAAACTTAGCTAAGCAAGTCCATGATTGCATGCAATCATTGACATTCTTTAAGCTCATTTCACACTCTTCTCATCAACATTTTGCCAAGTAAAGCTCATTTTTATCATGTTTCTATTATTTACTTCTTCTTTGTGTGTTTTGTAGGATAATGGAGAAACGTAACACAAGGGAGTCAAGTTAGAGCTTAAAATTTGAAGTCCGGAAGGAATTAGTCATCCTTGGGCGCACAACTGAGCAAGGGATGGGCGCCCACAGAGGAGGGATCACATAGGAGTTGTCTTGAAAAGCACCATGGGCGCACGAGTGTTGGGCGCACAAGAGGTTGGGCGCCCGGCTGAGTGAAACCATGGGCGCCCGCCGAGGCTCAACTTTGCTGGACACCCTATCAGTCTTTTAATCATAACTTTCTGCTCACAACTCCGATTTACCTGATTCTTATTGTGTTGGAAAGAAGACTCGAAGCCCTACAACTTTTCTGGTTTATCTGAAGCCTGAATCTGTCATCTTCAATGTCAAAATCGCACTGGAAATCAGGGATAGAAAGCTATCAAAGAATAACTATTCACTGTAGTTGCAGACGGGCGCCCCACCTCAACCATGGGCGCCCCACCTAGACCCATGGGCACCCCTGAGGACCCTTGGGCACCCCACTCTTCATCAGGTGGGCGCCCACAGAGAGGGAGTTCTGACTGCTATTTTTGGCTATCTCTTTGAGGACTTCATCAAACACTTGTACTATGGGCGCCCATGAGGACTCTTCCAGCACAAGTTTAGAATAAGTTTGAGCTATGTTTTTACCTTTATGCCCTTGTAATATACATTGATATAAAACGTTGAAAATCTGATGTATGAAGGGTCGAAACCCTACGCACTTCTTCTTTTTTCTTAGTTTAGCTTAGATTAGGGTTAAGGTTTTGATTTTGATTTCGCTTCGGATTGTTCAAGCTTTCTTTCATCTTTGTATTAAGATTAATTTGTAAGTTCTACTTGTTACTTCATTTAATTAAAGTTTTCCTATACTCTATAGTTTTGTCTGTTAATCTTATTTCGTAGTATTTCGTAGTCTTAGTTTGGATTAATTTGCTTTCGAAATTGTTTTAAATCTTTTCGATCTACTTCGTTTTCGTGTTTGAGTGTATAATGAAGATTATTTTCTTTTCGAAAGGTTTCATTTATGCTTTCGCTATGCTAGGCTAGGGCTTTTCTTGGTTTTAACCTAGGTTCATAATGAAATCGAAGGTCTTGGGCTCGGATAAAGCAAATTGAAATGAATTTATTTTCTTTTGAATGATAACGTAAGAATTGTAATTTTAAGTTGATTTTCGAAAATGAAACCCTGTGATATAATTGACCTCTATTACACTAACGTGAATCAGAGCTCAATTCCATGTCCCGGTGATTTCAAACTTGACTTCAAAACCCCGAAATTACAATTTCTTTACAAAATAAGGTTTTTAACGTTGAATCTTCCAACCTAATATTACAGGTATAAGAATTAGGTTGCGTTAAATACATATCCGAATTCAGCCCTTCGAGGACATTACAGGGTTGGGTTAAAGTCAAGCGTTTCAATTTACGTAGTTTGCTTAAGTTCAATTCACGTAGCTTGTTAAAGTTTACATCTTCGTTTTTTTGTTTTTCGTTGAAATTGTGTTTTCAATTTTCAAACCATCATCATAATTCCCTATTTGAAAACTCCAAAAAGATTTTCATATTTTCTTTTTAAGATTTTTGCAAGTGTTTTTGAAATCAAGTTTTCCAAAGATTTAGTCACACCCTTGCTCCATGTGGAAGGTGACCTAGGACTCACCTAGACTAAACTCAACCGACCTCTTATACTTGAGAGTGAGTCACTACCAATTTAGAGAGCAGTCAGTCCACAATGTTTTGTTCTAATTTGAGTACAATTCAAACACCCGAAAGTAGTGGCATCGTCCAATCTGAGAAATAAGTGTTGGCTAACAAATTCAATACCGAATAACTTCAACAAAATCACTTGCGATACATGATTGAATGTTGCATAACAATTCAGTTTTTATGCAACCGAATATTCTGTACGATGCCAAGTATTTTTCTTATCACTTTGATGCCGAGCAAAAGGATATCTGATGCTTTCTATAATATGGATACTCTTATCAAGCAAGCTTACGATTTGGTTGTTTGTGCCGAGCAAGAGCAGAGCACCATCATAAATTTCAAAAACCACTAGAACTCAAGTAATTAGTTTAGCACTGCAAGCATGGCTGAGCATCAATCCAATTGGACAACATACACGAATCCATTAAAATATTTATACATTTATGGTTATCGCTGGTGAAAGAGCAAAAAAAGATTGTTCAAATCTTCAACCTCGGCTTATTTATTGAGTTTGACTCCTAAAACTCTTATAATAAATATTTATTTAAATGTTTTATAGATGGCTGACATGCAGCATATGTGCTTGGACGCTTTGATCTCACTATCAAGTTTAAATTAACCTAAGCAGAGCAGAATAGTTCATCTCGAAAAGGAGTTGGATAGGTTTATATTTTTCAAAATACATCATCCCGAGCAGAGTTTCAGTGTGATATTTCAACCCTGAGCATGATTCTTGTGTCCTCGAGCATGCTTATGATGTCCTCGAATTTGTTTGTTCTGTTCCCAAAGCATGCTAATTTCATTAGTGACCTTACATATTTCTTTATTTCTCTATTCAATCAGTTTTTATCTCATTCTTGAGCAGGATTGTATTAGTTTGTTACATCTATTTTATATGTAAGCATTATTTGAATATTTGTTATTACTAAAAGTTTTTGCAGATAAGCATTACAGGTGAGGCATTTCAGAGACATGCACATAATTAAAGGAATTACTCTAGCTTCAGGGACATGCACATAATTATACGAACGTTCATCTGGAGCTCCCAGATGCAATAATCAAAAAAGGATTACACACATAAGGATTGTCCCACCGGGTTCCCTAGTGGTTGACTCGAAAAAGGATTATCAAAAAGGTGTCCAACTGGCTTGTTCCGGTTGCAACAACCCTGGTTTATTTACTGACCAGGTGTACTCTTTAAACCAAGTTTCGATTCCTTAGTTTATTGAAAAAGGATTATCAAAATGGTGTCCAACTGGCTTGTTCCAGTTGCGACAACCCTAGTTTATTTACTGACCAGGTATACTTTTTACACCAAGTTTCAGTTCCTTGGTTTATTGAAAAGGATTACACACATAAGGATTACCTCACTGGTTTACCCAGTGTTGGTTCGAAAAAGAATTGCCTTGCCAAGTTATCCGACAGTTCACTTCAAAAGCTTATTTCCCAGCACATTCTAGATGGGTTCATTCTAAAGCTTACACCCATGCATATTCTGGTTGGGTCGTCTATGAAAGCATATTGTCGAACTCATTCTGGTATGGTTCATCTTAAAAGTATATCCCCGAGGTTGTTATGCCCCGGCTCATTTCAAAAAGTTTAAGTCCTGGCCATATTCTTAAGGATTATCAACAAAAGCATAGTCACGAGTATATCAAGGTAGCATTCAATTCGAAAGCTAATTCCTGAGTTCATTCTACTTGGGTTCAATTCAAAAAGTATATTCTGGTTGATGACTACTACAAAAGCATATCCCCAAGGTCGTTCTACCTCAGTTCATTTCAGAAAGTTATGTCCCAACCTTATCCTGATAGGTTATCAACAAAAACATATTTTCAAGCTTATTCTGGCTAAGTTATACTCAGAAGCATATTCTAGTAGAAAAATTCAATTCGAAAACTATGTCATGACCTTATTCAGGTAGGGTTGTTTACAGAAGCATTTTGCCGAGGTCATTTTTGAAAACTATATCTCGAGCATATTCGAAAAGCATATACTGGTGGCTGGATTCAATTTGAAAGCATATTATTAAGCGCATTATGGCGAGATTCAATTCAAAAGCTTTTCCACGAGCAAGTGATAGTAAGATTCAATTCATAAGCATATTCCTGAGCATATTTCTGGTAGAGTTTATTGCAAAAAGCTTACTCCTGAGCAAGAGGAAATGCCCATTTCTGAGCAAGAGTAAATGTCTATTCCCGAGCAAGAGTGAGAGTTTATTCTCAAGAAAGGGTGATGCGATTATTACTAACAAGTAATCCCCAAGGAAAGGTGATCCCGGGCAAATAATTTCTGAGCAAATTATTCTCCATAAAGTTTATGCCGAGCAGAGAATATCGTCAAGCACGTTTTTTTGGAGAGAAGCATGTTACTTTCAAGAAAAGCAAGTTATTCTGGAGCATAGTATGATTAGAGGAAGATGTTCCTATACAGAGTATACTTTCTTCCTAAGCATATCCTTCTTAAGAATAGAAAGGTATCCCGACTAAGCATATTTCTGAGCAGTATGTCCTGAGAGTAAAATCTTGCCTGAGCAGATTTAAGCTACTCTTGAGCAGATTAAAGCAATCCCGAGCAGATAAGAATTCCCCCTGAGCAAAGCATGTTGTTCCCCAAGCTGAGTGAGCACTTCATTCCCAAGCATGTTTTTCCCTAGATCAGAGAAGTGTTATCAATCCCAAGTAGGTCGTCCCGAGCATAAGCAAGTCATTCTCGAGCACAACAAATCTGTTCCAGAGCAAATTAAGTTATTCCCGAGCAAAGCATAAGCAGAGCATAGGCAGAGCACGTTATTCCTTGGCAGAGCTTGTGTCTTGAGCATACCATTTCCAAGCATATGATACATTCCTGAGTATGTCTAAGGCATACTCAAGCTTGGCTTTTCTCCTCGAGCGAAGTTTAAAGCACATCCCGGGCTCGGTTCTCTTCTCTAGCAAAGTTTAAGGCACAGCCCAAGCTTGGCTTATCTCCCCCGAGCAGAGCATGGTTTGTCCCCTCGAGTAAGGATGAAGCATATCTTTGAGTGAGTTAAAGCACATCCCCAAGTAAGGTTGGTGTCCCCGAACAAGCTAACTACTTTGTAAAAAGAGTATCCTGAGCATAGCTTCTCTCCTTGAGCAATGTTATTTGTCATTAGAAGTATCCCGAGCAAGATAAAGGTGTTCTTGAGTAAGGTTATTACTCTGTAAAGGTATTCCCGAGCCAAATTATCAGCGTTTAAACACTTATTTATATTCAAGTAAAGCCACAATTAGTATATCCAAGGGAAAAAGTTCAAAAAAGTAATGAAGATGAGCTTATTTCGCGATTCTGACCATCACAATTCTAACCATGAGCTTATATTTGGTCGCATAGATCTCGAAAATATACATGAAATCGACACCAAGATCACCTAAATCGGACACCTGAGCAAAAGTTATGACCATTTAAAATTTTCATAGTATAAAGTCCAATTTAGTTTGGTTTTCTCCCTTCTTCTACCCCTACTAGCACTGTTGAGAGTATTTGCAATCCAACGATCTTAGAAGCAGATCATATTTCACTGATTTCTCTTATCTTTTTGATTACCAAGCCCCGATTACATTCAGACAGAATTATCAAAGCCCTGATTTTGGCCCTTTGATCAAGCAAACGTTGTATTTAAAGTTACGTTCATATTTATGGATGCTCAGGTTCTTTCATATGACTTTTTGTTGGAGTGTTAAAGCATTCTCAATACAATTGTTATCTCCAGGTATTTTACTTATGGAGTTAGAGAGTCTATAGTTATTTGATCATGGCTCACATGTAAGCTATCTGTATGCTTTAAAAGTCTATAAGCATGAATGAATGTTCACATTTTCTATTACTTGGTATATTTAAAGTGTATCCACTTTAGGGGCACACATACACTCCTTGGATGCCTGAAACTCTAGAAGTTGATGAGTTAGAATTACCTTCTTATCCTATATTTTATAAAAATTTGAGGATACTTACGTCAAGGTCATTCTATCTAATGTTTAGCCATTAAGACATGACCGAGAGCACATTCATCATGATTGGTAAAATGTCAAGTGACGACTTTCTAAATATTTTAATATGGTTCACCATGTTCATGGTTGACTATATGATGAAATTTACTCCTCAAGCCATATTGTCTATCAAGTGCATATGAAGTGATATAGTCTGTAACATTATTAGTATTTACGCACACCTATAAGCATGGATATTTCTTGACATCGCATAATTTGTTCTAGTCCAAACTTATCAATTACAAGTGTCAGGTAAAGCATAATTTGCATAATTTGCTAAGTTCAGAGCTATGCACACAACATAGACATAATGTGGTGCATGTATTCATGAGTGTTTCCGTTTGATGTTGATTATTCAAAGTTTGTGTGTGCGTGCTATAGAACACATATTCATTTTATAAGCATCACAAACATCTATTTTAAATGTTGATGCAATTTTGGGAGTAGCTTTAATTCTCTAGTTAGACTCTGGTCCTAACGATATGTGGGCCAAATATTTAATTAGTTCATGATTGTTTGAGCTTAAGTTTTGCTACAGTATGTATTTATACATTTAAATTGAAAGCGACGGTAAGGTTTATTTGCATGCACCTTGATTGCTCGAGCATAGGTTGTACCTAAGAGCTCGAGGGGGTACAGGCGCATCCCAGGGTAGTTCCCTCTGAGGGTGATAAATACGTAATACCTACGATGTCGGGTGAAAGAAGAGCCTCGAACTATCGATATTATTGGTATTTATTGATATATCGGCTAACCTTTGGTATTCAAGTACTAGTACTCTACCCCAAGAAGCATACTGTACCAACATTGAAGCTTAGTTTAGCCATACCGAGCTACAACCCAATTGAGCCTACAGTGCAAAAACATCAAGCGACAGCCAAAGATGATGAAAGGTAATAACCAAGCAACTTGATGTGATCCGAATGGTAATTACAGCAAGTGAATTAGTTACTAGCAGTTCAATCTTCTTAGTGGTTAAAGAAATACTTATTGGAAAAGGCGTAGCCAAGCAACCTCATTGCTGAGCAACTTGTGCGAATTTTATAAATAAAGAAAGCAAAGCCTCATATACAGATAAGGACCAACCAGATTTTATGTGCCTCGTGAAGACATTCCTCGTGCAAACTTTGCCAAGCGTATCCAATATGATTCAGCAAGATATAAGGAAGTATGTTATTGAATAGTACTGCATCATCATGGTATAGAATGGAAGAAGATAGTTTTAAGACTACGTGAGATGTTTCAAAAACAACTTCAACTCCCTGTGTTACCCACATAAATGTTCATTTATTATATTGGAATATGGTTGGTTGGATAGTAAAAAGTTAAATCCATTAATGTCTCACCCAAACACTTCTTGTACCCAGCTTAAATTTGAAGCGCCGAGAGGTGTTTGTGGAGGGCTTTCGACTATATATATGTGTGTGTGTGTGTGTCCGCTAATACATCCATACAATTATACAAATATTAGCCTCACAAAGTTGCCCAACCCATAAATATGGTTAAGAGTAGCTCCCGCTTGCAGTGAACTGATACCGAGACAAGTCGGTTGATCACTCTAATGAAGGCACCTTATTTCTTCAAGATAATTACCTCTTCTTCGGCTGTTACGCGTTCAAAGTTGATCACCTCTAGCAGCTCGAATGCCAAATGGTTTATGAAAAATTATTCAGAGCTATATTAAGCCTACCGGCGCAATAAAAGCAAACTAAGGTTCTTTTATCAACATCCGCACTACGCCAAACAGCCTTACAGACAAAAGGTTATTCAAAATGGAATCATTCCTGCCTCCTATCACTAAAGTTCAATTCCTAAGTCCTTTAGAGTTCAATGCTCAAGCTTAAGCTGGCCTTACTTGCCTCTCCTCTTCCAAACTCAGTTAAGAAGGTTTTCAGCGTCAAAATTGTACCATTTGTTACTTGACTCAAGACGGCCAGGTACATCATTTTTTACAATATATACAAGATAGTAAAGGTGTCATCATTACGGTATTGCAAGTTATATTCTTGAATTCAAGTACATCCTACCTCTAAATTATTTGCTTGTTTTCTTTTGTTGCCGAAGGTGAAACAAGAGTAGGTGATTCATTAGCATATTAGTTCTTAAAGTACTATTACGCATGAGGTAGCAAGAAAAATTATAGAAAGTTGAAGTAATGAGAATCTCTCCATACGCCTATGACTTTACATATTTATTTACATATGTGAATCAATTTAGCATGAGTTTATTTTAGCATCTCATGAGGGACTGTTATACTGTTGCATAGTTGCAATGTTGCATGCTTTATTTGTTAATGAATTTCAATTTTTGGACATATATTGTTGCTAATTTAGAAAAGATATGAGGCCCTTAAATTCTATTCTACTTTGGTCAGATAATAAATTATTCCGACCAAAGTGGGGGCCCAATGTGAGGCCAATAAATATCTTCCCGAGCATGATAATGCATCCCCGACCACAATATAGCATCCTAACTAGAAAAGGGTATATTCTAGCTAAATTGGAATTAAATAGTTTGATAATTACATTGTATAATTACTTCACTTACTAGACTTAAGTGCAACAGGAGAAAAGATTTGAAGAGTATATGCAACAAAGTCACTTCTACACGGCTCCCAAAGCTTGTATCATTTGGCATTTAATGTTAGCCATCCACCTCCACTTCAAGTCATATCAAAATAAAGCAATAGTCAAATCAACAAAAAATATGTCACACATTCCATCTATAAATACAAAAAATGAAGAAAAGGTAAGGGTCTTTTGGCTCTCTTCTCTCTCTCTCTCTATTTACATGAGCATATTATCTATAAGAGTTACTGACTTAAGCATCGGAGTATTCTTGGTCGGGAACTAACTCCGACTGCTTTATTTTACCATTTTCTTACACGCAAGTTGCCGCCGGGAGGGGATCTCCATGAACAAGGGAAAGAGAGGATTTACAGAGAAAGAGAGTCAAAAATTTTCCCGCACAATTTCAATTTCCTATATCATCAAAATTTGTAAATTTCATGTTTTAATATTTTTTCAAAAGTGAAAAACTAATTAGTTGCTTGGAGAACTAAAAAAAGAAAAACCTTAAATTTTTTTCTTTTTTTACCTAGTTTTGTACAAAATATATCATCGAATTTTAATTTTTAAGTAAATATATATGGACCGTTTAAACTGTTTGAATGACGTTGTGTTATTGTTGGATTTAGTTTATTTTATTTTAGTTGTTAACTAGAATTGAAGGGCATAGTTTCCGACGTTGGTGAAGTGGGATAATTGAAACGAAACGGCAACGTTTTTGGCCATCGAACATGAATGGGACAGAGAAAATGCAAGGGGACACAAAAGCAATTAATATCTGTCTCCCTATATATGCAACATTCACTCACTCTCTCTCTCTCTCTCTCTCTCTCTCTTTTTATCAATGGCTTCAGTGAGTGGAAGAACAGGCGAGCCACGGTTCCTGAAGGCAGCTTTGACATTCCTGTGCGCATATTTTGGCTACGTGGTCTATGATGCGATAGCGTCCGCAGCAACAGAGCAGTTTCAGCGCCTACTGATGATTTTTCCTTTGCTGCTGGTCATCGTAGTCCACTGGCTTTCCTCATACGACGGTGTCGACGCGCCCGACGTGGCTGGGTCTGATCAAGCTGCTGCTGCTGCAGGGGACTCACCTTGGGGCATAGCCACTGTGCTTTTTCTCATCTTCATTTTCTGTCTCATATATTATCAGTCTTCCTTGCATGGCCTAATATTTATTTTTCTCTTCATTGTTTTTGTTGCAACTTCCCTCTACTTTCTCTGTACATAGTAATTTAGGCCTTTAATTTCTTGCTAACTCTTCAGTTATCTCTGGCTATAGCTTCGATATATATATATATATATACATATTTCATGCATGATATGGGATATATATGTGGAAAAGATATATGCAGTGTTGGATTTTAAGCGTATTGATATTCCTGTTTGATTTGGCTAACACTTTCAGTTATTGCATACTAACTTTCGAAGAAGTCTTATAATTAAAAGTTTTATTAAGTATATATTTAGAAAGTGGATTGGTAGAGGTGAGGGAAAATAAAATTATAAATTTGTGTTATATTTTTTTAACGCCTAATTATGTAATTGTAAAAATTATTTTGAGAGTAATTATAATTATCTCCATTGGTTTTAATCTAAAAATACACGATCTATTTTTAATTTAAACGTCAACAGATAACCCTATCTTGCTTAATTCAAAAATATCTTAATCTACTCGAATCAATTAGATTTATACCCCATATGTATTATGGAATCTAATATGTGAATGTAAAAATGACGTTATTACAAAAAATGGAGGTAATGTTTTCTATGGATTTTGTGCTGGATATTCTTAAAAAAATGAAATAATACTCACTTTAATATAATAATGTACTTCTACACATCAATTTTTATGAAATCATTTTTCCCCAATCAATTTAGATAAGATATAAAACCAATTAAATTTTAAAAAATTTTATAAATTTTTCTATTTCAATCCGAGTTATAAGAGAATTGTGTGTTAACTTTTAAATTAAAATGGGGCATATATTTTTAATTTAAATTCCAATATTTTTAACTATTTGGACAAATATATCTTTTCATATTCTTCTAATTTTTATAACTTGCAAAAAAAAAGAAAAATGGACTTCTTATATCATTTTGTTTTTCTTTTCTTTTTTTCTTTAACAAATTCATGTTCTAAATACAGCGTAAGAGAACAATAGAAATTAGTTGGAGGGATTGTTTAGAAAATTGAAAAATATTAATTGCACCTGTTGATAAATAGTTGTAATTAATCTTAATTATGCGTGACGAGGTAGGTATAGGACGCACTCAATGCTTTATGGTTTCCACTCATCAAACTTTTGATTCATGAACTATAAGACAAATTAATATGTCCTCCGTCAAGATTTAGTGATTTACAGTGGCTTATTATACTTCAGTGCCTTCTTTCACTTCAAATAGTTGTTTTTTTCTGTTTGTACGTTCAAAAATCCTATAATGGCTCTGTTTGAGTCGACAAAAAATTTTAAAGAATATTAAAAAATTTAAAAGTTATTCACTTTTATTTTACTGCACGAATCATGAATTCACAACTCAATTCACTTCCTCTCATTTTATTTTACTTTTTATCACTCCAAACACATCCAATACAACAAATGTGAAATGTGTGATTACACCATTTAAGAAAAAGCTCGGGATCATCCAAAGAGGTTCGATCTAGTGGTGGAACCCCACTTTAAGTTGCAATCAAAACCAAGTTTGACATTAATATTAAAGTGACGAAGCTTCCCCGATGTTGCAGTACTACTCTTACAAAAAAATAATAATAATAATTTAAAAAAAAAAAAAACAAAAAGAAAGAAAGGAAAGGTTGTCCTGTGTAAATAGTTGCATTCGGGTCGAAATTGAGTAAAGAGGATATGAACAAAATTTGGAAGTTAACATATGAGTTGGATTAGCTTCACATGCATGGTCCAATTTCATGCAATAACAATGTGTTGCGTACATGCGGCATGCCCCATGTGCATGCGTGCTATGAACTTCTTGTCAGCCAATTAAGGGCTCGTTTGTGGGATTTGGAGGGCTAACATTGAAAGCATTTCAACTCCCAAATAATCATACACAGAATGTTGGATTAAAATCTAGTGATTCATATTCACTAGCTCTCACTTTTTTTAGATTAAAAATAAGTTAATACATTTGAATCGTTGGAATTTGCTGGCCTTACTACTACAATAATTGATGAAAAATTCATAAAGATCACGGTTTTAAAAAAAGTGTAATAAAGATTTGTGAGTTAAACTTTTTATCTCAGTCTATAATTAAAAAACTGAGATAAAAAATTACTTTTAATACTTTTTATCTATTTTTTATCTCATTTTTGTTGAAACCGTGATTGTATTTAAAATGAGATAAAAGATCAGTGAAAACTATCTCTAAAAAAAAACTAAGATGAAAGATCAGTAGAAACTATATCTAGAAAAAATCGAGATAAAAGATTAATGGAAACATCTCTAGAAAAAATTAAAATCAAAAGGTGAGAAAAAATATATCTTAAAAAAATGAGATAATTAAAAAAAAAAAGAGAGACGATATTGTTATTTTTTTCTCTATATCTCTTTCAAATAATTTTATTGATAGTCCCAAATCACACACAAGTATCCAAAATAAGTAATAATAAGCTGAAACTAAGAATTATCTATAATAATATTCACCTCACAATAAACAACCACCACAAGAACACAAGAATTTGTTAACAAGAGTAAAAACTCATTTGCACGCAAAGGAGAAATAACCTCGGATCCTTAAGTGGATCAGCCTAAAAATCTTCACTATGTAAAAAAGATGTTACAAGGTACTCAAGGAGAGTTTTACAAGTTTTCCTGACCAAAAAACCATTGATCTACTTGTTCATCAACTTCCCTAACCTTGCTTGCTAGACCACCCGCAACTCACCTCAACCATGAAATTCCAGCCTTCAATCCATGAAGAATAAGCTCCCCAATCTTACTCCACACCACAGATCTGAATTTCAGAGAGTTAGATTGCTGCCAAAAATGGAAATGATCTTCTTAACGTTGAACCAAAATGAAAACCCTAGGTCATCCTCTCAGCTTTTTGCCCAAAGATAGTAAGAGTGAGCTCACCGGTCTGAAAGCCTAGGGTCAGAAAATAATATTTGCTTTTTATATCAAAGAAGAAGGATAAAAAGGTCTTTTAAAGTTTCTTTTAAAAAATTCTGCGCGACTGACTGGGGCAGCTCTTGGGCAAGAGCTTCCCTGCTCATGCTCGCAAACCCTACTGTTCACTTATTGTCAAACTCCAGAAAACTTTTTCAATTAAAAACAGAGAGAATGACCAGAAAGCAGAGCATAGCAACAGCCACCTCTTCCACAGTTCTTCTCCCAACAAACTCAATGATTCACAAACACTCTTTGGCTTATGTTTGTGAACAAATTCAACAACATTGTGACATTTTTAGGAAACAAATACAAGCAAAGTGTTTGCTCAGGAATTGTCAATCAATAACCTATACAAACACTAACAATCTCCCCCTTTGGCAATTCCAAGACAAAACACACCCAACCCCAACATTACAAAAAAAATGTCACGTGTCCTAACTAATCCAAAATTTTGAGCAATCCTACAAAATCTGAATAATCACAACAGTGCATTAAGAATGAAAAACATAATTGTCAAATACTTGCAAACATGCTCATGACATGACCCCTTTAATAAAACTGTTCTCCCCCTCAAGTAATACTCCCCCTCAATATTTCACTGGTATCTCCCCTTTTTTTGTGAGGAATTGACAAACCCATTAAGTCAAAAGGCATGCAAAATACCAGTCAACTTATTAAGCCACATGAAAAATTAACGAGCCACAAAACAGGGAAACTACCATTCAGAATTATTGCAGTTTAAAAGAGTTCAGACAAAAGAGCCAGAAATGCTATGTCAATTCTATTCCATGAGTCAAATAGTGGTAGACGGCCAGCCAGAAAATTTCCACTGAAGGGAAACGGAGGAACTCGAGGGCTAGAGGGAGCACTGGGAGTTGATTGAGAAGTTGCAGAACCACGGCTTCCTCTGTTAGATTCAAACATGAACTGCTCAGAATCCGAAGACAATGAAACAGATGATGGAGGGTCAGAACTGGTAGAGGCCATTCGATTTGGCAGATTGCGAAGAGAACCCCCTTGTGACCATTTCGTCTTCTGCTTTGAATTTTTGCCTTTCAATTTTGCACTCTTTTTGCTGAGAGTGTGCTCTTTTTTCCACCATAAGTCATTCTCTTGCTTGAACTCACGTGTAGACCTTTGGTTTTCACTATGGTTGTCGGGATTAGGGTTTCAGAAACTTACACAGGAGGGTGAACATAAGGAAGAAGATGAAGGGTTTGTCATGAGAAAGAATGAAGAAGGGGTTGAAGACAAATGGTAGGGAGAGGACTCATCGGCCAAAGAAGACTCTCTCGCTTGATCTATGCCGAGGAAGATGAATAACTATGGTAACCCAGGTACAAACCAGAGGATAAAGACCAACAGTTACTTCATAAAACCCTTCACAAACCCTGGCACAAGCATTAAATATCCCAGAGATACAATCTATCTCCTAAAAGACGACTGGGACTTACACAGCAATTAATTCTTAGAGGACATCCATTACTTGAAATCATGACCCTTTGAAAACCCCCAGCACTTAATTAACCACAAATGTTCTTAATCTCTCACTAATAAAAGATAATCATTAAAGCTCAAAAGTGATGATCTGAATGCAAATACACACACATATACAGTTGCACTTACCTAATAAAAATTTGCCAAATTTGTACAATTTGACAAGTGTATCAAAAGTCTCTCTCTCTACTAAATCTGCAAGAGAATCAAAAAATTTCACAGATAATGTTACCATATTCTTTGTGTACTCATGTACAAGTCATGTTCACTGTGACTGTACCAACCAATGGGAAACCTCCAGCTAGAAATTAATTATTAAATGTAATAACGAAATTACCATAGTAAGTAAAAAAATTTTAGATTTTTCAAATTAATTCAAGTGTGCTGTAAGTCCAGAAACAACAGGAGGTCAATTAGAATGAGAAAATTGACACTTTCTTTCAGTGGCTATTGCGAGCATGAGAATGGAAGCTCGCGGCCACGAACTGCCAGAGAAACAATCTGTTTTTTTGGAAACAGATTTCAAAGACACAGCACAGTTGCTGCAATTTTTCACAGAAACCACATTTAAAAATATAGTCTAGAACAGTTTGACATAATGAAAATTTATTCTTCAATCAAACAATTAAGTCTATGAAAATTCATAAGCATCAAAGCAAACAAAATGTGAAAATTAAGAGTTAAAATGCTGGATTTTTCAAAACATATAGGAATTTGATATATGAGTATAATTCATCAAAGACAAAATGTTAAAGATCTTACAAAAATCTTTGACAAACCCATAGAAATATTAGTAGCACTTCCAATGACATATTCATTTCATAGATAAGAATCATGATTAGGTCAAACAACATCTCGAGACATAATACTAGTTGTAGTTCTACATTTAAATTTTTCTAGATAATGTCCACATGAAAGTCAAACCAATCGATTGCCCAACACAAGGTAATGACTTTCCCATTTGAAGAATGTATAAAAAGATGATATTCAAGTAGATGTACACTTTCCTTATCTCTCCATATAAAAGGAATTCAATAAATGCAATGTGATAATAGTTTTCACACAACTTGTTTTAGTCTCTTTCTTTTTTTTTTTTTTTTTTTTTTGAGACACACTACATATGATGCACTGTAGAGACTAAGATGGTAACCCTTTTTATCACCAATATATAAAGACAATCATAAAAACAAAACTTCCACACTTCCAACTTTGGACAATTGGGATATAAAGTTGTGGGCTAGTCGATTATAGGTCAATCCAATGTAGACATTACATTAGAAATTCAAGAAAAGCACTATCTCAATCGACTATGTGCAATATCACATGAGCATGATCATGAGAAAAATCTGTGCCATCAATATACCATCTTCAATATAATCTTAACATGCTATGGGATTTAAAGAATTTCACTTGAAATCGACACTTGTCTAAGATTCAAGATACAAACAAATATCAAATGCCAACATACTCCTATTTATCCAAGAATTCCAAAACTTAAAAGGCACATAATGATCTTATTTACTCAATCAAGTTCATAGAAATAATTATAAGATCATTTATTCAGGTTTCATTGAGACAAGACTATTCAACAACTATAACTCCTAGTGATGAACGAAAATGTTCAAATCTAGAAGCTTCTAGAGGTTTAGTGCAAATGTCAGCTAGTTGTCTGTCTGTGGAAATATGCTCAAGTGTCGTGACAAGTCTCTCAATAAGGTCCCTAATGAAGTGATGTCTTATATTTATGTGCTTGGAGCGTGAGTGTTGGACAAGGTTCTTTGAAATGTTGATTGCACTCAAGTTATCACAGAATAAAGACATGGTACCTTGTTCAATCCCATAATCAGAGAGCATTTGTTTCATCTACAAAGCTTGAGCACAACAACTCCCAGCTGCTATGTATTCTGCTTCTGCAGTGGAGAGGGAGATGGAATTCTGTTTCTTGCTATGCTAAGCTACTAAATTGCTCCCAATATAGCTCCCAATATAGAAACAACCTCCAAAAGTGCTCTTACGATCATCATAACATCCTGCCCAGTCAGCATCTGAAAAACAAGAAATCTCTGCAAAAGAATCATTAGCAAACCAGATGCCATGATCTAGAGTCCCATTCACATAACGAATGATTCGTTTGACAACAGTCAAATGAGACTCTTTAGGACAAGATTGATACCTAGCACAAATTCCTACACTAAATGCTATGTCCGGACAACTAGCAGTTAAGTACAGGAGACTACCAATCATGCTTCGGTACAAGGTTTGATCCACACTTTTTTCATATTCATCTCTGTTCAATTTGGTAGATGTGCCCATGAGAGTCCTAGCATGCTTAGTTGTAGAGAGTCCAAATTTTTTAACCAAATTTCTTGCATACTTGGACTGTGATATTAAAATGCCATCTTTCATTTGTTTAATTTGCAATCCCAAGAAAAAATTAAGTTCTCCCATCATGCTCATTTCAAATTGACTTTTCATGAGTTCAGCAAATTCTAAGGCATACTTTTCAGATGTAGAACCAAAAATAATGTCATCCACATATATTTGAGCAATAGTGATGTGCTTAGAATCTCTACAAATGAACAAGGTTTAATCAACACTCCCCCTAACAAAATTTGATTCAACTAAGAAACTAGTAAGTCTCTCATACCATACTCTAGGGGCTTGTTTTAAACCATACAATGCCTTATTTAAACGATAAACATGATTGGGATACTTAATATCGATAAATCCTTTGGGTTGTTCAACAAAAACTTCTTCTTGAATAAAGCCAATCAAGAAGGCACTTTTCACATCCATTTGAAAAAGTTTAAATCCCAAATAGCAAGAAATAGCTAACAAAATCCAAATAGACTCTAGCCTAGCCACTGGTGCAAATGTTTCATCAAAATCAACTCCCTCAATTTGAGAATACCCTTGTGTGACTAATCTAGCTTTGTTTCTAACAATAGTACCAAAGTCATCGGTTTTATTTTTGAAAATCCATTTGGTCCCTACAACATTTACATCTCTAGGCCTCGATACTAGCTCCCAAACATCATTACAAGAGAATTGTTCAAGTTCCTCATGCATAGCGTTGATCCAATGAGAATCAATAAGAGCTTCTTTGACATTCTTAGGTTCAATGCATGAAGTGTAACATAAGTAAGTTACCTCATTTCAAACTTGCCTCCTAGTTTTCATAGGGGCAGTTATCTCACCAATGACTTATGTGACAGGATGGTTCAACTTCACCCTTGAAAATGGATTGAGTGTCTTTGATTGATCCTCAGGCTCATCCTCTTCCATTGTGTCAACTTGATGTTGATCCTCAGGTTCCATATTAATTTCATCTTCTTTATTTTGTTTCTCTAATGAGGAATCATCTTGAGGAAGCATATTGAATTCTTGCTCCTCTTCAGAAGTATTTTTCCTGCAAGAAGAATTCACACAGTCATCATCGACGACTACATTTACAAACTCATAACAATAGAATGCTTTAAATTAAAAACTCTATATGCCCTACTGTTAGTGGAGTAACCAAGGAAAATGCCTTCATCACATCTAGCATCATACTTACCAAGAGCTTCTCTATCACGGTAGATGTAACATTTGCTTCCAAAAATATGAAAGTAACTCACATTAGGCTTTTTGCCATTCCAAATTTCATATGGAGTGGCTTTGGTTCCTCTTCTAACAAACACTCTATTGCCAATGTAGCATGCCGTATTTAAGGCTTCAGCCCAAAATTTCAAAGGAATCTTTTTGGCATACAACATAACTCTAGTCATCTCTTGAAGGACCCTATTTTTCCTTTCAACAATCCCATTTTGTTGGGGTGTTTTAGGAGCTGAAAATTCATGCAAAATATCACATTCATCACAAAAATTAGAAAATTCTACATTTTCAAATTCTTTTCCATGATCACTTCTCAACCTAACAATTTTACCAAATTTAGCTCCTTTTTCATTTTGAAGCCGATTGTAAAGAACTTTGAAAGATTGAAAAGTGTCAGATTTTTCCATCAAAAAGTTCACCCAAGTGAATCCAGAAAAGTCATCAACCATCACAAAAATGTATTTTTTTTTCTCCCAAACTCTATGTTCTAATCGGACCCATCAAATCAACATGGACTAATTCTAAAACAGAGGAAGTGGCTATTTTATTTGTCTTTTTGTTAATGGCTTTTGTCTGCTTTCCCTTGAGACACGGTCCACATACAACTTTCTTGGCTTTGACTAACTTTGGCAATCCCTTCACAATCTCAGCCTTGGACAACTTTGCTAGATCTCTATAATTCACATGTCCTAGCCATGGATGCCAGAGTTCAGTGTTGTTCTCCTGTGTAGCATTACAAGTATGAACAATGTGAGTTGAAACTCCATAGCAATTATCAGTGGTTCTAAAACCTTTTAACACAACATGATTATTTTTATCAAGAATGGAACAAGTATCCTTAGCAAACATGACACTATAATGTGAATCACAGATTTGGCTTATATTAATCAAGTTAGCTTTCAAGCCATCCACATACAAAACATCCTTGAGTTTTGGTAAACCTGGACAGATAATGCTGCCAATTCCAAGGATTTTTGACTTACTACCATCACCAAAGGTTACCATACCATCATCACACTCATTCAAGGTTGAAAACATGGACTTAATCCCACACATATGCTTGGAACAGCTGCTGTCCAAGTACCATATGTTAGAGCTTTGTGCCCTAAATGCAATATGTACAACATTACATTTCAGATCCTCACACCTAATCCAAAATTTTCTAGGTTTGATTGTGGAGGAATTAATGCTTTTGACATTATTTCTAGTGATGGTCTTAGTCCAAGGTTTGAAAGCAATTCCATTTGGTTTGAATGGAGCTTTTTATCAACACTAACATGAGTGGCAAGACTACTAAACCTGTTGGACAAAAAATTTCTTGTCAAGACACTTTTATGAGTATTGCCTTTAGACTTAACATAGTCTAATGGCAGCCCATACAGCTTGTGATAGTGGGGTCTAATGTGCCCCTTAATACCACAATGATGGCAAATCGGAACAAAATTTTTGATACATGAAAAATCTGAATTTAATCCTTTAGCATGATGAAATTTTTTACCTGTGAGTCCTGAGATGTTATGAGAGAAAAAGTTACCATTCGAAGACCCTTTCCTCTTGGCTCCACCAGGTTTTGAAGACTGTTGAACACAATTTGCTTCTGAATTTTTGTTCTTCTACTCCTTTTTCACAGCAAATTTAGCTGCCAAACCAGCAACTCAAACAAACTTGATGGGACCTTTTCTTTGAAGAGATGGTGGTAAATCCTCTTCTTCATAGCCCAACCCAGTTCTATCATTAGAAGACCTTTGAGCCTCCAAGATCTCATCAAGTCTTCTTGTGCCCGATTCCCACTTCTTGAATGCATTTATAGACATTGCTACTCTTTCTTTCAAGCTTACAAGCTCATTCTCAAGTGAACCATTCAAGGACATCAATCTTTCTTCATTCTTCCTTGAACTCTCAATCATTCCTTCCAAATCACCAGTCTTGACTTTAAATTCTTTTAGTTGACCAGCCAACCCTTCCTCTTCCTTTTCAACTTCATTCAATTTAGAAAGGGCCTTTGCCTTATGTTTAGCAAGTACAATGTTTTGTTTATACAATTCATTGTATTTTTCTTGCAATTCTTCAAATTCTTCTTGCACATCCACTTCAGATTCAGATTCCGAGTAACTCATAATGTTCTCCACTGATGAGTTTTGCAAAGAGCCCTTTGACTCAATTTTATCTCTTAACTTGTCTTCATTAACTCCCACCATGAAAACTAACACTTGAGAGGAATTATCTTCTGACTCGGATGACTCTTCTTCATCTTGATTTCCATCACTCTCAGACTCCTCCTCATCATCCAAAGTTGCAGCAAGGACTTTTTGGTTTTTCCTCTTCAGTTTATTGGCACACTCATTTGCAAAGTGTCCATAACCCTTGCATTCAAAGCATTGCTTTTCACCATGCTTTGATTGCTTCTTATTGCTTGCATTACCTTCACTTAGCCTTTTTATCTTTGCGTTGTTGAATTTGAAGGAATTGTTGAGGGGGGCTTCTTAGAGAAACTTTTAAACTTCTTTACCAAAAAGGCAGTATCATCCACACTAACTTTTGAGTGTTCAGCATCTTCACTGTCTTCTTCACAAATGGTGTTCAAGGCTATCCATTTGTTTCTCTTGTTTTGATTGAAATTCACTTCATAAGTTTGCAATGACCCAACTAATTCTTCAACCTTCATCTGATCAACATCTTTGCTCTCCTCAATAGCTATAACCTTTGGTTGGAATCTGTCTGACAAGGAACGAAGTATCTTTCTCACAATTTTTGATTGAGGAATACTCTCTCCAAGATTTGCTGAGGAGTTGACAATATCACTAAGCTTTATGTAGAATTGATCAAATGTTTCGTTTTCTCCCATTCAGATGACCTCAAAAGCAGTTGTTAGTCGTTGCAACTTTGCAATTTTTACTGCTGTAGTTCCCTCATATGTCACCTGCAGAACATCCCAAGCTTTTTTTGGTATTTCACAATTTAAGATTCTTTTGAATTCATCCTGTGAAACACTACAGAAAATAGCATTAAGGGCCTTGCTATTCCAGCCAGCAGCTTCATTGTCTGCTACAGTCCAATCCCGTTTGGCTTTGGGAGTAAGATCAGTGTCACTCACAGTAGGTGGTCTCTAGCCATCAACAACAGAATCCCAAACTTTTTCATCGATTGACTTAAGAAATGCTATCATCCTAGCTTTCCAGTAGTGGTAGTTTGACCCATCTAGAAATGGTGGCCTAATAGTAGACTGACCTTCCCTTTGGTTATCCATGGATACTTTTTCGGATCTACTCTTAGACAGAGAGTCTAAACCTAAAAATAGAGCACCCGAGGCTCTGATACCACTTGACAGTCCTAAATCACACACAAGTATCCAAAACAAGTAATAATAAGCTGAAACTAAAAATCATCCATAATAATATTCAGCTCACAATAAACAACCACCACAAGAACACAAGGATTTGTTAACAAGGGTAAAAACTCCTTTAAACACAAAGGAGAAACAACCCCGGATCCTTAAGTGGATCAGCCTAAAAATCTTCACTATGTTAAAATGAGGTTACAAGGTGCTCAAGGAGAGTTTTACAAGTTTTCCTGACCAAAAACCCATTGATCTACTTGTATATCAACTTCTCTAATCTTGCTTGCTAGACCACTCGCAACTCACCTCAACCGTGAAGATTCCAGCCTTCAATCCATGAAGAATAAGCTCCCCAATCTTATTCCACACCACAGATCTGAGCTCCAGAGAGTTAGATTGCTGCCAAAGATGGAAAGGATCTTCTTGACGTTAAACCAAAATGAAAACCCTAGGTCATCCTCTCAGCTTTTTGCCTAAAGATAGTAAGAGTGAGCTCACCGGTCTGAAAGCCTAGGGTTGGAAAAGAATATTTGCTTTTTATATCAAAGAAGAAGGGTAAAAAGGTCTTTTAAAGTTTCTTTTAAAAAATTCTACGTGACTGACTGGGGCAGCTCTTGGGCAAGAGCTTCCCTGCTCATGCTCGCGAACCCTACTATTCACTTATTGTCAAACTCCAGAAAACTTTTTCAATTAAAAATAGAGAGAATGACCAGAAAGCAGAGCACAGCAACAACCACCTCTTCCACATTTCTTCTCCCAACAAACTCAATGATTCACAAACACTCTTTGACTTATGTTTGTGAACAAATTCAGCAACATTGTGACATTTTTAGGAAACAAATACAAGCAAAGTGTTTGCTCGGGAATTGTCAATCAATAACCTATACAAACACTAACATTTATTTATCACTTTATATGATTTAAATTAGATTTCATAAATTTTATTGTAATATTTATTTATTAATTTTAATTAATTGAATATGCTATAAAAAAAATTACAATCATAGATCAATAAACAAAAATATTTTTAAATTAATGTTAAAACTAAATTTACCAAATCAAATTTAAATAACGCTAAATGTATAGTCATTATTTTTCAGTAAATATATGGGAGTAGTCTTCATAATTTGTATGACTTATAACGAGGTGAATATTAAATATTTAATATCTAATAAACATTTAGTGTATTTTTAATATTAATTATATTAAAAGTGACATTATTTTATATTTTGTTGGAAGTGATAAAAATTTAGAAATAAAAATAATAGAAATTTTCATTTTTTTCTTTTTAGAACTAATTTTTGAATCTAATCATTGAAAATATTTTTTGTATTACAAATCAATTTTTAAAATAGTTTTCAAAAATTTTGCTTTAAACAATAGTTTTCCAAAACTAAAATAAACGCGACCTAATTACTTTTAAAAATATAATACAGAGTGAAGAAAAATATATTATAAATAGTGAGTCATGATTAAATATATGCTATAAACTAAGATTAAAGGAAAATAAGAAAAAGAATTAAAATCATTTTTAATTAAATATGATAGATATTCATAAATTATTTATTAAGTATTCGCATGATACTATATATTGGTTATGATTTCAAATGATTGCAAAAAGTTAAAATAATTAAATAAAAATAAATTTTTTTATCATTTGTCCCGACCAATTGATCAGGAAAATTACAACTTTTAGCTACTAATTGGTTGACAAAAGTTATAATAAATTATTATAAAAAAATTAAAATAATTAAATTTTATTACTTTTTTTAGTAACCCCAAAAAGATAAAAATTTGTTTTTATATATTAATATGTAAAATATATATGTAAATGATAGCTTAAACAAGCGGTCAACTACACTAACTTTCAGAGGAATGGCATGAGTTCAATTCTCAGTAGAAACCAAAAAAATATCAAATATATAAGATTGCTATAATGATAAGGTGCCAAACAGTGCTACGATGGCATAATAGGAGGTTGCATGTGGATTTTTATTATTTTTAAAATTAATCCATTTTTTCAGTGTGATTATTTTTCTTTATTTAATCACAGTTTTTCAAAAAAGGTGAGATCAAAATTCATAAAAGACCACACAAGATTTCTTTTCATATCAATTTTTACCATAAAAGATCAAGCTTTTATTGTGTGATTGTTGTAAATTTTTTATCACGGTTGTAAACTATGATAAAAAAGAAGTAACTTACAATCTCACCTGGATCAATTACGCTTTTGTGACTAAGATAGAAAGTAAAACATCACGTCTAAAAGCTGTGATGTTTATACATTTTTGTAGTAGTACTTACTGTTCAGGGGGCTAACATTGAAATTAATGTCAACCTCTCTTTTTCGGTTTGGCGTGCAATATTTTGCCAATTTGCACAGTAAATTGATGTGTCATTACTTTTTGACTGTTAGGTATTTGGTAAAAATTTGTAATAGTTGGTAAAACTTAATAAAAATAAAAGAAAATTGATAAAAAAATTGGTAAAAGTTAGAGAAAGTTGATAAAATTTAATTTTGTATGTAGTGAAGAAAGTTAGAGAAAGATAGAAAAATTAATAAAAATTAATTTCTTTATAAAACTTGATAAACCAAACACCCCCTTATTTTCAACTACATACAATTTCATTGTATCCTCTTAATTACCAGAGCTACACCTGGTGAAACAAAGGTGTATTAATTCGTGTTTGAATATAGCAAGTATTTCAAATGCATCCAATCTGAAATTTCACATCATTCGACTCCAAGCATAATAATTAATATGTTGTGGGTGAAGAATCATGATACCAAATTAAAATTCTATCTCTTGAAAGGGATCCTGTCTTGTGGGATCACATCATCAACATTTCAAACAATGTTGGATATATATAATATAGAAGTATATAATTATTTGGTGTACTGTAGTAATATTTTCTGTTGCTATCAATTTTTAGTATTGCTGTAGCAAAATTTTATATTTGTCATTGAGATTGTGCCAGGGAGCCGTTTGGCTCACCAATTTTTAAAATATATATATATATATATATATTTTTTATCAATTTTTTAAACTTTTTATACTTAATACGAAACTAATTTTTTCTAATTTTTTTAAATTTCTACCAACTTTTTTCTAATTTTCATTAATTTTCTCGAACTTTCTTTAACTTGTATAAATTTTTTGTTAAATACCCAACTAACCACTAAAGTATTATATAAATATAAAGTTTCAATTTATTTATTTATTATTTTTTTTATGGTGTCAAAAAACCCCTAAGTAGAATAGTAGATGCCATTATAGATATATATATAATGGATTAGCTTCACATGCATGGCCCAATTTCATGCAATAACAATGTGTTGCATACATGTGGCATGCCCCATGTGCATTAGTACTATGAACTTCTTGTCATCTAGCTAATTAAGGTTTTGCCGGATTTGTGCGGCCAACATTGAAATCCATGTCAGCTTCGAACAATTATGTGTGGGGTTCATGGATTTTTAAATTAAAATTCAATGGTTAATATACACTCATACCTTTTTATATTAAAAATAAATAAATATATTTAAAACGTTAAATTTTTAATCTAAGAATCCTTGACCTTGTTGTTCGGGACTGACCGTGAAATCAATGTCGGCCTCTCTTTTTTTCGTTTAGCGTGCAAAATTTTGTCAATTTTGCACACTAAGTTGATACATGTCATTACCTTTTGGGTGTTAAGTATTTGGTATAAGTTTATAAAAGTTGATAAAATTTAATAAAAGTAAGAGAAAATTAACAAAAATTAATGAAGGTTGAAGAAATTTAATAAAAAATAGAGAAAGATGATAAAATTTGATTATATTTAGTGAAAGAAGTTAGAGAGAGCTCAGTAATTTTGATAAAAGTTAATTTTTTTAAACTTAATAAATCAAACACACCCTAATTATCAATTATGGGGGTGATTGGTTAAAACAAAAAGTATAATAAAAATACAAAAATTTGATGTAAAAGTGATATGTAACGAAATTTGATTGAAGAAAATTGATGAATTTTAATAGATTTTAGTAAGTTTTATTTAATTTTTTTTATTTTATGTATGCCAAATAGGGCCTACATATAATTTCATTGTATCCTCTTAATTACCAAAGCCCCACTTGGTGAAACAAGGGTGCATCAGTTTGCGTTTGACTATAGCAAGCATTTCAAATTTATCCAATCTGAAATTTCACATCATTCGACTCCAAGATAATTAGAATTAATTACACTGGTATTTTTTTTTAATATACTTGATTTTTAATTTATCTTTTTTATTTATTAATTTTAATATTTTGATCCCTTATTTATTTAAAAGGGGCTTCGTTTAAAAATTATTAAAAAGATCCATTAACTTTTTATTTATTTTTTGTTCTTCAATTATCTCAATATGTTTCTAATGTAATTATTACTTACTTACATATTCAAATTTGGAACTTATCTTTAGAGATTTGCATAGATTAAGTGAAATAAATCATTCGATTTTCTGTTATAAATTAAATAAATCAAAAATTTTCTTATCCCATCCCCCAAAAAAAAACTCGAGCTGAAAATAAAAATAAATTATATACATGCTATTTTTGTTTTTAGTATAAAGAAACAGAGTGAGTAAAACCTAAAAAAATAAAAAAATTTAAATTAAACCTAATAATTTTGGATTTTTAATTTTACAACAATTTTATTTGATTTAGTTTTTTTCAATTTAAATTTAGCTTAAAATTTTAAACAAATCTTGAAGATATATTTTCTATTATTTATTATCAAATTAAATATATATATATATATATAATAAATACAGAATAAAGAAACAAAAATATTTATTATTAAGATCTGATAATTGATTTGGTTGAATTTTTTTATCAAAATTATATTCGGGTCTTTTTTTTTCGATGGGATGAGAAAAAAAATCAATATGTTTAATTTATAATAGAAAATTAAATGATTTATCTAAACTAATCCATGCAAATTTCTAATCATAAATTTCAAATTTGAATATATGTGAATAATAATCATATTAAAAATAGATTAAGATAATTAAGAAATAATAAATAATAAAAAAGTTAGTAAACTTCTTTAACGATTTACAAACGGAACTTCTTTTAAATAGATGAAGGACTCAAAGTGCTAGCTGTAATAGATGAAGGGGTCAAAATGTTATCGCTAATAGATGAAGAGATAAATTAAAAATGAGTTGTAATTGAAAGGGTGTAAATGTAATTAATTTAAATAATTAATACGTTGTGAGTGGAGAATCAAAGTAGCAAATTAAAATTCTAGACCTTACTATTCACCCTAAAAAGGATCGAGGTCCTTTCTTGTGTGATCACATCATCAACATTTCAAACAATTATGTTCGATATATATAATATAGAAGTAGATAATTATTTGGTGCACTGTAATAATATTATCCACTGCAAACAATTATTTAGTATTGCCACAGCAATATTTTCTATTGCTATTGAGATTGCGGCCGGTAAGGAATCGTTTGGTTGACCAAATTTTAAAATAAATATTCAATTTTTGTCCATTTTTTAACTTTTTTTATAAAATATAAAATCAACTTTTATCAAAATTTTTAACTTTTTTAATCTTTTACCAATTTTGTTTTCTAATTTTTTCCAATTTTCTCAAGTTTTTTTTAACTCTTACAAATTTTGATCATACACCTAATTAACTACTAAAATGTGTCAAAAGTAGATTCCGTTATAGATATATATAAATTCCATTATAGACATATATGTGCAATGCAATATTAACATTTTGATATGTATATATACATATATATATATTCTAAAAATACCAAATAATATTTCATAGCATAAAGGGAAGATGAAGTTGACATTCGCAGTTAAGATAGTGTCTTATTAATTGAGAACCATCTCTACTTCCGACTTGGCAGCAATGCCAGTGGGGGAATGTAATGCAATGCACAATTCCATTTGGTGCGTCCGAACGTATGTCCTAACAAATGAAAGATTATAAGTGTACAGTGGTAATTTTGTCGCTTTTTACAGCACGGTTAAAAAAACAGACTATACAAGGAAAGGAAGGAGCGTGCCTAAGTGTGCCTCTATCTTATCATCCAAAGGCAAATATCAAGAAGTGGAGAAGTTATTTTTTATGAATTTTTTTTTAATTTTTTTATTTTTTTTATTAATGATCCTTATCTACTAATAATCACTCAAAATGTGAATTTTTTTTATTAATGATCCTTAACCACTGATAATTACTCACGATTTAAAAGTAATATATAAAATTTTTAAACCTTTATAAGTTATTTAAGTAATTTTATCCTTTTATTTTTTTTATTTTCCTTAATGACCTTTAACTACCAACTACTCTTATAATGTTCTTTTATTTTATTTGAATATCCCTTAATTACTTACAATCTACTTAAATACATTTAATTAATAATTACTAATTATTTATTATTTGAGAAATTTTTTAAATGAAATAACAAATTAATTAATGATTCATACATAATTTTTTTAAATAAAAATTTAATATAAATTCACGTGCATCATGTGTGTGCTGGTATATTTTTTTAATTTTGATATACACATAGTTTTTAAATAAAAGTTTGATAAAAATTCATGTGCACCATGTGTGTGCCAGTATTTTTTTAATTTTTTAAAGAAAATAACAAATTAATTAAAAATACACATAGAGTTTTTAAATAAAAATTTAATAAAAATTCACGTGCATCGCCTGTGAATAAGTAAAATAAAAAAAAATAAAAATTCACACACATTGTTTTAATAGATTGATTAAAAATTAATAGAAGAATTAAGTAAATATTCATAATTTGCAAAACTAAAATATTTTTATTAATTATTAAAAAAAAAAACATGCGCATCATGTGTGCATCGTCATCTAATATATTCATTACATATACATAGAACTAAAATTTAATTGAAGTATGTATGATATAATATATAATATTATTTCCATACTAAGATGGGACTAAAAAGTCAATTATCAAAATAAAATTTGTTAAAAAAACATTAAGATAAAATTACATCTACCTTTCCTTAACATTTAGGTAATTACGCTTAGTAACAACATTAAAAGTTACATTTATCTCCCCTTATTTTGAAATGTTATTAACATTGACTCCCTTCCGATAAAATTAACTGTTAAAATTTAAAAGAAAATATTAAAATAACTAAAATTTTAAACATTTTTTCTATTTTATCCCTCCCTTTCTCACATTTTTATCATTTTTCTTTACAAAAATTCTCAAAAAGAAATAAAAAAAAGTAAAAAATATAAACTTTTTAAGGATTCTTATTAAAAATTTGAGAAAACGTGAGGGAGGGAGGAGTAAAATAAGAACAATATCTAAAATTTTGGTTAATTTGACATTTTATATTAAGTTTTAGTGACTGATTTTATCACAAGGAGGTCAATGTTAATGACATTTTAGAATAAAAAAGACAAGTGTAACTTTTAAATGTTGTAAGTGTTAAGTATAATTATCCAAATATTAAGGACAGGTAGATGTAATTTACCCAAAAATTAATCGATAAAATTTTTCACTACCAAAATAAATTTAGTTTTCTTTTATATATAATTTAACTACTAATAAAAAAATTAAAAGAAAGATTAATAATATATAAATAGGTAAAGTTTCTCAATCACCTTTTGATTATTCATTTAATGTTTAATAAAGCTTGGTCTTCTTTCTCCTTTAGAAAGAATAAATTGCACTAGAGTAAAAGGAAATTAAAAAATAAATTCAATAACATATGCACATTGCTTGCGTACATGTCGAAAAGAAAAGGGTACCAACTAGAGATGTAAATAAGTCGGGTCGACTCGTGACCTGACTCAATTCTCGTCTCGGCCTAACCATTCATATAGCCCAACTAGCCCCCCACCTAAATCAGGGCTTGGGACAGGGCCTATGACTCTCCCCATCGACCTTTTGCCTTGCGCGTTCCTTTAGAGTTTTAATTTTTTTTTTCCTTAGCTAGCTATTGATAGCCTTTTTCATTTTTCCTTTTTCCCTCCTCAACTAGCTGTTGCTAGTCTTTTTTCTTTTTCTTTTTTTTCTCCTCGACTAGCCATTGGACACAAAACTAGCCCCATTTTTTTCTCTTCTTTTCTTTTCTTTTTTTTTTCCCCCAAGCTAGTTGTTGCTAGCCATTGGTAAGGGCTAAAAAAAAAGAAAAATTAATTACGAAAGGCCCTCATATTTACAAACTCCCCCCAATCCTTCATTATAATTGCCCCACATATGTTCAATTCAAAAATCACAAATTTCTTTCACTCTTAGTCAAATTTTCTACTCCTAAACTAGAAATTCTAAAGTGTCTTTTTCAATCGTGTTCAAATGCTCTCAACGAGGTCAAATTTTTAGTCTAGATTGAAAGATCAAATACTTTAAGGTTCCAAATTATAAGTTAGTACATTTTATTCTATTTTATCTTAATTTTTTAAATTTGAATACTTTAAATTATTAGTATTATTTGTATTTATAAATTTTATATAAAAATTTTCAAAAATATTAAAAAAGTGGGGCAGCTAGGGTCAGGGGTGAATTTTCATGACCAGACCAGACCCAACCCGACCCAACCCAACCCAACCAAAAAGAGACTCAGGCTAGTTAGGGCGCCGAGATAACCTAATGTCGGGCCGCAAATTTTAAAACAATTTAAATACATAGTGCCTTTAGGTTATCTTTGGATCATGAGTTTGTGAATGGAGTAGAAAAGTGAATGAAAAGTAAAATTAATAGTGTCTATTATTTTGTTTTGTTTAGCCAAGTAAAATTTATTTATTTTCTTCTCATTTTTTCAACTCAACAAAAAATAAAATAAATTTATCTTTTCACTAGATTTTATTGTTTTTTCACATTTCTTTTCCCTCAATAAATTCATATTCCAAACACATTAAAAGAAAATTGGCTTAAATAATAAATCAACATACATATAATTTTAATCTATTATTAATTTTTTCTAATATTTTTGTGATTGTTGATGGTGGAAACTTCTTGTTTCTAAACCAAATATACAAAATAAAATTCAAAATATGAATTCTGGACTTATTTAGTAAATCTTATATATACATGAAGAGTTTCACATTTCGGATTTTCACAACCTAAAGACCTGGAGGTGACTTCAAAATAAAAATCTAATGATATGATACTAAGCTGCAACACCTCAGATTTTCACAACCCGAAAATTCAAGGGTGACTTAAAAATAAAAATATAATGCTCTAATACCAAGTTGTTACGCTCCAAAAAAAAAAACTTGAGATTAAATTGTGAGAATAATTTAGGGTAGTCTAAAATCCTTAATTTATCCTTAAATAAATTCAAAGTCATTAGGCTAAGTCATTAATGGAATTTCAACTACAAAATAAAAATATATATAAAAATAGAAAATAGGATTACTGAGTCGTTTAATCATCCTAATTACGTGATTAATATTATAATCTACAAAAAGATCAAGTCTAAAACTTAATTATTACAATCATCTAGTAAATATTATTACAGATCACAATTCTAAATAGTCTTCCTATGCTCGACAAATAATAATAATAATAATAATAATAATAATAATAATAATAACAACTACTATCTTAAGGGAACTTCAAGATAGTTTAATTTCTCTCTAGTTCATTTTTGGTATCCCCATGCTCAATTTCCTAATAATTTTTTCCCACAATGGGATCAGCAAAATTTCAATAACATTATGAGTTTAGCATCCAATATACTGATGGTATCACTCATCGAAAACTTAGTCATCGCAACCACTACCTATAAGCCAGGTCAGAATGGGGCATACCTCATACAACATTCATTCCAATTTCCAAGTCTTTTTATTTACAACAATTAACATTTTCATAATCAATTTTCTCAAGTCAACTAAAAATAAACATAGTCACAATTATTACGTTAACAAAGATAATTGTTCAAAGTGCACAGACAAGTGTTAATTTGCTAGAATTAAATAAGATTAAGGGTTTAATTAAACCAAGTCTTTTAACAAGTTTTCTAGACTAATTTAATAAGTATAAGAATATTTCTAATGAAATATCTAACCAAGCCAAGGTTGGTGGCTCGATGGGAGGGTGACTAAAAGAGGAATCGAGAGGTCATGAGGTTGAATCTCATTAGCTATAACCTCAATTTTTGCCATTATCTTATTTATTTTATCTTATTTATCCAAATATAAAATAATATTAAGTCCTTGAAATTTATTTCAATCTTACAAAATTATCTGAAGTTTCATTTTATTCTATTATAGTTAACAAAGTGTATAAAATTGAATATTTGGGTTTCTGAGAGATTACAAAACTAATACAACATAAATTGAAATTTAATTCAATGGAATAATAATATTAACTACAATAATAATTTGAATACATCTAATCACAATATCATTTATAACCAAATTCCTAATCCACATTAATTCACAATATTGTATTAGAATAGGTTCTTGGGCTTCAAAATGTCCATAAAATTCACATAAAATATTTTAACATTATATGGGCAATTAACATTTAAAGAAATATTCAAATTATTCAAATAGGCATTTCATCATAAAAATAAAGTATGTTATGAAATTTTAATTTCATTAAATTGATTGAGTCATAAAAATATAGATTTAATAAAGTCAAATTGCTTAAAGCGCCCGATGTGACAAAACAATGCCAAAAAATATTATTAGAATGAACTAGATTTGTTTAGATGTCCAATAAGGACAGTGATAGACCCAGGATTTTGGGTAGGGGCCAATGTAAAAAAATTGTATTGAGTGGAGAGTAAAGTGAAATTTTATAAATTCTGGGAGGCCAAACACTTATGATTTAGGGGGAGACCATATGCTTGAATCCGAAAAGGGCACTAGGAAAAATTAGTTCCTCCATAGACTTGTGGGTTTCCAATTTCTTGAGAATCAGTAAACCTCCCATAATGGACCATGGTGCCTGATCCAAGATTTTCCAAATATCTACCTTTAATCGGAAAGCAAACCCAAACAATTTTTTGCCAAGGCTAGAGATGGTGAAGTTTTCTTGGGTCTTCCACGCAGCTGTTAAAATGTTGTTAATGCCCTTCTTATTGATGGATTTTGTGGAGATGACTTTGTATAAAGTCTTATTTTTTCCAAGTTTGTTGTTGGTAGTGGTCTGAGAAAAGAATCTTATATAAATTTAAGTTTATTAAATTAGATTTGAATTAAACTCAAAACTAAATATAAAATAGAAATTGTGTTTATCAAACAAATTTTCTGTTTTCTGTTTAGAATTTTTTGTAAACAGAATTATATTACCAAATACAGTTTTTGTTTTCATTTAAAAAAAATAAATGGCAACGGAAAACACAAAACAAAAAACGGTAACAGAAAAACGATAGAGTCGTCAAACGGGCCCTAGGTATTTTTATGCATAGTGCTTGTGTTGAATATGTTTACATGTTAGATTTTTGTTAAAATACTTACATGCCTAGATCGACTATGCATGTCATGTATAGTTGATGCTACGTTTCCTTAGGTATTTTAGCAATTGGACTTAACTTCTTTGAATTAACCCACCTTGTGATAATTTTGCCTAGACGCATATAGGTAGAACATGCTCGCCCTCAAATTGATTCATTGAATGTTGATTAAATGGTTCACCCTTAGTCCCTAGCCTCTTTAATTCCAAAGTTTTAATTTACTTTACATTAGATTTAATTGTTGCCTCTAACTATTTGACAAAATGCCTAGATAGGTTTTATTTCCAAAATTCAACCCAATTTTCTTTAATTTTCATTGTGTGACATCTACTAAATAGGAGAAGAAAAATTTTGAGTAACAATGCTTTTTCCTGTGAGTACGATCTGTGGGTACGACTGGTACTTCATTGTTATAAATTTAAATAGTTACATCGGGTCACCTTACACTTGGGGTGTAAAATCCACATTGTGGAACGACAGGCACGGCTTGAGGCTACTTTCACCAAGACTAAATTCCCCAGATGACTCCTAATTTTATTCGTGCACTTTTGTCCAATTCTTATACCATGGCTCATCTTTACTTGCATCATTGGTACGTGTAAGACTTAACCACCTTATTTATTATCTAAAATAACACATATGACACCAGTGCTAAAATCGTGCATATAACAATAAATATTGAATAATTAGTATGCTAGAATGATATGAAAATATGTATTATTTGATGCTAATCAATTCCTAAAAATTAAAAAAGAATATTTAGAGACAAGAGAACTTATACATGTAAGAAACAAGTGATTGTACTTTAGCTCTTGGGATTTAGTCTAAAAGGTATATAATTCTCTCTAGTTTAAAAAAAATATAAAAATCTTTTGTAATTTGGATTAAGAGTACATTTTTTATAGAATTTATTAAATTTAATTGAATTTGGGCATTATGTGCCAAAATTAATTGGAGATTTTTTTTTTTTACAAAAATAGACCGGTATAATAGTATACTTCAACTCATTTTTATATTTAAAAAAATGTATGCATAAATTTGGTTATATTTTTCGCAATATTCACATATTTTAAATGAATGGAAATAAATTCCTAAAAGCTGAAAAATATAAAAACTGAAACAAAGTGGTTTCTTATTGTTTTCCCAACTGAGCGCGGAGGCATTTCTTCCGATTTTTTTTTGTTCTACGGTTCTTTTATCAAAATATATGCCTTTTACTGTTCGTTTGAAAATAATTTGGTTTATACCATTAATGAAAACGCCATTTTATTTGGCAAATTTGTGTTTAACTGAAAACGTGATTTGAAGTAGCGTTTTTGCAACCAACACTGAAAACGTTATGTAGAGTAGCGCCTTTACAAGACGCCTTTTGATATAGCATTTTCGGAAAGCACTACTTGAAGTGGCAGTTTGGTCCAAGCTGAAGATGCTATTTTATATAGCGTTTTGCGTGTTCTTAAAATTCAAATCCAGACCCCCTCCCTCATTCTGGAACTCAACTCTGTCTCTCTCTAAATCTCTCCCAGTCTTGCTCTGCTCACTGCCATTCCACCACACCGCTGCTTGTCTCCATCGCCGATGCTCCTCTCGGTCGCCACCGCACTACCAACCGTTGACTTCCTCTTAGGTTGGTTACATTTTGAAACCTTTACCTCCACATTTTTTGTTTTGGGTTTTTTTTTTTTTTTTTTCCAGAATTGTAGTTATCCCAAAAAAAAAAAACAAAATTTGAGTTCTAGATTCGAATCATGGGTTAGTAAATTTAAATTTATAAAAATAATTATTTTCATTGACTGTATTCCATGGGTTGAATATCTTAAAAATATAAGTTTGTATAAATGGGAGGTCATGAATGTTTTTGAAAATTTGAGATAAGCCATTGCACTAGTAAAGTAGTTGGGAATGTAGTGAATGTTGCTTGTGTTAAAGCTAAGTTTGTATTAAATTACGGTTGATTTTATTTATAAAATTTGAGATTTAGACTTAAAAAAAAAAGAAAAGAAAAAATTATGCTTCAACTAATAACCATATTTTGAGGATATGTGAGAAATATAATTTTAGCACGATTTTTAATTTTTTGCTTTTCTTGAAATAATGTATATTTTTTTTTCAAATATATATTGCATTAGTATAGGAAACTAATGTTTAACTTCAAAATTAAACCAAATTTTATCTATATGGATCAAAATTTGGAGGTGTTTAGAGTTGTTTAATTTTATTTAAATTTATTTAAATTAATAAAAGTTGTAATCTCGTAATTTGTGTAGTGAGTAAAAAATTTTCTTATAATTTTCAATCATGTTATTGCGAAAATCTGCAACAACCTGCCATCCATGAACTAGGTTTTATTAATTTTTGAGAATCATAAAAAGTTAAAAACAATTTAACATCATATTCTAAAAGTTGGTATGAATTTTAAAATCTTTTAATCAAATAGTTTGCTAAATAAATTTATGAACTTTTTGTTCTTCCAAAACCAATCTAGACCATGTTATGGCCTTAATTTTTTTTTTTTTGGGTGTTTTCATGAATTTTCAACCAAATATTATTTTAATTTTTTATTTTGAGAGTTCTTAGATATGCCATTTATATTTTTAACAAAAATTAAAGATAAAAATGAATAATAATTAGACCTAAAAAGATTTTTTTATTATCTTTTTCATGTATTTTAAAGTATCTTTCTATATTTTTTGTTAAAAAAAAAGAAAGCTAAAAATTCTTATAATAAAAAAACTAATTTTAGTAAAAAAAAAATTCATAGAAAATTGAAAACTAGAACTTTGAAATTGAAAACTAGAAAATACCTAGAACTTTGAAATTGAAAACTAGAAAATACCTAGAACTTTGAAATTGAAAAGTAGAAAATAATAACAAGAAAAATTGAGAGATATTTTAGGAAATTATTTGATATGATTGTTTTTCACTTGTTTTTGTTTTTCTTTCTTGAAAAAAATTGAAAACATTTGAAAAATATGGTTTGGCATAATGAGTAGCTTTTTGATCCATTGCTAGGTCATTAACTAATGCTCAATCTCAAGCGCTATCCGCTAGAACTTCTATACCAACTTAATTAGTATCAATTAGCAAAAAAAAAACTTAATTAGTATCAATCCAATGATAAATATCTAGGGAAGCTGTGTCTCTTATTCATCAATCACTAAACAAGAAATAGCAAGTGATAAATAGCTAGCCATTCAACCACTATCATGACAAATTTGACTAAAATTTGAAATCATAGGTTTAAACTGAGGATGGATTTGGTTGAGGAAGGGTAGAATTTCATTCGTAACAAGTTTGACACACTCTTGATGCATGAATTGAAAATTTTTTAATGACCATTAATTGAGAAAAAATGAAGAACACTTTCTTATCATATATGTTATTTGATAATTTTTATCATGATAGTGGTTGAATGGCTAGCTATTTATCACTTTCTTAAAAGATTGTACACTGAGGTTTTATTAATGTTGTTAATTACTCTTTACAGTCATATAAATGACCATGAATGACAAATTTAGTTTTTAGGTTTTCGTACAATTATGTTCCTCTTTCTATAATAAGTTAAACTAATAAGGAGATTTTGTTTGTAATTGAATTTTGTCTGTAATTTGTCAGATTTCTTTGACTTTTTTTTGTATGACATGAGATTTTGTTTTTGTTATTCTGAAATTTAATTTGGGCATTAAATCAACATCGTCACACTAACGTCATGTTTTTTCTCAATGCAGGAGGAATTAGTCCTTAAAGTTAGGAATAGTAAGCAGTTGATGCGTGATTTTACTCGTATACCCAGAGATGGTAGGGTGGTCGAGTACTTGGTTAGGGCGGGGGTGTATGAATTCTATAGGATGGGCGGTATTAAATTGTACCACCCCCTCATCACAGCCCTAGTTGAGCGTTGGAGGCCTGAAACGCATACATTTCACATGCGCTGCAGGGAGTGCATGGTGACACTCAAGGACATCAGTGTGATCACAGGCCTACCAGTTGATGGATTTACCGTGATTGGTATGGACGAGGAGTATAGTGTGGCAGAGTGGACTGCCATCATTCAGAGGCTACTAAGCATTGCTCCTCCGGTAGCTGTTTTCCATGGAGGACGGATACAGATCACTTGCTTAACTCGGCATTTTACTCGATTGCCAGAGGGTGCAAATGACGAGGTTGTATGACAGTATGCACGAGCCACTTGTTGTTGTTGATCGGGGGTGCCTTGCTAGCAAACAAGTCAAGGAATATGGTGAAGCTCATATATCTCTCGATGTTAGAACAACTAAAGCACATTGGTCACTATAGCTGGGGGTTCGCAGCACTTGCCTGGCTGTATCGAGAGATGTGCAGGGCAGCACAGCTATGTGCAAAGGAGATCTCGGGCCCCCTAGTCATATTGTAGATTTGGGCGTGGGAGAGCCTATCTCTTGCGCGACTACTCATCCAACAGCCTACGCCGATCGTTACACCCATCGATCCTCCAGTTGAGGATGCACCCATTGATGACGCTACACTTGCGGAGGAGGACGCAGCCCTTGACCTAGCCCATGCTGCTGATGCACATCCTGGCCCCCTACCACTACCAACGGACCCGTAGGGCTATAGGTATGAATGTTCACAAGTAATTTAGTGCAGTTGTTCATTAATTTTCCTTTTATTTTTTGTAACACAATCATCACTACAACTAATACTACGTATTCTCATTGTAGGTGGCGCGCTCCACTTACGATGACTGGGTCCTATACTCTTAGAGACTTCAAGGATCAGTTAGATATCATGAGCAAGTCACAGATGGTGTGGCAATCATATTCGACAGATCTCCCTATATTAGCACGCGACCAGGCGATTTGGTGGGCTAGAGTGCCCCTTATATGTTACGATGTAGTCGAGATGTACTTCGTAGACAGGGTTATGCGACAGTTTGGGATGATTCAGGAGAAGCCAGTTACGTGTGACACTAACCTTGCATTACATGCACTTGATCGACAAGGTCGCGCGGGGACCCGTTGGGATGTCTACCATCGAGAGCATGTCACCATGTGAGAGGATAGACTGAATAGAATGGTCACAGCTGACCCATCTATAGGCCGGATGGCATCGGACGATCCTTACATGCGATGGTATAAGACGATTAGCAGGACGTCGATTGGACCCCTGCGAGACGTGCCTCTAATCGGATCTCAGCCCGTTACAATAACAAAGGTTATACTGGTTAATGACTCATTAGTCAATAAGTAATTAAAATTGTTGATTTTCAATTCAATGCAAGTTATCACATGTACCTACTATTGTTTATCGTACGTTTATAGGTGGACACCGTTGTGAGGGTTACTCAGATAGCGATAGATCTCCTCAATTGTAAAGATTGGGAGGAGGTCCGTCGGTTGGCGAAGACGATGAGGACTATTAGGAGGAGACCATCATCATCTACTGGAGCCAAACCATCCAGTTCTGCAGGAGCTATACCTTATATTTCTACAGGAGCTATACCTTATACTTTTGTAGGAGCAGGACCCTCTAGTTCTCCAGGAGTGCCACCATCAACTTTTGCCAGGCCACCGTCAACTATTATTGATCCACATCATCCATTGGAGAGTATTGATGACTGCACTATAGTCATAGATGATGTGGGTACTATGCAATCACCACCGCTGCAGCCTACGCCATCAGTTCTCATTACCAACATAGCACCGCTATCTGAGGAGGACATCACAGCACCCCGTCCTCCTCGACAGTACACCAGAAAGAGGCCTAGAGCTCGTTTTGGCCCAAGTGTACAACCTCTGGTCCATTTAGAGCTTCCTTATGACCCATTGCCTCAGTCGTAACCTCGAGTACCATAGACTCAGCCATAGGTGTAAGAGGGGTGAAAGAACCCCCCGAAATAGGAGGCACCCTCCTTATAGGATAGAATAAGCATCATCTACCCGTAATTTTATACATTCATCGTTCTAATACTAAAATGTAATATTTTATGAAGTATACACAATCTAAAAGTTCATTTATATATTTTTCATAACTTTCTTCATTTATCTTGCAATCTTATTTCCTTTTTATGTGTATATATATGATATTCGTGGTAATGTCATATACTATAACTTAGTTTATATATTTTGTTATTATATATAAAAAATCTTATTTCGTAGTTGATTATTGTTTTAAAGTTTTAGTTTATTTATTTTGTCTATATGATTCAGTTAAATATTAGTGTTCTAAGAAGGATGTGCAGGTTAATGGGGGCTTAGAGAATGAATGGACAGTGTTAGGGGGGCGAGGGAGAGAGTCAAGGAAAATGCTATTTCGGCAGGCATTTTTCCAATGGTAGAAAATGCTATTTCATGTAGCGTCATTTAAAGAAGTCAAATCATATAGCATCTTCTTTTTAAAGGGTATTCCAAATGGGGCAAAAATGTTATTTTAAACGGTATTTTTCACTTGACAAATTCGTTCTTTCAAATTACATTTTCATTAACGGTATAAATTAAATTATTTCCGAACGGACAGTAAAAAGCATATATTTTGATAAAAGAGCCGTAAAAAAAAAAAAAAAATTTCCATTTCCTCCGGCATTAGCAACCGAACCGAACTATCAAAAAAAAAAAAAAAAAAAAACAACCGAACCGACCACCAGCTTCGCCGCCGCAAATCTCCAGCTGAAACGTCAGTCGACACCAGTCCACCACCGCCACCGTGGTGTCATCAAAAGACCCCCAAAGTACCACGGAATCTCGAATCTCCGATATTCCCACAGTCCTCTTCGGTTCGCGTCCTCAATTTGAAGCCCGTTAAAGGTAGGGGAAGTCAGATCTCAATGTAAAACCTGATTCACGATTCTAGAAGCCAAACAAACCCAAAACTGCTTCCCCAAAGCTGGGTCTAACTTTACTTTATGCAGCCTCGTTAATGCGGACCAGGTGTTTGATGGTATGTCGAGGAACGGTGTCCGTCAATACACGTTGATTGCTTTCAGGCACTACTCAAGGGCATCCCCACCACCGCCTGCTTGTGTTGAAGAGCCAGTGATTAGAGTTTCCAACAACATAGCCTATTTGGGTCTTCCTAAACAAGGCCCAAAACCTCGGCAGCTTCTGTCTTTGCCCCCATTTCCCGCACACCCTTTGCCTGGAAAGGACTCGGCTTCTGCTGCTACTACTGATACTAGTCCTGGGCATCCTTCTCGTGTTACTGCCATTAGCTGGGTCAAGTATTACTTTGATGAAGTCCACAATTCTGTTATTCAATCCCATTTCAATAAGGGTCTTGTGAGTATAATTACCTTAACTCGTCTCCATTTGAGTTATTTCTTTCTAAAAATTTTCATGGTGTTGGATAGTTGTGGGTCCTTAATGCCTATTGCAAAATCAGTCATTTTCTTTTCCAAAACTATATTATTATTTAAGTCGCATATTGTTGCCATAGATTGATTTAATATTACGTATTAAGAAATGCAGTGGCACAAACTATTAGTTTCATTTCACTACCTTTGCGTTATTTATCATAAAAATATTCATTTACTTATTTTTGAGGTTGTACCATCAACATTCTCTGAATTTTTTTCTCAAAGCTTGAGTAGCTGGTGGCTTTATCTTTCTTGAGTTTCTCAAACTTTAAAAGATAATTGCCTTTTACCTCTTGTCTTGTACTTAATGTAAAAATTACTTACAACCTTTGAACATTAAAAACACCTCTTATAATTTGGACTAAAGTAGAGTTATAAACAATTTTAAATTTTCGAGTGGAAAGACAAAAATATCCATTAAAAAATTAAAAATTAAATAGAATGAGGGGTGTAAATGAAGGTAATATGATCTACTGGGGTATAAATGCAATTTTTAAATTTATTAAGAGCTGCAATAGTTATCTTTGATGGATTTTTTAGAGTTTACCCTTTAGTCCAAAATACAAGTGGTACAAAATTAGGTTTTTAAAGTTTAGGTGTGCAAGTGATTATCACATTTAAGTGTAGGGGTAAAAAAAAAAGTAATTATCTCAAATTTAAATTGAACACAGGTCTTAATAAATTGTATGTAATGTCTCTGTTGGGTTCACTACATACTATCTTTTTCACCTTTCCTTTGGGTTGACGGCTAATAATGCCTATCATATCATTAAATATTTTCCTTGTATTTGGTGATTATAAGGATTTGTAATCTTTTCTTCATATAGGTTCAAGTTGAATGTCTTGATTCAAATGGCTCATCCGTCCATAATGAAGGACAAACAAAAGCCATGAGAAAGGTAATGGTACTTGCTTATTTAGGCCGCTATTCACCATGGCTTCAGAAGTTTCACGCCTCTGCAAATATTTGAAGAAGGATAATTGATGTTTTCCATGTATGCTTATGTGTGCAAGTGCACCTGCTCGTTCTTATTTTATTTTTCAATACTCAGTTTTCTTTTTGTTTATTTATCCAACACTTTTACAGCTAATTTACAGATTAAGCATAATGAGGTCATGGAAGTGGGGGCAAGAGTTTATGTACCCATATCAGTTGCAGAATCTAGAATCTCAAAGAGATTTGACACCATACCAAGTGGAACTCTGTATCCAAATGCTGATGAGATAGAGTACTTGCGGAGGCTTGTGAAATACAAGGTTCATTTGAAGTCTTATTGGTCTTCTTTAATGTCCTTGGGAGTGTAAATGAATTGCAGTTATTTATCTTATATATCAATGACTCTCAGCAGTTATTTGTCAACAAATTGGGTGTATAATTACGTGTTGGGGTTTTATAGCCTTCTTCACCTTTCATGGTCGGTTACGTATGATAGAACAGCTAGCTGCTTTTGCATACACATGTTACTATTGGATTGTAATATGCCTGTTGCATTGATTAGTAGTTCTTAAATTTCAGGATTCTTCTATAATTGTGCTGAATAAGCCACCCAGATTACCAGTGAAGGTTAGCATTTCTCTGCACCTAGTCTTTGCTGCTCCTGTGCATATTATTTTGCCTTTTGATTTGTGAATGTAATTATGTTGTTTAGGGTAACCTGCCGGTTCATAACAGCATGGATGCCTTAGCAGCTGCAGCATTGTCCTATGACTATGATGAGGGCCCTAAATTGGTAAACTTCTTTGTTTGGGTGATTGTATTGAAGTGGGAAGGTTAATAGAATTGACAAAAACATAGTTTTGGTGATTTCTCTGTTTATTTGCTTTTGGGTAGTAACAAATGAGGAATAGGAAGCATGGACTCACCATCAAGGGTGTTGTTTGCGAGTCGGATGTATGAGGGACTCTGAGACAGGGAGGATTCGCCTTACACGTGTCAGATTTGCCTTTTATTGAGTTTGATTTTTTTTTTTTTTGAAAATATTGTTTTTTTGGATGCATCTTGGACACATTATGAACTCGTTTTGGACATGTCACACGCTTATTTTAAACTTTTTTTTTTTTTTTTTTCCTGGTTGTGAATTTTATATTTGGATGATTTTATGTAATATACTGACATTTTAGTTTATGCATGCATGGGATAATATTTTGTTAATGATGTGTTAGTTATCATTTTGGATGGAATGTAATCATTGTGACTTCTTTATTGACTTTTAAGATATAAAACGCATGGTTTTTTTAATATTGCATTATTTATATTGTATTTGTATAAAGTATTAATATCTAAGACATATAAAAAATATATTTTTGTTGAGTCCTTCTTGTGTTATGCCCTAAATTTTGTCGAAATCATTGAGTTGGTGCATCCATGGGGTGTTGATGTTTGTGCTTCTTAGGGAGAAACTCAAACTGAAATTTTTATTGGGTGTTGGCATAAGTTGTTTGTGATTAGGGAAATCCTAGCATTTTGTTGAAGATTTGAAATGATCTAATATATACTATGTAAATGGACTAGGATAGTTGATTTATGTTTTACTTCTATAAATATCCTTGTGCATGCACAAATAATCACTTACGTTCTCCATATCCGTAGACATCCAAATTTATGTGCGTATTTATCTGTGTCCATACATGGATATGTAATAATTTCTACACTAGCCATTACTATTTTTCGGTATTTGATTTTGCTCCAGTGTAAAGCTATTTTTTATTCTTATTTTTATTTTATTATTTTTTTTGGGGATAAGTGGCGTCATAGGTTTGAACTTTAGAAACAATCTCTTTGCTTGTGGATAAGATTGCATACATTTGACTATTCCCAAACCCCAAAATGTAGGAGTCTCATGCATTGGGTTGCCATTCTTCTTCTTCTTCTTCATCTATTAGTGTTGTGTTTAGGCATATAGATACTGGGCACTCCATGTCAAAATTTCTATTATGTTTAGGTAATCAATACTGATTACTCCATATCAAAATTCTATCTTGTGGAAACTAGTTATTGCATTGTAGAAGTGGTAATGTCTGCGATTAAAACACGCTAGGTGATTAGTTGTCATATGTCCATGCCATTTGAAAGATTTATTGGTTTTAACTGTCTTGTGATTTTGTGTTTGGCTCATCATTGATTAGTTGTCATATTTCCATGCTATTTGAAAGATTTATTGGTTTTAACCTCCTTGTGATTTTGTGTTTGTCTCATTGTTGGTTGCTATTATCACTTTCAAATGAGGTTTTACTAGTTGCAAAATGGAAATCAATTGAAAAAGCTTATGGTAGGATCAGATTGGTGAGCAACTTGGACTTATTGGTCTTAATCGTCTCAGGATTTTTGTGCTTGTCTCATCAGGTGTTTCTATTATAGCTTTCAACTGAGGTTTTACTCAGTTATAAATAGAAATTAACTGAAAAAACTTTTGGGAAGATCATATTGGTGAGCAAGTTGCTCCTTTGACCCATGAAAAATGGACAAGGCTGAGAAAATGAGAGTATAGTGGGATGGACGCTATTAGTTAGTGGCTGGAGCTAATAATTGTATAGAATACCTTAGAAACCTTTACTATAGTAGAAGAGAAAGAAGCCTACTGAGAGCAACCTTTGAATCATTTCTGGAGGGAAAAGAAAAGTGAAGGCAAAATAAAGTTCCTTGTTTGTATTTTTTTTATACTTAACTAAGTAAAATTAATTTTTTTGACAAATATCTGTTCATTTTTTTCCTTAATTTTCGATCTCAACCAAAAAATTAAAATAAATTTGATTTTTTCACTTTATTTTATGTGTACTTTTTTATACTTAACCAGGTAAAATTATTTTTTTTTGACAAATATCTATTCATTTTTTCCTTAATTGTCCATCTCAACGAAAAAGTTACAATAAAGTTGATTTTCACTTTGTGTTATATATTCTTTAACATTTTCCTTCACTTTTCTTTTCCTTCCACAAATTCATGTTCCAAACAAAGTATAAAGTTTCCCACAACAACTTTTAGGTTTGCTTTCCCTTCAAGGGTAAATATCTAATGAGGGAAACAGTGGGAAATGTTTGGATAGAAAAACTTAGAAGACCAATTTGTCTAAAAATTGAGAACATGTGTTATAGAATTTCAAAATTTTTAATTGGAAATCACCCTTAAGACTCCTGTGCTAAGTGGATGAACCATTTACATCTATGATTAGGTGGGTAGAAAAATTCGGTGGAACCCATAAGTTCTCATCTCTTTAAATTGGGGACATTTGGAGTTTCAGAGCTACAAAACTATTGACCACCCCCCCCCCCCCCCAAAAAAAAAAAAATGAACTACTGGCGACTCCCTGACCAAGGACATGAACTGCTTGTTTCCTACCTCCACATCTTATCTTTAGGCTATCAACATGATGAGTCCCCAAAAAAGTCATTAAGCGACACTTTGATAAGATTAGAATACAAGGTTTAATTTTCCCCTCTTTGGTTGGGCCTTAAAACACACAACTCCTAGTGCTTTGGATTAAAGTGCGAAGACGATGAACTTTGTAAAAGATAATGGCTTTGTAAAAGAAAATGGCGCGTGTCACTGAGTGTTGGTTAGGTGTGTTGTAACAGTGTTGCAACAAATTTGAAGGGATAAAATTATTTTAACACCCAATCAATTTTTTTTTTTCAAAAGAAATTATTTATCTTTTCTTCCATCATCTTCTTGCTGAACACTTTAAAGTTACGATTGAAGTGCAACTGTCAATTTATCCATCCAAATTAATTGTATGCAATCTCATGCACAGTAATTAAAATGTCTATTTTAAAATTAAATTTTTAATCAATCAAATTAACATTTCTTTTACCTTATAAACGTTTATTTCATTTTTGCTCTTCTTGCTAGCCATGGAAAGGTTAAATTTCTTTTTTGTGTTGGTTAAATGTTATTTTATGGTGATTCTGGTGAAATGTTACTTCGCTTTGTTACATTTTCTGTTCAATCCAATAATCAGTGCATTTTGGTCGTAAATTGCAAATGGATTAAGTGGATTAAGTGTTGCATTCAAAATACAGTGAGGTAAAGTGAAAGTCATAGTTGATTGAAGAACAATGGTGAAGGTCACGATTAGATGGTATGGAGTTCTCTTCTATTTCCAATATTGAGTGTGAGGAGCTTTAGCATGCTTTTTCAGTTGGTGAGGTGTGGGAGGCTTTGAAGGCTTTGAATGGGGATAAAGCTCTTGGTCCCATGGATTGACTATGACTTTCTTCAAAAAGCTGTAGTAAGTATTGGCAAAGATGACATGATGAAGGCAATTGAGGAATTTCAAAAGATAGGAGAGTTTGTTAGAAGTTTAAATGCGTCTTTCATTGCCTTAATTCATAAAAAGAACATGGCAAAAAATATATGTGATTTCAGGCCTATTAGTCTGTTGGGAAGCCTATATAAACTAATGGCTAAGGTGCTAGCTGTGCGTCTTAGGTAAGTTATGGAATCTATTATTTCAGAGTCATAGAATGTTTTTGGGGAGGGGCGATAGATTCTGGATGCAATTCTGGTGGCTAATGAAGTGGTAGGTACTATACCCAAAAGTGAGGTTCAATGTCTTATTTGCAAGCTTGACATTAAAAAGGCTTACGATCATGTAAACTGGGATTTTAAGATTTACTTATTACAAATGATGGGTGCTGGTGCAAAATGGCAGAAGTGGATAATCAGTTGTCTATTTATGATGTAGTTCTCAATCTTAGTGAACGGGACTCTTGCTTGGGTTCTTTAACTCATCCATGGTTCTTTGTCAAGGAGATCCTATTTTACTTTTTCTGTTCATTATTATGATGGAAGCGTTTAGTAGAATGACAGAGAAAGCAGTTGGAGGAGGTTTCATTAAAGGTTTTTGTGTTTGGGGTATGGGCTAGTACTGAACATAAGTTTCTCATTTATTATTTGTTGATGGCCCTTTGTTTTTAATGGGGTGGACTTGCTTTAGCTAGGGTACCTTAGGTGTGTTTTGTTTCTAAGGAATCTGAATTGTTTCCACCTGGGAAGTACATGATATGGAGGAGCAATCTCTATTATGTGGTATAGGAGGGCGTCTTTTCCTTCTTCATACTTTGGGCTTCCTTTGGGTGCTATATATATAAGGTAAGCAGGTATGAAATGGATTGATTGAAAAAATTCAAAGGAGTTTATTTGGTTGGAAGAAGGGGTGTTTATCAAAAGGGGCACATGCCACACTAATCAATAGTAGATTGTTTAGTCTTCCAACTTATTTAATCCATGTTATAACTTCTATGCCAGTGGTTAAAAGATTTGAAAAGCTCAGAGGAGAAATTTTTGTTTGGGGATGAGAGAGAAAATTCTAGGGGAAGGTAATATCTAAGAAAATTGGGGTCTAACAGGGTGAATGGTCCATTTTTGTTAGAGGGGATACCATGATTTGAGTTTGTGGAAGGGCATATGTAGTAAGTGGAATGTCTTTGAGAAGTATTTAAAGATATAGATTGGTGGGTGGAAGAAGCCAGGGGTGGGAGGGTTTCAAATTTATGAAAAAGTTGAAAAATATAAAGGAGCATCTTAAGGCTTGGAACAAATATATGTTTGGGGACAACATGGTAGGTAAGAAGACTACAATCTACAGAATTCAAGAGTTGGATAGGATAGAGAGTGAAGGTAGAATGGATGAGAGGTTGAAACAGGAGGGAGCAACACTAAGATTAAAGGCAGAATCTTTTTTTTTTTTTTTTAAAAGAGAATCTGTTTCATGGAGTCAGAAAGCAAAGTTGAAATGGCTCAAGAATGGGGACAGTAATACTGGACTCTTCCACAAGGTAGCAAATGGAAAGAGAGTTAAAAATTTTATGATGGCTTAAGGATGGGGACAATAATACAGGACTATTCCACAAGGTAGAAAATGAAAAGAGAGTTAATATTTTATAAAATGGAGTCAAACAGTGGTTTAGTGGCGGAGAAGCAGGACCTAATTGAGGAAGAGGTGTTTCTTATTTAAGTCTGTATGCTTCAAACAATAGAGAAAGTATGGGGATTGAAGGACTGGATATTCAACCTATTGAGGCAGGAGCAACTAGTTGGATGGAAAGACCATTCGATATTGATGAGATTAACTCAACTGTATTTGAGTATGATCGTGGAAGATCATCAGGTTCAGATGGATTCTCCTTTGCACTCTATCAGAATTGTTGGGAAATAATTAAAGATGATTTACTAAGAGTCTTTGAAGAGTTCTACGGTAATGGTGTGATCAACAAATGGACAAAAAGAACTTTTATATGCTTGATTCCTAAGAAAGAAGAAAGAACCAGCCACTAAATTTGAGATTTTAGGCCTATGAGTCTAGGATCATCCATCCTTGTTAAGATTATAGCCAAGGTACTAGCAAAAAGGTTGAAGTTTGTTTTACCTTGTACCATTTCAAAGGCACAGAGTGCTTTTGAAATGAAGCTGTCAAAGGATACAGAGCAGAACACAAACAGGGGTTTATATTTAAGGTTGACTTTGAAAAAGCTTATGACCATGTGTCTTGGGATTTTCTTGACTATGTGTTCGAACAAAAGGGCTTTGGTTTCAGGTGGAGGACATGTATTCAGGGATGTCTTTTGTCTACTACTTTCTCAATCATAGTAAATGGAAAACCAGGGAAGACTTTCAAGGCATCTTAGGGTTTCAGAAAATGTGATCCTTTATTACCTTTCCTATTTGCTATAGTGGTCGATTTACTAAGTAGAATGGCACATTGAGCCACTGAGGTAGGGGTAGTGGAAGGGATGAGGTTAGGGGGAGAGAGAGTTTCCATTTGCAGTTTGCAGATGACACGATTTTCCTTACCTCGGATAAAGAAGATAACATTTAGGGATTGATAAAGATTCTGAATGTTTTTGAACTGGCTTTTGGATTGAAAGTTAATTGGAATAAAAACCCTTTGCTGGGAATTAATATTGAGAATGAAAGAGTAGCTGATATAATTAATATTGAGAATGAAAGAGTAGCTGATATTGGCATACAACTTGGATGCTTACCGGATTCTTGGTCGATAGAATGTCTTGGTCTTCCTCTTGGAGGAAATCCAAGTTCAGATTCATTTTGGAATCCTGCGGTTAATAGGATTATGAAAAAATTAGATGGATGGAAGAAGACTTTTCTGTCCAGGTGGAAGGCTGACATTAATTCAATCTGTGTTATCTGCGGTCCCTCTTTGCTACGTGTCTATATTCAAAATTTTTGTTAAAGTATGCAGCAAAATCCATATAGTTGAACCCACCTAATGGGAAAAGGCTTAGTTTGGTTTGGTTTGGTTTGGTTTATGCAGCAAAATCCAGAGATTAATTAGGAATTTCTTCTGAGAAGGTAGTGAAGAAGGCATAAAAGACCATTTAGTGAATTGGAAGGTATTGTCATCTGGTAAAAAGCACGGAGGATTAGGGATTGAAAATATTGCTGCAAACCTTTTAATGAACTGGTTATGGAGATTCCCCTAGGAAAAGTTCATTGTGGCACTCAGTTATGAAAAGTAAGTATGGAATCATGGATAATGGATCGGACGTAAACCTGCTGGGAGAGGTTATGTAGGGTTGAGTAGAAAAAAGAAAGGGTCAAAGAAGAAGAAGAAGGAGAAGAAGAAGAGAAGAATAAGGGGAGGGAAGAGCAGCCGTAGGAGAGAAAAGTAATCAGAATTATTCAATCAATCAATCAATCAATGTTCAACTAACCCTAATTAGGGTTTAAATAGAAAATATCATGGGCCTAACACAAAGGCCTAAAATAAAATAAACCTAATACTAAAATAACCCAAAACAAATGGGTCCAAAATAATAAATAAAATAAAACCTAATTAACTAAAATAAATATCAATAATCAGTCCATAATAATAATGGTTGGGCTTTCTTGGCCCAATGTTCATACACACGTCCATATTGTCTACTGGTGTCCACACTAAGAGGAAGTTTGAAGAATCTATGGGTTAGTATATCTAGACTTTATTTTCTCTTTCTTCTCATACTTGGTGGGTGGTAGGGGATGGCACTAAGATTATGTTCTGGGAAGATGCTTGGAAAGGAACAACTCCTTTCTCGGTGATGTTTCGTAGACTGTATGCTTTGTCTGGAAATTATTTTTTCCCTAATCAAGTCATTTTATTTGCCTCCAATGCCCCTATGGTAACGTGGGATTTCAAGTTTTTTAGAAGCCTCAATGATAGAGAGGCAGAAGAAATGATGGAATTATTGAATTAGTTGGAGGATTCTTCCTGTCAAAATAGTGCTTCTGATTGTAGAGTTTGGGTCCTTGATAAATGTGGAGCTTACACCTATAGATCTTTCCATGAATTTTTGATTGATAATTCTAATAGGGCATGTTCTCCTGATAGTTTTTGGATTTGGAAAGCAAAGGTGCTAAACAAGATTAAGATTTTTACCTGGCTCATCTCTTTTAGTAAGCTCAAAACAGCTGACAATCTTTAGAGAAAGAGGCCGTAGTTAGCTTTAAGTCCTGACTAATGCATTATGCACCATGCATTAGAGGAAAATATTGATCTTCTCTTTTTGCATTGTTCTATGGCTATTAATTTGTCGAGAAGACTGTTTGTCGAAGGAGGAGAACTCTGGATTCCCCCTAAGTTATGTTCTCAAATATTTATGAGGAAAATTCAGCATATTTTCTTTATTTTTTAGTTAGGTCAGGATCAACTGCCTTGACACCTTAGTATTAGGAAGACCAACCTCCCTCGTGCGGGAAAGAGGACAACAATGGCTAGGCCCTCCCTTACTTTTTTATGCTTTTCTTATTTGGCTGGATTTTTGAGACAGTGTTGAAAAGTTTTCAAATCTGTTTGGTCAACCTTGTTTTTAGAAGAATATCAGCTGTAAATGTGTGTATATTTTAGGAGATTGTTAATGTATGAGCATGTACCTAGTGTATTTAGTATTCATGTATCTAGGGGATATGTACTTAGTTTAGATTCTTTGTATAGTATTTATTGTATGTGTATATTGTATGAGTATAAATACCAAGTAGTGAAAACCCATTTGGATGAGTCAAACTCTTAAGTAAATTATTCTCAAGTTTACATTGTATTAGAGGAAGGTTTTGTTTTTCACCTAAAACCCTACTTTTTTCCTTTTGGCGGCTCTGATCTGACCCAAAATTTTGGGTTTTCTTTTCCCTTCATCTCTGTCTTTCTCCTCTGTTGCTGTAAATCTTTCACTATGACTGATGCTTCAACCAAGACCAAATCTGAAACCAAACCTGAACAAAAAACTAGTCATTGTGAACCCTACTCAGTCCAAATCACCAACATTTGACTGAATGAGGCTAACTTTCTGCGGTGGTCACAATCAGTAAGAATGTATATTCAAGGAAGAGGGAAGATAGGGTATTTGACCGGTGAAATGAAGGAGCCAGAGAAGATAGATCCACTCCATTTGTGCGGGATGCCAAGAACTCTATGGTAATGGCATGGCTTGTGAATGCTATAGATGAAGAGATTACCGCAAATTACATATGCTATTCTACTGCAATGGAACTCTAGGATAATGTGAGTCAGATGTATTCTGACCTTCGAAATTATTCTCAAATCTATGAATTATAGAAGAAAAGTAGCAATACTTATCAAGGAGAAGGCAGCGTGACAAGGTATTTTAACACTCTTAAGGGACTATGGTAGGAGTTAGATTTGTTCAATGATTATGAATGGAAAAATTCTGATGACTGTAATCACAATAAGAAGATGGTGGAGAATGCTAGAATTTTTGAATTCTTGGTTGGACTTAATGACAAATTTGATGAAGTCAGGGGAAGGATTTTAGAAAGATAGTTGCTACCACCACTCAGGGAGGTATTTTCTAAATTGCGACGAGAAGATTGTCGTTGGAATGTCATGATGAAAAAAAGAGAGAATGAAACCGTGGAGAGTACTGACTTAGTTGCTGCCGACTTTGCCTCTTATGGTGTTGCTAACACAGTTGTGACTGATGTTAATATTTCTACGCAGCGGGCTTACTCTAACCAATGGAGGATTGAAGATAAGCCTCGAATATAGTGTGATCACTGTAGTAAGCCACGCCACACTCGAGAAACTTGTTGGAAACTTTATGGAAAGCTAGCAAACTGGAAGAGCAACAAATCTGGAACCTCCGGCAGCAACTCTACAGGTCCTAAAGCCAATGATGCCAAGGCTAATTTCCTAAGTGTTGAGCAAGTTGATCACCTTGTTCAATTGCTAAAATCCACTCCTATATCCAGTCTTTCTACTGGTTCGTTGGCCTGAATAGGTGATATTCCTAGTGCCTACTCTAGTGGCTTAATTCTTGCACCATGGATTATTGATTCTGGTGCATCCGATCATATGACTAATACATCATTATTGTTTCAATCTTATTACCCTTATCCTAGTAATAAAAAAGTTAGAATTGCAAATGGAAGTTTTTCATCTATTGTCGGAACAGGTTTTGTCCAAATTTTTGAGAAAATAGAACTAAGATCTGTCCTTCATGTCCCTAAACTTGCTTGTAACCTGCTGTCCGTTAGTAAACCTAATTGTTGTGTCATATTCTTTGATTCTCATTGTGAATTTCAAGACCAACTCTCAGGGAGGATGATTGGCAGTGCTTGGATGGTTGATGGACTCTATTATTTTGATGAGACACTATTCAATAATAAACAAGCTTAGGGTTTGAGTGGTAGTATTAGTTCAATTTCTGTACATGAACAAATAATGCTTTGGCATCTTAGATTAGGACACCCTAGTTTTTCCTATTTAAAATATTTGTTTCCCAGCTTATTTAAAACTTTGGATGGTAACTTTCTTCATTGTGATGCTTATCATTTATCCAAGTCATCGGAACACTCATCAATCTAAAGTTTATCGTGCTTCAAAACCATTTTATTTAATACATAGTGATGTTTGTGATACTTAAAAAATCACTACTGCATCTGGAAAAAAAAAATGGTTTGTTCCATTTATTGATGATCATACTTGGCTGTGTTGGCTGTATTTGATGAGTGACAAATCTGAGGTTGAACCAATATTCAAGGCATTTTATAATATGGTTGAAAATCAATTCCAAACAAAAATCAGTATTTTTAGAACCGATAATGGTATTGAATACTTTAAAAATTATTTAGGAATGTTTTTTTTCAAAAAAAGGTATTTAACATCAATCCACTTGTCGTGACACCCCACAACAAAATGGCATTGCCGAGAGAAAAAATCGCCACTTATTGGAGGTTGTTGGGGCCACCATGATTTCTATGCATGTTCATAAATATTTATGGAGTGATGCTATTTTAACTGCATGCTATCTTATTAATAGGATGCCTACTCGTGTTTTGAAATACACCACACCTTTAGCCTGCCTAAAGGAGATTTTCCCAACTTGTCGGATAACATCAGATTTACAACTAAGTTTTGACTGCACTGTTTTTGTTCATATATCGACTCATCTTCAATCCAAACTTGACCCTAGGGCAGAAAAATGTGTTTTCCTTGGATATGCCCCGAATAAGAGAGGCTACAAATGTTTTAATCCTATAACCAAAAAAATTCACATCACTATGGATGTTGTCTTTATTGAAAAACAACCTTATTTCAGCCATAACCATCTTCAGGGGGAGAAAGAGAAAAGTGAAGATGAGTTCTGGCAAACTTCTACACCTCTCCCTAATGTTTTTCTAGACATTGATAGCCATATTTCTTTAAAAGGCCAGGAAACAAACACTTTACCTAGTGAAAATAATGAAAATTCTAATCCACTTGAACAAGGCATAAGTGATTCACAAACAGGGGGAGAAATACTATGAGATATTCTCTCATCTGAGCTTCGTGTTTATACTAGAAGAAGAGATCATTAGAATAATAGAAATCATTCTTCAAATCCAGAGCCAGGCCAATCTTCATCACCTCCACGAGTTGGTCCCTCACATACTCAGGGTATCTTTTCTCCTCCTACCATTTCCTTTGATAATTCTACTTATCTTGATCTGCCTATAGCCCTTAGGAAAGGAGTTAGAACTTGTACCACACATCGTATTGCCAACTATCTATCCTACCATAGACTCTCAGATACTCATAAGGCCTTTACATCAACTGTTTCTCATCTGTTTATTCTAAGAACCATTTAGGAAGCACGGGATCACCCAAAATGGAGATTGGCTGTTCAAGAAGAGATGAATGCACTAATTGCTAATGGCACTTGGGAAATTGGTGATCTATCGGAAGGAATGAAGGCTATTGGTTGTAAATGGGTATTTACAATCAAATTTAAGGCTGATGGTAGTATAAAAAGGTACAAAGCAAGCCTTGTGGTGAAAGAGTTCACTCAGACATATGAGATTGGCTATAAAGAAACATTTACTCCTATAGCCAAGATGAACTCAATCTGTGTGCTAATCTCTCTCGTTATTCACTCTAATTGGCCCTTATATCAATTAGATGTTAATAATGCCTTTTTAAATGGAGACTTAGAGGAGGGAGTTTTTATGAATCTACCACTAGGATTTGAAGGGACATGTGGCAAAGGCAAGGTGTGCAGGTTGAAGAAATCATTGTATGGATTCAAATAATCTCCTAGGGATTGGTTTGAATGCTTTGGGAAAGTGGTAAAGAGTCACGGCTATAGCCAAGGTCAAGCTGATCATACTATGTTCTATTGACACACCGGTGGAGACAAAGTAGCTATCCTTATTGTCTATGTTGATGATATTGTTCTAACATGTGATGACAGAAATGAGCTTGAGAGGTTAAAGAAAATTCTTGCTAAGGAGTTTGATATCAAAGACTTAGGTAACTTGAAGTATTTTCTTGGTATGGAGTTTGCAAGGTCAAAGAAAGGAATTTTTGTTTTCCAATAAAAATATGTTCTTAATTTACTTGGAGAAATAGGTTTACTAGGGTGTAAAGCAACAGAAACATCTATAGAGCCAAACTTAAGACTCCAACTAGCTAAACCTGAAGAAGTAATCAATAGACAACAATACCCAATATTGGTAGGGAAACTCTTTTATCTCTCTCACACATGTTCTGACATAGCTTTTGCAACAAGTGTGATAAGTTAATTTATGCACTCACCAAGACCTAGGCATTTTGATATAGTTTACGAAATCCTAAAATACTTAAAGAGGACTCCAGGTAAAGGCTTATTATTTGGAGGTTATGGGAATTTACAAGTTGAAATTTGCACTAATGCAGATTGGGTTGGAAGTGTCACAGGTAGAAGATCAACTTCTGGCTATTGCACATTTGTTGGAGGAAACTTAGTAACATGGGAAACTTAGTAACATGGCACAGTAAGAAACAAAATGTGGTGGCAAGGAGTAGTGCGAAGGCGGAGTTTAGAGTTGTTGCCCTTGGAATTTGTGAAGCTTTGTGGATTAAAAGAATGTTGCAGGAATTAAATATTACTAATTCACTACCAGTGAAACTGTATTGTGATAATAAAGCTACAATATCTATTGCTCATAATCCAATCCTTCATGACTAAACAAAACACGTGGAGGTGGACAAGCACTTTATCAATGAGAAAATTGATAGTGGGGTAATATGTTTACCTTATATCTTGACAGCTGAGCAAGTAGCAGACATACTCACAAAGGGACTGCTAAAGAAATAGTTTGAAAACTCAACTAGCAAGCTGGCTATGGAGGATATCTTCAAACGAGCTTGAGGGGGAGTGTTGAAAAGTTTCCAAGTCTGTTTGGTCAACCTTGTTGTTTTTAGAAGAATATGAGTTGTAAATGTGGGTACATTTTAGGAGATTGTTAATGTATATGCATGTACCCAGTGTATTTAGTATTCATGTATTTAGGGAATACGTACCTAGTCTAGGTTCCTTGTACAGTATTTATTGTATGTGCATATTGTATGAGTACAAATACCAAGTAGTGACAACTCATTTGGGTGACTTAAACTCTTCATTAAATTATTCTCAAGTTTACAAAAAGGAACCCCATCCTTTGTAGGATAGGCTTCTTTGGTGGGTGGGCCCTCCTTCAAATTATGTTCCATCCATTTTGGGGGACTGGGTGGAATTGTTGGCAAGTAAGCCTCTGCCTCTCCAACTTCTGTACAACCTTTCAAGCGGCAAAAGCAGTGATTCCATAAGCATGCACTAGTCCCTCCACCCTCAAAGATGGGGGGCTTGTAATTCGATCTTTTCAAGATATGGCCAAGGCGATGCATGTGGAATTGCATGGAAACTCATTACTGAAACTAGCCTTTGGTCCATCTTCGTCAAACAGAAATACATGCAAAACATTCATCCGTGGTACACGGTTGGGTTGCTCGAAACTTTGGACTAAATAGCTAGTGTAATGAGATCAATTCTTTTGATCTCAAAATGGCTCATTGGCAATGGCATTTCAATCCATTCCAAATGGTGTAGGATAGAATTGTTGGTCGGGATGTTCAACGATCATGGTTTTTGCGTGTAGGAGAGTAGACGGAGTACTCCATATCAAAATTTCAAAGTTATGCATTATCGGGAATATGTAAGGATGCATTTTCAAGTTAGTTGAGTCTTCTCACATATTTACTCTCCACTTTCAAATATAGTAAAAATAATATATGGCACCATGGGAATATGCATGGATCATTTCCAACTTAATGGACATGAAATTAATATTCAAGTTGTATGCGATTATATGCACTATGGGAATATCCATGGATACATTTCCAATTTAATGGACTTAAAAGGTAAATTAATTTTTTTTATTATATTTGAAAGTGGAAAGTAAATATGTGAGAATACTCAACTAACTTGAAAATGCATCCTTACATATTCCCCATAATGCATATATTTTCACGCAATCTTTAATGATTATTTATATATTATTATTTTATTTATTCAAAAATAAATTATAAAAAAAGATGAAGAAAGTCAATTGGATGCCTAGCTATGAACCAGAAATAAAGAGATCTCTTATATATCATTTTTTTTTTATTCTTTTTTTTTTGATTGGGCTAGGAAATTAAATCTCTTCGCAACCATTTCAATTTAATATTGCCTGAAACGTTTAGAGAAGGCTAACATTGATCTTTCATCTTACCCACTACCTGAAAATTGGGGTGTGATTTATAGGAATGTTATGTTAATGGTACTAGTTGATTTTTTTGTCATTTAAAAAAAGTTAGGTTCCCATAGAAAGGTTTCAAGAGTTATTAATTGTGAAAGGGAGTAGGAGGGTTAATTCAAAAAAATGGAGAAAAATAAAATTAACAATGGAAGATGTATGACTTGCCATTTAGGAGATTAACAACTTTTGATGAGATTGAGAATTGAGAGATCGGAGATTTTGAGAGGTGGATATGTTACTGCATATATAGCAAGATATTGAAGATGATACCTGGAATTAACCTCTTTGCCTGCAAAGGGAGGCTGCCTACGTCTGCTTTCCCTAAACCCCGCAATGCAGAAGCCTTGTGCCTTGCATTGCCTTTTTATATGGTATAGATGAGAGTTCCTTAATTTAGGTGGGAAACTTGGATTTCCTCTTTCTTCTTTCATTAGGCCTTTAGAAGAAGATGTTTTGAGTGTTTGCCAAATTGTTGTTATGAAAGGGAGAATAATTTACTTTGATGTTATGATATAATGTGTGTAGCTATGTAATTATGCCAATGAAAATAATTTAGATTGATGTTATGATATAATTCCTGGCTACATAATCAAGGGGGAATGTCTTTGGAGAATATATATATATATTTCTGATAATCAAGGGGGAATTTCTTATGATTACTTATATTGTTTTGTAGTAAGAAATTTCAATATTGTGGGTTCTGGAGCATGGATTACTTGTTGAGGGGTGCTTGAGGATAACTGTGCTTGCCAAGAAAAAAAAAAGGATGCTAACTATTGCATCAAAACCTATTATTTTGATCATTAGTGGTCTCTATGTATTTCTTGAAAACTCGTCTGCTGGTTTTTTCTATAGTTCTATGTAACTCCCTCTTTTTCTGTAATTGATGATACATTGTTGTGGAAATAAGGAAACTATGCATGTCAGTTGTTAATTTGTTCCAATAAGAAATGCTAGATAGTATCTTATGCTTGTATTGCTAAGATGACCATATATGATAACCTATCTAATCTGATTAACTTTTTTTTTTTTTTTTTTTTTTTTTCGGGGTGCTCATGTTTTCTTTTCCTCATTTGACTTTCTATTAGGTGCATCGTCTTGATAGAGAAAGCAGTGGCCTTCTTCTAATGGGGAGAACAAAAGAAAGCATTGATTATCTTCATTGGTTGTTCAGTGACATAAAAATAGCAAAATCGTCATCTAAGGTACTCAGCCTGAGCAGTCAATGTGGTACATTAAATTTTCCTTCACAAGCATCATAGAAAGCCTGCTTGTTTTTTTATTTGCTCTCTCTCTCTCTCTCTCGCTTGCTCCCTTGCTCTCTTATTTTTTCTTTCTTTTTTGTTTTGATAGGCAAGATGGATTTTATGAATAAGGGATCAAGAGGATGCGGTCTCAATACAAAAAGGCTAGGAGCCTATAACAAAGAAATTCCTAAGAATAGGAATCCTTATGCTCAATGAAGTGTAAAAACGAAGCAATATCTGGCTTTTTGCTTCCCTCAACCAAGCTGTGCAAAATCCCCAAAAAATTTCTCTTTATTCCATACAATGTTGTCACCTCATTTTGAAAATATCTTTTATTCCTCTTCCCCTAGTAAGCCAGCACAATCAAAAAGGAATAAAATGCCATGCTTTCCTTCAACTCTTATGGATTCTCGCCCCTCACCCCTCTAAAAAACTTGCGTTGCCTTATTGGGAAAGACCTAATGCATACTGAAGCATGATAGTGCCAAGTTTTGAAGCTCCTTGCCTATGGACAAAGCACAAAAATATGGTCAATGGACTCCCCTTCCTTCTTACCATAGACCACATCGATTCACCATAATCTTTTTTTCCTGATAAGGTTGTCAATAGTGAGAATTTATTATGAAGCATGCATCACATAAAATAAGCCACATTTGGAAGAGCACCTGCCCTCCACACATTACTCCTTGTAAAGCTCTCCTCAACCACCCCTGCCAACATAGAATATTAAAATCTCACCTCGAAGTTCTCTGACTGAGAATTTTTCCATCTTAATTTGTCCTCAGCGCCCCCCCCCCCCAAAAAAAAAAAAAAAAGAAACAAAGAACAAAAAACTTAATTCGTTCTACGTAGTCACTCCATTATTCTCCTCCATAAACTTCGCAACCGAACCATTCTGTGGCTGAGCTATATCAAAAATGCCCAGATACTGCTCCCAAATGTGTCCCCCCCCCCCCCCTCCAAAAAAAAAACATAGAAGTCCCATTGGATCTTCTCCAACCTTCTCGTCATTTAAGCTAGAGCCTTGAAAAGAGATGAAAGTATATGGGCAAACTCAGAGTAATTTTGACAAAGAGTTTTTCTGCTCCTTTAGGGGAGAGCTTCTACCCTGTTAAAAGATGAGCCCAAAGGTAGCCCTTAGTATGTAGTTGGGAAGTGACTGATCTTGCAGCCTACAACGAATGCCAACTGTTTCAAATCCTTCACTTCTCCAATAGGGATCAACTCAGATTTACCAAGATTCACTGTTAACTTGGACACCACCTCAAAGTATACTAAAACACATATATGGTGCTTCAGGATTAAAGGATCTGCCTCATAGAATATGATTGGATCATCGACAAACAGAAGGTTGGAGATATCCATCTCATGAGTACATCGACCCTACCTTTAATCCCTCCAAAAAGCCTCCTGAATTGCCTTGGTTATGATTCTACTCTAAACTTCCATGTTAGGGATGAATAGTAAGGGAGAAAGTGGGTCCCCTTACCTTAATCCCCTAGTGGACACAAACAAGCCAGCTGGGGTGCCCTTAACCAATACTGAGAATATAATTGTCGAAATGCGCCGGTAGATCAATTTCCTCTATTTTTAACTGAAATCCATTCGCTTCATCAAATAAATCAAAAACTCCTACTTAAGGTGGTCATATGCCTTTTCATTGTTTAATTAGCAAATCAAACCAGGAATCTTTTCATCCTTGCATCCACCAGCTCATTTGCGATTAGGATAGCGTTTAGGATTTGTCTCCCCTCCACAAAGGCATTCTGGTACTCAGACGCTAGGCCCCCCCCCCCTACCTTCTTTAGCCTCAAAGCTAAAAATTTGGCAAGTAATTTATACAGGCTCCCTACCAAGTTGATAGGCCCGAAGTCTTTGATATCCTTTACTCCTTTCTTTTGGGTGTGAAAGCAATGAAATAAGCCTTTCTTTTCGGGTATCAAAGCAATGAAATAAGCATTAAGACTCCTAATGGAGGTGCTTTCGATTTCTTGAACACTCTTATCAAATCTAATTTAATCAAATCTCAACAGCTATGGAAGAAACCCATTGTTATGCCATTTGAGCCTAGAGCCTTATCCCCGTTCAGGGATATCAGGGTTGCCCATATTTCCTCCTCTGATAACTGCTTTTGAAGCATTAGAATCCTCCAATGACATCCCAGCAAATTGTAACCAATCTAACTGGGGTCTCCACACCTCCCCCTTCTCGAAAAGTTTGGAATAGAATTGAGGAACGCCTCTTTTATCTTCTACCTCCTCCTCGATCCACCAATAATCAATTTTGATTTTCCTTAAGAAATTCTCTCTTCTGTCTGCATTAGCGATCTAGTGAAAGAATTTTGTGCTCTTACTCCCTTCTTTATCCACTAAATTTTAGATTTCTGCCTTCGACGTATCTCTTCTATTTTGGCTAATTGTCTGACCTCCATCTTCTTGCCCTCCCTGTCCTGAGCCTCCTTCGCTAACAGACTACCCGATTCTTCCTTCTGATCCAGTCTTCAGATTCCCTGAAGACCCTTTTCTTGATTCCATGTTGCCTAACACCTCCCTTTATTAAATCAAACCCCTTTTACGGATCTTCAGCTTCATAGCGAACACATAATTGGTTGTGCTTCCCACCTAGTAACTAGTCCACCACCCAGCCAGACTTTCCTTGAATCCTCTACCAAAAGCCACATATTCTTGAACCTAAAAGGTATCGGACCCTCTTGATACCCCCCACAATCCAACAAAATAGGGAAATGATCTGAGACAATTCTGGGAAGTAAGCTTTGTGTGACTCTTGTCAAAGTGTTCCTCCCACTCACTGGAGATTAGGAACCTCTCAATTCTGGATATACCATGACAGTTGGACCACATGTACAACCCACCTGCCAATGGCAAATCTACCAGCTGTAGGTCATCAACGAAATCACTGAAACTTTTCATTGCCCTAGTGCTAGATACTCTGCCCCTCCCATCCTCCACAAACGTGGTCACATTGAAGTCACCTCCGAGACGCCAAAGGTGCCCCCATCTGAATGGGCAGCAGATAACACCTCCAAAAAGGTCTTCCCATCTATATTTCCAAGGCCCAAAAGCCCAGTGAAAACCCATTAAAGTCAACCCCATAACCACTGAACAACCCAAAGATTGAGAACCTACCTTGCTCTGCTTCTGCCATATCCAGTTTCCTACTATAGCATGGCAAAGAATCCTGAGGCCCCACCCCCGGCAGGACCAACTACCTCATCCCTTAGCCTCTCCAAATCTTCTTCTTTGTTGCTATATCCTCCTCTTATTATTATTTTTTTTTTTCGTTCTCTTTCTGATTCTATGATGTTGGAATTTTAGGCTTGGAATAATGCACGTGAAGCAACATATCAGAATTATTGGGCATTGGTCATAGGGACCCCCAAGGAAAAGGAAGGGTTGATTTGTGCCCCTCTTTCAAAGGTCTCTCTCTCTCTCTCTCTCTCTCCCCCTCTCTCACACACACACACACTCTCTCTCTCTCTCTCTCTCTCTCACACACACACTCTCTCTCTCTCTCACACACACACACACACACACACACACACACACACACACAAACACGCACACACACACGCACACAAACACGCACACACAGAGTTGATTTGAAAGAGTTAACAATATAAATGCATTTTTGTCATTTGATTGCAGGTGCTTCTTAATGATGGGAAAACTGAGAGGGTTATTTTGGCTCAGAGCTCAGGTTTAGAAGCTTCGCAAGAGGCTATAACTGAGTACCGAGTACTTGGTCCAATGATAAATGGATGCTCATGGATTGAATTGCGTCCGCACACAAGCAGGAAACATCAGGTAGTGCAAAACTAGCTCTTTCACCTTCACCACCCCCACCCCCCCCCCCCCCCCGGCGGTAGGGGTGGCCTCCTCCTCCTCCTCTTGATACCGTAGTCATTCACCGTACACTCGAGTCAAGGATGTTTTATTCTGAGATGAATTTCACGGTAATGTGAAGCTAAAATGGTGTATTATTCACACTCAAGGTATTCTTGTCAATACCTAAAATTATGACTGCTGTACGTGTGCATATATTTTCTCTTTCTTGTATACGTAGGGTTTCGGAAAACCCTTCCAAGTACTGACCCATCAACCCTTGGCGACAGCTTTCCAATTTGAAATTGTATTATAAGTTTTCATTCTAGCATGCTCTTACCTTGATTAAATGTGTTATATTTTCATGATTGCTTGTATCATTGGTGCACAAGTTCTATCATTTGGTGAAAATTAGAGGAGATGCCATTATTAACTTGTGTGTTGTAGATCTTCAACTAAAACTTTATTCTGGTCTCTGAATTTTGGGCCATATGTAATTTCTAGCATTTCTTTTTTTTTGCCCACTTATTGCAGATCCGTGTCCATTGTGCTGAAGCTCTTGGCACACCAATTGTGGGTGATTATAAGTATGGTTGGTATGTTCACCGTAGATGGAAGCAAATGCCTAGAGTTGACTATGAGCCAACAACTGGGAAACCCTACAAGTTACGGAGGCCAGAAGGATTAGATGTTCAAAAGGGAAGTGTCTTATCTAAGGTTCCTTTGCTACATCTGCATTGCAGGGAGCTTGTACTACCCAACATTGCCAAGTTTCTTGAGCTGCAAGATGAAAAATCGGAAGGAAACCACCGAAAGCCCAAGTATAGCTCTATGCCAGATCTGCTTCGGTTTGTGGCATCAATGCCATCCCACATGAAAATTAGTTGGAACCTGATGTCCTCTTACTTGGTATGATATTGTTGAACTCACCGTATGATCTACCTATTTCAGATGGTTTACTTGTGTAATATAGCAGGTATAAGTTCTATATCTTGGCAATGCTTTTCATACAAAATTATTGGGTATTTATTGCCACTTCTGAAATCGAGTGGAGCGTTCATTTACTAGCATCCATGAGTTGCGCATGTAGAGATTAGTTGTGGCCAAATTTTAATGTAATTGTAATTATTTGAAGTACTAGGCAAGAAGTATGCTACATACACAAATGAGGACTGGGTGTAGAGGCAAGCTTTCATAATGTACGTGTACTCAAACCTATTTTTCAGTTAATTTTGTTGAGATAATTTCTTGTTTGAAAATGCCTCTTTCAAAAGATTCTTGGTAGGTTGGTTTTCTGCTCATCTTGCAGGTCCGTCAGGCAGGAGGAATGTTGCATTTGTCTGGGAAAATATATGATGCAATATAACTTTATTTCCTCGTCCTTGGTATTATGCACAATTGGCAAGCATTCACTGCAAAGTTTACCTGTAAAATTGCAAAATAAGCTTTACAGACCCATAAAAGGGATATTGTGCTCACAAAGAATCTGTATTTTCATCCATACAGGATTTATCTTTAGGTCCGGGTACGGTTAGGCTGGTCTGACACTTGTAAAGATTGAGGGCTAGAGTTCTATTTATTTATTTCTAAGTCTTGTTTGTTTCAAGATAATGGGAATAGAGCAAGATTGGGAGAGACAAGAAAGGTAGTTGTCTTGCAACTGAAATTGGCGCGTAATGGTATTCTTGTCCATGACTGAGGGGAAGCAATCCCTCCCTCATTTTAGGCACTGATTAAGCACAACTAAGAACACCTGCTTAACTACTTATTACCATTACTAAACTCGTTTGTTTTTTCATACTTGTTATTGTCCTACAGTCATTTATTTTCTTATTTAGAATTTCAAATTCATTCCATCTCAAGTTGTTCCGTTTCAAATTTGTTTTATCCCATCTCATTCATAAATACTCGTTTAGACAGATCTGCTAAATATTTGTTTAGAAATTAAAAATTTTCAAAACAATCGATGTATCTTCTTCGACACATAGTGTGCATATATGAATATATATGTATGTAGGTTGTTTTTTTTTTAATCAATATTTCTATTATTTTTCTTGTGAGAAAAAGAAAATCTCATTCAAATAAATTATAAATAATAAATAACATATAAGTTCAATCTATATTTGTATATTCAAAAGACTTTACACAATTACTCATTTAGTCAATCATTTCAAAATGTGAATCACACAATTACTCATTTAGTCAATCATTTCAAAATGTGAATCACTTGTTAACAATCTATAATCAAAATAGTTAACAAAAATACAGTCAGGGCAATCCATAACCAGTACAAGATCTAAAATATTTTGCCTAGGCCTGATTTTTGTCTTATGCGCAAGGGTTTAATTATTTTTGTTTTAAGCAAAAAATTGTAATAATATAATATAATATAATATAATATAATATAATATATTAAATGAATATTTTGTGGGTATCTAACAGGTACGTCACAGGCAAATCCTAAATCTGTTCCAAATCTGAATGGGTATTAAATTTTAATCTCAAACCCGCTGCGATCCTATTAGGGTTTTGCGTCAAGTACTTTGGAATATTTGTCTAATTGACATCACTTAGTATAACCCCTCTCTCTCTCTCTCTCTCTATATATATATATATATTTAGCTCTTTCATTTTTTTATTTTTTTAGCACAAACAACTTATAATATTTAGAGAGGGAAGTGGTGTCCCGAACTTAAAATTCTAGTTAACGAATTTTTTTTTCAAATAAGTTAGGTGTAATCAGCTCACCGAGACTCAAATTCATTATTCTTTTGTAATTACAAGTCATAAATGATTAGGTTATTTTGCATGTCAAATTTCATGACCGATGTTTGCTTTTATTTGTGCCCTAAACACAAAATTTTAGATATTGATTTTTTTTTTCTTATCAAGAAAAACAAAGATTCAAGTATAACTGAGTCAACGAACTCAGATTCTCAAGTTGTATGTTCTTACCGATTACAAATGATTAGACAATTTTGCATACCAAATTTTACACTTTCTAATTTTCATTACAAAAGTAACTAATATTTTTGACATTAAAAGATGTTTTTTCTTGGTAATTATTTCAAAAAATACTATCTATTTTACAAAAAAAAAAAAAAATATTCATACCCCGATAATGTAAAAGAAGCTACAAATGCATAATTGCTCCTCTAGATATAACATCTCTGATCAATTTCATATCCTCACCGATTCTATTAGAGCATCAAAATTTTGATTTAGTATCTCTCGTTGCTTCTTGAGAATGTTTTGGTAAACCACTACACCTTTGAGTGTGGTGAATGTTTTCCATTTATGGAGTTGCAGATTGTATGCAAGGAATATAAATCTATGGTAATTACGATTGGAATGAAAAATATTTACAAGAATTTAAATGAGCAATTAATCTCCTAGAATCAAGGCTCAATCATTACACAAATGGAAGCCTCTAATTTAGTAGATGATATTCAGGAATCCTTAACATGCCCCGTAAGCTAAGCATTGAGTTGGAGTATACGCGGAGCTTGGAGCGAAAAAAATTAAACAGAGGTCGAGACACATTTTTTGTGAAGATATCAACAATTTGCAAGTGAGATAGAACATGCTGAGTGCGAATTGTGCCAACGATAACGAGTTCCCGAAGAAAGTAATAGTCTAACTCGATATGCTTGGCTCGTTTGTGAGAGACTGGATTAGAACTCAAGAAGATTACACTTTTGTTGTCACATAAGAGAAGAGGTTGATGTGTAATAGGAACCTTAAGATCACGGAGGAGATGTGTAAGCCAAAGGACCTCAGCAGCAGTGAGAACAAGAGCATGATACTCAGATTTGCAGCTAAAATGGGTGACAGTTGGTTGCTTCTTGGCACTCTAGGAGACCAAATTATCGCCAAGATAAATGGAATAGCTGAAGGTAGAGCGATGAGTATCAGGAAATCTTGCCCAATCAACGTCAGGGTACACAATAAGTCTTATAGAGGATGACGGACTAAATATTAAGCCGAAATGAAGCGTTCCTTTGACATAGTGAAGGGTGTACTTGACAACATGGAAATGATCGTCAATTGTGGCGTGCAAAAATTGACTAACAGAGTTGAGAGCATAGGCAAGATTAGGGCGCATGATGGTCAAGTATTGCAGTGCACCAACAAGAGAACGATAAAGAGTAGGATTTGAAAAGGGAAAGCCATTGACTAACAAATGTTGGGACACAACCAGGGGGCTGTGAACAGGTTTGCTGTCAAGGAGTTGAGCCCGAGCAAGAATATCCCATGCATATTTGATTTGACTGACGAAGAGACCATTAGAAGTAGACGAAGCCTCAACACCAAGGAAATAAGTCAGAGCACCCAAGTCCTTGGTGGCAAACTCAGAATTTAACTGTCGAGTAAATTGGTAAGGAGAGATGAATTATTATTTGTAACAATAATGTCGTCAACATAGAGGAACAAATAAATAATATTGTGCTTCCTATGGAAAATAAAAAAAATGTGTTAGCACGATTGCAATAAAACTAAGGTTGAGCAAAAAAATAGTTGAAATTTTGGAACTACGCACGGGGAGCTTGCTTTAAACCATAGAGTGCCTTTTTAATTAGCAAACATGATTCGGAAAGCAAGGGTCAAGATACCCAGGTGGCTACTCCATATAAACATCTTCATTAAGAATACCATTGACGAAGGCATTCTTGACGTCTAACTGGCAAAGGGGCCACTTGTTGGTCATGGCAAGAGAAAGCAGAACATGAATAGTGGAAGCTTTGACAACAGGACTAAAGGTGTCCGTATAATCGGGACTAGGAAGTTGCGTATAACCCTTGGTAATAAGACGGGCTTTGAGACGCTCAATGGACCCATCAAATAAATATTTGGTTCGGAAAACCTTTTAGAGCCCACAATGTTGGTATTAGCAGGATGGGGAACCAAATCTCAGTATGATTTTTTCACAGTGCTTTGATTTCATCATCTATGATAGTGAGCCAAGTGAGACTCTTTGTGGCAGACTTGAAACCTTTTGGTTTAGCAGTAGTAAGTAAAGCATAAAGAAGTTCGGAAGAGCCCAGAATGCAAAGATGAGCTAGATGACGAGGCTTGAAGATGCCGACCTTAGCTCTTGTAAGCATTGGGTGTGAGCCCAGCAGAAATGCTGTAGTAGTAGGAGGTAGTGTGGATTGACTAGCAGTAGAAGGGCTGGCGTTGGGCTCAGTAGAAGCTAGAATCAGATCCATATGGGGTGCACTTTGCAAAGGAATTCTGTGGGTTACTGCAGGAGTAGTAGCCTGAATTCTTAAAGGATAAGAGAGCCCATGTGCTGAAGTGTCTGCTTGAGAAAGAGAATCATGAGCTTGTAAAGACTCAACCAATGGATTAGTACAAACATTACATGGGCTAGAACTAGGTTGTGTAAGAGATGGGGAACGAGTCTGAGATAAGGATGTAGGGGCAATGTATGGGCTATACTGGGTTCCAAAAATTTTGAAAATGTCAAGGATGAGATGGGTTAGGCTTGAGAAGTTTTAGGAAGGGAAAATATGACTCATCAAATTGGGTAAGTCTGGTGATATAAATCCGAGAGGCGGTGGGGTCAAGAAAACAAAAGCCTTCGTAAGATGGGTTGTAGCCTTAGAAAATGCAAGGAATACTTCAAGGTGCAAATTTATTAGGCATGTAATCATATAGACAAGGATAGACACGATAACTAAAAGGGTGAAAATTTCATAATTTGGAGATTTACCGTATAAAATCTCAAAAGGTGAAATACCTCCCAGAAGGTTTGTTGGCAAACGATTAATGATGTAAGTTGCAGTACTAAAGGCGTCAACTCAAAAATGAGGAGAAACATGTGAATGAAAAAGAAGAACAAGTCTTATTTCAGTCACATGTTGATGTTTGCATTCAACACGTCCGTTTTAAGCGGTAGTGTACGGACAAGAGATTTGATGATGAACACTCGAGTTATGAAGATGAGTTTGAAAGTGATTGCTAATGAATTCAGCACCTCCATCACTTTGAAAAATTTTTATGTGAGTTGAAAATTGTTTCTCCAAAAATTTTTGAAATTGAATAAAAATGTCATAGAAATTAGATTTCAATTTCATAGTGTAAAGCTAAGTGAAACGAGAATGATCATCAAAAATAAAACGTAATAGGCAAAACCCAAATTTGATTTAATAGGGGAATGGCCCCAAATATCACAATGAATAAGATCTAATACATAAGATGATCAATTTTTATTATGAGAATAAGGCAAACAATGACTCTTAGTAAGTTGACATATAGTGCAAAGTGATAGAGTAGGTAGCAAAGATGTAAGAAAAAGATGTCATTTTTTATTAAGCAAAGAATTAACAGAATTATTTACATGTCCAAGGCGTGCATGCCATAAATCATATGAAGCATGTAAAGAATTATTTCCAAGAACAGAAAGACAAATGGGATTTCCATGCTCCAAAACATATAGACTACCATCTCTTTTACTGGTTGTCACTACCTTTCCTATTTTCCAATTCTAAACAATAAACAAATTATTAGTAAAGGTAAAAGATAAAGGAAAATCAAATGTTAGCTTACTAATGGACAACAAATTTTTAGTGAGATGGGGAACCACCAGAACATCACATAGTTGGACATTGGTGAAGGTGAAATTGTACCAGTATGGGTAATAGGAAGAGAGGCACTAGTCTTTATTATTACACAATCCTTACTTATATAATTTTTTGATTTATCCAATTGAGAAGACTCGGTTGTCATGTGTGCTGAAGCATTCGTATCAAGGTACCAATCAGAATCAGAATTACTAGAAATAAAGCAGGAGCTGGTAAAGGCTTCGGCCAATTGGGCAAAAGGCTCGGCACAATCGTAATAGTTTCGGCAATGGTCAGCAGTATGTCCTTCATTCCTGTACATTTGGCAATGAGGAGTGTAATAGCTGCGCTTTCCACGCCCTTGTCCAGATTGGTTGCTACTGCTATTGCCCCACGATTTTGTCAGTTACGAGATGAACCTCCTCTACAGTTTTGAGAAGAACCTTGGGTAACTATGAATGCTACAACAAATGGTGCTGAAAAGTTGAGGGATTTTTGAAAAATCTTAAAACTCTCAACCTTGAGTATAATGTTGGCAAACGTCGAGAGAGGAGAGAGAGCCATTTAAGTTGCGGAGAAACTAGAAAAATCAGCCCTTAAACTATGGAGAAACCAGTGTACCTAATTTGTTTCGTCAACAGGACGGTTGATGGCATGGAGTTGGTCACAAGAGACCTTAAATGCATGAGAATATTAAGCAATCATGTGAGTTCCAGGCTTCACTAGTTGAAGATCATCCTTGAGGCATGGTTCCCAAACTTTAGATCGATGGCTGAAGGAGTTCTCCAAGGCAAACCAGACTTTGTGAAAAGTGAAGAGTCCGACAGTTTCAGTAATGAGGGAAGAGAAGATCAAGTTAAGAATGTGCTGGTCCTTCAATTTCCACGCTAAGTATTTGTTGCTAGGTGTAGAAGAGCCAGGAGGGTCAAAGGGGGGTGGCGATACAATTGTTCCATTAACGTGACCTAATAGCTCTTAGTTTTCAAGAAAGGGAAAAAGTTTACTCTTCCAAAGTAGGTAATTGGAAGACGATAACTTAATGGAAACCGTGTGAATCGTGGTGTTGAAACAAAGAATAGAGGAAGAAGAATCAGAGGCCATTGGCATTAAGAGGAGGTTAATCCAGGTGAGGCTCTGATACCATGAGAATGTTTTGGTAAACCACCACACCTTTGAGAGTGGTGAATGTTTTCCATTTATAGAGTTGTAGATTGTATACAAGGAATATACATTTATGGTAATTACAATTGGAATGGAAAATATGTGCAGGAATTTAAATGAGCAATTAATCTCCTAGAATCAAGGCTTAATCATTACACAAATAGAAGCCTCTAATTTAGCATAGGATATTTAGAAATCCTTAACACTTCCCAGCATGTGCCAATTATTCTTGGAGCTTGGTGATCTAACTCTTCAAGTGTTAAGCTTTACTTTCATATGACAAGAAAACTTCAAATACATCCCAAACCCTTACAGGTATTAAATTTCAATTTCAAGCTCGTCTCAATTCTGTTAGGGCATTTCCTAATGAATTTTTAATGAATTTAATTGGATTGGGTATCCTTATGTACTGGTCCAATCCCTTTGACATCCTTATCTATCCTAGCTACTATTTTCAAAGTTTTTATCAGTACTAAAAGAAAAAAAATTATAAAGGTGTTAATATAAAAGCTAATTAGCAAGGAATGAGGATTTAGTTGAAGCTTTTGATCCCTCTCTCCCTCTCCCCCTTCTCCCTCCCCTTTCTTTTTTCATCATTAGATTAATTTTACAAATTTGTAAAAGTCTACTTCACAAAAGCCTTTTGTATATCAAATATTTAGAAAAATATTTTGGATGGTTCTAGAAGTCAATAAATTGCTAGTGATTGAGTGGTTATATTCTTCTTTGAAATAAAATTTTCTAATTGTATAATATTGGCTTGGTTATACATATATACACATATTCTATCATTGTAGCATATCTATAAGCTGCTGGGTGCTCACCTATTTATGATAGAGTAGCCCAATAGTCTCTTTCGTTTATGGCAATTGAATGGTTTTCAGTTATTGACTTAATTACATACTTATCTCCTTTTATTTGTTGATAAAAGGAAAGGTTTTGTGCATGTAAGGGGTGTATTGGTTCTAAAAAGGTCCAGAGAGAGATAAAGAGGTAAAGAGACTATTATATTCCCACCATTGTTGATATATAATGGAGTTATAATTTTCTCCTCATGGATGTAGGTCAAGAGTGCCAAACCACATCATATTGTTGTGTTTTAATTCTTATCTTATTCTGCTTTATTTTTAATTAATCCTAACAAGTAGTATTAGAGTCGGACTGAAGTTGTTGGGCCATGTTTTATTTTTTTGCTCAGAAATCAAATTATTCAGATTTAAATTCTGAAATCATTTGATTGTAGAGCTCGTAGTGATGAATACAACGGTTCAAACTATGTTGAAGTCGGAGCTCGGATGTGCCCGCAATCGCTCGCTAAAATTTACTAGGAAGATTATCCGTCGTCGAAAAAGATGATTGGTGATTGGTGGAGAAGAAGATAATTCTAGACAAATGCTTAATTCCAGACAAATACTTTATAGGTTTTTTCTGACAAAACCTTAACCCAAGATGTTTTCTTGTCTAGTTGATGAAACACTTCCGTTGTTATAAGCTTCGTCGAGATTTAACCGGATAACACTTCCATTGTTATAGCCTTGGTCGAGAGTTTGAATTCTTTCCACTGCGTAACATTATTATTTTGTGAGAACAATCATCTAGCATCACCAAAGATCAGAGACCACTGCATCTTATGCTGCCACTACGTTAGTGTGCCACGTCAAATATCTTATGTTCTACTATATCAATATATTCTGTGTGAATTTCGCTAAACAAAACTTGCCATGTGGGATTGTTCAGAAATTATTTGTGAACATGTGGCATTCTGATTGTGATTGTAATAATCAAGGAATAAGAGGACACATGGCACACATTGCTACAATATCTTGAATCAAGCAATCACTGCCTGACACATGTCTTTGATTTTGAACATGTGGCTATTTTTACCCTTTGCTGAAAAGTTTTGTTAAATTGCAGAAGGACATTAAGAAGCTTAAAAAGTTTTCAAAAATATCTCGGAAAAAATTATAATTTTGCCCCTATTTTTGCTAAACTTTTGCATTTAAGCCCTTTTAATTTTTTTATCCCCCCAACACTTCCGTGAGATATTTTTAATAAAATTCCACCCCTAATTCGATAAAATGGAGGACTCACTAGTGGTATGACCAAGCTAAACTCATCCAAGTATCCATTTAGGAAGCCATTGGTAGAGGAATTGTTTTATTGTAAGGACCTCGCTTACCCCGTTAAAAACAAAGGGGTTAAACCCGCTAATAGAAATGATGGAGAATGGGAAAAAAATGAATGGAAAAGTAGTGGGAATGATTAGGAAACAAATTGATATAGGCATATTTCATCACCTGAGCAAAGAAACTGATGCATATGAATTATAGAAGAAGTTAAAAAATATGTATAAGCATAAAACTGACTGAAGTAAAACACTGTTAATGCGGAGGCTCGCTAGTTAGAAGTATAGAGTGATAACTCCATGATAGAACACATGAGCAATTTTCAAAGTTTGGTAAATTAGCTTGCTTCTGTAAATAATGCTCTAGATGATAAAATGCAGGCTTTGCTTTTGATGGGGTGCTTTACCCGATAGTTGGGAGACTCTGGTTGTATCTCTTAGTAACTTAGCTTCTGGAGGATTAATGACCATAGATATGGTTCAGAATGCCTCGTTGAATGAAAAAATAAGAAGAAAAGAGATGGGTTCGCAGTCATCTTAAGCCCTTGTCACTTAGAATAGAAAACGAGGGTAAAGTAGAAGCAATAGTAGAAATCACAAAAATTTTGGCCACGGTTACCACGACAAGTATAGGAAATGCAGCCAATCTAGATCCGGGGTTAAGTGTTACCATTGTGGTTTGAAGGGCACATATAGAGGAATTACCAGAAGCTGAAGAAAGAATAGAGACAAGGCGATAATGAGAAAAAGAAAGAAGACAATAGTACTGCAATGACAACTGGAGATATTGTCTTGTTATCATTAGAAGAGGATCAGTGCCTCAAGGTGATAGATTTAGTATTTGAGTGGATTGTGCACATTATAGTTTCTTTTCATGCAACTGCTAACAAGAAAATTTTCATTTCTTATGATGTTGGAGACTTCGATGTTATAAAAATGGGCAAGACTAGCTATTCCAAGATTGTTGGGATAGAAGATGTTCTTATTCATATTAGTGCAGGTTGTTTTATTTTACTGAAGGATATGAGGCACATTTCAGACTTGTATCTCAATCTAATTTCTAGAGTTGCTTTGGATTGCCAGGGGTTCGCTAACAATTTTTTGTGATGGAAAACGGAAGCTAGCTAAGGGCGCTTTAGTTATTGCTCAAGGACAGATTTTAGGAAATTAGTACAAGACCCAAGTAAAAGTTTACCCAGATACTTTGAATGTTATAGAAGGGGAGTCTTCTCCTAACTTATAGCACAAAAGGCTTGCTCACACGTAGGTCTGGCCATTGGACAAGGTCTAAGAAGCCCAGGCTTAGGGCCCCCAAAAAAATGCCCAAGAAAAAGCCCTTTACTAGTTTCTATAGTTAGGATGGGGTAAGAGTCTTTTTTAACTCAAATATGATTGTCGCATACTTTTTAAGATTTTTAACCTAAATATGATTTGTCCAATGTCTTTTAAGGGCACAAGAATAATTAATTCATTAGGCCCAATAATTTTCTATAGGCCTCATTTTTACAATTGGCCTTAAGTCTCAAAAATCTTAAGGCTAGGCCTGTTCACGTAAGCGAGAAAGGTTTGCTTATACTAGCCACGAGATCTCTTATACTTATTGATAGCTCTATAGGCTTAAGTCATTGTGAGCATTGTTTATTTAGTAAGTAGCATAGGGTGTCTTTCAGTTATTCTTCTAGAAGAAAGTCTAATGTGTTAGACATGGTATACTCGGACATCTGTGGTTTGATTGAGGTTGATTCTATTGGTGGCAATAAATACTTCCTGACATTTATTGATGACAGGTTTAAGAAAGTTTGGGTGTATTTTTTAAAATCTAAGGATGAAGTTTTCATTATTTTTGGTCGTTTCATGATATGGTTGAAATGGATATAGGTAAATAGTTAAAATATCTCCAAATAGATAATAGTGGTGAATACACTTCCTATGAATTTGAGGATTATTGTTCCAGACATGGAATTCAATATAAGACCACAGCACTAGGAACTCCACAGCACAATGACCATTGTGAAAAGAGCTAGATGTATGCTTAGGATGTTAAATTGCCTAAGTCATTTTGGGGTGAAGCTATTTGTACTACTTGTAATGTAATTAATAGATCACCTTCAACACCATTTGAATTTGATATTCCAGAAAGGGTGTGGACAAGAAAGAAAGTATCTTACTCTCATTTGTGAGTATTTGGTTGTAGAGCTTTTATGATATGCCTAAGGAACAAAGAACCACATTTGATGATAAATCTTAACCTTGTGTCTTCATTGCCTATGGAGATGAGCAATTTGGCTATAGTATGGGATCCAATTGAAGAAGAAAGTCATTAGAAATAGAAAAGTGATCTTTTATGAAAATCCAGTTGTTGAAAAAGCTCCATAGAAAAAAATGAGTCAGTATTCTAGACTTAGACTGCATTTGTTTGAGGGATGTGGACACCGAATGAGGATGATATATCCGTAGGGCCCATAACAGTAATGTTTGATTTGCAAAATAGAGCACGAGATGATACATCTCGCCGGATGATTTGTCCGCCATTTTACAGGATATGGTATCTGAGGGGGTATGTGGTATTATTTATATCCCACCTCTAGATTTGTTTTTAGCCAAAATCTAAAGGTCCAAAATTATTTTTTGTCACATCTCATGTTAAATCATATCTTTTATCCCACTTTATATCCCACTAACCAAACACCAAAAAAAAATAGTCCCACATAAAAATTAATCCCATGTTATATCCAATCCCATATATTATCCTATAGTATTACTTATGCCCCATCATCCAATCCCTCAAAACAAATATAGCCTTAATGCAGATCATTATTCTTTAGGTTCAAATGAAGAAAAAACTCTGGAAGAGGTTCAAGAACCATGATCTCCAAACACTGGTAATGTTTAGGATGATCAGGATACAAAGAATGTTGATCAAGAGGAGACTTCTACTATACCAAAAATAGTAGTAAGAAGATCAACTAGGGAATGCAAGCCATTAGTTCGATATTCAGCATCTGGGTATGTTTTGCTTACTGATGAAAGGGAACCTAAAACCTACAAGGAAGCCAGAATAAAGAATGACAAAGATAACTAGATGAAAGCTATGCAAGAAGAGATGAGTTTATTGCTTCATAACAAGACTTATGAGTTAGTTAAAGTCCCTTTACGAAGAAAATCTCTATGGAACAAATGGATTTACAAGCTCAAGAATGATGCAATTTAGAAATTTGTTAGGTACAAGGCTTATATAGTCGTCAAAGGATTCAGTTAACAGAAAGGGATATACTTTGATGAGATATTTTCTCTAGTTGTGAAGATGACTTCAGTCAAAATGGTACTTGGTTTCTAGAATGGATCTTGAGCTTCAGTAGATGGATGTTAAGGCTGCCTTACTTCATGGTGACTTGGATGAAGAACTCTACATGAAGCAACCAAAAGGGTTTGATGTTCGAGGAAAAAAGCATCTAGTTTGCAAGGTGAAGAAAAGTCTATATAGATTGAAACAGGCACCTAGGTAACAGTACAAGAAATTTGACTCATTCATAGTGAATCAAGGGTACAAAAGAACAGATTCAAATTCATGTTTCTACATCTAGAGATTTTTAGATGACAAGTTTATCATTTTGTTGCTGTATGTTGGCCAAAATTCAGGAATGGTTAAAAGGCTAAAGTTAGAGTTGTCAAAGTTCTCTGAGATGAAAGATTTGGGTCCTGCACAACAGATTATGAGTATATAGGTAGTTCATGATAGAAAAAGTAAGATAATCTGGTTGTCATAAGAAAAATATGTTGAGCAGGTGATTGATAGGTTCAATGTGAAATATGCTAAGCTAGTGAATACTCCTCTTGCAAGTCACTTCAAATTGAGCAAGAAATAATGTCCAACTGATTAAAAAACTAGAGATGAGATGGACATTATTCCCTACCCTTCAGTAGTTTGATGTATGCTATATGGTTTTTACTCAACCTGACATTGCTAATGTTGTTGGTGTTGTTAGTAGGTTTCTTTCAAATCTAGGAAAAGTACATTAGAAATTTGTGAAATGGATAATGAGGTATTTTAAGGGTACTTCAAATTTGTGCTTGTGCCTTAGTGGTTTAGAACCAATCTTGGAAGGCCACACATGTAAATATGGTAGGAGACCTTGATTGTAGGAGGATCACTTTAGGCTTCATGTTTACTTTTGCAAGGGGAACTGTCTCATTGCAATCAAAATTGCAAAAATATATAGCTTTATCTGCTATAGAGGCTAAATATATTGCTATGGTAGAAGCAGGTAAAGAAATACTTTAGTTGAAGATAATTCTTTAAGAACTGGGTTAAGAACAGAATTAGTATATAGTTTATTGTGAAAGTTAGAGTGTGCTAAATTTGAGTAAGAATGCCAAGTATTATTCTCGAACAAAGCACATTGACATTTGTTATCACTAAATACACAAGGTTATGGAAGAGCATTTTTTAAAGTTTGAAAAGATTCACACATATTAGAATCATACTGATATATTGACTAAGGTTGTCACTAGAGACAAGTTGGTGTTCTGTTGAGACAAAGTCGGTATTGGTACCAAATGATGCTAGTTAGATAATATTTCCTTTTTCCATAGGTTCAGAGGAGGAGATTTGCTGGGTCCTCAGCCATTTATGATAGATTAACCCAATAGTTTCTTTCATTTATGGTAACTGAATGGTTTTTAGCTACTGACTTAATTACATACTTATTACATACTTATTTCATTTTATTTGTTGTTGATAAAAAAGAGAGGTTCTATGCATGTAAGGTGTGTGTTAGTTCCAAAAAGGTACAAAGAGAGATGGAGAGGTAGAGAGACTGTTGTATTCCCACCATTATTGATACATAGTGAAGTTGTTATTTCTTAGTCATGGATGTATGTTAAGAGTATCGAACCATGTCATATTGTTGTGTTTTCGTTCATCTCTTATTCTATTTTATTTTTAACTAATTCTACCATAAGCTCCCCATGGTAAATTTATTGCTCTTTGGTGCTAGCTCTTATTTTTTATTTTGAATCTCAGTTAAAAGTTAAAACTAAAAGTTCATGGCTTATTATGACCGTAACATAACTATGATTGCAACATACAAGAAGGGAAAAAAAGGAAAAAAATAAATAAACAGAAGGAGGAATAAATGTGAAAATGGGGGATAAGAGAAATATACCTAGATCAGTTAGGATTAATCTTGATTGTCAAAACCATCTTTTGATAGATAATTAGGACAATTTGCATATGGACCCTCAGATTAGCAAAGCTAAGAAACACACAAAAGGTCAAGATCCTCTTCTAGACTACATCAGTAATAACCATCAATTGAAACTAGGGGAAGGGCCAAGATCAATTTCATCTTATAAGGTGGTAATGGAGGAGTTAAAAAGTTAGAAGATGGTTATAGAAATAGATGGCATAGTTACTTAGGAAATCAAAAGCTAAAAGCAAGATTGACTGCTCACAAAAAGTGTTTTGATTAGCTCCCTAGTGCAATAGTGTGCAATGTATTTACTTGGTGAGACCAAGTTTGAATTCAAAGGTAATGGCTTAATTAAAAAAATATAGAAGGAGCAAGTGTGAGAATTTTGCTCAGGCTTGAAATAAACCTCACAATGAAATAAAATTATTTTGTTTGAGCAAATGTTTTCAAAGTTTTTGCAAAGAGGGTTTGCTAAGTGTAAGATAATCAGTTATAGCAATTTAAATTTGTAAAACGGTGAAGTACTGGTCAAATCGATAGGAAGAGGCGCTTTTAATCTACAATTTTTCTTCTCTTAGTTAATAGGTGTCATATATAATAGGAATGAAGAAAAATTGGTTTGAATTTTGAAAATGAAACTTACCTAGGAATTTTATCAAACACCTAGGAGACGACAATTAAATCTAATTTAAACTTGTAATGAAAAATTTAATGAAATTAAAAACAATTATAAAAAGATCCTGAATCAAACCAATTCGAGTAGCGATTTTTATAGATTTTCAAGGAGAACAATGACTAATAATGTGGTTGTAAAATCAAGTTTACTTGGTTGATTCTCTAGATCAAGCACTTAGAGTGTAGTAATCCATACAGAGTACATTTTTTTTTTGTAAGTATCCAAACAGAGTACATGAGAATTCTAGGTAGCAATCCACATAAAAAATCCTTAAGATTGAGCATGAAAATTCTAATTAGCAACCCATATATAGTGTACATGGAATATATAATTAAGAATTGATCTAGAAATATTAACTAGTGATTTCATAGGATCCAAATAAACTAATCATCATTCATTACAAATCTAAACAAAATTAAACATTGAAGTGCAAATTATGTTAAGAAAAAAATTGATCATTGAAGTGCAAATTACCTTAAAAAATTCGCATACATCATCTACTCTTCTTGATTTAAATCCAAGAGTGAGGACTATTCAAGCATCGTAGAAGAAAAACTCAAACTTGTATTGAAATTCAATATACTTACAAAGTAATTCAAAGGGAAAGTGAAATTTTCTTTCTTACCAAACAAGATCTAAACACTCTCTAAAAATATATATATATCTACTCTCTAACTCTAACTCTATATATCTATGTCTAATGTCACTCTCCCATGAAATGCCCTATTCTATTTATAATATAATATAGTTTTACATATAAGTACCAAAATGCCCTAAACATTTACATATAATTTACATGAGAATTACAAAAATTGTCCAGGTGGGTTGGGTGGTCCGCACCTAGGTACGTACAAGGGGTTGTTGGCACCTAGGTGTGGACAAGGTTCTTCCCTTAGTTGAAATTTGAGCTCCAAGGTTGGTCTCTTCTCTACTGTTGGCACCTAGGTGCCCACAAGGGTCTATCCAGACCTAAGTGCACACCAAGGTCATGCCTTAGTCAATTTTCTTGCATTTTATCAATGTCCATCCTCTGTTGTCCCTACCTGGGTTCTCACCATAACCTATGCAAACATAAGTTCGAACCAAGCCTTTTAAACTTCATTTCTTTCTCTTTTGCCTCACATTTATATGAAACTCATCCACTTGCATTTTTATATTGTTTAAGCTTCCAAATACCAAAAATTAATTCTCGAAATTTGTAATCAACACAAAACATAAGTGCACGAGAAATATGTAATGAAATTAACTTTTAAGTGAATGTATTTATGCAATTAGCACATCAAAGAGTGTATAAAAGTGCAATCATTATGTGTAATCAGGTTGCTAATTAGATCTAATCCAAAGGGACCCAAGATGCTTTAATTAATTCTACTAGGTCAGTTTAGTTGTTAGCTTCCACACACACGCGCGTGCAGGTGCGCGCACGCACACACACACACACATAACTATAACTTTTATAAGATATAAATTCAATGAGAAGTTACAAAAAATTTTTTCTTTAGAGGTTGAGTTGCCTTGGATGTTCTTCGCTAGCTCTCTTTCTCTCTCTCTCTCTCTCTTTCTTTAATTTTTCGTTTACTTTATTTCCTTCTAAATACTACACCATAGGTAAGAGTAAGAAGTATTCTTTGAGATTGTTGCAATTAGTATTAGAGCCACTCTTTGATTTAGATATATCAGAGAGTACAAGATCTAATTCTCTCATTAGATAGGCACAACGATAGATGAAACTTCAATTGAATAAGATAATCAGATTGATGGTAGAACGAAATAGAAAGTGGAATTTGAAGTTTGCAGATCTATCTTTTAAAGTTCAAAACAACATAGATTCAATCAGATTAAGGGCTTCCCAATTTCCTGTCATCAAATATACTGAAGAAAATGTTAGATTTTGCAGCTCTTGGGGTATCCCAATTTGTAAGTAAATTGTACACGGGGGTATGCCCCTAAGATAAGTAAATTTTTTCCCAATTAATCCAAATTATGCTTACTTACCCAAAAAAAAAAAGATTCAATCAACAAAAATCATATGGAAGATTATAGAGTTAGATCTTCGCAACATCTAAATCAAAATATGAATGGAACTAATATAAAAATCATAATAGAAGATCATAGCAACAATCAATTTTAGGGATTTCAGATTCATTCCTTCAAGTTAGATTTTCCAATTTTTATGGTAGATAAATGTCACTGCCAGATCCATATACTGGAAGTAGTATAAGTTCTAGGCTTTAATTGGGACATAGTGTGTCCGAGATCATTTGATTCTGAAAACTAATTTTGATTTTGAAATAAGGCCATGATATATAGACTTGGAGTCACCACCTAACACTTTTAAATGTGCATGTCGAGAAACTCAAATTTTTGTATTTTAGTTAAAAAGAATTTTTGATTATATTTTGAAATTATGACCCCTTTTAATGACTCTTGACTGATTTGTGTAATCCAAGATAATGGGTCTAGATGTTCAACTGTGCACAAAAATATTTACACTTGGATACCTAGGATATCTAGAGTCACTTTTTATTCTTTACAATCACAATCGCACAATATAATATCTGACTTGTAATGATCATTGCAATATAACACTAAAGATAAAAGAATGCACATGATGCATGGAATATGAGGCGACTGAGTCTTGTAAGGTTACCTTTATATCTCATCGAAATTATGCCAATCACAGTTTGTGTGCAAGTGTGTGAAATGTCTACCTATCTAACAATAATGTTCCTTTAGGGGTTCTATATGCTGGATAAAGACTAGATGTAACTACAGGCTAAATTTACTTCTGGTATTCCACCGAGAATACTCTATAAAAGATAACCTTCACTAGTGATCAGATTGTGCTAAATGTTGTATCTGAATAGTAAATTAGGTAGTTGGACTTATCTAATCCATGTAGATATATGAATGAATTTGTGGCCTAAAAGGCCTAGTGGATAGACTTAAGCAATTTTCACAGAATGCCAATGTACTATAATGACTCGTATCATTGTTGACATCATTTTATTCTAATGTATTTGACTATGGCTTGATGTGATGATATGATGATATGAGTAGTATGGTGCATGGGTTGACTCAGTTGCTCAGTCCCTAAATTGGATTTTATTCAAGACAAAGTATTAGTTTAAGTTTTGGTTTAGGGGGCACACCAGTATTCTTCCTTTTGCACACGCGCTGGTCCTTTCTGTGCACACCGACTGTCACATTAGTCATTTGTGTTTTGCAACTTAGTTTTTTGATTTTTTTGGTTAAGCATCTCTTCTTCATCATTTCCTCTTTTGTCCTCCTTAGCCTAAGCCTTTAGCCTCACTGGCCATGTCTCCCTTAATTTTGGATGCAAGATGAAAGCTAATGAATCAAATAGCAGGTCAGATAGACAATGGTTTTCTATTTAATGTAAGAATAGCTAGAAAATAACATAAATATTTATTATAGAGAAAAATTCTCTAATAGTTTTCTCTTAATCAAAGTCTTCTCTGCCATAAAGGCTTAGAATGTATTAAATAGAAAAACTCAAACTAAAACTAGAAAACAGAATAACATAAAATTTAGGAAACATGACAACTACCGAACTTGAAAAATCCTTAAATTCACTAGCAAGCTAAATAAAATATTCTAATAACATATTTAGAAATATTGTAAATATTCTAAAATTAATTCTAAATAAATGAATATTTGTTAAATAATATTCTTTGACAAATACCTGAAACTAAGATAGGAAATATTAATCATAAAATTCTTGATATATTCTGCCTGCATCATTCTCCCCATGTTGGAAAGAATTTGCTCTCGAATTTGGGTTTTCATGTTCCATTGATTTTTGAATGTGGAGATATGATTTAACCATTGAAAAAAAAAATTGTCACCAAAATTTGAATTGTAATCTTCACAAATTTCTTCAACTGTGTAAATGATGAATCTTCGAAAAATCCATTCAAGAGTGGATAATTGTAGGAGAATATTGTAGACAAGATTTCATTTGTATCTTCTTCAGTAATATTTGATTCTTCATTGAAGATAGGTGGTTTACTTCAATCTATAATTTGATCTGGAGTAATTGTTGATGTGAACCGAAACTTCTCTTTAGGAAGTTCTTCCATTAAATATTCTTCTTTTCTCGAAGAATGATCAAAGGGATTGAGCACATAATCCTATTCTGAAAACTCTTCGTGCTCTAAAGATTGATTCAAGGATGGGTTGTGATATTGATTCCCAACGACTAAGATGGTCACTTGTTAGGTTAGCACTTTGACCATTTTCTCTAACTCTTGGAAGTTCTCCTCTCATCGCATCTCCTATTCAAGTTCATCGCATTCAAGAACCTACTCAATAGGGACAACTTGAGGATCATTACTAGGATCCTTCTCGGTGTCATGTGGTGTCATGAGCACTGATATCATCTGATGTACGGTGGAAGTTGATAAATTGAATAATTGACCAGATAGACTATAATTTTCTGTTTACTCTAATAATAGCCAGAAAATAACACAGATTTGTTGTCGAGAAAACTTCTCTAATGATTTTCTACTAACCAAATTCTTATTTGCCATAAAGACTTACATCGTATTAAATATTGCGTATTAAATAGAAAAATAAATTAAAATTAGGAAACATAATAACGTGAAATTTAAGAAACATGACAACTACCAAAATCGAAAAATTCCTAAATTCACTAAGAGCTCACCCGGTGCACAAGCGATTCCCTGCTAGTGCGGGGGTAGGGGGAGGGTGTGCGCATTTGTACCCAGCCTTATCCTTACATTTTGCAAAAAAGACTGTTTCCACACCTCGAACCCGTGACCTATAGGTCACCAGTGGAGCAACTTACCGTTGCGCCAAGGCTCACTAATAAGCTAAATAAAATATTCTAATAATATATTTAGAAATATTGTAATATTCTAATATTAATTCTAAATAAAAGAAAAATATTTTTCAAATAATATTTTTTGACAAATACTCAAAATTAAGATAGGAAATATTAATCATATATATATATATATATATATATATTTTATATATTCTTCCTACATCATTTCTTTTCTTAACTTTGAAGTTCTCTTTGTATATATGTATACTAGCAATTACCTGTGCCTGAAGGCACAAAAATATAATTTAATCTGTAAACAACTTAAATCTAGATTTATAAAGTAAACTTATATAAAAAGTGGAAAAATAATCTATAAAAATAAAAATCATTAATCAAAAGGGATTAATGTATAAAATTTTATTATTTATTACAAATATTATCACATTTTTTAAAATATTAATTTAAAATCTTTTATATAAAAAGTATTAAAAAAAATATGGGAAGTGTGAGAGAAAAAAAAATAATCCTGACCATTTAGCAAATTCAATAGTTGAAAATATCTTAAATTCAAAATTTTAAACTTCCTTATTATATAAATGACACATAATGTAAAAGTGTATATATTTAAAATTTAAGTTTTAAGCACATTAAAATTGAAAATTTAATTTAAATGTTTATTTTTTAATTAAAATTTTAAAAAAATTAAAATTTAAATATATTTTTTAAATAAAAAAATTTAGTCAATTTTGTCTAATAGGTATCCATACATTATTTAATAATAATAGATAATATAAGTAACATATAATTTATATAATTTTACAAAATATAATATATATTTATTTGAATTTCAAATTTCAAATTTAAAGGATGTGTTTTATTATATAGATATATTATGAGTGATGACGTGGCGAACTTTAGTAATGACTGGGACAAATGTCAAATCAAATGATGTGTTTTATTTTATAAATTATAAGTGATGACGTGGCGAATTTTAGTAATAACTGGGACAAATGTTAAATCAAATGATGTGTTTTATTGTATAGATATTATAAGTGATGATGTGGCCAACTTTAGTAATGACTGCGACAAATGTTAAATCCAAAAAATGTGTTTTATTATATAAATTATAAGATGACGTGGCAAATTTTAGTAATGAGTGAGATAAATGTCAAATCAAATGATCTGTTTTATAATATAGATGTATGTGGTGTAGTCGGGTAAAAAAACAGAAAACGAAGGATGGAGAAAAAGAGTGTGAGGATGAGTTGTTCAACAAATCGAGTTTCTTTTTCTTTTCCAGAGTTTAATTGAGAGTAAGTAGAGTGCGTTGAGTTGTTTGGTTTAGTGTTAGACTGTTGTTGTTCGTGATAAGAAAATGCAATATCAAAATGTAGATAAAATGTAATATGAAAATACAATATAAAAATGCGTTTTATGGTAGAAATAAAATAAAAAGAATTTTTAGAGCAAAATTAAAGTAAAAAGAAAACGCACTACGATAGTGTTTTTGGGTAAATTGAACATGCATATTAAAGTGTATTTCTATTTAATAATACTCTTTCAATTATTTTGTCTTAAATGGTATTTTTTTATATTTTTTACAATCTTAACATCAGAACCAAAAAAAAAAAAAAAAAAAATTAAAAAATTGAGAAAAGCATGATAAGTTGACTAAGGAGAAGGGGTTCCTGGGGCAAAGGTTGCAAAGATGACACGCCCCACAAAGTTCTAGGTTCATTTTTTTTTTCTTTCCCAATAACATAACAATATTCCACTTTGCCCCCACTAAATTTCACCTTTTTCTTTTTATTTTTCCTTTTCATGTATAATGTCATTCTCCTCAATCCCACATGATCTGGCCCATGGTCGGTGCTACGTGGCAAACCCACATTGGTCAACCCATTTTCACGAACGAGTCTCAGCTATCAAGAGTACTAATAAATGTCGTTCGAATTATCCTACCGGATCATCAGCCAAGAAAGAGAAGCATCCCAATGATGCAAGTAAAAGGAGTTCTCTCACCAAGAGAACTAATTTCTTAATCTACCTTTGCATAATAGTTACATTATGTTCGAGTTCTGAACTTCAACTAAGGTGCCATTTAATTTATTTTTTTATTTTTTTGTTTTCATTTTTCATTTTTTATTTTTTATTTTAAGTTCATTTTTTATTTTACATTTTTAAAAATAAAACACACAGCTCAAACATATTTGGTCACTTTTGTTTTGAAAATTTGTTTTAGAAAATAGAAAATGAGCTTACACAAAAATGAAAAATAATAAAAAGTCATTTTGAACGTTTTTAATTTAAAATAAGAAAATATTCAAAATAAAAAAAATATAGTATTTTCTGTTTTCTTGTTTTGAAATTTTTAAAACACAACACATAAAACAGAAAACAAAAAATAAAAAATAGAAAAATAAATTAAATGCTACCTAATTTACTCCTATTCTGTGGAAGAGAACTGAATAAAGAAAGTTGAATGCCAATTATTGAAAATATGCAAATCTTCAAACCCCCCCCCCCCCCCCAAAACAAAAAAAGTTTTAGTTAAGGAACCCATTTGTTCTGGTACTACGGTCCCCTTTAGGTCCAAAGTAAACGATTCCATTACTTCAGTATTCCTCGTCCTTGATACACATACCAAGATGCCTAAGTGTACACGTCTCTTGTAACTGCCGCGAGATTTACAACATTAATTGATCAGGCTCCTTCATTCACTACTTGAACTATTGCCTCTGAATTGACTAATATGTTTCCGTTAGTCGATGGTTTATTCTTTTATTATATCCATCTCATATTGGCCATTCCTAACCGATTTATAAATTGATCGATGGACGATCAACATTAGCTTGTCCCTAGCCTATTCATTTCCTAACTTTAAAACACCCTCCTTTTTTTCTGACCAAATGGCTGATGTGTGCTCTGTACGTATATTGACTATATTAATACCTTTGTTCACTTGACCAAACATATATCGATCATGCTTGTTAAAGGAGAATGGGAGAGGAGCCTACAATCAATTAAAAAAGAAATACGGGAAGGCAATACAGCACTACAGTTCCTCTCTCTCCCTCTCTCTCTCTCTCTCTCTCTATATATATTCACTTGACCACTTTCTCTTCCAAAACACATAGCAGTTATTTCTAGAAAAAGATCAGCTGTAGCACTTCCTCGATCTCTCCCACTTTCCCTCTACACAAACAAATTAAATTAACCTCCATGAGACAAACCTACTCTTAGTCTCTTTTTAACACAGACAGTTATCAGACATTCAAATCAATCACGAGTAGTAGGTATCATCAAATGTGTTCCTCGTACTCGGATTCACATGGTGCATAAACCACGAGTCCAAATTTGAGGAGTTGAAGGATCAGCTCAATCTCATCCTCACCGTCACTCCCGTAATCTTACTGCTTGTCGTCCACTGGTTGTCCAGCGAAGATCGACAGCGCGTCCCTTTCGTCATCTTTTTGCCGGAAGACAAGGACTCAGTTCACAGAGCTGGAGGGTCTCCCTGGGGTGTTGCTGCTCTCCTCCTTTTTCTCCTCTGCACGATCTCCTACCAGTCCAAACTCCATCGAAATTGGTTTCCTCTACTCACTAAATAATTATTCCATCGTTATATGCCTTAAGTAATTCAGTCATCATCATACATATATATTTGCTTTGTATAAACATGTAATTCTACTACGAAATCAATACTTGTTATTTTATGGATAAGTTCTATCATTATAGATCTTCTATTTTAAATGAAAAATGCCATTTTATCATAACTTTTTAACTAGAAAAAATGAACAACAATGTGACAATAGTATTTTTTTTAATAAATTTTCACTTTAGTACTGGATAGTTATTTAAAAGTCATTGCGCACGTACATCTACTGTCGTTCTAGTCTGTTTATTGTTAAAAAATTCTAGTTCATCCAAGTCATTATGATGGGCACCTTTTCTGATCCTATTTTGTGGTTATACATCATTATCCATATTGTATTTGTGAGAGTTGCCCTTTTCCTTTTTCCTCTTTCTTGGTTATTAGTTTATCCAAGTCATGCATGGTCTATTGTCGTCAATTTTAGGTTGTTCATAATGAAAACATATATATATATATATATATATATATGTATTACATCTCTGGATGAGTTGGTTCATTCTCTTCAATTATTTGCGTTAGGTGTACAAAATTTTTGTGAAAATCTTTAAAAATTTCTAAAAATCTCTATACATTTTTATACATTTTTACTTTTTTAAAGTTCAAAAAAAAGTTCAATACTTTAAAAAAAAGGTCAATAACTAGAATTCAGTTAATCAAATAGCAAAAATTTTTTCGCTATTCTCACCATGAGCTCTCAAATTACCAAATGACACATATTTTGACTATTTTTTGTGAGGTCGTAGAAATCATTCTAACGGATTATAAAAACCGTTCTGACGGATTCACGCAGTTAACTTCTGTCCAAACCGTTTTTTACAATTTATTTGAACGAATTGTAATGCAAAAAAATTACGACTGTTCAAAATTTTGAAGCCGTCCAAACGGAAATTCAATCCATCGAAACGGGAATGTTACTGTTCATCTCCAAAAAATACGGTTTGATATGTGTGCACCAAAGGTAAAAAGTTTCCCCAAATCAAATTTTATCTCATTTTATCTCATTTTTTATCACTTTAAACACACTCTTATAATTTGGTTGGTAAATATGATTTTATTTTTTCGTTTCTCTTTTTTTTTTTTTTTTTAACTTTAGTTGGTTGTTACTTTCACCCCTTTTCAGCGGGGCATATGAACCACTATTGGTTTGGATTTTGAAGTGGGTACTTTCATAGTCTGCTTGCAGTGACGATTTCAGGAGAGGAATAGAAAAAGGAAGGGGTGACAGTTAATGGAAAGAAAAAAACGAAATATATAAAATCTTAAATATACGTTTTTGTTTAAATAAATTAAAAATATAATATATTAAAAAGCATTTATCAGTATAATAATGGTAATTTTTGAAACTTTCATGGCTTTTTTTTTCATTTCCATTATAATTTAAATAAGATGGCAGACTTTTGAATCCTTATTTTTTTTTTATTTATTTCTTAATAAATACTCAATTCAAACACAATTTATAATTATGTTTTGCAATTGAATCATTGTAGCAATCTCTAAGAATTCTACTTACTCTTATTCAATGTTGTTAATATCTTGATTTAAATCTTAAAATTTTATAATTTTATGATATTAGAGTTAAAAAAAACTTGTTCGATTTTACATAAAATTTAAATAGGGGTAAAATAGATAAAATCTTAGTTTTGGGACGTAAAATTAGTAAAATCTCCATTTTATAAGCGATTTTACCGATTTTAAAAGTTAAGTAATTTTTGTGTAATTTTGTTAAATAAAATATATTTTTTATGATATTTTCAAGTAATATGTCACAACTATTTCATTTGTTACTTTTTTTTTAAATTTTTTTATTCTATAACATTATTATTTACTATATTGCATTAGTTGAAGACTATGCGTTGTTGGACCAAATTAATTACCATAAATCAAATGCAGTAGTCAGGATAGAAATTAAGAGATCTATGATAAAGTATTACAAATACATTTCAACTTAAACAAAAAATTAAGATAAAATGAAGTCAGTATTTTAATGTCAACTATATATTTCGCACCAAATATTTTAACGGTCTCTCAATCATGTAGTTGAGTAAAGAGAGCGTAAAACCAAATATAGAATCTTTTATAAACTTTGTTGAGACTTCGTTTTGTTAATATAAATAAGTTTTTATGTATGACATTTTTCTTGATACATATTTTTTCTCTCCTCTTATTAATAAAATTATTAACTTATCAAAAAATAAAAGGAAACTCTAAATGAAAAATTATAACATGATAGACTATATTTGTATTTTATAGATATTTGGTAAAATCTTACGATTTTGCGATTCAATTTTTTGACTCTCTACTGATTTTAAATAAAATTTCAATTTTAATAATCTTCTCTTACTTATGGTGTAGTGTTTGGCAGGCAAGGAAGTAAATGGAAGAGAGAGAGAAAGAGAGAGATGAGTTAGTGTTTGCTTGGAAAAAAAAAAAAGTTGATAGCTCGACTACCAAATACTAAATTTTTAGTTTTTTTTTTTTTAAAATGATCAAATTTATTTTCTTACATTTTCAATTTTATTTAAAAATTAAAGAGTAAAATGTCAAATTAACAAAAAATTTAAAATCTAACTATTAAAAAATTAACTTTTTTTTATACGCAAACACAAAAAATTATAAAAAATTAGAAAGGTATAAAAAAAAAAAAAAAACGAAAGAAAAACCGCAGAACGAAGAATAAAAGATCTCTTAGTGATGACTTTTCCAAATTCAAAATTAAATCATCTATTTGAAACTTCTAATTAAATTGGAAGTTTATGAGGTCCGCAAACGCTAGCTCGCAATATCCAGAAGTCTGATCATTCGACACAAAGACATTGAACCTGCTGAGCTCCTATCAAAAGTCATCATATATCCATTATCTGAATGTAACGTCATGCCTGATTATGATCTGCCAGATGTCTGATCATTCGACACAAAGACACTCAACCTGCTGAGCTCCAATCAAAAGTCAACATATTCCCATTATCTAAATGGCAACGTCATACCTGACAATGATCTGCCAAAAATGACTCGCCCTCATTAAAATTTTGACCAGCAAACTACGATAGCTGAATTCTCAGCTGCTAGCTTTTTTATCCTGTTTACTTATTTATTTTCAACTCCTCGTTAAAAAGTTTTCTGTTCTTATAGTTTCTTATAGTTAACTTTTAAATGCAATTTTGTGCATTAATTAGTTTGATCTTTCTAATAGAATAAAATACATTATTTTTCTTTTTCATGGCTCATATTTCTATTTTGGATTTCAATTCATGTTATTTTTTTAGGCCCATTTTATGATCGGACTTTAGGTGTCTATATATAAGTTGAAAAATTTTTGTATTAGATTTTAGAATAATTTTGGCAGTCGTTTTGTACTGGAGTTACATATCTTATACTCTTCATTTTTGTTTGTAATTTCGCTAATGTTTTTACCTACGGATGCAAACTTTTCTATTTTTCTTATTGTTTTCTATGTGTCTATTTTATTTTTACATAACTGATTAGCACATAGTAATTGCACTTTTATACACTTTTTGATGCGTTAATTACATAAATATATTCACTTAAAACTTAGGAAGTGTTTGGATGACAAAAAGTACAACAAAAGTACAAAAGTTGATGTAAAAATGATATGTGGTAAAATTTGATTAGAAAAAGTATTAAAAAATGATAAAAGTTGGTGGATTTTGATGAACTTTGATAAACCAAGCATCCTCTTAGTTATATGGCATATTTTCTCATACACATTTGTTTTGTGTTGATTACAATTTTTAGGTATTAATTTTAGGCCTTTAGAGGCCTAAACAACATAAGAATGCAAGAGGAAGGATCTCATATGAATGTGAGACCAAAAAAAAAAAAAAGAAGAAAAGGGCTTTAAAAGATGAGGAAATGAAGTAAGAAAGGACCTTGTTCGGATCCCTGTCTGATCTGAACAAGGGAAGTTTCTGACCTAGATGCACATGACAATGTGCGAGAAAGGATTTGAAGACCAAAAATTTTTCTAAATGTCAGAGAGTTGTCTGGACCTGCATTTGAACAAGGGTATCTTTAGAGGAATATACCCTCCGGTCCAAACCTCTATTTGAACACAAGACCCAAATTCTAGAAATTAATAGCAATATTGTAATTTTTAAAAGAGAGGGTTATAAATATGAGTTACGTTTCAATGAGAGAGGGAGAGACATTTCATAAGTAGATAAATAGAGTAGATTTATATAGTTTTAGAGAGAGAGAAAATAAATCTTGTTTGGTAGGAAAGAAAATTTAATTTTCTTTTGAATTTCTGTTGTAAACGTGTTCAAATTTAATACAAGTTGGAGTTTCTCTACTATCATGTGTGAGTAGTTCCTTACTTGGATTCAAATTAAGGAGAGTAGATGATGTAAATGGATTTTCAAGATAATTTACACTTCAATGTTCAATTTTTTTTAGATTTGTTATAAATGACGATTAGTTTGTTTGGATTTTTTGAAATTGCTAGTTGAATTTACTAGATCAACTTTTTTATTTTTATTTTTTTTGTATATATATTCTATGTACATTATATGTGAGTTGCTTAGTTAGAATTTTCATGCACAATTTTAAGGATTTTGTATGTGAATTGTTATATAGAACTTTCATGTATTTTATATGGATTATGCACTCTAAGTGTTTGATCAAGAAACCCAACTAAGTGAATCTAATCTTATAACCAATTGATTAGTTATTGTTAATTTTTATTTTGGACTTTAGTGATAGAAATCTTTTGATCTATTCTTATATAAGGGTTAGATTGAGTTATAGTTGATCCTTGAAAATTTATAAAAATCGCTACTTGAATTTTTTTGATTCAAGATCTTTTTATAGTTGTTTTTAGTTTAATCAAATTTTCAATTATAATTTTCAAATTGGATTTAATTGTTGCTTCCTAGATGTTTGACGAAATGCTTAGATAGGTTTTGTTTTCAAAATTCAACCAATTTTCCTTGATCTCTATTTTGTGACATCTACTAAGTAAGAGAAGAAGAATTATGAGTTCACAATGCCTCTCACTATGGGTACAATCGGTACTTTACCATTTTATAAATTTAAATTGCTACAATTGATCACCTTACACTTGATGTGTATTTGCACTCTTTATGAGAACACAAGCAATAACAAATTGGTATTAGGGTCATGTCGATGGCAAAATTCGAAATTGACAAGTTTGGTGGCCAAAACAATTTTTGTTTATGGCATATCAAAATGTGTGCTCTATTACATCAGCAAGGTTTAGCAAATGTGTTGAATAGAAAACTTCTTAAGAAAATCTTGGCTGAGTAGAAGGCAGATCTGGAGGAGAAAACATAAAGCGCGATTTAGTTATCACCCACAGATGAGATCTGACAAGATGTTTTAGATGATGAAACTGCTATTAGTTTGTGGAACAAGTTAGAAACCCTATACATGAAGAAGTCTATAACTAAAAGTCTGTATTGAAGTAGAGTCTATGTACCCTACGAATGAATGAAAATATGACCATTAAAGATCACGTTAATGAATTTAATAAAATCATTATGTATTTAAAGAATATTTATGTGACTATTGAGCATAAAGATTAAGCCCTGATTTTTCTGTGTTCATTGCCTAATTCTTTTAAGAATTTTGTTAGTACAATAATGTATAGTAGAAATATTATTTCAGCAGTGGATGTGAAATCATCTCTAAACTCAAATAAGTTATGAAATAAATTAGATGACAAAGACAATAATGGATAGGCCCGAAGGTTTGTTGATGAAGTCTACAGGCAATACTCACTCAAATAATAAAGACTGAACTATAAACAGGAGTTCTGGTAACGATAAAGGCAGGAGTAAAAGTAGAGGTCATTCATAAATAGATCAATGAAGAATGTCGAATGTTACAACTATCATGGGTTTGGTCATTCCAAAGCTTAAGGAGAAATGAGGAAAACAACAATTCAAATCCCTCTAATGTTGGTGTTGTAGAAGTGCACTATGATGGTTCACAGAATGTTGTCATAGTTACTAATTCAGATGGCTCTAATGATGATGAGTGGATTCTAGATTCTGGTTGTTCTTATCATATGTGTCTTAATAGGGATTGGTTTTCTACTTATGAAACAATTAGTGGTGGCTTAGTTCAATGGGTAATAATATGGCTTGTATGACTATTGGAATAGGTATAATTAAAATTAGACTGCATGATGGTATTGTGAGAACTTTGTAAGCTGTTTGGCATGCACCAGATTTAAAGAAATATTCGATATCCTTGGGCTCACTGGTCTTTATTAGTTTCAATTATTCAATTAAAGGTAAGTTTTGAAAGTTATTACAGGTTATCTTGTTGTGATGAGGTGAAATGAGAAAAACAGTTTGTATATTCTTCAGGGTAGTAAAATTGTGTAAAACATTTCTAAGTTTGTTTTCTATTATTAATTAACATCAAATTGGACCCTTAATACCTGCACATTTCTAATTTTAATCATAGGTCCACTTGTTTTATAATTTTTTGTTTCTTGGATGGGATTTGAATTTGGATTGAATTGGGCCCAAGGAATAAATTGGATTAAGCCCAAGTAATAAATATTGGATTAATAATTGACCCCAATTAAGAATTATTATTAATTGTTATTTTTCAAGAGTTTTGTTAAAGTAATTTAACAATGGCTAGTTAAAGATAATTTTAAATTTTCATTCTTGTTATATTTTGTATTGGATTTAAATTTGAATTAGATGAGCCCAGGTAATATATTGGATTGGATTGGATTGGATTGGATTGGATTGGATTGGGCACATGTAATAAACATTGAATTAATGATTGACTCCAATTAAGAATTATTTTTAATTAGTATTTTGGAAGGGTTTTATTAAAATAATTTAGTAATGGTTAGTTCCCTACTAGACAAAGTTGTATTTGCAGTTTGAAAACTCGGGCGACCACTTTTGGCAGTCAAAATAGAAGCATTAGCAATCGCTTCTAGTGGTTGTAAAGCATTGGTCGTACTTAAAATGAACTCGGTATATTTGTGACGGCGAAAGTCAGGTAACCGCTTATAGCTGTCGCTAATAGTCCTTTTGTAGCCACTGAAAATCTGCCTAAAACTCTACGCTAATCCTCTTTTTTCCTTCTCTTATCTCTCTTTTTCCTCTTTCTTTCCCTTCCCTGTCGTCTATTCTCCCACCTTCCCTCCTCTTCTTTACTCAACCATCGCCCCATCACCAACCGTTGTCGCTACTTGCCATCGTTAGACTGGTAGCTGCTTTTCCCACTACTATTCTCCCTCCCCAACTTTGTCTTTCTCCCTTTCCAACTTTCTCTCTCTCTCCCTCTCTATATATATACACTAACATAATTTTTTTTTTTTTTTTTCATTTTGTGTTGAGTTTGTTGAAGCCAAATTTGTACTCCTTCTCTTATGCAGATTCAAGTAAGCCTACCCCCATTTTTTTAAATAGTTTGTTCCTTTTTTTTTAAGTATATTGCCACTAGTTCTTTTTTTTTTTTTTGGAAATATGTAGGTTAGTTGTAATTTTTGTTTGTTTTATTAGTGTTTGTGTTGTAAATAAAGATTATTGAAACTAGCATATTTTTTTTTTTAGGATTATTATAAATAAAGATTACCAAAAATGTAGACTATTAATGTAAAAATGCCTTGTTTTTTTCTTTTTTTCTTTTTTTTTAGCATTTTGTATACTGTTGTTATTTGTTTTTGATTGTTGTTGTTATGTTTTGTGAATAACAATATAACAGTCGCAAATAGTTCACGAAGTAAATTCTCCAGCAATTGTCAATGCAGTCAGTAATACCATTGTAACCGCTAAAATGGTCTCTAATAATTATTAGTGACGAAGCATTTGTGTTCCTTTGATGGCGGTCGCCACGCAGTCACTAATACCTTTTAACAATCACGTTGCCACCTTTAAGGTGACCACTAATAGTCTTCTTTCTAGTAGTGGTTAAAGATAATTTTAAATTTTCATTCTTGTTTTTTTTTTTGGATTGGATTTGTATTTGGATTGGATTGGGCTCAAATAATAAATTGGATTGAATTAGGTTGGATCAAGTTATAAACATTGGATTAATGATTAACCCCAATTAAGAATTATTTTTAATCGTTAATTTCGAAAAGTTTTGTTAAAGTAACTTAGAATGCGTTTGGGGCACCAAAAAGTAAGAAAAATGAGATAAAATGTGGTTTGGGGAAACTTTTTATGTTTGGTGCACACTGCTTAAACCGCATTTTTTGGAGATGAACAATAAAATTTGTTCCGACGGATTGGATTTCCGTTTGGACGGATTCAAAAATTTAAGCAATCAGGACTTCTTTACACTACAATCCGTCCAAACAGATTATAGAACCCATTTGGACAAAAGTTGACCGCTCGATTCTGTCGGAATGGTTTCTACAATCCGTTGGAACAGTTTTTAAAAACAACACATAAATAGTCAAAGTGGTTGTCATTTGGTAACTTGAGAGTCCATGGTGAGAATGGCGAAAATATTTTAACTATTTGATTAATCGAATTCTAGTTATCATCTTTTTTTTTTTTGGAAAGATATTGAACATTTTTTGAATTTTAAGAAGGCAAAAATATGTAAAATTTTATAGAGATTTTTAGAAATTTTCAGAGATTTTCATCAAACTTTGGTGCACCAAATGCACCCTTAATAATGGTTAGTTAAAGATAATTTTAAAATTTCATTTTATTAGTTTTTGGATTAGGTTTAAATTTGGATTGGATTAGGGCCAAGCATATATTGGATTGGATTTAGATTGGATTGGACCAAAGTAATAAATATTTGATTGGGCAATGGATTTAAAAAAAATATATAATAAAATAATTTTTTAATTAAAATCACAATGTTTAATTTTAAATGATTTTAATCTTTAAATTTCATATTTTAAATATACTTAAACTGATTAGAAATAATAAATAATTAATATTATATATAAGATGAAAAAAAAGGCCAAAATAAATTAATTTATTCTAAAATACCAAATGTTGCCCTAATTGAAATAAAAATTGAAGAAAAGTATCCCCTGAGCTAACTTTTTGTAATTAGTTACTAAAAAACTAACTTTTTTTTCTTTTTTTTTTTTTTGGGAAAGGGAAAAAGTTACATTTTCTTTTTGTTAATTTAACATTTTTCCCTTCATATTTTAAAAAATGTTATGGTTTTAAAAAATGTTTAAAGTGTAAAAGAGGTAAATTTGATCATATTAAAAAAAAAAAAACAAAAAGACAAAAAACTAAATAGTTAGAAGCTGAGCTTCTTGCCACTAGGTTCACTTGAAGCCTTAACGTAACAAACATTATATGATTAAGTGTAGTGAGATATACAAACATTTTAAACTTGCCTAGAGTTGTCGGAAGATTAATTCCACATGCTAGTAGTAATATAAACTCTAAGGTTTAAACTAATGCCCAAAGGTTGCATATTATGCTATATTAATTAACTGCAAACGAATCAAGTCAAGCACTGGAGTAACAATTGCCCCAAATATAAATGAGTCAAGTTCCAAATAAGAGTTATGCAAGAAACATCACAAATCATTAACTAATAATTGCCTCAAATCTTTGATATTAAGTCAAATAAAATTAAAACTAACAATTGCTCCAAATCAGAAAACAAATCAATATTCAACAACACAATTATTTTATTAAACTAATTAACATATAACAAATTTACATAATAATTAATCTAAATATCTTTTATATAACAACTAAAACTAACAATTGACCCAAATCAAAAAACAAATCAATATTCAACAACACAATTATTTTAGTAGAACTAACATAGAACAAATTTACATACAATTAATCTAAATATCTTTACATCACAACTAAAACTAATAATTACCCCAAATTAGAAAACAAATCGATATTCAACAAAATATTTATTTTATTAAAACTAATAGAAAACAAATTTAGGAAACAATTAAAACTAACACAATTGCCCCAAATCAGAAAACAAATCAATTTTAAAACTAACAATTGTCACCAAATAGTTTTTATAATAACAATTAATCTAAATATTCAACAACAATACCGACAACACATAAATCAGAGAAAAAAAGGAAAACAAAAAAAGAAAATAAAATATCTATAGGTGCATGGTCAGCTAGTAGGGAACAACAATGGTGGGTAATAGTGCGAGAGTTTGGAGACTCCAATCAAGACCTCAATTGTGAGGGAGAATATTAGGGTCAGTGTGTGAGGAAAAAAACTTGAACGTATGTATGAAGAGAGAGAGAGAAAGAAAGACACACACACACACACAGAGAAAGAGAGAGAGAGAGCTCTTTGGCAGGGCAACCTGGAAGTGGTAGCATGACTAGCGGATACTAGGTGGCTTCGGCGTAGGCTCTAGTGGCAAACTCTACCGCGACAAAAGATGGGAGAAGACATGCGGGAGTGAAATAGCAAGGGAGAGAGCAACATGAAATAAGGAAAAGGGGGTTTTGTTGGCAATATAAGGGGACTTTTTAGGCGGTTGCTAATAATAGTATTTCCGTGCTTGAATTTTTTCAACGCCAAAACAACTTTCGCTAGTAGTTATACTTACTGATAATAAACATTTTTTAAAACCTCATGAAAAAATTATAAGACCTTTCAAGAATTGTTAGGGCAATTCAAAATGCCATTGGAACAAGTACTGCATGATTACGTGCAGATGTATTATATTTATTTTTATAATTTAGTGAAGTAATTATATTTTGACTGTAAAATATAACATTTGTGATAAAAATCATACAAATATTATTAAAACGTTTGCCAACATTTTATTATTTTTCTCAAAATTTAAAAAAATATCATGATATACCTAGCTTCTTATAGTGTTCATAATTATCTAGGCATGCACGTCCTCGTTAGAATTGGTTAAATGCTTTACATGTGCGTTGGATGGAAGCTGATGGGTATTTGTAATTAGGAGGAAGCTAGGATTTGTACAAATTTAAGTTAAATATTTATATATATATATATATTAAAATTAATAGAAGAACAAATATTGCACATTTATCTTATCACGGTTATAATTAAAAGCATCATATATATATATATATAGATATATATGGATGAGTTTATTTACACTTTACAAATAATTTCTTACACTCTACTTTACCTTTTTCATTAACTAAAATTACAAAACTCTCCTTTTGTGGCTAGCTATCCTTATATATAAGATAAAATGACATATTGCCCTTCATAAAAAAATTTACAAATTTAAACAAGCATTCTTATACCTATGAAAAAATAGAAATTTACATTTAAATACTAAAATAATTTTATTTATATTAGATTTTAATAATCATATAAAAATAAATTTATTTTATTTTTTTTTTATAATTTAATCAAATAAAAAATTAATTTCTTTTCATTCTTTTTGTTTACAAACTTTTGTTACTTTTAACTTTTTTTTTTCATCATTTTCAAGTTCTTCATTAAGGTTCTATACACACAATCATTTTAATTCTCATAATGTAGTAATTTAATTTAAAAATAATGTAATGAAATAAAATGTAAGAAAAATTGTAAATCTAAAAAAAATTATGAAAGATTTGTAAACAAGGAACAAATATCAAGATGATAACCAATGATAAAATTTTGTAAATAAATTGAAATGAAATAAGTTATTTTCTTATTTGGTTAAGCTGTAAAATAAATAAAAATTTATTTTTATACGATTGCTAAAAATATAAATGAAAATAAAATTCATTTTTAGTCTTTCAAAATATTTTTTTCTTAAGTAAAACCCAGCTACAAATATGAAAATAATACAACTTGTAAATTAATTTAAATTTCTAATTTTTCTTTATCTCTGCTAACTTTTATCACCAATCCTAAATTTAAAATAAAATCATTGATTTTGTTTTCTCGCCATTCATGCACATAAAAGAAATAAAACTACCAAAAATATCTAACTAGGAAAATAAACATATCAAAAAAATTAATTTTTAAATATACAAACAAATTTATCAAACAAACCATAAGTATCTTTCTTTTGAAAAATTAATTTGAATTTTTTGTAATAACAAATATTCTTTTAGAAAAAATCTAGAATTAGAATTTTTATCATAATAAGATAATTCATTTACATAAGTAAATTTTTTTAAGAATTAAATTATAATTATCTATCCATTTATCAAAATATCTAAGAAAAATTGGTGAGTTGCCTTTTGTATGTATTTTTAAAAATAATTTCTAGTAAAAAAATTAAACTATTTATAATATTATTATTATGTTTTGATTGAGTTCTTGTATAAGGGGTTTTATGACATTAAAAGTGTGCAAAACATACATGAATAGAAATATGAGTAATTATGTAATTTTAGTCAATGAAAAAATAAAATAAAGTACAACAGTTTATTTATAAAGTGCAAATAGGCTCACCCTATATATATATATATATACAAGTGTCACAAATATAGCGGAAGTTAAGTCATAAAATTGTGAATAAGCACACAATACTAATTCTATTTAGATTATATAATTATAAATTTATACTAATAAATTAAAATTTTTATTTAACATGCTAATTTTTTTTTGCATTATTTTTTTAATAGTAATTATTATTGTTATTATTATTAAAACTTTTATTTAATAGGGTAAATATTTTTTCTATTATTTTATTTAATAACAATAATAATATTCATTATGTTTTAAATAATAATTTATTAAAATATAAAAAAATAAAAAATAAGAAGTTATATGATAAATAGAAGTGTGGATTAAATGAAAATATGAAATGATATCCATGAACATTTTAGTTTGAATAAAATAAAAAATTATGAATAAGTAGTAATTATATAAAATTCTAATTTCTTTATAAGATAATTGAGATAATTATAATTAAATGGCACGTGTTATAACCATATATGTGTCATATTTGTAGAACATGTTTGGTCATACATGACGCAAGATAGTAATAATTACGTGTCACATGTCACAACTATAGTCCAAATTCGATTCTACGTGTTGTCAGGTTCTACTTTATATATATATATATATATATAATATGATATCTTAGATGACTATTTAAATAAAACATACAAAAAAAAAAAAAAGACAATTCAAACAAATGAAAAAAAGGGCGAAATGTATGATTCGCGTGATTTCTCCTAAAACAGAAAGAAGTTCGACTTCAAAACCTTATCACCTCACTTTCTCGACGTCTCTTTTAACTGCTAGAAAATACGAAACGTAGGATTAGTTTTGATTAATTTTCTAGGATCTAACGTTGCCAGTTTTGAATTTTCACTCTTTATTTTCATTTTGTTTTCTTTTTTTCATCCCCCACATTCCAAATCGTGTTATTTATATTAGGCCTGAAAGCTTAAAATAGTTGGGTTAGGAATAACTTCTATTCCTATTCCTCAGCTTTTTAAAAAATGATGCTTTATTATTGCTTGAAACTTTCTTACTTTCCATAGGGAAAAGTTGCTAACTTTTTAGAGTTATTTTTTATTTTTTATTTTTTGTGTTATTATTAATAAATAGGTATTAATAGTAAAATTATTTGGTCCATCAAAAATTTGAACTATATATAAAAAAAAATTAAACTTTAGGAGAGTCAATCTGGAGCCTAAAATTTTTTGGCCCATTATAGTCAATCTTTTCGCACCATAAAGTAGAGAACCAAAGAAGAATACATATGAAGCAAGTTAATGTCAAAATGCCGCCAAGAGAAGTACGGGACGGCGAACATAATGTACATACATAAAATTGTTTTTTTTATAGTTTTTTTTTTTCTTTTTTGTTTTTTTAGGTGTTTATTCTTTGTACTTCAATAAAATACACGAGGTATATATAAAGGTCAGGGCATTAGTTATGCTAAATTTGATTAATCATTATATTTTGACAAGGCAAATAAAATAACATAGGGTCAATTTCATGTGCTAATTAAAAATTATAATTGTAAACATCAAAGTTGACTAGGCGCTCGTGACCACATGTGCGTGCTTCTTACAAAATTATCCTCGTAGATTTCAAAGTGGTTACATGTATATGTAACTATATGCCCACCAAAAAAATGTGTATGTGCATTGACACAAATGTAGTAGCTTATAGTAGTATCTGAGTAATTCAGGGTCATAAAGAGATTGAACAAGTACAAGAGAGTACTTGATCCGGTCAAATTTGTTAAAAAATTATTGAAAAATATTGTAATAAGATTGAGATAGACGAGTTTGAAATATACGTGGTAGATGTTTATATTTATAGGATACTGATACGTTTCTTATTTTTAGGAATATATTTTTGCTAAGAAATTCGAGTTTCCAAGGAACTCCTTAAAGGACACAAAGTGTACAGGAAATATTAATTGATTATTTTTATGTATGGCTCCTAGACTATCAATTATTTTACAAGCTAATTGTTATAACCAGTGCACTTAAAATCAAAAGGAAAATCCCAACACACAAATAATCATCCTACTTCTTTGAGATAATGACAACTAAAATTCAAATGCCAGTTTAACTATTTCAATGACAATTGAAGGTCAAATGCTTCTTAATTATTTTAACCCTTCACATAATGGATAATGAATTTGTTATTGAATTTAAACTTAGCTGAAACTAAGGAGGCTTCAATTCACAATTATATCAACTCCTCTCTTCTTAAAATTTTCCTTGTCCCGAAGAAAAAAATCTGGAAACTGAATTTGCAACTCCTCAAAATCCTCCAAATTTGCATTCATAAGTGACTTGTTCTACCAGAACTTCATGTCGTCCTTCTAGTAGTAGGGATAATGTCTTTTTGGTAATAAGAATAACGATAAATCATCATGTTGACTTAACAGATTTGATAATTCAATGGACGTAAGCTGGCCTACTAGTGATTGCTCCCCACGTGAAATTCTATCCATTTGAAAGAATAAAGCCTTTTTTGTTTTCCTTCCTAATATTTTTCTGTAATGTTGCTAATTTTGTTTTGAAGACCCCCCCCAAAACCCATGCAACTCTACATTTTTTTCTTTCCAATAGAAACTCATTCTAAGTTCACCAAAATATCAAATGATTACGCCCAATTTTATAAGCCATTCTGTACCAAATACCGTGCCACTTCAATGGTTAAAAGGAAAAAAACCAAGTTCAAAGAGGGCTCCCTTAACCCAAACTCCACTCTACACACACCATTGCTGCTCATTCTTTCGCCATTTGCGATGGCCACAAAGAACCCATGTCCTTTAGGTGGCAAGCCAAGCGTTCTAGCCAACTCATCATTAAGAAAATTGTGAGTGCTCCCTCAGTCTACCAGAATTATGAAACTAATAGACCTAATCTTCCCATAGAAATGCATAGTTTAAGGCGATAGCACCCTTCTTATTGCATGTAAGTTGATGGCTGGTACATCTTCTTCTGCTGCATCTCCGAATTTAGATTCTTGGTTGGTTGTGTCATCTTCTTCGTACACCCCTTCAATAAGAAATAATTTCTTGCATTGATGACCTAAACATGTTACTACAGTTGAAACAAAGGCCCTTCTCACGGCGTTCCCTTAACTCGGCTGGAGCCAATTGACGAATGGCAGGGTGCTTTCAGGTGAAACAGCGTAGTTGATGGCAAAGGAGGTGCACTTGGGGGAACAGGTGTTTGATGAGATTTGTAAGAGAATAAAGGAACATTTGCGGGATTCTCCGGAACGATCTTCAAATAATTTAGCCAGACCACTAGCCGCTAATAAAGTGGGCGGATCATTGGCTTGGACATCAATTCGGAGACTCTTCTTGAGGCCATTGATGAGCTTGCCAACCTGCTGTTTTACTATTAACTTCCCCACTCTACTCAAAAGTAGCATAAACTCAGTCTGATAATTCATCACCAAGCCCTTCTATTAGATTTTAGTAAAGTCACCAAAGAAATTTCGATATTTCGTGGGCCCATATTGAACATGTAACTCCGATTTCAAAGCCTCCCAATGCACATGCCCTATCATTTCATTTTAATGCTGATACCACAGTTGAACATCCCCATCCAAATGGTACACGACTATGGGTAACTTCTCTGCTTCCTCTATTTGATTGAAATCAAAATATTGCTATGCTTTGGAATTTATATTGCTGGGTCTTCATACCAATCATACCTTGAAAACTTCATCTTTGTCTCACGAAAGGTAGAGCCCCTAGACCTGAAAAAGCTTTGGAACCCTAAGTTAGACTTGTTGTTGTTTGCGGATTAGCTGTTGTTGTCATACTCGCCGTTCTTGCTCCAGTTAGCTGTCAAAGCCTACACTAACTGAGTCATTTCGGCTAGCTGCTTCATCACCTGCTTTAGAGCGTTGCTCATGGCCCCTGTATGTTCCTTTATATGTCTATGCTCCCCTTTAAGACAGTCAAAGCACTGTTCTGACATATTTGGCTTAGATATCAAACAGATACATTCCTTATTTTGAAAATGACTCACTTGGCTTGTGAATCAATAAAGAAAAAGCATCAACCTTGTAAGGTCGATCTATTTTTGTTAGGGAATTTAACTCTCCCTAAAACTCCTTAAAGAATATAAAGTGTACTTAAAAATATTGATCAATCATTTTTCTTTACGCCTCATGCCTTATAAATAATTTTACAAGCTAATTGGTTATAACCAGTAGGCTTAAAATCAGAAGGAAAATTCCAACAAACAAATAATCACCCTACTTTTTCGGGATAATGACAATTGAAATTCAAATGTTACTTTACTTCAACTAATCAGATAATGGATAGTAGTTTGCTATTGAAATTAAACTTATCTAATTTGTTATTAAAATTAAACTTTTTTTTTGATAGTTTATTAAAATTAAACTTTGCTAAAACTAAGGAGAGATTCAATCACGATCATATCGGATACTGGCTGGATACACGTTTAAGATAATTTAGTGTATTGTATACATTTAAATAATTACAATTTTGTTCCTAAAATAAAAGTAAAACTTTTTGGCCTATGTCAATTTATTTGTTGATAATTATTAGATGATTCACATTTTAAAGTGATAGTTAAATGATTAATTTTGTAAAGTCATTTGAATATGTAAATAGTAATTAAACTTATATGTATTATGTTATTTATAATTTATTTGAATAATCTTTTTTCTTTTTAATTTTTGCTTAATATGAAGAACAATAAAAATTTTCATAGATGAAAATCTACATATATATATATATATATATATTTAATTTTTAAACGGATATTTAGGAAGGATTTTAAACGAATTTGGAATTCTAACTGGTAAAATGAACGATTTGGGATAGTAATAAATAAAAATAAATAAATAAACGAATTTAATAATGACAATGACTAATTAAACAAATATTCAACCAGGTTAAATTCCTAGACTGAGCTCAACTAAGTTTTTTTCCTACTATATTATTAAGTACAAATATGAGAACCGAAATTTGTCGCCCATGAGAATCGAATATACAGTTTAGCATAAAGGACAGTTCGTTTTGTCGATGACAACCAAAATGGGTCGCCAATGAGAATCGATCGAATATAGAATTTAGCATGAAAATCAATCCATTTTGTCGATGCAAAATTTGATTGGCCAGAAGCATATTTAATACTTGGAAGTACATGCGACAGATTTGGGCTAAAGAAACACCATCGAATACAACAAAAGGACTAGAACTTCAACGCAACAGCGAACTTGCTGCAATTGCTGCTTCATACTTCATATATATTTATACATACACACACACACACAAGTAAAATGTTGTCCGTGCAAAACACGGGCTGATATGTAAAGAAAAATTTAAATTTATTAAAGTTATAATAAGAGTTAAAAAAAATAGTCAGAGAAAAGATAAATAAAAGGATATTAAGTAAAAAAAGGTTCAAAGAATATAAAAATACATGGGCGGAGCCACATGGGGCGAGGAGGGCAAGTGACCCCTCAAATTTTAAGGTAAAATTACCAAAATGCCCTCCTTGTTATTTTAATTTTATTTAAAAATTAAATTAATTAAAAATTAAGATATTTTAATTTTATTAAAAATTTAAAGTTAACTCAAAATTTTTTAACATATAAGAAGTTTAAAAGAATCAAACTTGGTATTTTTGTGAAATAAAGTGTATCCTTTTAATACATTATTGCATATTTTTTTATACTATCAGTAAATTTAGCATATAACAAAATAAATTCTATAGATAATAAAATTTAATAATAATTATATTTTTTGTAGTGAGGGATATCTTTAATAAACTTCAGGTGCTTGAACCATTAACCGTAAGAAATATATTCACTAGTTAATACTTTTTATTTTCTCTCTAAAAATAATATCGTTTTTCTCCTACTCTTAATCGAATAATAAGTCGATTGTTATTTTTTCTTAGGTGCTCAATGCCCCCCTCAGTGCCCGGTGCCCCCTCAGCAAAAATTCTGATTCCGCCCCTGTAAAAATATATAAAATCTCAACTATACCCTTATTTGTATGAATTTTAAAGCACAATATGATAAAATAATAAAAAGTATTTATCAATCTATTTAATTTTATTAACTTAATTAATTTAATTTTTTTAATTTTATGCATTATCCCTACATTTTATATCACAATTTAAACAAAAGAAATTTTAAATTCATATCCTATTCTTTTTTGGATGACAAATCATTAATCCAAACATTGCTTAAATTAATATAAATTTAAGCTTTCAACTTTCATTAAAAAATTTTAAAATATTAAAATTATTGCCTCAAGAGAGAGACACGAAACAATGAGAAAAGAAAATTTTACAAATATTGAATAAAATAATAATAAGATATAGAGTTGCCTTTTGTATTTATTTTTAAAAAATAATTTCTAGTAAAAAAATAAAACTATTTATAATATTATTATTATGTCTTAGATTGAGTTCTTTTGTAAGCGATTATATGGCATTAAAAGTATGCAAAACATATATGAATAGAAGTATGAGTAATCATATAATGTAGCTAATGAAAAAGCAAAATAGAGTACAAGAGTTTATTTATGAAGCACAAATAGACCCACCATATATATATATATATATCTTAGGTGATTATTTAAGTAAAACATACAAAAAAAACAATTCAAACAAATAAAAAAAAAAAAGGCGAAATGTATGATTCGCGTTATATCTCCTAAAACAGAAAGAAGTTCGACTTCAAAACCTTATCACCTCACTTTCTCGATGTCTCTTTTAACTGCTAGAAAATACGAAACGTAGGATTAGTTTTGATTAATTTTCTAGGATCTAACGTTGCGAGTTTTGACTTTTCACTCTTTATTTTCATTTTTTTTTCTTTTTTTCATCCCCACATTCCAAATCGTGTTATTTATATTGGGCCTGAAAGCTTAAAATATTTGGGTTAGGATTAACTTCTATACCTAACTTTTTAGAGCTATTTTTTATTTTTTGTGTTATTATTAATAAAGGAAGTATTAATAGTAAAAATATTTGGTCCATCAAAAATTTGAACTATATAAAAAAAAATTAAATTTTAGGAGAGTCAATCCGGAGCCTAAAATTTTTTGGCTCATTATTTTTTTATTTTTGAATATCTCAGGGTGTTCAGACCAACTTGCGCACACCTCGCCTAATTCCTGAGGCGTTGAAATTAACGATCGGGTAAACCTCCAGTGACCCTGAGAAGACTCAAACTATTGACAATTAAAAAGCAAATTCAAGGTCTTACCAACTGAATTAACTCTTATAATTTTTTTTGGCCCATTAGAGTCAATCTTTTCGCACCATAAAGTACAGAACCAAAGAAGAATACGTATGAAGCAAGTTAATGTCAAAATGCCATGAAAAGTATGGGACGGCGAACATAATATACGGATATAAAATTGTTTCTTTATAGTTTTTTTTTTTTTTTTTGTTTCTCCTTTTTGTTTTTATGGGTGTTTATTCTTTGTACTTCAATAAAATACACAACGTATATATAAAGGTCATTGATTATACTAAATTAGTTTAATCACTATATTTTGACAAGGCAAATGAAATAACATAGGGTCAATTTCGTGTGCTAATTAAAAATTATAATTGTAAACATCAAAGTTGACTAGGCGCTTGTTACCATATATGCGTGCTTTTCACAAAATTATCCTCATAGATTTCAAAGTGGTTACATGTAAATGTAAATATATGCCCACCAAAAAAAAAAAAAATTATATGCGCATTGACGCAAAAGTAGTAGCTTATTGTAGTATCCAAGCAATTCAGGGTCATAAATAAATTGAACAGGTACAAGAGAATATCTGATCCAGCCAAATTTGTTAAAAATTTATTGAAAAATACTGTAATGAGATTGAGATAAATCAGTTTAAAATTTACTTATAGAGTATCTGATATCCAGGAGATGTTTATTATACTTATAGAATACTGATACTTTCCTTATTTTTAAGAACGTGTCATTAACTTGTGAATCGGTAAAGAGAAAGGATCAACAGATTGAGCTATTTTTGTTAAGAAATTTGAGTCTCCAAGGAACTCTTTAAAGGACACCAAGTGTACTAGGAAATATTAATTAATCATTTTTATGCATGGCTCTTGTCCTATAAATAATTTTACAAGCTAGTTGTTATAACCAATGCACTTACAATCGAAAGGAAAATTCCAACAATAATCATCTTACTTCTTTAAGACAATGACAATTGAAATTCAAGGCCCTGTTTGGTAACATTTTTGTTTTCTGGTTTTCTGTTTAAGTTTTCAAAATTTTGTAAACTCGCAACAGAAATATGTTTGATAAACTTGTTTACGTTTTTTTGTTTCCAAAAAAAATGAAAACATAAAAGAAAAAACGAAAACAGAAAAAAAGGTATTTTCACTCTGATTTTCTTTTCTGTTGCCAATAATTTGTCAATTTTAAAACTTTATCTATTTTTGTTACATTACATAAAAATAAATTATTTTATTAAAATAAGTTATTTTAATAAATAATATAATTAAATTCAATAAATTAAATTAATTATATAAATTAATATAAATTATTTTTAATAACTAATAAAACTAAATTAATTTAACTTAATTTAATAATTAATTATTGCTAAATTATCTGAAATAAATATCATAATTAATTTATTTTATTTAATAAATAAATTAATTTATATCAAATAATTAATAATAAATAATTAAATTACATTAATTTTTAATTTAATTTAATAATTATTATTAAATTATTTTAAATAAATATCATAATTAAATTAAATTATTTATGATTTAATTAATTTAATTTATATAAAATATATTTTATTAAATTATTTTAATAAATAATTAAATGGATTTAATTAATTTAAAAATAAATAATTTAATTTAATAATTAATCTAATTTAATTATTTATTTAATATGAAATATATTTTATAAATTATTTTTAATAAATAATATATTTTAATATATTTTACATTATTAAATTAAATGATTTTAATAAATAATTTACTGTATTAATTTAATTAATTAAATTAAATTAATATAAAATATATTTTATTAAGTTCTACTAATTTTTTAAAACAAATAAAATTAAATAATTTCTAAAATAAAAATTAATAATTATAAACAAACTTATATTTTCAAACGCAGTTTCAGTTTTCATTTCAAAAAAATAAACGGCAACAGAAAACAAAAAACAGAAAACGGTAACAGAAAAATAACAATAAAAAAACGACAGTACTGTCAAACGGGTCCCAAATGTTACTTATCTATTTCAATGACAATAGAAAGTAAAATGCTTCTTAATTATTTCAACTCTTTAGATAATGGAAAATGAGTTTGTTATTGAATTTAAACTTACTTGAAACTAAGGAGACTTCAACTCGCGATCATATCAACTCCTCCCTTCTTAAAATTTTCCTTGTCCCTAAGAAAAAAATTCGGAAATTGAATTTGCAGCTCCTCAAAATCCTCCTCCAAAGTTGCATCCATAAGTGATTGTTCTACCAGAACTTCTTAGCGCGTCCTTTTGGTGGTAGGGATAATGTCCTTCTGGTAATAAGGATAACGATAAATCATCATGTTGACTTAACAAATTTGATAATTCAATGAACATAAGTTGGCCCACTAGTGATTGCTCCCCATGTGAAATTCTATCCATTTGAGAGAATAAAGCCTTTTTTTGTTTTCCTTCCTAATATTTTTCGACAATGCTGCTAATTTTGTTTTGAAGACCCCTGAAACCCATGCAACTCTACATTTTTTTTCTTTCCAATAGAAACTCATTCTAAGTTCACCAAAATATCAAATAATTGTGCCCAATTTTATAAGCCATTTTGTACCAAAAACAACGCCACTTCAATGGTTAAAGGGAAAAAAACGAGTTTAAAGAGGCCCCCTCAACTCAAACTCCACTCTACGCATACCGCTACTGCTCATGCTTTCTCCATTTGTGATGGCCACAAAGAACCCACCTCCTCTAGGTGGTAAGCCAAGTGTTCTAGCCAACTCATCATTAAGAAAATTGTGAGTGCTCCCTCAGTCTACTAGAATTGTAAACTGACAAACCCAATCTTCCCATAGAAATGCACAGTTTGAGGTGATAGTACCCTTGTCGTCGCATGTAACCTAATGGCTAGTACATCTTCTTCTGCTGCATCTCAAAGTTCAGATTCTTGGTTGGCTATGTCATCTTCTTCGTACACCCCTTCAGTAAGAAATAATTTCTTGCATTGATGACCTAAAACAAACTTGTTACCATAGTTGAAACAAAGGCCATTCTCGCGGCATTCCATCAACTCAGCTAGAGCCAATTGATGAATGACAGGGGGCTTTTAGGTGAAACAATATTGCTGATGGCAAAGGAGGTGCACTTGGCGCAGCAAGTGTTTGATGAGATTTGTAAGAGAATTATCTGCAGGATTCTTCGGAGCGATCTTCAAATAATCTAGCTAAACCAAATGCCGCTAATAAATTGCACAGGTCACTGGCTTGGAAGGTAGAGCCCCTAGACCCGAAAAGGTTTTGGAACCCTAAGTTAGACATATTATTGTTTGTGGATTAGTTGTTGCCATCATACCCATTGTTCTTGTTCCAATTAGCTGTCAAAGCCTACATTAACTGTAACGACTCGCATCCATATAGTACAATATTGTCTGTTTTGGGCTTGGTAAGGTGCTTCCCAAGAGGTCACCTATCCTAGTATTGCCCCCACTGGAGCACGCTTAACCCTAGAGTTCTCACTGAATCCAGTGCCCTCACGGCTTTAAAACGCGCTGTATTATATTAATATCAAATATTACCTATATGTCACTTCCTTTCACTACCCAGGCAATGTGGGATGGAAAGTATTGCTTCTCTACTTCATCTCCTGCTTCACTCTCCCACAAGCAGAGTCTCTCACAGGCAGGTCGTTTATAGTCTCTCACAGGCAAGTCGTTTACAGTCTCTCACAATCCTCCCCCCTTACAGGGCACACGTCCCCGCGTGGCCTCCTACTTCACTCTCTCACAAACAAAATCCCTCACAGGCAGGTCTTCCACACGCGGGGCCCCCACACGCGTGATCTCACACTTCTGACTAGGTATTGGCTTTGATACCATTTGTAACGACCCGCATCCATATAGTACAATATTGTCTGCTTTGGGCTTGGTAGGTTGCTTCCCAGGAGGTCACCCATCCCGGTATTGTCTCCACTGGAGCACACTTAAGCATGGAATTCCTACTGAATTGAGGGCCCTCATGGCTTTAACATCCGTTGTTCTTGTATGAATATCGAATATTACATATATACCACTTCTTTTCACTACCCAGGCGATGTGGGATAGAAGGCATTGCTTCTGTGCTTCACCTTCGACTTCATTCTTCCGCAAGCAGAGTCCCTCACGGGCAAGTCCGTCACAGTCTGCCATCACGGCTTTAAAGTGCATTGTTATTATATGGATATCGAATATTACATATATGCTACTTTCTTTCACTACCCAGGCAACATGGGATGGAAGGCATTGCTTCTCTTTTTCACCTCCGGTTTCATTCTCCCACAGGCAGAGTCGCTTATGGGTAGGTCCCTTACAGTCCCTCACAATCCTCCCCCTTACAGGGCACTCGTCCTCGCGTGGCCTCCTGCTTCATTCTCTTGCAGGCAGAGTCCTTCACAAGCAGGTCCTCCACACACAGGGCCCTCACATGCGTGGTCCCACACTTCTAGTTGGGTATTGGATTTGATACCATTTATAACGACCTGCATCTATATAGTACAATATTGTCTGCTTTGAGCTTGGTACGCTGCTTCCCAAGAGGTCACCCATCTCGGTACTGCCCCCATTAGAGCACGCTTAACCTTGAAGTTCCCACTAAATCCAGTGCCTCACACTTTAAAACGCGTTGTACTATATTAATATTGAATATTACATATATGTCACTTTGCATGACCCAGGCGATGTGAGATGGGAGGCATTACTTCTCTGCTTCACCTCCAGCTTCACTCTCCCATAGGCAGAGTCCCTCACGGCAGGTCCCTCACAATCCTCCCCCTTACAGGACACGCGTCCTCGCGTGTGAGGGACCTGCCTCTAAGGGACTCTGCTTGCGAGAGAATGAAGTAGGAGGCCACACGGGACACATGCCTTGTAAAGGGGGAGGATTGTGAGGGACAGTGAAGGACTTGCTCGTGAGGGACTTTGCCTGCGGGAGAGTGAAGCTGGAGGTGAAGTAGAGAAGCAATGCCTTCCATCTCACATCACCTGGGTAGTGAAAGGAAGTAGCATATATGTAATATTCGATATCCATATAAGAATAACGCGTTTTAAAGTCGTGAAAGCACTAAATTCAGTGGGAACTTTAGGGTTAAGTGTGCTCTAGTGAGGGGCAGTACCGAGATGGGTGACCTCCTGGGAAGTAGCTTATCAATCCCAAAGCGAACAATATTGTACTATGTGGATGTGAGTCGTTACATTGACTGAGTCATTTTGGCTAGCTGCTTCATCACTTGCTTTAGAGTGTTGCTCATGGCCCTAGTATGTTCCTTTATATGTCCATCCTCCCCTTTAAGTCAGTCAAAGTATTGTTCGGACATGTTTGGCGCAGATATCAAACAGATACGTTCCTTATTTTGGGAATGTCTCATTGGCTTGTGAATCGATATAGAGAAATTATCAACCTTATTAGGTCGACCTATTTTTGTTAGGGAATTTGAATCTCCCTAGAACTCCGTAAGGAAGGTAAAGTGTACTTAGAAATATGGATCGATCATTTTTCTTTATGGCTCATGCTGTATAAATAATTTTACAAGCTAATTGATTATAACCAATAGGCTTAAAATCAGAAGAAAAATCCTAACAAACAAATAACCATCCTACTTTTTTGTGATAATGACAATTAAAATTCAAATGTTGCTTCACTTCAACTCATTAGATAATGAATAAGATAATGGATAATGAGTTTGTTATTGAAATTAAACTTAGCTAGTTTTGTTATTGAAATTAAACTTAAGTAATTTGTTATTGAAATTAAACTTAGCTAAAACTAAGGAGAGATTCAATCACAATCATATTGGATACTGGTTGGATACACGTTTAAGATAATTGAGTATATTAAATACATTTAAATAATTATAATTTTGTTCCTAAAATAGAAGTAAAACTTTTTTGGCCTATGTCAATTTAATTGTTGATAATTATTAGATGGTTCACATTTTAAAGTGGTAGTTAAATGATTAATTTTATAAAGTCATTTGAATATATAAATAGTAATTAAATTTATATGTATTATGTTATTTATAATTTTTTTTGAATAAATTTTTTTCTTTTTAATTTTTGCTTGGCATGAACAACAAAGATTTTCATAGATGAAAATTTACATATATTTTAATTTTTAAACGAATATCTAGTAAGGGTTTTAAACGGTTTTTAAATGAACTTGAAATTCTAATTAATAAAATGAACAACTTGAGATAGTAATGAATAAAAATAAATAAATAAATTTGATAATGAGAATGACTAATTAAACAAATATCTAACCCAATTAATTAACTCCTAGTCTGAGCTCAACTAAGTTTTTTTTCCACTACATTATTAAGTACAAATATGATAATCAAAATTTGTCGCCCATGAGAATCGATCGAATATAGAATTTAATTAGCATGAAAATCAATCCATTTTGTCGATGCAAAATTTGATTTCCCAGAAGCATATTTAATACTTGGAAGTGCATGCGACAGATTTGGGCTAAAGAAACATGCACCATCGAATACAACTAAAGGATCAGAATTTCAACGCAACAGCGAACTTGCTGCAATTGCTGCTTCATAGTTCATATATATTTGTTTATACATACACACACACTAGTAAAATGTTGTCCGTGCAAAACACGGGCTGATATATTAAAAAAAATATAAATTTATTAAAGTTATAATAAGAGTTAAAAAAAAATAGTGAGAGAAAAGATAAATAAAAGGAAATTAAGTAAAAAAGGTTCAAAGAATATAAAAATATATAGAATCTCAAATATACCCTTATTTGTATGAATTTAAAAGTATAATATGATAAAATAAAACGTATTTATCAATCTATTTAATTTTATTAACTTATTTAATCTAATATTTTTAGTTTTATGCATTATCCCTACATTTTATATCACAATTTAAATAGGAGAAATTTTAAATTTATATCTCATTCTTTTTTGGATGAAAAATCATTGATCGAAACGTAACTTAAATTAATAAAAATTTAAGCTTTTAACTTTCATTAAAAAAAATTAAAAATATTAAAATTATTGTCTCGGGAGAGAGACACAGGAAAAGAAAATTTTACAAATATTGAATAAAATAATAAAAGGATATAGAAAAAATAATAGCAAAAAATATATTTTATCTTTATTTGAATAGATTAAAAATATAATAAAATAAAAGATATCCATCGACATTTTAATCTAGTTAATTTTAATTTTTTAAGTACTTCCATTGGTTTCTTTCCTTTTTATTTTCCAACATAACCCAAAAAGCAAAATGAATTTTGAATTAGTATGTCTTCTTATTTCTTTTATGAAGATAGAGATATAAAGGAAAAATGAGATAGAAAAGAAAATTAGATAATATAAAATAATAGAAATAAAGAGAAAAAATATTTAAGCTTATTAAAAAATATAAAAATATAAAAAAATGTGTGTTTGGGGCAAGAATTTGATGCAAAAAGAAAAAAAATGAAGAGAAAATAAAAAGAAAAAGATATGAAAATAAAAAACAAATATATAAAATGCTAAATATATACCCTTATCAGGACAAATTTAAAAAATAAATAAAATGCATTAATTAATATATTAATTTTTAATTTAATTAATTTTAATTTTTTAAATTTTATACATTTTTCTTTGCATTTTGTGTCACAATCTAAATAAGAGAAGAAATTTTGAATATCTATATCTTTTTTTTTTATTTTTTATTTTTTTAACATAGAGAGATGCAAAAACACTAGTAAGAGATAAAAAAAAAAAAAAAAAAATTGAATACGTTAGGAACTTTTGATTTAATTTTTTAATTAAAAAAATTTTAACTAAACTAATTATTTGATACAATCAACAAATATTAATATATACTATATTCAAAATATTATAAAAATAATTTTGATAGATGTAGATAAAAAGTAAGAACAAAATTTAAAAAGTAAAAATGAGACCAGAAAAGCAGTTAAAATTCTAATGAAACGTTGGAGTTTATTATATAAAATAGAAATATAATAAGATATAATATAAATAGAAAAAAAATTAAAATTCTGAAAAAATCGAAATAAAAATAAAAAACGTAACTCGAAAGAGACACACAAAAGGAAAAAAATAGTCATAAATATTAAATAAGAAGAATGACAAAATTAAGAAAAGGAGTTCTAGAAATGTCTTTACACTCTTAAAAACAAATCAAAGTAAGACAAATAAATAAATAAATAAGTAAATAAAATAGTAATAAATTAAAATAAGTAGGGGCAAAGTTGAAAATTAAATTTTGTGTCAAAAGAAGCCGTTGCAAGCTTAACATCTATTCTCGCTTAGATACATACTAGTAAAGCATGAAGGAAAAGAAAAATAAATTTATTAAAATTGTATTTAGAGAAAAAAAAATTAAGGAAAAAAGAGAAAAATGAAAAGAAAATAAATAGAAAAAGAGATGGAAGAAAATAAAAAAATATAAAATTTCAAATATATACACTTATTTGAATAAAATTAAACATATAGAAAAATAAAAATATTTATCAATATATAAATTTTTTGATCAATTAATTAATTGTTTATATTCTCTATCACAATCCAAACAATAGAGAAATTTTTAAATTTATATTTTATTCTTTTTTTGTCACAAATTATTGAAACACAACCTAAATGAACAAGAGAGAAAAAAAATTGACAAACATTGAATAAAATAATAATTATAAAAAAATATTTTATCCGTATCTTAATGCATTAAAAATTATAATAAACTGAAAGGCATTCATAAATATATTAATTTTTAATTTCCTAACTTTTATTATTTTTTCTTCTATTTTTCTATGATAATCCAAATAAGAAAATAAATATTAAATCTGTATTCCGTTTCATTTCATTTATGGAGAGATACATGTGAGAGAAAATAAAATTGGATAATATGAAATAAAATAATAAAAAGAAAGAAGAAAGAATATTTAATAAAAATATTTGAACAAATCTAAAACTTGGTAAGTTTGGAGTAAGAATTTGATGAAAAAAAAAAAGAAAGAAAAATGAAATGAAAATAGGAAGAAAAAGATAAGAAAATATAAAATCTTAAATGCATACTCCTATCTCAATGGATTTAAAAAATAAAATAAAATCAAAGACATTAATTAATATACTAAAAATTTAATTTAATTAATTTAATTTGTATATTTCATACAACTTCCTTATATTTAATATCATAACTTAAACAAGAGAAGAAAATTTGAATTCTTACTTTTCTCTCTTTTTTTTTTCGCGGCAAATTCTTGATGTAGATACAACCTAAGCAAAAGTAAAAATTTTAAATACTCTCTCTCTCTTTCTTTCTCTCTCTTTTACATGGGGAGAGATACAAAAAAAATTATCCTTATCTAAATGTATTACAAATTATAATAAAATAAAATACATTTATCAATATATTAGTTTTTTAATTTCTTAACTTCCATTCATTTTTTCTTTTCTTTTCCATCATTTTTTTTGAGAAGGGATATGGATTTAAAATTTATTCTTTTGCTTTGGTAACGATGGAATTTCTTTTCTTTCCATCATAACCAAAGCAAAAGAATAAGTTTTAAATCCATATCCCTTCCCAAAAAAAATGATGGAAAAGAAAAGAAAAATGATCTTTTCCATCATAACCAAAGCAAAAGAATAAATTTTAAATCCATAATCCCTTCCAAAAAAAAAATGATGGAAAAGAAAAGAAAAAATGAATGGAAGTTAAGAAAATTAAAAAACTAAATATTGATAAATGTATTTTATTTTATTATAATTTTTAATACATTTAGATAAGGTTATATATATATAGATAAGGATATCCCTTCCTATTTCTTTATGGATATAGATATTATATATATGAGAGAAAAAAATAAATATGAGATAAAATAATAAAAATAAAGATGAAAATATTTAATCAAAAAATTATTTGAGTTTCTCAAAAAAAAAAATCTAAAACCTAAAAGAAAAAGTATGTTTAGAGTAAGAAATTGGTAAAAAAAAAAAAGGAAAAATAAAGTGAAAATAAAAAATAAAAAACAGAAAATCCTAAAAATATGTTCTTATCTGAATAAATTTAAAAAATCAAAACAAAAATGTATTAATTAATATATAATTTTTAATTTAATTTTATATTCTAGATATTTTTCCTTACATTTTGTATGATAATCTAAATAAGGGAAAAAAATTTGAATCCTTAATTTGCCTTCTTTCTCTTTTTTCTATGATAAATTTTTAATCCAAGCACACCTAAACAAAAAAAATAAATAAATAAACTAAATTCCTATATTTCCCTCCCCTTTATTACATGGAGATAGCGACACAATGACGTGAGTAAAGAGCAAAAAAATTGAATAAATTAAAATAATATAATAAAAAGATAAAAACTACTAACAAAATAATATTTAATTTTATCCAAATAAAAAATCATAACTCTAGAAAAAGAAAATTAGCAACACTTGAAAGACAAAAAACAAAAATATAAAATAAGGATAAAATGAAAAAAAAAAAAAGTAAAAATATGTATGTTAAAAGTGCATTGTGCCTTATTATATAAAATAAAAAAAAATCAAAACTTTAAAAAAGAAAAAGTAGCAACACTTGAAGACAAAATAATATAAATAAAGAGAAAAATAAAAAGAAATAATAAATATATATGATAAAAAATGTACGTTAAAAGTGTATTGAGGCTTATTTAAAAAAAAAATGCAACAACACTTGAAGAAAAAAATATAAACCAATGGCAAGAATAGAATAATAGGTAAGAATATGTATGTTGAAAGTGTATTGCATCTTATTATATAGAATAATATATAATATGAAATGGATAACGAAAAAGAAAATGTAACTTTGAAAATTCTAAATAAGAAATTAAAAAAAAAACAAACTCTTAAAAAAAATTTAAGAAGACTCACAGAAAGATAAATGGTAATAAATATTAAATAGAAAGAAGGTTAAAATCATAAAAAAGGTACCAAAAATTCTTTGTTGCTACTCCTAAAAAAATGTAGGATGTAGAATAGAAATAGAAATATATCTGTTGCTACTCCTAAAAAAATGTAAAGTGTAGAATAGAAATAAAAGAAATATCATAACTCTGAACAAAATTTAAAAAGTACATACTGAAACATAAAATGATAATAAACCTTAAATAGAAAAAATGCCAAAATCAAGAAAAAAGATGCCAAAAAAAGTTTTTATTGTTGCTCCAGAAAAAAGTGAAGTGCATAATTGGAAAAAGTTATCTAAAAATGGCCGTCGAAACCTCAAACTCCAAGCCCCCCCCCCCCCAAATAAAACGGTGATAAAGCAAAAAGGCAAAGGGCACAATTGGAAAAAAGAAATTACCAAATGGCCGTTGAATTCTTAAATACACATTCCGGCTCATTACATAGAGACTGATAGAATAGATATACCTGAAACAATTAGAGAAATTAAACTTTAAATGTAGTGAATTCTGGGGCTTCCCCATCATGAATGCAGGACCAATTTTGCCCTTTTGACAAGTCTAATTCATTGAGATTGGCCCCTCTTCATTCTAGAAATTCAGGTTTCCACCCCCAAGGAGTCTTTGGTCAACTATTGGCGATCCTATTATTCAACCCAGAACACGGATACCTTCTAATGTTCAAATTTCAACCCTCCCACCAGGAAGCCTCTAGGCCTTCAAGATTCCATTTTTGAAACAACCACGACCCCCCCCCCCTTTCTGAAAACTTAAAAACCCGCCCCTTTCCCCATTCTTCTTCACCTCAATCCTCTCTATCCTCTCTCTCTCTCTCTCTCTCTCTCTCTCTCTCTCTCTTTCTGTCTCTCTCTCTCGAGAACAAAACAACCAAGAAAATTAATACATAAAAGACAGTCCCTAGTTCACATAAATTAAAATGGGCACTTTGGTGGGACATGTAGCACCTGGCTTTGGCTTCTTTGTAATTGGGTTATGGCACCTCCTTAACCATATCAAGCTCCACGCTCTCAACCCCAACAACTACAAATCCTTGCCATGGTTCCCCACTTCCAAGTCAAGGTACGCAGAGCTCATCTTGATCATGGTCGGTTGCTCCATGTCCATAGCCATGGAGCTCTTCATAGGCCCCAGAAAACACCAACCTCTCGACTCGGACGGTTCCATCCCCTCCAACCATCTCCACAACTTTGAACACTCCTCCATTTCCTTGACCTTCCTTGTCTATGCAGCTTTCGCCATCGTCATCGACCGAATCGATCCCCCCAAAAACAAACACGGACTCACCCAGTTGCTCGCAGCCATCGCCTTTGCGCAGCAGCTCCTCCTCTTCCACCTCCACTCGGCCGACCACGTGGGCGTCGAAGGCCAATACCATTTTCTCCTCCAAATTGTCATTCTAGTCTCACTAATCACCACTCTCATGGGTATTAGTCAACCCAAGAGTTTCTTGATCAGCTTTGTAAGGTCCCTCAGCATATTGTTCCAGGGTGTTTGGCTCATGGTCATGGGCTTCATGCTTTGGACCCCGGTGTTCATCCCCAAAGGTTGCTACCTCAACTCGGAAGAGGGTCACAAAGTTGTCCGGTGCCACGCTGACGAATCTCTCCACCGCGCCAAATCGCTGGTGAACATTCAATTTAGCTGGTACTTGATTCTTGTGACCATTTGTGGGATGTGCTCCTACTTGTTCTTGATAAAAATTTCACCCCAAAAGTGGAATACCACACCTTGTTCGAGCACCAAGAGGAATTAGTTGATGAGGAAGACGAAGATGTTGAGGCTCAGAAGAAGAGCAAACTCGGCCAGACCTCGGAGAGGTTTGTTCACCTGGGAAAAGCTTATCCTGCCATGGATATTGAAAGGTAGAAGAAGAAGAAGAAGAAGATAAGAAAATTAGTATTGGTGGTTCCCACTTTTGTTGTTTGTATAAATTAAGCCACAATAATTGTTGGCTTAGTGAAAGCAAATAATATTGTGTCAATATTTTTTAATTGTAGAGAGGAAAAACAAAAAAAAGTTAAGAGAGAGGGGAAAAGTGTGGGCTGATTTATATTGTTTGCGGGGGTGGATGTAGCAATGGGAGCAGGGGAGGCAACTGTCCCCCTGCACCTGAAAAATTTGCATGTATTTTATAAATATTTGTATAAATATTTTGTTTTTTAATATATATTATATAATTATCCCGTTGAATTTAAAATTTACTTTTTTAAATATATTTGGATTAATTTTTTTATGTTGTCAAATTAATTAAAATTTGTCACTTTTTTTACTCAACTCAAAGTTACCAAAAGGATCAAAAATTGTTCAAAAAAATGACAAATTTGGTCTTTTCAACACTCAAAATTATAAAAATTATTAAAAATTGTCAAATAAAAAAATTGCTATCTATTTTACTGAATACAATGAAAATACAATTAATAATTTTTGTAAAAAAAACTAAAAATTACTAAAATTTAAAGTTCTAAACGGTACCTAAAATTTATCTTTTAAAAATTTGTAATATTTATTTTTGTTTGATTTTACCCACACTTAACAAATTTTCTAGATCCCTTTATTGTTTGGTTTGTTTTATGTCTTTTTTTTTAGCATAGGAGAAGCGAATTTGTTGTGTTTGTATATATGTTTGTATAGAAAATAGAGGCTTTATTGTTTGTTAATACCACCAACTTGTGAAGGGTCTCTCATCCACAATGAATCTCTCTATATAAGTCTTGATTCTAGACCATGATTTCAGTTTAATTCTCTGGATATTCCATAAATTTTTAGTTTTTTTTGGCTAGCTATGGCTAGAGCTAGGTTGATGTTTGGAACCATTCATTAGCTAAAAGTAATCATGCATCGGCATATTTATTTGTTGGGACCATTCATATATTGTCCGTATATTAATTTATACGTATACAAAAATAATTATATTATATATTTATTTTTCTGAAATGTAAACACATCCATAATACTAGTAATTAATTGGAAGCAACATCTGACACTGTCTGTGAACCAATAAGAAAGGTGGTAGCCCAAGCCGGCTTTCCCTTAAATTAGTGACCCTTGGTTAAATAAAGTTCAAAATCAGGACGGTCACGTCAAGAATGATACGCAGAAGTACGTTGTGGTTGTTTGGAAACGATATTCATTGGAAAATTGTGCGTACGATGGACAAATTCCATTATTGACCAAAAACAAAATAAGGGCTCGTTTGAAGTTAAAAAAAAAGATAAATTGAGATAAAATATAGTTTGGAGTTAATTTTAGTGTCCTTTTTTCTGAAAAATCTCAAACCGAGAGAACGATTTTTCAAATCCGTTCTCACGGATTCAAAAAAATTTTAAAAAATAGCGACAATGGTACTCATTTGAAACTTTCAACACGAAGAATGTGATTGTATAAAAAATTTACATATTCGGTTAACCTATTTTTAGATTTTTTTATTTTTTAGCGAAATATTGAAATTTTTTGAAATTAGTGATGACAAAAAATTAGAGATAGATGAGTTGTTAGAGATTTATAAAATTTTTAGAGATTTTTTTACTCCAAACGAGCCCTAAATGAATAAAACAAAAATAAAATTAAAAAATGGTTTTATTATAATTGTTGGATTTGACCCAAGACGAAAGATGATACATGGCCTAAGATGATGAATGAGTTGAAGTTTGATTTATACCTTCGAAATCAACTAGAAGATTAGAGAATATGCTTTCTTGTAATACTATATAACATAAATTTTTTAATCCTAATAAAATGGCAACTTTTGAACTTTGCACATTTAAAAAAATTAAAGCCATCAAATTATGGTTATATCAAACCAATAGTGTCACTATCATATTATTTTTATAACATATTTGGATTAAAATTTTACTAAAACAGTTTTCTTGTTATATCTTCTGTCTAGAAAGAAAGATTGATAAAAAAACGCGATTATTTCAACTAATATAGAGCACAATGTGATTTAAGGGACTTTACCATTCTAAAAATACCACTATATCATTCAATTATTCCTTTATCATTTCGCACAGTGTCCAATTACTGGAATGCACGAAGAGAAACGGAAATTAAATTTTTCTTTTGGTTGAAAATTATCTAACGTGACTAAATAAATAATAAATATAATATAATATAATTTAATCAATATTCTAATTGCATTAACGGATTGTTATCATTTACCACAATCTAGGACAACCATGTGACATATTGGTAATTATAATAGTCATAACACTAATATAATGACCCACATTCCTAAATTATAATATTATTTGGTTTATGTTCAATAAGTTATGTGCGAGTTTTTTTTTCAGTGATTTACCTATTATTAGTAGTATTATGGTGGTATTCCTTCATGATTTGGTTCCTTTTACTAAATTAATTTAGCTTAGATAGTTTAAGGTATATCTGGTATCTTACCATAATTATCGATTCTTTTATTATTTTCCTTAATTAAAATTTTTGTATCTATATAGTCCCATTTAACTAGTTTGTTTCAATAAGAAAATTCCATACCCAATTATAAATTTATTATGGCATTAGAGCATATTTCTTGAATCTCTAAATTTTCTTTTTCTTCGACTAAAACCTTTAGGTTTTCACCACCAATTTCCTCCATGCTGCCAAGCTTAGAGATGGTTCTATACTCATGGGGACATACTTATCTCTCTATTGAACATCAGCAATTACAATGCCTATACATTCTAATCTCCTGCTGCATTTTGCTTTGGTATATCCATACTACATCATTTCCATACCATCATATTCTATCTGAATTCATATCATGAATGGCTTCATAGATAGGATGCCCATGCTGATAATATCAACACCACATACTTTTCTTATATTTTATGTTCTCTTCTAAAATCACAAAGCCTCCCTATTTGTCCCCCCCTTTTTTCCCACTAGATACACTCATTCAATTCATCGTACTAGCCAAATGTATTAAACCCTAAAATATGCTCCACAATGTTTTACTTTTGCCCAGTTTTCAATTTAATTTGCAATTTGTATAAAACTAACTGAATAATTAAATTGTATTGTTTTTTTTTCCCCATTTTTATGTGTTTCAGGATAGAATCTCGACAACTGTGATTGGAGTGAGTGATGCTCAGAATGGTCTTTACTACTTTCATCTCCATAATCCTTAAGCACTTACTTCCACCAAATCCATACCTTTTTCTTTTTGTCACCAGTGCCTTGGGCAATCTTCTAATTTAATTATTTCTCATTTTACATTTGTTAATCCGAAAACTAATTCTCCATGTGATGCATGTTTAAGAGGCAAACATACATGTCTCCCTTTTGAATTGAATCATAATAAATGTCCTTTTCCTTTTTATTGAATTTATTGTGATGTATGGAGCGTATTCCATTCACCCTCTACATGTGGTTCACATTACTTTGTCACCATTGTGGATGAATTTACCAGCACTACATGGTTTTTTCTTTTAAACCAAAAGTCTAAATGCAGTTGCTATTAAACATTTTTCTCAAAATGATTTAGAACCATTTTAATGTTACTATTAGCATTTTAGGACATGATAATGGAACCTAAGTACACTGCTACTACTACAAAATAACTTCAATGATCATGGCATTTTGCATGAATTTACATGCACTGATATGCCACAAACAAAATGGTGTGTACCGAATGTAAACATTGACACATTTTAAATGTTGCTCGTTGTTTAAGTTTTCAAGCAAATTTACCTCTTTATTTTTAGGAGAGTGCATTTTTAATGGCAATTTATCTTATAAATAGACCCCTTTTAAAACCTTAAAAATGCTCACACCTTTTAACTTCTTTTCAAGAAAACCATTCCTACATATATCTTCGGGGTGTTGGATGTCTCTACTATACTCAAAGATCCCGAATAAGCAGGATACATTCAATCGCAGAGTATCCTATGTGTTTTACTTGGGGTACCCCTGTAGTATAATGGCTATCGCTTATTTGATATTCAAAAGAAAAAAATTTTATTTCCTATAATGTCACATTTTTTGAAAATATTTTTCCTTTTTTTAATAAAAATTGCCCAGACCTACCTATTTTTTATTCCCCCATCAGCCATTAAATCCTTACCATCATTTCCAAACTCCCTGACCCCCTTCTCCCACCAGCCTATTATAATGAGGCCCAACTTGCAAACCTAATTTTCTCTCTTGGATCTTTACTCGCCTCGCTCACCACCCAACCCACACTTGTACACACAATTACTCCCCTAGCCCTGATCCCACATTAACCCAAATAACTCAACCCTCCCCTGATTAACCCATGAATCATCCTACACCCTTTGACCCTTTACTCCCATAACCCTCCCCTACCAACCCATGGATCATCCTACACCTTCTAACATTTACTCCCTCCTTTTGAATCTACCCCCCACACCAGTCCCCATCATACTGTTAAACCACCTAGTCACCTAAAAGACTTCTACTGTCCCCCTTTACAATCCAAGTCTAAAGCATTACCGTCTTCTCTCTTCTAGCCTTCAGGTACAGCTCATCCTTTATACACTTTATAATTACTCTAAATTTTCTCCTTCTTATTTTCCTTTCTTACTGCTCTGTCGAAGCAAGTTGATCCCACCTCCTATTCCCAAGCCATTAAACACTCTTATTGCGCGAGACGTTATTTTTGTTGAACTTCTTACACTTGAAACCAATAAAACTTAGATCTCACCCCTCTTCCCTCTAAAAAAAAAAAAAACCTATACGGTGTAAGTGGATATTAAAACTAAAATTAATGCCAATGGCTCAATTGAGTGTTATGAAACTAGGTTGGTTACAACAGGGTTCACACAATTGAGGGCTTGGATTACCATGACATTTTTGCCCCAGTTGCTAAGCTAGTACTGTTCGATGTTTATTAGCAATTGTTGCTACCAAATCTTGGCACATTCATCAATTAGATGTACATAATGCTTTCCTTCACGGGACCTTGATGAGAGGTCTTTATTCCATTACCTCATAGATATAGGGAACATGGGGAGTCTCGTGTTTATTGTCTTTAGAAATCTCTATATGGTCTTAAGCAACCTCTCATAACTGGTATTCCAAATTATTTACGATTATCATTATTGCAGGCTTTATCCCCTCCCAACTGATCATTCCTTATTTACATATTCTGCGATTCATTTTTCACTGTAATTCTTGTCTACATAGATGATTACTTATTGTAGGGGATGATGTTGCTACCATTCAACATCTCAAATATGTTTTTTGTCCAATCATTTCAAAATAAGATCTGGGTAAACTTAAATATTTTTTGGGTCTGGAGGTTACTTATCTCCTCAAGGTATTTCACGAATTAGCGCAAATATATTCTCGATATCCTTTTCTATATCAGTTGGCTTGGTTGTTGTTTTAAAGCATCTCCTATGGAACAACACCTAAAGCTGTGTACAAATTCTAGCAATCCCCTCTCTAACCCAAGCTCCTATCATCTGTCTTGCATTAGGCACCTCATTTACCCTTACTATTCTCGCCCTGATATTATTTATGTTAACATCTTAGCAATTATGCAGAAGATTCTTCATGTTTCTCATCAGAAGTTTCCTTTGTGTTTTGTACTACCTCAAGGCTACCCTTGATTATAGACCTCATTTTCCTTTCCTATAAGTGATTTGCATATTCAAGCCTACATGGATCTGATTGGGTTAGTTGCCCTATGAACTCATCGCTATACGCTCGATTTTTCATTACACTTGGTTTCTCTCCCATTCTTGGCCGAACAAAGAAATAGTGTTGTCTCCTGCTCCTCTACTAAAACTGAATAACCGTGTTATGACAGCCACAACCTATGAATTAACCTAGATCAAAGTATTCTCTTTGATCTTACAATTATGTTACAGCATCCTATCCCTCTTTTACTGCGATAATCAAGTTGCCTTTCACATGCCGCAGTAACCTAGTCTTCCATGAAACAATGAAGCATGTGGAGATTGATTGCCATCTGTCCATGAAAAGCATCGTACTAGTCTCATTACTCTACATTATATTCTTACTGCTTCACAGTTTGTCTACAAGTGGACATTACATCACCCCCTTGAGGGGGAGTATAAACAGTATTATGGTGTAGTTCGTTTTATGATTTGTTTCCTTTACAATATCAATTCTAGTTTAGGTAAGTATAATGTATATCGGGTATCTGACCATGATTATCGGATTTTTTTATTATTTTCCTTAATTCGAATTTTGCCATCTATATAGTCCCATTTGACTATTTTCATTCAATAAGAAAATTTCATACCTACTTATAAGCTTATCTGATCTTATACTGGCCTCACATTTCACCCAACACGCTTATAAAGTTTAAGTGGAATTGATGCTTGCATGAGTTTTAAAATACATTATACTAAAGATATTATTTGCATTCATTAGTGCACAACATATTGTAACAATTTAAATTTATAAATAGTAAATATCCGTCATCTCTTTCTATATGGAAGGCCTATTAATTACTCACAATTCACTTTTCCAAGTTAGTAGGTGTTACAAAAATTAGAAGTAAAGAAAATCAGTTTGAATTCTAAGGAAAAACTTACCTACGCATTTTGCGAAACATCTAGGAGGCAAAAAATAAAACTAAGGCTAAATTAAGCTAAACACAACAAAATAAATAGGATAAGGGCCAAAGGTTATCTATTAACAAGCAGCAATAGATCAATTGAGATCAACAAATTAAGGGGTATGAGTTGATTATAGGGAAATCAAGCACAATGTTAGAACACCTAAAAAACTAGGCATCTAGAATCAAGCACAATGAAGAATCTAGGCATCTAGGCATTCTAACCAAAAAAACTAGCAACAAACATACTTGACATAACCACCATACATAGATAGCATACAAAGTCTTGAAAAATATAACATACTTAACACAACCACTATGCATAGATAACACACAAAGTTTAGAAATATATGTACACACAATAAACTTGTATGTAAATCAACCATTCATAAGCAAATCATAAGTAAATAGAAAGTATAGCTCGATTATACCTTAAATTAACCAATATATGCATGTTTTCAAGAATCCCAAACCCCTTACCTTGATATACTCTAAGAACCTTAAAAGTACAAACAAACAATGACAAAATTATAATGGAAAATTGAATCTAAGTGAGAAGAGGTAGAAAGCCCACTCCCTTTCGCTAATCGATCATAATAAGCCTAGAATAGTGAAAATGCTTTTTCTTTCTCATAAACCCTGCAAGTATTTATAGTTCCCAACAAAAATTATTATAAGATTTTCGTTAAGATCAAAACATCTTAAATGAGCATCTTTTGTCATGGGCACATAAATCAAAACTCAATGACACAAAAATAAGAACTATTATAGGCAATACAATGTCGTACACTCAGAAATTTTATCTCGTGCGCACGAGATAACAATTCTTGATGGCATCTATACAAAAACTTGCTCATTTGCATGAAAATAGGCTATAGTGTTTAAGGAGGTAATGCATTTCACACAAATGCATGTGCGTTGGGCTTGTGTATGATATATTATATCCTTAGAAATGTCTATGGATTATGGTAGTGTGCGGGTTATTTATGCAATGTGTCTTACATGTGAGGAAGTATCCCGCATGGCTAGCTACCTTGTGTGCGACGATGGACATTTAGGTGCCTTGTGCGCAACTAGAGCTTGGTTGGTTGCACATGAGACCTTTACATTTCCTTATGAAAGCTTTGTGAATGCCAATTGGCTTAAGCTGCTTGGAGTTGAGCTTAGGCTTTTTCCATAGCCTGTGTTTGGGTTGTCTTAGTGTCTTGGGTTGGTGCTTGAACCATGGTCTGGCATAGAACTAATTTTGCACAAATACAAAATGTTTAGAGGGCTTCTCTAGCCCATTTTCTTCACTTTTCTTTTCCATTCACCTAATACTTTTCATTTTTGCATTCTTGCATAAAGGAACATGAATAAAATTCCATAGGATAAAAGTGAAAAAGGGTTACAAAAAAGATTATTTAAAAGAAAATAACAAACAAAGCCAATCTAGATGTAACACTCAGTATTTATTTTTGGTCAATTATTTGAAATCTTAGGCCAAGTAAATATTTGGACCTTAGGTTTGGTCTGCATGGTTGTGTTATTCTATTTCCTAAGCCAAGTTTTGCTTGAAGATGAATTGGTTTAGCCAAGGGCCTAGCATTCTTTCTTTTCTTCTTTTCTTTTTCTTTTCTAATTTCTCTTAGCTCTTTGAGAAGTAGCAACCACAGAAGAGAGAAGGAGAGTGAGGAGAGAGAGAGTACAGATAGAAAGGAAAGTTTGGAGAAGGAAATAGTGGGATTAAGGAGTCGTTTATGTTGTGATCATTGTGCAGTGACAATTTTTGTGATTTGGCTTGAGGTAAAAGATAAGCTTTCAGAAGTTTGGAAGCCAAAACTTAGATTTCTCCAATTCTCTTCTTCTTTCTTTGGATTTGAGGTAGGTAAGGCCTTATATATGTGCTTCTATGTGTGTTAACATGATTTTGGTATATTATATGCTTGATTTAGTTGAGTATTGGTTAATTTGTGTTGATGTATATATATAGATGTGTATATACATGAATATAAATATATATGTTGAATTCTTGCATTCCTTTGAATCAAGCTGAAATCAATGCTAGATAAGCATGCTATTGAGATGTTTACAATTTATATATGATTAATTGTTGGATTTATAGCTTGGATGGATGATTTGGGTTGTCTATGACTCAAGAGTTCTATTAAAAAGAACCTAGAAAATGTTCCTAGGCATTGTTGTTTGGACAAATGTCCAAATGATGTGATGGAACTTTTGTTTAGATAAACGTCAAGGCTGAGGCATCCAAACCAACGTTCAAATAAGACTCTACTAGATTGTTATAAAAATAAACTTTAAGTTTATAGAACTTAGGTTGGTGCATATAACTACTGGTTTTTGATTTTTAATGATTAAATGAACCCCAAATTATCATAAAACCTAATGGGAATGCATAGCTATAATGAGATTATTTATTTGCATGATTGAGCATATCATGCACATGGAGTAGAAGTTGCATCATCCGATTTGATATTATCCCTACTAGAAAAAAACTTTTTGCTACTAAAGTTTTGGATATTGCTCATTGCGAAAGCCAAAGAAGACTTTGGTCACTGTCCAACAAAAGCCGTAGCCAAATGAATAGCCAAATATTTAGTTGTAGCCACTAATACTACAGTAGTAGCCAATAACTTAATGGCTCCCCCATTTGGCTATAGTTGTGACTTTACAGTAGCCATTGTAATTTTAACTATAATCTTTTGACTCCAGCTACAATAAGCTGAAGCCAAAACTTAAATTAATCACCCTAGTTCCCCTAAATTTCCGTATGTTCCCTCTTATAGAAATCAAAACCATTTTCCTCTTTCCTTTTTCCATCTCTCCATCTCTCCTACGACCAGCCCATAACACCATAAACCACCAACTCCTAGAACCATGAATGCCACAATCCCGATAGACTACCTAGTAGTAATGGCCTACCCCACTAAGTCAAGGCCATTCAAAGCTTCTGTTCCAACGCTAACACAACTTTGAGGTGATCTGAGTGCCAACAAGTCCAGCTTTCTCTCAGTATTCGTCTCTCTTCCCACCAAACTCCTTCTTAAGTCTCAAATCCCTAATCTTCTCTCTTACATCCTCTCTAGGTAGTCCTCAATTCAATTTGCATTATTTTATTGATTATTTGCAGTTTTGGTATTCAAATTATCAACATTGTGTGTGTATATATTTATCAACTTTTGATGATGTGAATAAGCATGGTTTCCCTATTTGAACATGTTCATTGTCGACTATAGATGATCAATTTCTTAAGTTGTTCTGCATAGTTTGCTGAATTGGTTATTTATCACAAATTTCACTCAAATTTGTGAATATAACTGTGTAATTGTTCCAGCATCCTATTTTAAAATTTCATTGAATTTATTGAAGAAACGTATAGGACAAATATGGGGAGTTCTATGTTATAGTATTGTTAACTTTTTTAGTTTTGAATTTTAAGTATACCCCTAGATTTTCTTACTACTTGTTAGTTACGATGTTCAACTCAAATTATGTAATTATTTCAATTGCCATAAATAATGAACAAATAACTTAGTATTAAGTTAAAATTAATAAAAAAGAAATAATAAATTTCAAGTATCTAAAATTTTGTCGATCTCTAGTTGTACATGTTCCACAACTACCATCTTTGATTATGTTCAGTGTAGAATAAATAATGAGATAGCATGCAACTCACCCAATACATAGAATTCTACATAATCTAAAGATTTTAAAATAACAAAAAAGAAAAGATAGGTGTTTGTAGAGTTCGGTTGCTTATTGAATTGGATGATTATAAAGTTTATAAACCATTGAAGGTTTAAAGTGCTTTAGAGTTTGGAAAAATTGGAAGTGAAGTTGCAGATACAATTATGTAACTGCTTTTGTACCTTTTTAACCTTAAAATAGCTATTAAGTAATAACTTCTAGTTAAATTTGTTTGTAGTTAAGTGTAATTTTAATGCCTTTTGTTATGTGTGACTGACTTGCAAATTGATTTTATCTTAATTACCCTTAACAATAAACAAATTTACAACTAGATAAGGGTGAACCAGTTTTGGTGTCTCTTATTCTATATAGCTAATTCACAAATTGATTCTATCTTAGTTTCCTTTAACAAACAAAACTATCATTAAAGACCCAGACTTCACCACAAAATATATATATATATATATCTATTGACTTTGGGTAAACTAAAATAAATATAATGGAGTTTGTTATTCCTTTTATTTTACACTAGCAAGGACTTTCTGTACTAATAAGCAAAATAGGATGGAGGGAATTAAAAAGCTTTCTTTAGGTTTTTTGTAATGGTTGATCAAAATACTGATCTTACTTGTATAATGAAGCATTAAAGCCTGATGTGACTAAAGATCGATTACCAAGTTGAATACTTGTGGAGCTTTCTATTACACATTCAATAATAAGGTATTGTTGTCTACCCAATAGTCCTACAAAGGGTATAAGTGGATTGATACTAACTTTAATTCTTGATTTGGCCAGCCTCTATATTATCCTTTTGCATCTCCCAACCATGGCTCTTGATGGGTAATTGTTAGAACACAGGCTTCGACAGTGGCATAGTATGTCAATTTCCACATGGACTCTGAGCATTTCACTATCCTTGCCTTTGTAGCTTCACTAATCCTTTGGAACCATTGTATAAACCACACAGACAGCCTCTAAAAATAATGCAAGAATAATTAGAAAAATATAAAATTAATAAATTGATGAAAATTTTAATGTTTGAGTTATCAAAAACAAAAAAGCTAATAGAAACAAGCCTTTATGTCTACATATAAATAAAAGCCCATTAGTTAAGGCAAGTAGTTATATAACAGATGGCATTTTGGATGTCATTAAACCACAGATTTCATCACAGAAAAATATCTATGAAAATTCTTGATATCATAAACATGCTAATGCATCCCCCTATTTACATATGCACTTATCTATAGCATCTATTACCATGGAATGTGTGCCACATATGTACAATGCATTAGAAAAATAATAGTCCCATTATAAATAGTGAATGATCAAAACTGGAAAAATGAACCTTATTAATTGTTGGTGTTCCCCACAACACATTTTCCTATCATTTTGTCCCACCTGAAATTCACTATACCTTGGTCAATTTATTTATGTCAAATTTTTCATTCTTTTATAAGTTTATCAAATTCATTCTAATTTATTTGATGGTATAAAAACCTATATTCAACGCTTCAATTAAGAATTGTCTCTAGTGAAACAGATGTTTAGTCAAATGGTTATCCTATTCTTAATTTTTTTGCACCATTACAAGCGGGAGTTTCACACTTTCATCTAAAACTATAGTTTTCTCATATTTTTTTTTTTTGTTAGTCGTTCAAATTGAACAAACGGCATCGAATGCCAATGAAAATATTATTTTATGTTACATTTATTTTTTTATTGTGTTTAGCTGGCCTATTAACTAATCATTGTTTTATTTTAATTTTAGGGATTGGGATAAAGATTGATATGGAGTTATTTTTTTTTTCCTTGGTACTGTATTGAGGATATTATTTATTTTGTAAGACTGCATTTGAGATTTTTTTTGGTATAACATTATGGATGTAGCTTTGTTATTGTATTATGGATTTTTTTTTATATTGTATTATAGTTTTTTTATATTACACTATGTGTAATATTTTTTTTGTTTTAATGTATTCGGATTCATTTTTATTAATTTATTGTAGTTTATATTTTGTATCATATTAAATTATAGGTGCGTAAGAATTAAAATTAGTTATTGACTATAAATATAATATTAACTAGACAGCTAAAAAAATACTATAAATCAAATTTAAATTAAAATAATTAATATTTTTGACTACAGCTATGGGCTACCAATACTATACACAAAATAATATTTTTAATATTGGCCACTGCCAAAGCCGTAACTAAAAGTTTATAAAATTAAATTAATATAATAATTTACCACAACTCAGGCCGTAGCCAAAAGTCTATCTATAGTAGCTAATGGTTTCAGGACCACTATATTAGCTACTCCATACATGCATAACCAATAGCATATTTTTCGTAGCCAATACATCGCTACAATCATGGATCGTAGCCATTGAGCAGATGGTCCCACTGACAAGTAGTAGCTACGCCGTAACCAATACCATTTGGCCACAGCTCCTCAATTTTTTGCTGCCACTTCGGGCCATAGCCAAATAGCCTTTTTCAATATATTATTTTGATTGGCCGAGAATGCCATGTTGATATTGTTGACGTGCCAAGGCAAGATCATATATACAAAGGGATCCCATATTTTAAGAAAGATGAAAATATGGGATTTTAAAAATATTGAATGATCCCCAGTCGATATATATGACTAAAGATTAGTCATTGAAATTGGCACATTAATCTTGAGGTATTATTATGAGATTTTTTTCCACATTGCAGCTGAATTTTACTTAAGATAAGCAGATGCTTAGCTAGGGGTATAACTTGGTTCACTATTAAAAGGGCCATGGAGTGTAACAAGGTTATCCTAAGTCTTAGTTGATTCAGGGTGTAACATAATTCACTAACTGCTATTTATATTAATTAATAATTTGAAATAAGTAGATGCCTAACACGGGATATAACACGATTCTCCAGCAGAAGGGTCGAGGTGTAACATGGTTTCTTGAGTTTTACACCTGTGGGAGTGTACCATAGTTCCCCATACATGTCAAATTGAGATATATATTTGTCGAAAGCGTAAATGTGTAGTTGGTGACCTCACGCGCTTTATTAAGTGTCACTTGTACAAGGACAAGGTTGGGGATAGACGAAGACTAGGATATGCATTGGCATTACATTTCATCATTCCCCATTAGATGAGATTACATTAAATTTGCAAATTGTGTTATGATATGTGAATGGTAATTATGATGTAAATTGTTCATTATGTTGTTATTGAGTTTCAATGGGAATTTAGAGAAATAATAAAGAACTACCTTACCTAACTTCTGATATGGGATACGTAGGCTGCTTAGGTATGAGTGGCCTGAGTCTGGTCTTAATTACCTATTGTTGTTTTTGTGTTTTATATTAAATTAACCCAAGTGTCTAGGGTGCTATTAATGTGATTGAGTGGAGATATTTACATTGATTGAGAGGTATACTCTCATTTGCTAAGTTTTACTTGGATGATTGTACTTATATTCACAACACTTGGGTTATGGACCCAACTGGTGTTGAGATTTGTACAGTGATGAAGATATATGTTATGGCCTTGTAGGCCTTTAGATGTTATCACGAGGTGTGAGATTTAATTTAATAATAACGTTGTTTACTCATGACTATATGATATACCACTATTTTATATGAGAATGAGGGATAAGGATAGTGGCTTTAATTGATGTATGATAATTGGACCTAGCCTTGGTTTTTAGGTTTATATTTTTATTTTGACAAGTTCCCATGTTCCTATGTGTCTATCCCAAGAAATAAGATTAGGGGGTGGCACTAGATTTTAGTAAATGACTACACTTAACTTGTATGGCAAGACTTTTAAACTCCCTAAATTCCCTCTATTGGATGAGTGAAGTTTCATAACATAATTAGCTGAAGTACTCCTATCACATTCTAGATCTCGTGACTTGAGGGTGAATTAAATACATGACACACAACATTTATGGGCCAACACCCAATGAAAACCATTAACCAAAGTGTCATCATTTGTGAGCCAGGGCTTGCAGAATAAACGTTGTGATATAGGCTACAAACCTACTAGCATGCTAACCAACTCCTACACAAGTTTAGGATCTTTCATGCTTAGGGTAGTCTCTGTACCTTCCCTATTTTTTCAATATTTGCCAACCCCGTAATCACAATATCATTCTCATTTCATTGCTCTTTCTATTTTCATTAACAAATCTTATTCATAATCATAACAAATTACTAACAATGAATAATATCGTCATAACCACTAACCTTAACAATTCATCATAAACAATAACATGCTTAGGTCATAATATCTTTCAATAACAATCACAAAATCATAATTCCTTTAAATTTATTATTCACAAAATTCCTAAACCATATCTCCGATCATATACTTATAACACCCATCATTTTATTAAAAAAAAATACTTTTTGGATCCTTTGTATTTATTGTTTAAGGAAAAAAAAAATTTTATTGAGCACAAAGGAAGACAATTAATGGCATTACTAGTAGGATTCGTGCCCATGGAAAGCCATGCCCATGCACTCGGGCTAAGCCATGTGTCTGGATCTGGACTAATAAGTTGGAAACGAAGTTCTATTTCGGTTGTTTATGGTTTTAAACTTTGTAATCAAAATTTGCAAATCAAAGGGTGTTTTCCTCAAAATTCAACGTTCAATTGTCTCCTTTAAACTTGTACGAACCTAACCATATGATTAATTTGATGTTCGATAAGGTGTAAAGGAAAATCAAACCTTACTATTCATTTTCTTCCTCACAACATATACATACACATATACATGTACATAACTTGCAATATCTCCACAAGATGCATTCAAAAACTCGGAATGAATATATAATCAGCATCCTATCATGCAAATAAAATCCCTACATCAAGCTCTTAAATGGAAGGAAACAAAAAGACAGTAGCCACTAGAACTCCTTGGGAAACTCGAAAACCTTGCGCGTTCAAACGATCGATTCTAATATCAATGTAATCACATCAACATGTTCAATACAACTCTAATTGCATGATTGTAAAGTTAATTTGAAATCAGTTGAGGTTTGATACACTCATCAACCTTCAATTCTTCCAACCAAGCAAACGATACACATATATAGACACAAACATATATGTATATACACGCATACAAGCCTTCGGGTGGAAAGCTCTGTTAGTATTTTCTTTAAATTGAGCATGCACATTAATTGAATTTTGATTTTAATAAAACGGGTTAAATCCAAGTTTAAAGTCAAGACATACAGGATAGGTCCAATAAAGAAGTGATTTATATGGACTCGACTTCTGTGCACCTTTCAGATATTAATTATGTGGTTGGACGGTTAATAGTGTGAGCCTAAGAAACCCACTGTAAACCTTTTATGGGAGGGCCTAGTGAGACTAGGGTTTACCTTATGAATATCTGGCTAGGTCTCCTCTCTACCTTAGACAAACAAAATATGTCTCTTAGAAAATTCATCGTGACCTAGGACATAAAGGGGAAGATCCATAGCCGCCAAAGTTTTCCTTGAACTTGAAGATCTTTTTTGTTGGCATTCAAGGATCATGGAACAAATAGGTACGCTTCTGCATTAATGAATATATAATTTTGATGTTCTTAAATTCATATATAGAACTATTTTAAAACTTACATAGGGACTCATTCTATGATTCCATGTGGTTAATTTTTTTAATCTAAAAAATATATTGATTATTTTCTGAAATTTTCAAACAAGGTTTTTTATTACTGTCAGAATATAGAAAATTTTGACATAAAAATTTGGATCTAATTCAAACCATAAATTTGAACCTCAATTATTGTGTGTGTATATAAATATTTCATACACGAATTTTGTCTTCGGTTTCAAGCAAAAAAGATTTTGCTTATGCAATTGTATGAATATATATACATGTTCATACACTGGACATATGTCTCAAGTTTGTCTTGGTTAACACACTTGGAGAAATAAGTTTTTTTTTTTTTTTTTGGTAGCTTTCCTCTAGTAGTGATTTGACCAACTTAGAGGAGACAAAAGTAATTATTATAATAATTATTATTATTTTACATCATTGATGAAAAAAAAATCTCTTCTTCGTCTGATTGCTTTTCAACGTTTGTTAGATTTTTTTCTTCCTTGTTAGGAACTGCAATTTGTGAATTGAATGCAAGTGACTGAGAATTGTGTGTGTGTGTGTGTATATATACATATTTCGGCTGTGGGTGTGTATAAGAACAAATAGGCCTCCTCCGTTTTTGTCTTTTTGCTATTATATATACATTATATATGTACGGGTAGAATACATAAAAAAAACAAATTGACTTTTCCTTTTATTCTTTACACACTGCATAGATCCAAGTTCCATATGTATAAGTATCACACAGCTTTGCAATTTTGTCCTTTTGCGGCTATATATATTAGGTATATATATAAAAAAGAGAATGCATATAAAAAAAAAATCTTCATGCGGCAAGTAGCATTAGATGAGGGCGTGGCGTGCCTAAATCAGTACCCTAACAACGCTTAAATAAGCCCCACGCACATGCCCAATGCATAAGGACACATGCAACACCTTCTAGGGATCTAAAAATTTTATTTTGATCTTCTCAAGATGAGGATTCCAGAAAATATTTTTTTTCAAAATTTTGGGCACTATTTGGTATTTTTTTTAGGCCTAAGAAAAAGTATATTTTTTGCAATTTCTTAAAATCATGCAGAATTTTTTATTTTTTTTGAAAATCGTGCAAATTTTTTTATTTTTTTTATGAGCAACATATTTTAGATCTGGTGAACATTCTAGAATAGTGTACTCTTCTCACACACTGTCTTTTATAATCAAAGGGCCTAAATTCCGTGATTTTATTTGAAATTCTGTAATAGAAAAATTTTGATCACAAATTTTGGCAACATATATGTTATTTATAGGGACCACTAGGGTATATTCGGATATTTAAATACCATAAAATGTGATTGCAAGCATATTCCTTTGATACAGAAATGCTAGAAATAACATATGGCATTTAAATAAAGATTATCCTATTAAAGATTTGTGGATTGATAGAGGTGCTACTGCGCAAAGGGTACATCTATTGATATCGAAAATATGACATACCCATTGATTATTGCATGTAATCGCCTACCTAAATGGGTTGTTTGCACCTTGCCTTTTAATGACATGAATGTTTTGTGGTGACTGACATGAGAATATTCATTTTTAAGAGGTTGGTCTGCCCAAAGGGGACTAATCTTTAATATTTGAGCATTCTCTATTATAATTAGCCATGAGGAATCCCATAGCATATTGCACTCTCTACCCAAGGGGAGACGGCAATGATGCACCAAGCTATTTCTATTATTATTTTTATGTTCTAATTAAGTTATAGCACATAGGATTGTTTATTACCCATATTCAGCTAATTTGTTGCCTCTTGTGTCCGCATGTATAGTTTCTTTTACAGTCATTAATAGCAATACAAGTGTTATGCTACTGAACGATTCCAATTTTAAGAAATGGGAGCAAAAATTTTTTTTTTTTGGGTAACCTTATTTTTTGATATTCTAGTATCTAATTGTAATAATAGTCTTTATTGGTTTTAATTGCATATATTGAACTTTTTTGAATTGAGCTATTTAATGGCCTTAAAATGCTTATTTATTTATTTTTCTCACATTTTGTTTAGACATATAGTTTTTGTTAGGGCATACAATAATAATTACAATCATATAACAACTTACATATGATTATTGTCATGGTATGAGAGATTTAGTTGATATTAGCATTACTGCCGTAAGGGATATGCCTTGTTGATTCTTGATATTTCTTACACATTGTACATGATGAGCTATTGTATTATTACACATAATAATTTGTCCAAAAGGGGTGTTGTATGTATTAATATACACGGTTAAAATTCAAAGATTAATTACGAGAATATTTGGGTGAGAAGGGTCTTTCTGCCTAAAGGGATTGACTTTTCAAATTCTGAGTATTCTCATTGGTGGTTTACTGAAGAGAACCTCATAGCATATTTACACTCTCAACCCAAATAAGAGATGGCAATGATGCATCGAGTCATCACTTATGGTTTATGCTTGATTAAGTTTTAAAGCATATTTTCTTCTCTGATTGCTAATTATTAATTTTAAAAATCTTTAAATTATTAAGTGTGATGATTTACATAATGGTCTACTTTAGATAAATCTAGTGCGAATTTTGAGTATGCCTTCTTTTCATGATGATAACAGTATGTCCAAGAGACCTAAAGTTAAGATAATTTTTTTATGGCATAAAAGATTAGGTCATATTTCTAAAGAAAAAATTCAAAGGCATATAAAATTGATGATATTTTAATACTTCTTAATTTTGAGAAAACTTAAACACTTGTATTGCCTATATTTATGATAAGTTGACCGAATGATGCATAATTTTGAAGTCTGACTGGGGGGTAAGTATTATGACAAACATGATATTATAGGATTAGCATATAGGACTATTTGTTCAAATACTTACAAGAATATAGGACTGTTGCCCAATATAACATGACTAATAATCTTGACAGAATGGTATAGTCGAAAGGTGTAATTGCACCCTTAAAGACATGATGGAGAATATGATGAGTTAGTGAATTTGCCCTTGTTATCTTTGCGGTGATACCATAAAATCTATCTTGTATTTTTCTTAATAGAGATCCCAGTAATTTGTTTCCTAAAAACACCTTCTAAAATATGGGCTACTAGATAGCCTAGTCTTAACCATCTTCGTGTTTGGGATCACACAGAGGGTTAATATATATATCTTTCTGAAAGGAAAATTGACCCTAGAACTACTCTTGATTCATTCATAGGTAGCTAGCTTATTCTAAGGGGTACAAATTCTATACTATCCTACACTAGGTATAAGATTGTTTTTGAGTCTCAAGCTACTGATTTTTTAAAGCTGGATCCAACTAATTTAGAACTTTATCATTAGCAGATCGATTGTAAGATAGGGAGTAATGTGGGTGATACCTATTCTCAGTTATTACACATCTTAGTACTTTGTGTTTGTCTACTCCTCTGGGAAGGGAGATGATTAGGAGTAACTGGGGGATTTATGGATACCATTCCTATTAATCTCTTCAATGATCTTGTGTACTTGATCTTAGGTTGTTAATGGATTACCCCTAATCCTAATTCTATAGACATATTTGTGAGGAAATTCATCAAATGAGTGTATTTATGTATCTCAATGAAACTGATATGATATTGTCCTGAATGAAAGATTGATCCGAGTGTACTTATTAGCTAGGGTGTCATTTTGAAAAAGTCCTTAAGTGTAGCCATTTGGGCAGACATTATGACGATAAGATACCATCTATGTCACACAATAGTGTGTGGTAGCTGATTAACCTTTAGCTAGTTAAACGTCTATTAGTTGCAAATGGACATCAACTTTAATGAGATATTTTTTTTTTATAGTTTCATCTAAGGATTCATTTAGAATCATCATGGTTCTAGTGGCTCATTATGATTTAGAGCTTCATTAAATGGGTGTCAATTTTTTTTTGTTTGAATAGTGACCTAAATTAGGAAATTTATTTGGTGCAACATAAGTGGTAAGAAGCACATAGTGTGTAAATTGATAAAATTTATTTATGGGTTGAAACAAGTCTCGCGCCAATGTTACTTAAAGATGAGATTGTCTCTTCTATAAGTTTTATGAAAATAAGGTTGGCCAACGCATATACCCTAGGTCGATGGGAGGAAATTTGTTTTCCTTGTTCTTTATATGTTGATATCCTTCTTGCTAGTACTGATTTGGGTTTCTTGAGAGATACTAAGCCACTATTGTCTAATAATATTGATATGAAAGATTTTGGAGCAAACCTTATTTGCTTGGCATTAAGATTATTCATAATAGATCTCGTGATATGCTGGGGTCTTCTCAAAATGGTATAGTCAATCATGTACTTGAGAGATTTAATATATAGAATTGTAGACTTGGTGATATTCTTGTTATCAAGGGTGACAAATTTAGTAAGAATCAGAGTCCCAAGAAGGATTTTGAAGTGAAATCCATGCAGAACATACATTTTGCTAGTGCAGTTTCTATTTCATGTATGCATAAGTATGCACTCAATCGGATATAGTTTTTTTCTGTGAGAGTTCTTGGGAGGTTTCTCTCGAATCCTGGAATGATCATTGGGTAATTGCAAATAAATTTATGAGATATTTACAAATAACCAAAGATTAAATGCATATTTATAGAAAAATAAGTGATCGTGAATTTATTGGCTATTCAATTCAGATTTTGTTAAATTTGTGAATGACGTGAGTTTTTACTTCATGATACATGTTTACGTTAACTGGGGAAGTTATTTCATGGAAGAGTGTTAGTCAAACTCTTACAGTGTCTTTTACCATGCATGTTAAGTTTGTAGCTTGTTTTGGGCTGCTACCCAGGCTGTTTGACTGCGAAACTTTATTTTGTAACTTAAGGTGATTGGTTCCATTGCTAGACCACTAAGGATTTTTGTGATAATAGCGCAACTGTGTTTTCTCCAAGAACAACAAAACTTCTAGTGGTTCTAAGCTTATTGAGACAAAGTATCTGTCAATTAGAGAATTGGTAAGGAAGGGTGACATCATTATTGAACACATTGATATGACCCCTTAACCAAAGGATTTTGACCTGTTATTTTTACTAATCATGTTTCAAACATAGGGGTTATTAAGTCTTTTGATGTACTTAGTTAGTGGGAGTTGTTTTCCTTACATTATATGATAGGTATTATATATTGACCTTTTAGTTTATTTGGTCATTAAAGTTTATACTTGGTTATCAGTTATTTTATTTTGATGCCATTTATGCATAGATATATATGTTTTTTGATATTTTATATGTCATGTATGAATGCATATGTATTCATGATACAGATTTAAAGGAAAGTCTCAAGTTCGGTGTACTTGAGCATTCGAAAGAATATGTCTTGTTTTGCACCGTAAAGTTTTCTTGAGTTTATACATACAAGACATATTAGTTTCATTGGAAACTATTGGAATTCTCTTGCTTAGTAAATAAGCATACAGTTAAGGAGAATTTGAGGTACTGATAGAGAAGTAGCACATTTACAAGATCACTTAAGGAGTGCTATTTCCCACCACACTATCATATATGATCCATGTTGATGAGGAAATTGATATTTGTGATCATGAGTGGTCCTTACATTGATTGATAATGTAATGACAATCATGGTTCGATATTGGTGCCTTGTTAAATAGGATTGTTTGTTAGGCGTTGTCTCTTGACTTTACTTAGTTTTTGAAACTGTGGTCCCTACGGATTTTATAGTTTCAACCCGAGAGTCCATTTTTTAAAATAATATTTTCAAAATTGTACACTTTAATTAATAATTGCTCAAGTGGGAGAATGTTAGGATTTTCTTTAAATTGAGAATGGCACATTAATTAAATTTTGGTTTTAAATTAAAACCGAGTTAAATCCAAGTTTAAAGTCAACGCATATAGGATAAGCCCCAATAAAGAAGTGATCTATATGCACTGGGCTTCTGTGCACCTTTCAGATATATAATTATGTGGTTGGACGGTTAATAGTATGGGCCCTAAGAACCCACTATAGGCCTTTTATGTGATGGCCTAGTAAAGATAGGGTTTACCCTATAATATATGTTAGGTCCCATCTCTATCCGTAAACGAACAGATACACCCCATAGAAAATCCGTCATACATGCCTAGGGCATAGAGAGGAAGATCTATAGCCACCAAATTTTTTTTTGAACTTGAAGATCTTTTCTGTTAGCATTCACAATCATGGAATAAATAGGTACGTTTCTGCATTAATGAATGGATAATTTGGTTTTCCTAACTTCATATACAGATCTATTTTAAAACTTACAAGCTCTTCCTGCTCCCCTTTGTCTTCCCTCTCTCCCTAGGTCTGAACCTGAAGGTAGGGCACTTGAGCAGTGTGCGGTGAGCAAAGCATGGGATTGATAAATCAGTCATATGCCACACTAGTTTGGGTGCACAAGCTTCACCTCCGTGCACCCGCCCTCTCATTCATGCGCCTGAGCCTCTTCCCTTTGGCCTATTTTGCTAAGCGTTTGAAATATACACCTTAGTTTCGAATCCTTGGTTAAGTTATCCTGGGAATTCATCATGGTACTCACATTAATACTCCATTACATCATAATCAAGTTCATAAACTTTAACACGAAAATTCGGATCATTACAACTCCGGAGACAAGAAGAAATCTCCTCTATGAATTTCGGAAGCCACAAAATTGCCAACTTGAACAATTCTTTTGTTTCGGCTCAAAATTGTGGTAATGTCAAATTACTTGTAGGCCAGAGTCTGAGGAAGGGCACAAAACATCTAGAAATGACACGATTGGCAGGGACATTTCAGAGACATGGAGTAACCTCCCCTTTGAATTGTGGAAGCTACTGAGACACCAACAGTGAGAATTCACATGTTTCGGGCGTAAAAACGGCCAAAATATTGAACCGTACCAAACTTTGGGGAAAATAGCACAGAATGGAACAAGTGACAGAAGATGGCACGATTCCGAGAATAAATATGTATTTATATAGTTTAGAGACCAATAGAAACCTTCCTTCTGAATATCGGGGAACTACGAAATTACCAATAGCCAGAATTCTCTCATTTTGACCCAATCGAAATGAACAAAATAATGAATTAATCTGAAGCTGAAAACTGGCGCATGTCTCCAAAAAAATTTGGCACGACTGGAAACATAGGAAGCGTTAGTTTAAGTTTTTAAAAGTACAAGAGTAAGATAGCAATTATCCTTAGGGGTGGAGTCACGATTACAAATAATTTAAAATATAAGTTAAAATTCAATAAATTAAAAGGCTCATGTATGGTTTGCTAGGGTTGGAATGTTCAAGAGATGGTTGGGCTGTTTAAAGAAATGGGTTGGTCTAATTCTTTTTTTGGTCTAAAATTTACTTAGCAAATTTTTTTATTCTTTTTCCTTTTTTTTTTTTACACTGGACTGGAACACACTGCAGCTCGCAGTATATACTCCGCCCCTGATTTTAAGTTTCACCATTATTTTGGCTTGTAATTTTCTTCAAGAAGACAATATATTATCAAGTAGAGACTAATTAAAAGTATACTGTTAATTACTAATTATCCCAATCAAGAGGGTTATCTCGCTAGCACAGAGTGCATAGATAAACGTAATGAAAAAGAGTATAATTAAAAATTACCTATTCTGTTGTGAAGGGTCAAGGGCATCCAATTGGCTAGAATATTTTACAACAAACAACTGATGTAATCATAATTAATTTTGAAAAAAAAAATGTATGGTGAATGTGTTTATATATATATATATATATGGATAATGTAGGGTATTTGACACCTCATACATTATCTGCACGGAGGAAAACATAAAAAAAACAATAATAATTCTTCCTTTGAAACAACACTGACAGCTTTGTCCCCCAAATCAGCTACCCAATATTGTTTGTGGCTAGCAAAGCGCATGCAACTTGCATTTTTCCTGCATGTACATTAATGGTGGATGACATTATGTCGTTATATTATCGTAGATTGTCTCTCTAATGCCACCAACAAAAAAAAAAAAAAAAAAAATGACACTTATATCTTAAGCCTTTGTTTGGAAGAATGGGAAGAGAAGGGAGAGGAGAGGAGGGAAAGGGAAGTATAGTAAAATGAGAAGCAAAAAGAGAATGAAGGTTAATTATTTTTTTTTTATTTAAGAGAGATAGAAATGAAAATGAAAATAGAGAAAAAAATAAAAAATATAATTAAAAAATATTACTATACACTTTAAAATATATTATTTGTAACGATGCTTGTGAATATAGTCAACAATATTAAGAGGGTAGAATAAAAAAAAAAAAACACATATTAAAATATTTTTATGCACATTGTCCCCAATATTGCATGAGTGAATGAAAGTTGGTTAATGGAAGTGAATGGAGGTGAACGAGCCGCCTCCTTTACTTTTGTTTCGACTCATTCACCCTACTCCCAAATAATATATATCTTTTTACTTCTTTTATTTGGTTCCTTTCACTCTCATTCACCTCCTGCCAAATAAGGGCTATAAAAAAAGTGCTTCTTATTTTTTTCTTCTTTTTCCCTATATTTACATTTCAAAATTAGTGTAATAGAAAATGCATCTATTTGCAGTTATGGGCGGAACAAATTAGTGGATGGACTATAGTTAGGGCTTAATTACTAAACCACTCACTAAATTATCATTCAGTATCAGTTTATCTTCTTAGCTAAAAAATGCTTTTAATATGTAACATTGAGCTCTTCCTTTAGTTTGCATGATTTATTTAAATAATGTGCACGTAAGACCCAAAAAAAAAAGTTAGATACCAAAATTCTCTTACCTAAATTTCTGTAAACAAAATATCCAAAAAGGTTCACTAAAATTATAACATAAAAACACCCTTAAAGTTTTATATGAGTGCTATTTTGTTATAACCAAATTTGGATAATATATATTTTAATATGGAATCTTTTTTTTTTTCCCCCTTAACTCATGTTATATTAGTTGGTTAAATTCTATTAAAATTGTAAATACCAATGTATAAAAGAGTGCATTGATACCCATTATTTTGAAAAGGAAAAATGTAAGAATAATTTTATTTCTTTTAGAAAAAAAAATACAAGTATTACAATTACTCTGACAATTTTGCTACAAAAGACTAAGTAACTCTTAACACAATCAAAATAGTATATTCTAAAAACAAAATATTTCCACTATCAAAAGATCTATTCCTAAATAATCATATGCTTTCTCTTTCGTCTCTTGGAACTAAAGCCCCGTCTTTTTAAATATGAACGGAGAGATTTGAGAAAATTCCTTCTCTAGCTGACTTTAATTTATTAATTTTTTTTCTTGAACTTCTTTCTATTATCATTCATTTGGAGTCTATTCAAAATATTTTTCTCAAGATCACAGTAGTATGGAACGTCTGAAAGATTGTTATCAATGTAGTGTGTATGCTCCTCTATGTTAACTCCTTCAACACAAGAGTAAGATCACTGAAAATATTGAATTGAAGAAGAAATACTTACATTACTTTTTTGGGCATCCATTTTTTGAATAGGCATTTTGACTTTCTTCTATGAGCGTCTGATGTCATGGATGACATGGGTACATTGTTATCGATTGATAATTTAGCTGGTCATGGGTAATATATTTCCCTCACCTCATGTTTTATTGATTGATAAAAAGGTTATACAGAATATCTCAATTGTTGAATTGCCAAAAAGATTTCAAACTCCTTTAATTCGATAACATTTTAGGCCACCAACTTTGAGAAAGGCAGCAGTTTTGTGAGTAGAACATTTGGAGTGATAAAAAGTACGATAAAACGAGGATAAAGTGAGATAAATTATGAATTTGTAATTTGTGTAGTGAGATAAAATGTGAATAATTTTTAGAGATTTTAGAATTTTTTTTTAATTCTCAATAAACCAAACGCAACATTGTAGTTAATAAAAAAATAAAAAATAAAAAAAGGTATTTAGAGGCTCGACTCAAGAGAGCATTCCTGGATTGAGACGGCTTACGTCGGACCAAAGCCGCCGAATTGACCTCAAAGGGATTCGTGTACTTGATAAAATTTTGAACCTGATGTCAAGCCAATAATCATTTGACCTTTCTTGAGGTTTTATATCCAACAACTAAATCCTCATTCAATGTACAATGAAAAAATTATTATTCAATAAATACCTTTGTCCATATTAATTTAAATATTAAACATCATTAAAAAAATATTATCATGGTTTTTCTAATATATATACACATATATATACAACCATGTTTTTAACTATTTTCTTCATTATAAGTAAAAAATAAAAAAATAATAATATCAGTTAAGTAATTTTGTTTGAAATTTAAAGAACTCTACAAAACTCTATAAATTTTTATAAAATTTAATATTTTTTAATCAATATACAAATTATGAAAGTATTATTTAAAAATCAGACCGAACCGGTTGGTTCAACTGGTTGAATCACGAACCGGTCCAAGAAACGGTCCGGTTAACCAGTAAAACCCAGTAGGAGCTTAAACCAGCCAAATTATGAAAGTATTATTTAAAAATCAGACCGAACCGGTTGGTTCAACTGGTTGAATCACGAACCGGTCCAAGAAACGGTCCGGTTAACCAGTAAAACCCAGTAGGAGCTTAAACCGGCCAAAAATCGGAACCAGTTTGCCAGTTGAACCGGGTTATTTTTTTAATTTTTTTAAATAGTAAAACTAATACGCACCAGCCTAGAATCGAACCTGGGTTTATTTTGTGGTAAAGTACTATTATTCCACTAAACTACTAATGCTTGTTGTTTCTTATTTTTGCCTGATTTTACTTATATAACATATTAGTTTTTAAATGATTTTATTTTACAACACATTTTATTGACATTTTTTATCAGTAAAACGAAATAAAGTAGAAGAATATGTGAAAAATATAAATTTTTAAAATTATTATATTATTTTAACTTTTTTTATATTTTATTTATATATTTAAATATATTTATGACGTCACGGTTCAACTCCAGTTTAATTCGGTTGAACCGACGGTTGACTACTAACCCGTGATCCGACCGCTTTTCTAGTTCAATGAACAGTCCGATTTTTAAAACATTGTACGAAAGTATAACTATTACAAATTTATACTCATTTTTATACTTCAAACACACCTAAACTATATGTGGATGCAACTCATATGTGAAGTCCATCAAGGAAAAAAGTCCAACCAATTTCCTGGAAGATAGATTCAAGTTTGCGAAGAAACAAAATAGAATATAAACTCAAACTCAATCCAAAGCAGCCTGTGTGTAACTTTTTCTGTGAAGGTCCATAATTAGGAAGTAGGTCGAATGAATCACTTCAAATTGTGTTGTGGTTTCTAGACACAATAATTTCAAATCGAAATTTGACTTTTCTATTAAGTTTAGACCAAAACAAAATATTTCAAATCAATTTTTTTATACCATGTTTGAGATATGAATTTGTAAAGGGAAAGTTTGAAAAAAAAAAAGTCAAGGAAAAATAAAATTAATAATTTGTGTAATTTTTGTATAGTTAACCAAGTAAAAATTAAGTTTTGTTAATTAATAAATATCTATTTATTTTAATCTCATTTTTATTTTTCTAGCTCACTAAAAAAATAAATAAATTTGACTTTTTTCACTTCATTATGTGTTCCAATCTTTTTTTATATTTTTCTTTCTTTCACAAATTTATGTCCCAAACATGACTTCATGAAACTTGAAGAGAAAATTTTGCAAAAGTGACGAATGATTTGATTCATTATCATTTAGTGAGTTGTGGGGCTTGGGGGTTTAGTTTGGACTTTTGATTCTGTAGATTCCAGATTGGGCTAGAATTGTTTGAAGGATTTTTTTAACCCTTCTGAAACAATTTGCTTGTTCACGGTAAACAGGTGGCTCGCAGTAAATTTTTTTGGGACAATTTTCCTTAGCACTTGGTTTGTAAACACTCCCCTCGTAGGGGGGTTGGGGGTCGGTCCAGTATATCGCAAGCCGTCGGATCATCTGCCCATACAGTGTACGATATACCGTACAGATGATCCAACGATCCGCAGTGCACCGGACCTATCCCTTTCTGCTCGTAGGATGCGCTGAGTTTTAAAGAATGGATTTTCAGATATTTTTAAAGTATAAATTCCTAAGGTGTTTAGATGGTATGAATTAGTGTGATCAATTCTAAGGTATTCAAGAACATAGGTTTAAAAATAATATACTCATACTCGTGAATTTATTTTAAAATAGGTTCTTAGATATTTATTAATGTATATACTGACACATATACCCTTATTTATTCATTAAGTATAAACACTATAAATAAAAAACAATACATTATGACATATATTAAATTAACACCACAAAAAAAGGAAAAATTAAAAATAAAAAATCACTCTTTTTTTTTTTGTTACAAACATCTTGTCAATTTTAATACTTTGCCTTTTTTTGTTGCATCATATTAAAATGAATTATTTTATTCACATATATTATTAAATAAAATTACTTTTAATAAATAATAAAATACATTTAATTTAATTTATTTTATTTTATTTTAATTAATATGAAATGTAAGTTATTAAACTATTTTTAATAAATAATATATTATATTAATTAAATTAAAGTATTTAATTACAATTAACAATCAATTTAATTTAATAATTAATTATTAATATAAATAAATAATTAATTAAATTAATATGAAATATGTTTAATAAATTATATAATTAAAATATATTTTATTTTCTAAATTAAATTGTTTTAATAAATAATATAATTAAAATAATTTAATTATTAATTTTATAATTAATAAAATTAACTTAATTTGATTAATTATATTTGTTAAATTAAATTAATATGAAATATATTTTGTTAATAGAGCTTTGTTAAGAAATGTCAAATTTATGTTTTAATATTTTAACAAAGGTAAAATTGTCCAAAATTTTATATAACCATAAAAACCCCCACAGTTGGGATGTTCAAAAATTGGAAAAAAAATACATACTTATAAGTTCCGAGGTGTTCAACAAACTCATGAAAACATCTCAAAACCTATCACCTAAAAATTTCCAAGTATGGTTTATATGAAAATTCTAGAACCCATCAAAATCCACAAACTTTTGATTCCTAAGCACACTCTTAGATTTGATTTGATTTAAAACAAAGAACGAATTGATTTGATTAGTAAATAAAATTTTATGTTTGGAATATATTTTGAATTTAAAAATTAATTAATTTGATTTAAGAGATACCAAATTTGACCACATTAATAGGAAATAGAACATATAGCAAATATGATATATACGAATAAACTTGTCTACTTAATTATGACTTAAGAAAATAATTAATTTTATTAAATTTTAGTGTTTTAGATTGTATTTCAAATGATATAGAAATCCAAAAATTTAAATTACGAAATCAAACCAAATTCAATTTATAAATTTTAATTTAATTCTGAGCATAAAAATTGATGAAAATTTTCATCAAAATGAAATTAAATCCTATCACATCTACCATTCTAAATAGAGTATAAGTGTCAATTTAGTTCAAATGCTTTTTAGCTGATTGTTAGTTCTGAGTTGTTCTTAGTGTAACTTGGGATTTGCCACCTCCATTGTTTTACTGCTGTTATATGATTGTTATGTGATAGATACGGGCATAAAATGTCTGAGTCGATGTGCTACCCAAGCTAGCACGCAGCATGTCTTTTCCAGTTGAATTCTTGATCTCATGATATAGGAACTTCTTACTAATATTGTAAATGGCTCTACAAGACCGTCTCTTTCTCGTTAGCCCATGACCTTGATCTGCAAGTGCATGGGTTGTGCATCGGTAACAATTTAAATTTTTATTAATGGTAGAGCACTGATCATTCTTTTTACAGGAAGGGACAGTTTAAGACACCAGACGTATTATCTAAATTAGTAGGAGATCCTAACTTAACCCAAACTATATTTACATTGAGGGAATGCTCGGATATGATTTTGGTTGAGAATGGTAGATTGAAGGAATTAAAACACTAAATCAAAACTATCTAAAAGCACGATAAAAAAAGGTTGGGCCCAAATGAATTTCCATGATGGCATATCGATGGAATTCTAAAGGCATTGCACTATATCCCAATTCAGTGGTAACAGCTACGCCCTTGAATCGGTATAGTGGTAGTTATCTCAAACATGCTTATAATGCAACCTAACAAAATTAGGTCAAAATACGTACTTTAAGAAATGATTTATGGAAGACTCCAAATAGGTAGGGGATTTCAAAATAGTTTCAAACTCACCAAGATATTAAATCAAACACTTGGTAGACACGAGTAAAAACTCATAACACAGGTGACTGATTTTACAAGAAACCTTAACTTAACGACAAAGAGATCCCATACAAGAAAAATAAACGAGATAATAAATTGAAAATCCTTTGTATTTGATTTAGAATGCGAGTTAAATTAACCTAACAAATTGTGAGAAATTCATTTCAATCTGGGTGAGACACTGAATCAAGCATTTGGTGGGCATGGCTTAAAATTGTACATAAGCACTCTACCAAAGTAATATTTATGCAAACTTCAAGCCAAAAACGAATGATTATAACATAACCCTAGTGAGTTCTAATGAAATCTTACGGACAATTCAACAAACTAATCATCAAAATAAAGATTTAACAATAAAGACTAACAAAACCAAGAGAATCCATCTCATCCAATATGTCATCCATTTGAAACCAATAAAATGCTAAGCTAACAAATTAAAATGAAGAAATACAACATTACATTAAAAAAAGTAAAGAAGTCCTATAAGAAAATTAAAGAAAAGTGAAAGAAAACTTACATGGGATGAAGAATTGAGCTAGAAATGAAAATAAATACAAAGAGAAGAAAATATGGAAGGAAGAACCCTAGGAGGGTCTCCCGACCAAATAAAAGTCTTGTACAATTCATATCCAAGTCCCACTTATAAGGTAAAATGGGTTTAATATATAAAAAGACCAAAAGCTCCTTCAAAAATATAGCAAAAAATGCCCAAGAAGCGGGTCGTGCGCACGACAGAGAGGACCTATGACTAGCTGCTGTTCAGATAAATTTTTGTGCCAACTTTCAAGCAGTTTGCAGGCTTTGAAATGATAGAATTTGAAGACGGTTTCAACTGCAAAGTAGTAGCTCTATGGTTCTTCTTTCCAACTGTATATCATAAAGGTCAATTAAGCATCTGAACTTAAATTTATAGCCAGAAAACTAAAGAGGTATCGTGCTAGAATTTTCTGCTGGCAGCAATCTCTAAATTAACTTTGGTCTCAAGTTTGACCATCGGAACAGCAGAATTAGAGAATATCTTTAACACAAAGTTATAAATAATTGAGTTCTCTTTCCAACCATGTATTGTGCAGGTCAAATAGACCTTTATAGAAAACGTTATGGTCGAAAAACCAAAGAGGTGACGCACTGAAGCAACACTTCTTGGACTATTTTGAGCTTGAGATCATTTCCTTCTCTTTGCCAGTCATGGTAATTAATTTATCGCATTGGGATAGCTCTTGGAAGGTTGAGGACATCTTGGGAAGCTATAGGGATATTGGCATTTGTGGCTTGAGGCTATTTTCGCCAAACAAGCCAAATGTTTGGCTAAATTCTCCAACGTACTCCTAAGCTTATTCTTGCTTGTTTGTCCAATTTTTTTGCTATAGGCTATAGCTCATCTTTACTTGCATCATTGGTGCAGTGTAGGCCTTGAATCACCATATTTATTATATGAAATAACATATATGCCGTCAATGCAAGTATATGAGATAACTACACTAAAACCGTGCGCATAGCAATAAACATTGGGTAATAGCATGCTAGAATGATATAAAAATATGTATTATTTGATGTTAATCATCCCAATACACATTCGATAGAGTTGTTGTAAATAGTCAGCTCATAAGTAGGGGCAAATCATGCTCTGGTACTATCAGAATAGGCGACTTGAGAAAGATATTCTGTGATCTTTTCAAAAACTTCTTGATTGTCATCATCCCATTCTCTAATATTATCTTTCTTGAGCAATTTGAAGATAATGTTACAAGTGTGTGTGAAGCTAGCTATAAAGCGACTGATGAAGTTTACCTTGCCAAAGGACCATAATTCCTTCTCCCCTCTTGTTGTTAGCATGTCGATGATAGTTTTAATCTTGGGCAACTCGATGACTATGCCTCTTTCTGATGATAAATCCCAACATCTTACCAGAGGTGATCCCAAAAGCACAATTTGTTAGGTTTAGCCTAAGCTTGTACTTTTGTAACCTATCAAAGACCTTTCATGGATTCACTAAATGATCTTCGATCCTCAGGATTGGACTTAACTATCATGTCATCTACATACACCTCCATTCCCTTGTGAATCATATTGTGAAATAGTATGATCATAGCATTATAATATGTTGCCCCTATGTTCTTCAGCCCAAAAGGTAAGACCACACAACAACAAACTCCTCAAGGGGTGATGAAGAATGTCTTGTCCTGATCTTTGGGCACCATTTTGATCTAGTTGTACCAAGAGAAACCATCCATCAAGGAAAACATTTCGTATCCTATAGTGTTATCAATTAGAATACCCAAGTGAAGTAGCGAGAAGTCATCCTTAGGACTAGCTCCATTTAGATCCCTGTAGTCCACACACATCCTAACTTTGCTGTCCTTTTTGGGCACTGCTACTATGTTAGCTAGCCAGGTTGGATAAGTAACTATTTGGAGAAATCCAACATTGAATTACTTAATGACTTCCTCATTAACTTTAAAGCTCCATTCTAGCTTGAGTCTTCATAGTTTCTACTTGACTAGTCCCATTTATGGCAATAAGGGCAATGTTTGCTTGACAATCTGAGTGTCAAGCCCCGTCATATCTTGTCCACTATCGCTCTTATCTTAACTTCTTTTAGTTTTTCTTCCGCCTCCAAATTAAAGGTTTCGATGTCTTTTATATTGGGAGTGGCTTGTTCTTATGTCTTTCTAATTCTTTCTAGAACTCTTTAATGGCTAATCAACTACTTCCTGATCAGGTTCAACACCAATTTGCATGGCATCAAAGTCTAGCTAGATGTTGAAATCGTACTTCAAACACTGGCAAATGTATATCAATGCTTGAGAATGTCTTAAAGTTGGGTCCCTGAGAATAGATAAAGCAATGTCGATTTGAATTGAAAGTGTATACATTTGATAAATTTGGTTGAGGTAATTTAGAAGAAGACCTTCAATTTGCATTTGTATTTTTTTTGTACATGCATTTATAGTTTTGTATTGGTAAATATATGCAAGTAAATGAAAGAATGTTGTTTTGTACGAACAAGAATTAAATAAAGAATACAAAAAGTGCCAAGCACTAGCAAGTTTTTTCTTAACGAAACTTGTGGGCCTTGACCATTTTCTTGGAGGACCAATTTCCAAGGCTCTCTCATGGGGCGGCTTCTCTTAATGTTAACTTAAGTTGACTGAGGGGGTCTATGCCTTCCGAAGAACTGATCATTTGGAAGTTTTCTTCCAACTAATCGGTCTATTCATCAAATGTTGGGGATTTGGCTCATGTTAAGGCATCTCCTTATTCATTTAAGCTTACATTGATCAAGTCGCCTAGAACCTTCTCTTCGGTATAATAACAAAGAGGTCAAGATGCATTAATCTTGCCAGTTAAGTAGAAACTCCATCCATCGCTGCTTTATTTTCATTACCTAAACTTCTTTCCTTATGGCTTTGTTAGCGTGTATCCATGTGATAGTATTGCTCCTCACAACACTAATAATGTGCTCGTGGTACAGTATTCCCTATGCCTGTGCCACAGAACTAATGTCTCAGGTTCTACACCCCATGTAGTGACACGTGCATGGTGGGGACAAATATATTACCTCCAAGCCATCAGATCTTCTGAAATATGTAAGGAATGTGATGTGCTCACTGTCATCCTTTTTTAGCTTAGGATTTACGTTTTCCCACTCTTTCCATTCTATCCATTTTTTTCTTTTCCTAGAAGCCAGGTTAACACCTTGTGTTAGGACTGAGATGTCAAGTTCAAAGAAGAATGGTTCAACCTTCCCCTGTTGATTTTTCCCTAGCCTTTTGAATGGAAGGAATCTCATCCACCTGTAAGTGTTATCTTGGGTAATTAGTCCACTTCCTTTTGTAGTGGGAGTAGTCATTCTTAGTTGCCTCCCATAGATAGTCACTAACATGGGGTACTTGGATGGCTTGACTGATCATATTTCAGGACTGTGCATCTTCCTTGTTGATGAATGACTCATAGTCAACAAGAGGAAGCTCTTTGAAACTCACGGTGTTATACTGGGCTACAAAGATTTCGGAAAGGATGACACCTGGCTCTGCCAAAAATCTAGGAAACTAGGACTATGCTTATCATTTGACATTAGATGTGTAGGGGAAAGTGAAGTGGTCGTCCATGCTAGACTGGTCGACAAGGCACCTCATCCCAATTGAGAAGGAATCTTGGGCTTCTAAGCGAGTCCATCACAAGAGAATCTAGGGTTTCAAGCTGTTCTTTTATCTATATTGCACAGGGAATGTTGTGGTCGTCCATGCTAGACTGGTCGACAAGGCACCTCATCCCAATTGAGAGGGAATCTTGGGCTTCTAAGCGAGTCCATCACAAGAGAATCTAGGGTTTCAAGCTGTTCTTTTATCTGTAGTGCACAGGGAATGTTGGCAAGTGAGACCAGTGAGTATACATAAGTTGTTGATGTTTCCCTGGGTAAGTCAAGTGTGTATTCTGATTGAAGTGTGCATATAAGTAGTGGGGAATGTATATTGGTGAGACAGAAGTATGTGTTGGTAGAGGTGGCAATCAAGAGCTATATTATGGGGGGGCTGTGAAAAGTGTGATATGTTGAGAAGGTAGATGGTAGGTAATTGTAGGGTTGGTAAAGGTGCAATGTGTTTGCAGAAGGAATTGGAGTATCAACATGGAAGCTAGTGGTAGCTCGTGTGTAAATGGATGGATCAGTTAATGGGTTGGTGAGCTAGGTGATCCCACTAGCTAGTCTCAGAAGGCCTGTCATTGGTTGGGTTGATGGTGGTGATGAAGAAGTTTGGCAGCGAGAAGGCCTGTATGGTGGCACCCTCTCAATTGCTGTGATGATAGTATCAAGAGGTTGCTGGGACCTAGTTCAAAATAACAATTCCATCTACCCTAATCAATTAGGAGAGGTCAAATGGGTTTTCTTGGAAGACTGCATTGATTGTGAGATAATCTAGTAGGGGATTGGTGGTGATATTTGGAGGAACTGGAGCTTGGATTGCAATATGTCCATTGTCTATCATGTCATGTATCTTAGGCTTGAGAGTAAAGCACTCTTTAGTGTCATGGCCCTGAGACACTCTGTCATAGGCACATGTCTTGGAGGCGTCAAATGACCGAGGGAGATGAGGTGTCAGAATTTGGAAGAGCAATGGCTTCTGAGGTTTGCAAGAATACACATGGTCCAGACAGGAGCTAGAATTTGATCCTAAGAAGAAACTTGCAGGAGTAGGAATTAGGCTGATTCACATTGTTCATGGGTTTGCAACATGACACAAAAGAAGAGAATAGTGAAAACTTCGCAAAATGGGCAGCATCCACCAAAGGTAAGTGAAATCCTATAACAAGGTGCTAACAGAGAGAAGAGTGGAGGAGTTCCCTTCAACCAAAATATGGAGTTCGAAGGTAACCTCCAAAGTGGCATTTTTTATGTGGTGCAGAACTGGAGGAAGTATTCTCACAATTGACAACCTACAAATAATAGGTAACACCTTGCCAAATCGTTGCTACCTTTGCAAAAATCAAAATGAGCTAATAGAATATATTCTCTTACGCTGCCCATAGATAAAGGAAATGTGGGGCTTATTATTGGCAAGCTTCAGGATATTAAAGAACCTTCCAAGGGGCATAAAAGACTTCTTACTGTCTTGGCAAGGCCACAGGCTGAGCATAACCAAGAGGAATACCTGGAAATTAACACCATTTTATGTCTCTTATCTTTTATTTATAAAGAAAGGAATATGAGAATATTTTAATACATCAAATTGCCACTATACATAATGAAAGTCTCTTTTTGTCATGTTCATATAGATGGGGTGTGGGAGGATTCAATTTTTGTCGGGCATATGTCTTTAGGGTGAAGAGTCTAAGTTTGCCAACATTGTAGAGTTGGTTATTCCACCCCCGGGCCCCCCCGCGCCCCCGGGGGGGGGGGGGGGGGGGGGGGTTTACATCTTAAGCATTATGTCTTAAGTGATTTTATATACGGTGGCATCCTTAATGTCTTTTTTCTAATATAAATTTATCAAAAAAAATAAAGATTGCCAAAGTTGCAACCATAAAAAACACGCATTTTCAAAATGATATTTTAAATTGAAAAATAAAAAATCAAAGAACGCAATGCAAAAAAAAAAAAAAAAAAAAAAAAAAAAACGCCTTTCAAAAATGCAATCTAAAAATACATTTTTATGAGAAAAAAACAAAAAAAAAAAAAAAACTTTCAAGCCCTGCTTCATAATAAACATGCCCTACTATTACACATGTATACGTATGCAATCGTATATTCTTGTAAGAGATCCACGAAATGAGCTTGTACCCAATTTCAAAATAGAGAAGTGAAATATCTAAAGATACTCTTGGCCTCGCTCCTCCATCAATAGTTTTGCACATGTACATGTTTATATTTGCGCACGCGCGCATGCGCGTGTGTGTGAGTGAGAGAGAGAGAGCAAGCACATATAAACAAATATAACGTCAGAAACAAAACGAATGCTCTGTGTGATTCCTATTTAAGGGTGGTGGCTTCCGATGTGCTCCGGTGAGGAATCAAGTGCTCCGACGTTGAATTCAAGTTGTCCAACGTATTCTCTCTACCAAAGCCCTAAACACCATCCAACGGCTACTGACTGAGTTATTATCTCGTCTCATCAAGGCTCAACGTTAAGCCCGTACTTGTTTGCTTTAGTTATGGATGAGATTACAAGACATATTCAGGATGAGGTGCCGTGGTGTATACAATTTGCAGATGATATTGTTTTAGTAGATGAGACGAGAGAAGGAGTGAATACTAAGCTAGAATTGTGGCGGGATACATTAGAGACAAAAAGGTTTAGGCTAAGCCGATACAAAACGGAATATATGGAATATAAATTTAGTCAAAGTAGGATAACGAGTAGTATAGAAATAAGTTTATGTACACAAAAGATTGTAGAGAAAGATAAATTTAGGTATCTTGGATCTATGGTGCAACAAGATGGAGGAATTGATACTGATGTAAGTCACATGATTCAAGCCAGGTGGACCAAATGGAGGAGTGTTTCGGGAGTTTTGTGCGATCGAAAAGTCCCTCTCAAGGTGAAAGGAAAGTATTATAAGGTAGCGGTTAGACCAGCGCTACTATTTGGATCAAAGTGTTGGGCAATAAAGCATAATCATGGTCAGAAAATGGCAGTTGTGGAGATGAGGATGTTAAGGTGAATTTGCGGAATTACAAGAAAAGATAGGATTAAGAATGAAGAGATTAGGGGCAAAGTAGGAATAGCACCGATTGAAGATAAAATGAGAGAAAACCGATTAAGATGATTTGGCCATGTTAGAATGCGTCCAACAAAGGCACCTGTTAGAAGGTGTGAAAGTATGGAGATTGCCAGGAGTAGGAAAGGTAGAGGAAGACCCAAAAGAAGTTAGAAAGAAACTATTAAACATGACCTGACCTACCTAGATCTATCGGAGGACATGGCCCTAAACAGATTTAATTGGCGTCGACAAATCCATATAACTGACCCCATCTAGTGGGAAAATGTTTAGTTTGATTTGGTTTGGTTTGGTTAATTATTATTATTTGTTTTAAACGAAGATCTACTTTAATCGAATGAAGGGCACTATCTGGCATTTGGTAAAAACACATCTTAAAATACAATCTTTTAAAAGTGCATTTTGAAATTGCACTTTTATGCTAAAAAGAAAAAAAAAGTTTCATAAATTCACATTCTAAGAATAAGCTACAGATGGTACATCTATACCATTATATAGAAGAAAATTGGTGAAACCCACAAAATTAATAAAATTTTAATTTTGTTAATTTTTTTAATTTCCTGAAATACCTTCAACCTCCCACCAAATTTAAATTTTAAATTAAACTAACTTCTAAAAACTAATTAAATAATTTTATAAATTTTAAATTTTTAAACATTACATTATTTTTACTTTTATACCCCTAATTAAATTGCACAAATAATAATCATATACGTTATGGGTACATCATGATAGTTCTAATAAGTTCATTAAAAATTAACAGGAAAATTAAGAAAATACCCATAATTTGCAAAAATTAAAATATTTTATTAATTGTTAAGAAAAAAAATTTTCACCCACATCGCGTGGACTGACCTCTAGTTGTCAATAAAGTTGGCCACCCATTAGCAACACTAAAAAAAATTAATAAATAAATAAAATTAAAAAAAATCTACACAATTGGGCAACGATTAACAATTTTAGGCTCGAAGTTAGAGACTAAACCAACTGGCTGTTGGCATTCCTCAAACTTCACCCCGTATATTGGCAAAGGTTCGAATCCCCCCTCCCCCCATGTTGCAATGTACTTATAATAAAAAAAAAAAAAAAAAAAAAAAAAAAAAAAAAAAACTAAACTATTTTAGGCTCAAATCTTGGGAGTACTTGCAGAATTCCTCTTCCCTTAATCTGCAAATATCCAGCCCAGGTGCCCTTAACTACCAAAACATTTTTCATCAACATTGATGTGTACTAAAAGGAAAAAAATTGACATGTTCATTTTAGGAACATTTGATTACAAACATAAATAAATAAAAACATATATTTCTATACCCATAGGAAAGGAGATTTAAGGACCTACTATTGAAACTGCCTATAAAGTACCGATACAAATATGGATATAAAATACAAACATAGTGCAAGTACAAACACGTATACAGCGATTTAAAAAAATTAAAATAAAAACACGGCTAGAATGCGTCAAAAAATAATAATAATAATTTTTAATATATTTGTATTGCTTACACATACGAATATAATATACACAATGATACTGCTTCAATGTACGATCAAATATATATAAAACATAACAAAATGTAAGCTACAAGGATTTACGATTTGAATATTTCACCTACTCAAATAGAGGCTTAGATATATATTTCAAGAAAAAATAATAAAATAAATGGATGCACCACGTGGCGTATCCAACACATCTATCAGTATCGGAGGAATGTGTGTCTGATACAAATACAACACTCATTTTAAAGTGCTTGCGCTTCTTAAAAATCTGGGACAAGATCGGGAGATTGAAGGACCTATTATGTTACAAGCGCATAGTCTTGACATCCATTGCTCCCAATCAAAGAGGAAAACATGCAAAAATCAACTATTCAAGGTGTAAACATATATTTAGGATCACCAGAATGGCAAGATTACAGGGTACTACTTACCGGGACTAAGTGAAAGGGTAGAAGTTTGAGAAGAGCAAACTGCCAAGAAGGACATAGGATCCACAGTATGCCCATATCAAATACCCCCATCTCGTACGATTTCCACGAGATACCATTAAATGTGAGGCAAACCAATAGAGAGGGGGACTGGCAGATAAAAAACGAGTTGCGACCTGTCATCAAAATTCATGTCGTAAGATATGGTACATATTTTCCTTACAAATAATGATACATGACTTCTTAAATATGAAAATTTTGAGCAAAATATGAAGAAAGATAAGAGAGAAATAAGTAGACTTACTATAAAAAAAAATGCAAAGAACCAAAATACAATATAAGACTAGAAGAACCACGATCTTATAATAACAATGGGAACAAACAATTGGACTAAAGTTGCAGCCCGAAAAGGAGGTTTTGAAAGGTGATTCTCAATTCCATTCTAACTACTAGTGTGAGCTAAATTGTGATGTCAATCTGAATATATCACTTGCACATTAAACATGGTGTGATGTTTGAAATCTACCCTTGCCCAAAAGAAAATCTTAGATGAAATCATAGGGCTCTCCAACCCCCCCCCCCCAAAAAAAAAGAAAAAAAAAACCCAACATACACATACAAAAGAAAAAGGGGGGGGAGCTCAAATAACTAAAAGAATATCTTGGAAAAATCACGGATACATGATATGGAACTATATTAGAAATCATTTTGCACTTCAAATTTAAAAAAAAAAATGGTCAACTGCTAAATCTTTACAACTGGGCTAGCAGAATATTCAATTTCCAAAACATTTTAACTGAAGCCCAAACAGTTCAGGATGGTAACCACTTTTTCTCCAACACTTTATTAAGAGGAGCAACATAAAAGTGATTAAGCCCCCTCCTGTGATCATATAAAATAGGGAACATCAAAGTAATCTCCACGACATAACCAATAGTTGTACAAGAGTTCCCTTCCACTAGGTGCAATCCAATAGATTGGATTACTGGAAATAATGTTGAAATGTCATAAAAAGTGGTGAACCATGAAACCACAACCACACAACTTTTACTAGAAATCTCCCTTATCTGAGACAAATCAGCTCAGGATGAACACAGTTCTAGTTGCTGAATTAAAGGCAATGAGATATGCACTGCTTTTGCTTCAATACAGGAAATCAAAAAATTTGAGTTGACAGGAACCCAAATTGATTGTTGTTGAATAAAATATGAATATTAAGGCAACATGGAGTCATGGACAATGTGGATGACAATGGAAGATATATAATACAGGTCATACTTCCAATGATCATAGTAATTTTCATTCTCAAATAGGCAGAACATAAAAATAATTTTAGCAGCTAAAGTTGACCCAATGCATATTGCAGCGGTTATTAACTATAATTAAAATGTCTTCCTAAGATTTTCAATTGGTCTCAGTCTAACCTTGAAAGTGAGCAGTAGGATCATTCCACTCAATTTTTGGATTTCTTCTTTTTTTTTTTTTTGGCAATTTATTTGAGCAAAAAAAGGGGGGGGGGGGGCGCTAGAGTGAGACTGACCTGAACATGCATGACAAAAAATGCTGTGGCAGCCATGAACCCCAAGTGCAAGATAAAAGGAAGAAGAGTAACTAGTAAAACTCCTTGCTTATTGGATGATTTGTTTTCTGCTGGAAGAGTAACAGGTCCTCCCTTGATTGCTTGCTTCCTCTGTCTAACAATATTATCCTCTGTCACAAACAAATACTGTAATGAAACTCTTATTGTGTAATTTGCAACCCACTAAAACAGTCAATGCCCTTCAAAATATAAAGAGCTGACCCATCAATACAACAGGAGGTGACACTGCTAAAAGTTTATCTGAAACCCTCAATAGCATGAAAAATTTTCTTCAGTTGCAATTAAAGTGGTTTCCTGTGGTTATAAACATCCTTTCAGCTACAAATTGTTCTTGTAACAAAATGGATTAGGTGGGAATTAGTGTTGAGAGCATAAAGTGGTGAAGATATTCCAAAAAGAAATGAACCGATGGAAAAGAAAAGGATCAATGCCAGGTTATAAGCCTACAAATTATTTATATAGCTAGGCCATCAGTCCAATTTTGGAAGGATTAACGATTAAAATTACTTACACTTTTGTGTGGCAGCAGAATAAAAAATTTCCCATGGGCAAGATTGTGGAAAGGGGGAGCAACCCGGAAAGTGGCTTTCTTCACTTGGTGTATGATAACACTGGAGGACTTTAGACAATCGATAATCTTCAAAAGAGAGGACTTTCTATAGCTAACAGGCACTCCCTTTGCAAGAATACCAAGGAGTCGATTGGTCATCTTCTCATCCACTGTGAGTGGACTTGGAAGTTATGGAGTTCACTCCTATCAACTTTTAGAATTCAGTGGATCTTCCCAAAAGATCCAAAAGGCCTTTTTACTTGCGGGTAGGGCACCAAATTGAGGAAGAATCAAAGGAAGGCTTGGAATATGTTTCAACATGAGCTGTTGATCTACAGAATTGATAGTGCTTTTTTTTCTCAATTGTATAGTTGGGTATACGGGGGTATAAATCTGGATATAGTCTTTTGTCGGTTTTGTCGAGGGGTCCTTTTGTTAATGACTTCCCATTTTTGTAATGGAATCCTTTGGATGCTATTTTCTCTTCTTTAATATGATTTTTTTACTTATAAAAAAAAGATTAAATTTTCAATTTGGTAGATTGTTTCAATTTGCACAAAAACAAAATTTTAGAAATGTTTTGAAAATGTTTCAAAATCGTATCAAAAGTGACAAAAATATAAAAATATATAGAAATGTGTAGAAATTTAAATTGAAATCTAATAGATGTATTAAAGTCTAATAACAAATTCCTATAAAAAAGTCTAATAGTAAATTAGTTAAACAATTATTTTAGTATATTATGTTATATTTTGATATGCTTCACTGTGTATAATGAAATTATTAAAATTATTATTCCATTAGTATTTCATTTGATTTCATATGAAAAGGAAACCTTTCAAGCATTTCACCAGAAAGAGACGAAATTTTACTCTTTGGGCAAGATTAATCCCCCGTACTTTTTATCAGTGATATATAAACTGGTTGGCTCTGTGCTATATCCAAAACTATATTTTTAAATTGTACCTCGCTGAATTCTAGAAGAGGGTTCCCCCAGAACATAACCACTTTCTGCTGTGGTGTCTGCCTCCGTAGGAAGAAGCGTAGCTACTGAACTTTTATCCTCGGAAGAACCTTTAAAACCCAGTGAGAAAAATATTTCAGGCTGTAGCTTTACATAATGGATGATCGTGCAAAGTGCTAGAGACAATATTGGGGACGCAAGTAGGAAATTTGGCAATTGTTTTAGTTGGAAATATCTCAGAAACCCCACACCCCTGTAACAAAAGAAACTATTGAAATTAGTTTGAAAAACACAGCATCCACACTTGCAGATTTGGTAAGTCACAAAGAAAAATTAAAAAATATATGCGCTAAATGACTCATGTATATAACAGCATATATGATAGTGCATCGGTATTGTGCTTGGTTTGATGATGAAAAGGGATAGCATAATAAACAGATTAGCTGGAAAACTACTAGTGTCATACCAATAATGACTTTGGATATAATTGTACAGTAGAGGAATTCTTGCAGTGCACCAAGGCCTCATTTCATCTGAAACATGTCCAAGACAAATATTGTAGTATCCATATGCTTGAAAAGCAACAAATGGAATGAATATACACAGACAACGCACAGCTCCAGCAGCAAGAACCTGCACTGCCAACTGGCATTGGCAATAAAAAAGGAATAAGTAATCAAACTTCAACAATTTGAAATAGAGTTGATGAACCATAACACTACTTACTAAATTTCTATATTCCCAGCTGAACATGTTTTAGCATCCAGGCTATTGTTTCAAATGATCATAAGGTTACAAATTGAATGTCTTACAACACATATGACACTACTGGCAACTTAACAGAGCAAAGAACCACAAAATTCAAGTACTTTTATAGTATGTTAGTGTCAGAGTGAGATGAAATGTCGTCCTAGCAAGAACTGAATAAAAGACAGAAAAATAAATGCCGTAATAGCTGTCACTGCAAGAACCAGCATACAATAAGGGACATAAATTCATATAGATAATCGTCTACAATGGGACCAATACTAAGATTTAATATGTACACGTATTACGATGATGATGTCCACAAATGACCACAAGATAAAAATAAAGCAAAAAATGTTTCTAGAGCATTGTTATCAGGTTGCTCGCAGTCTAAGAAGGAATGACACTTCTCTAAAAACGACTTACCATTGTCCTATCTATTCAGACACCTATACATGTCAGACACCCTAGGCATATTGGTTTCATTGTTTCTTTTTTTTATTTTTGATAAATTAACAAACTGTAAATGTCAGATTCTTGTCTACACGTCATATTATTTTTTTAATTATTCTATAACTGAAAACCCCTTAGACACTTGGGAGATGCGCGTGTCCATCACTCAAACACAGCAAAACAACTTGTAATTTTGAAGAAAAAAAAAATTGGAATTCAATAACTGGATTAAAGCAATATGAATTTGCATTATTAATTCCGTATTTCTTGTTATTTTTTTTTTTTAATTTTAAGACCTAAAACTTCTAATTTGTTTATATATATAAATTTTCAAAAATAGATATAACTAAAAGATAAATGTATTTTTTATTTCAAAGTTAATAAATAGTTGTTTTTCATATGTATATGTAGAAATATCTATTATTCATTAATGTGTCCTCCCATGTCGTGTCCAAATATTTTTTAAAATTAATGTATTTCAGTGTTCGTGTACTCTTGTATCCATATTGCATGCCCATATCATAATTACCGAAAATCACTATTACCCTTGTGAATTATATTTTGGTAAACATGTTCCGAAATATGCCACACTATCGTTCCAATACACTAAATTTAACAATTCGAAAAGATTATATATTTTTTATATTTTCATTTGATAAAACCTTGTGAAAATAGTAAATTGATAACAAACCGTGTGATAATATAACTAATACATTTAAGATTTTATGAAAGGATAATGAGTAAAAATTCTATAAAGCAAAAGTTACACTAAGCTTCATGAATATCTATATTTTTTTATTTTATTTATTTTATTCGTAAATAATTCAATTTTATATACCTAGACATTTTAATAATATCACAACTTGATAAGAAGCCTACCCCGTATTGTACCACGTTCCCATTTAGACTACAAGCATACCACGTCCCGTTTTCATTCCATGTACCGAACGATCCACTTTCCAAGTAAGATTGGTCCATATCTATGCTTCTTAGCAGGCTTTTGCATAAAGTGCAATCCTCATAGTAGTAATAGAATGCAATGTGCTTCTAGAGAATTTATCAGATTGTAAGCGGTCCTCTACATTTTAACAGTGGTCCTTCATCATTTTAGCATGCAACTCATTTCGAAGGTATTCATAGTCCACTATTTTCCAGGTCAATTCCCCTTTTCTTCTGTATAACCGAGTCCCAAATAGACCCAAATTTTAACCGGATTTCATGCCACACCTAGGATTCATGGCGAATTAGTTAGAAGTCCAATCTTATCCTAAGGTGCTGATTTTTTAAGTTAAATATTCCTTGATGATCAATTTTTTTTTTCTGAATAAATAGAGATTTTATTGAAAAAAATAAGTATCAAGGGATGCCCCCCAATATAAAGGCCTCAACAAACAATCTAAACCACCATGCTATGAATAAAACACAAAAAAGAATTTAAATCCAGCTCTCCCACCCCACAGGTTTTTTTCTTTTTTGTTGGGGGGGGGGGGGGGTGGTGATGGGATCAACGCCTTGAATAATATATTGCCTTCGTATATGCAGGTTTAGTTATCCCAGGACTATCTCATGAGCTTCCCTAGGATAGTCTTTTACTATTCCCTTTGTATTTTCTAAGTGTATGTTGAATGTTAGTTTGTATGATTGAATATTACGAATTAAGTTTGAATTAAAGTTTGTGAAGCTACATTCACCTTATCTCCATGTGCTCTCCTCTCTCTTGGCTATTTCTTCTCTTCTTTCCTCAAATCTCGTTTTATTCATGTCATAATTGGTATAAGAGCCCAAAGTCCAACGAAATCTCAGTTCTCATCACTGTTTTGAGCCAACTAACAAAAAAATACAGAACTGAGAGCACTGTTGTAAGTGATGTAGAACGTCATCGCCAGTCACTGTTTCGAAGCCTCAACCCACTATTTCAATGTCAGGAAAATTCTCCAGACATCTCCAAAAGCATCAGCCATCTAAAGTGAGCCCCAATATCATCTTCTCCAACTTCGCAACTTCCCCTCTCCATTATTGGAAGCCCTATAAATCCACTAAAGCAGCTAAGGTTTGGAAACTCATTCTCCAAACAGCCGACTAAGCCATCATCTGCAAACACCCAACACATTGCCAACCTCAGGTAACCTTCTAGAGAGCCAAATATTGTTGTTGCCAACCTCAGCTAATGTACCTCGTAACTGGAACTGCTATGATAAGACTAATAAAAGTCATTATAGGCATCACTGTAGGTATACGGTCAATTTGATGGACCAATGATGTCCCAATGGCCTAAGCAAAGGCGGCCATCATCCTTCAATCCGGAATTATCATCTAATCTGAGACCAGCACTAGTTCATCCTTCTTTTAGTGCCCCAACAATGAGTATTGATAAAAACAAGGTCACTAAAGAACATGTCAATAAGCATGATCAGGCTCAAGTAGGAGTGTTGGTTTACAAGCTTAAACTCACAAAATTTGATGCTGTAGGTAACAATTTTAATGGCCAAATCTCTGGTAATTTGGTTAATAATATGCCTTGCACCGACATGCCACCTAAAGAATTTGTCTAGATCAATTAGAAAGAGGTTGTTAACGACTATCTAGCTGCACAAGGTTCGAAAAGCTTGAAGAGTTTGTTAATTTGGGTGATTTATGCCTTGTCCCATTGCTCCACCTAAAGTGGCTAACCAGACTATTGAGCAAGCTTGCATCACCAAGATTTTTGCTGGTGCAGCGTTCCGACCCAAGCTGAACGCATTGCCTTATCCATGCATTGTCCGTTAGGATTTTGTCATCTCCATTGCAATATCTCTGCCATGGTTTGATTTGGTTACGGAATTGTTTTTTTTGAAAGTCTGCAGGATCTCTTGCCAGAGTCAAGTTCATTCCTCTTTGGGAGAATTAATGGGGACAATAGGTTCATTCTACCTTTTACCCAAGTTCATGAACTTTGAAAAAAGCTGACACACCCACTCTTTTCAAGGTCCAGCTATTGAAGGAAGAAGCACACAATTTTAACTAGAAGAAGTTGAGCTTTTCTCAGCCTAAGAGAATTGATAGGATCATCCCCTTGAATAATACATGCCCCTTGGATATGGCTATTTAGTTATCCTATAACCATCTCTTGGGTTTCCCTACAATGGTCTTTTATTATTCACTTTGCATTTTTTATTTAAGTAGATGTTGAATGTTAGTTTGTATGGTTGAATATTATGGATTAAGTTTGAATTGAAGCCTGTGAAGCTGAATTCTCCTTCTCCCCTTGCGTTCTTCTCTCTCTTGACTATTTTTTTTTTTTTCATTCTTTGCTCATATCTTTTCTTGTTTCACATCAGAAAGCATCCACCCCTTTACCCTAAAGCTTTACAAAAAAGATTTTACCTCAAACAAACCTGAAGAAGAAACTTTCCAACCAATAATATCCTCCCCAATCCTAGCCTTTATAGAATACAAAAGTTGAAGTAAATTTAGAAAAATGCTCTACCCCCAATCTTGAAGCTTTCACTCAAATTTTGACCATCTGTTCAAAATAATTTGCCATTGTTGCTCTTTATCTTCAACTAAATAAAAAATGTCTAAGAATAAATCTTTTAAACATCCATCTCCAATCCATTGGTATTGCCAAAATTTGATTCTAACTCCACTCCGTACTTCAAAAGAAATAAAATTCTTGAAAACACCCCCGAATTTTTTAATACTTCTCCAAAGACTTATACCATAAGGCACAAATACATTTGGGATACACCACTCCCCCCATGGAATAATATTACCACATTACTCTAGATTTGATCACCCTCAAAGGAAATCCCCCCAACTATTTTCCTATAAGCGCCTCATTGCACCATTTTAAATTCCTTATGCCAATATCACCCTCCCCAACTAGTAAACATATCATGTTCCACTTCACAAATGGCAATCATTCCTTGCTGAGCATTATGCTCCTAATCAATAGGCTTGACAACTTGGGCTCAATCAAGCATGCCCAAACCACTAGAAGCATCATGTTTTAAAGTTACCCAAGCGTCTATCATTACTCTTGTGAAATAATGTGGAAGGGTTATAGTCACTTTTGAGTTACCCAATGCTAGTAGCTTCTCTCACATATAACAAAACCTTATGGCAACTAACGAGTTGCTTTTTTACTGTTCTCCAATTTATTGGTTACTCTCGATCCAAAACATCAAGAAGGCTACTAAATTGGTCATCTAGTTTTGAGATATAGGGAAGCTATGAGGCACGGGGTACGGATATGAGAGCGGGTACGAGTGCGGGTATGGGTACGGGAATTTTCAAAAAATTAGGATACGAGTACGGCGAAGATACGGCAAAAAAGTAAAATAAAATATATATTTTATTTAAAATATTTTTGAAGATAGCATCCATATACTAGTAGACATTATATAAATAACAATTATGTAGCATGAAAAATACCATTCAATCCATAAAAAAGTTAGAATAAATTTTCAATCTATTTTCAATCTGTGTTTTAAAACTATAATCTCTAAATTTTAAAGTTTATATATTTTCAATTTATATCACTATTCTAATATCAATACAACACAAATTTAGATTGAAAGAAAAAATGAAGTGAAAGTTGTGCACAAACAAAAGAAAGTAGCTGCGATAGCAGTGGCGAAAGCAGCGACGAAAGCAGCAAAAGATAGCCGAAAAAAACAGCAAAAGACTGACAGCGAGAGACAGAGAGAACATCGTGAGGTAAAAAGAGGAGCGCGCGCGTGCGAGAGAGAGAGAGAGAGAGAGAGAGCAGTGCAAGAGAGAGAGCAACACAAGAGAGAGAGAGAAAGAGAGAGAGAGAGAGAGACAGCAGCATAGAGACAGCAGCAAAAGAGAAAAATAAAGCAGAAAATAATTTACTTTGTAGGTCGCCGGAGATTACAGGAGGTGGCACCGCAGCTGGTGAGATTGTTGGAGATCGCCGAAATAGCTGGGGTCGAGCAAACGTGCATCGTCGAGGTTCATCAAGGTCTAGGGCTTCCCCCCCCCCCTTCATGTGCCTCAGGTATAACAGAATAGAAGAATAAGTATTAAATTACATTTTAATTAATTATAATTTGATGCCTACTAAAATTTTATCATATCAATTTTACCCCCCAAAAAAGGTTTAAAATACTACATTTGGACCTCGCCATATCCCAAAAGTATCCTTCCCGTATCCTAGCCTTATCCTATGCAAATTTAAAATAAAAAAGTAGGATACACCATGTGACATATCCGATACGTATCTGGCCGTATCCGTATTTGCAGAGTATCTAATACGAGTGCGGCACCTAATTTAAAGTATCCGTGCTTCATAGTAGGGAAGAAAGTTAAGAATCTTTGAACCAAGAATTCTGTTCATCATTGTGACAAAGCATGTTACCCCCAAAGTTTGGTATTAGTAAGATTTTGTAATATTCAACTCCTATAAATGTTTATCCCTCATCTAAGTCTCCACATCAACTAACCATTCTGTTGAAAGTCTTAGTACTTTTTAAGCCATATGCAAGACTACGGAAGAAGTCAATCTTTATAAACGTGTAGATCCTAAGGTCAAGCCTCCTCACTTGGAGCAAATCTTCCCAATGCAAGGACATATTAGCCATTCCATAAGGACCCCTTCAAATCCCAAGAGTTTAACCAATGTTTCATGAGAGTCATGAGACCAATTTCAATTAGCTCTCTTTCTTTCCTGGGAATAAAATATGATCCTCCACAAAACATTTAGGCTATGTTTAGTACACAGAAAAGGAATGAAATGGAAGTGGGGATGAGATGGCATGGAATGATCATCCCATTCCCTTATTTGGTTTCCAAATTAAATAATTGTAGAATGAAATGACCATTTTTATTTCAATATTAGTTTAGATGACATTAAATTGAAATTCAACTAAAAGGAAAATTCTAGTAGTGATGGAGGGGTGGCTGGTGGTGGTTTGTGGTCAGTGGTGGTGGTGAATTGTAGTGGCGAAGAGAAAACACAGTAGTGGTGGAAGAGAGCCATCAACGTGGTTAAGGATAAGGTTGTGGTTTAGTAATGGTGGAGGGTGATGGAGGTGTTGGACTGTGTGGTGGTTGGTTTTAGTAGCAATGCAAGATTGTAGAAGTGATGCTAACATGAATGAAGCAAGGATTTTAATTCGAGGATGGGTGCATGGTCACTCAAAAATAGTACAAGGCCTGTCATTTCTTCTCCTTCTAGATTAGCCTTTGTGCAACTTCTATGATGACGTTGTTGGAAACAACGAGAATTTTGATTACAACACATTATTCGGCAGCTCTCTAGAGAAGACTTCTTCCTATCATTCTTCTAATAGAGTCAATCCAAGTTTTCTTAAAGATGGCATTCTTTACTATTTATTCCAATTTCCCAGACCTCTGTCTTCAGGTGATTCCTCAAGCCATTTCATAATGACATTAGCAACTGATAAAACTTTCCAGCATCTATATGCATAGGTATCAAGTGTATTACTCCTCTTTTTTCCCAATAAATTATTATCATGTAATTTTATTTTTCCCCACTCTTTTATTTTTTTAAAGATCTTGCAAAGGCCTCTCCTTAAACTCTATTCCCCTTCTCATTTTGTCATTTATTTCCTTTCCCCTCCCCCCCCCCTTTCTTGATCAAATTTATTATTATTTTTATTTCCTTTTAGACCATGCCAATTCAAAGAAGCCTTGCTACAATGCACGACCCAAGGTTTGCCAATTCAAAATTTGGAGAACTTGATCAAAGCTTGAGAATTATTTTAATTGTGTCCAACTGTTGTATTCCCAAAAAGTGGGGGAGAGGGAGGATGATCATAAATGGAAAGCCATAATAAATCCGGATAATTTGAAGCAAAATCCTTCCATAAGGCATTAGCAAGTTGTGCAATGAGGTCTTTTTCATGGAAGACAATGTGGTCGTATGAGCCTCCATCGAAAGTTGCCTTTTTCGTATGGTGTTTAGTGCATGGAAAAATTCCCAACATTGATAAACCCATGGTTAGAGAACAAATTTTGGTTAACAGGTGATATTTTTGTAAGAAAGATGGGGAATTAATTGATCATCTTTTTGTCCATTGTGAAGGGTCAAAGGAATTGTGGGAATTATGCTTATCAATATTGGCCATGCATTGGGTTTTTCCTCAAGTAGCTAAGGATGTATTAGAATCATGGTGAGGAGCAAAGATGCACAATGGAAGGAAAAAGGAGTGGGGAATGATCCTATTTTGTTTAATTTGGCATATTTGGAGAGAGGAATGGGAGAGCTTTTCAAGATATTGATGCCATGTTGTTCTGATGGCTATTGGGCAGTCTTAATTTGGATATGCATAGCTTTTTACTTTTGTTGAGTGTTTGGACTTGCACCCTCTGTAGGTCCTGAATTTTTTGTACTGATGGCATATTCTTGATTCTTTTTGAATAAAATTTATCATTTATTAGGAAAAAAAAAACCATGGGTAAACCTTGGAATTTTGAGAAAGAATAATTCGAGAACCACTCTCTGAAGAAGACAACTAACATGAGAATCACTAGTCCATCAATGTAAACAACCAGAACCAAATAATTATTTTGTTGTGATTGTAATAAATGAGGAGGCTTTCTATAGCTATCACCTTTAATTGCATCTATGTACTTGGTTCTAGTAAAAACAAATCAAGGAAATGGGCAGATAATGCCAGAGGTGAATGAGCAAATAATGCCGGAGGGGACAGTATATGCACATTAGAATAGAAATATGAAGAATCAGTTGCATAACACCCATAACTTACAGGTTGCAACATAAGCAGAGACTGCATGTAACACCTTTAACACATACATCCTTAGATCAATATTAATGTTTTCAGCAGAAATAAATGGAAAGCTTTTTCTTTCTCCTTTTCTTATGTGTTAAATAAATAGAGCTTTTCAACCTTACTGCAAATTTAATTTAAGCAGGATTAAAACAATCAACCAAAAAATAAAAATAAAAATAAAAGCACTCAATGATTGTTATACTACTGAACATCAACCCTCCCTTGCATTAACCCATATAGTTCCCATGGAGAAAAGAAGTATAATCAACAGCAACTAGCACATTAAAATCAGCTAAAATAAAATAAAAACTTACATGGAAATGCCTTTTACAAAAGGCAGCATCATAAGCCCTGTGCATGGTCTGATAACAAATATATCCAGCATTTATCACCCCGTTTGACCTAGCAGCCCCAGAGAGAGCAAGCAAAACTGTTGCAAATGTATTTGCACCAGACATTAAGTGATATAATCCAACAATAGATAATAGAGAATATAAACTTTCAGTATATCTGCAAAAAACAAAAAAGGGAAATCAATAGTCTTCAACTCTGCAGTTTCAGTAACAGCACGACATATTTATTCATCAAATATATATAAATATATTATGCTATGAATTTATGAAATATAAGCATGAAAATAAGGAGAATACATTGATGCGTAGAATATGGAAGCTGGATTGAAGCAAAACAAAATCGACGCTCTCAATGCTCCCTCTTGGTCCTTCAAAATAATAACTGACAGCCTGTGAGACAGAAAATTAGGGGAAAAAACAATAAGAAATTCAAAGCATATTTGCATTTCTATATGAATAAACACAAAGACAAACATGTAGAAACTAAAGGAGCTCTCTCCTTCTTAACCATCTATTATGATAGTTGGAGAGAAACGAGGAGAGATGGAGAGAAACCATAATCCCTTACACCGGTTTTTTTTTTTTTTAATTTCTCCAAAAATCGAGAGAAGGGAGATGTGAATTAGTGACTGAATATTTGTCCCCAACTTTTATCAAAAGCGGTTCCTTTTACCCCTGTTACTGACATAACAAAAATCTGTTCTTTCTCTTTTCTATGTCTCCAACCAAGATGGAAGGATAACAAAAATCTTCCAAATTATTCAAACAAGAAAGAATAATACCATTATCTTTTCTCTTCTTTTTCTTCTCTCCTCAATCCTTTCTTTTCTTCTCTTCTAGTGTCCCAAACCAACCATTATCTATGTCAGTCACCCTTTTCCCATTTTGAAGCAACCCAATGTATTTGTCTAATAGGTCAAATGAAACCAAGCACACACTAGATCAACATGAAAACAAAAATAATCCGTCTCAGTTATGATGCAAAACAGCAAGGCAAGTATATGAATACTAATAAATGCAATTATCATTCACAGAATTGAGATGAGATTTTTACGATGTACTATGAAAAGGTAAATGAACAATTATTATTTTTATACGTTTTGTGTGTGTATATAAATATATTAGTAAATTACAATGACCACCCTCGAGATCTCTGATTAACACACTGCACTCCCTCTGATTCTAGTAATTACCCTTACATTCATTTTTTGAAAAGCAACAACCTTTATTACTAACACCCCATTAAAATTTCATCAGTTAATGGAATTAATGGAAAACTTAAATTCAATAAACTAAATAAAAAAATTAAAAAAATTAATATTTTTATCAATAATCCAATAAACTAAATCAAAAATTAAAAAAAATAAATTTATAGGTGCATAAATTGGAAGAACACTCCATGAAGTTGAAAAGGATTCTTCAAACCTCTGTTGGACATATCCAATACAAACATCTTTTCCAATCCGTAATGGGATTTGAGACTAGGTTTTCAACATTAGCGTATGTTCAACCATGCTTGATCCAAGGCTATCACAATCTGTATAAAATTATATCAAAGCAATGGTGATCGTTAGAATTAACGTACTTACTTGAAACAGAAAGATTATCCAAAGGGAGGATGGTGCCTAGCAAAGGCAATTGCAATGGTTATTGTATCAAAAGAGGTCTTGTCACCAGCATTCCAAGCTGGTTATAGTGTTGACACAACAACAACTAAAGAGACAACCCCCACTAGTGGAGAAGGAAGAAGTAAACCAACTTGCCCACCAACATCTCTAACCCAATCCATCCACCCACCTTTTCACATTCTCTTGCACCTTTTATCTATGTAAATCAACCCAATCGCTGTCATAAAATGACTTGAAAAATTAAATTTGTATTCTCGAGTGACTTTAATTTCCAAACTTAACTTGGATGTGGGTTGTGATGAGACAGTAGGTCTCTAATGGTGGATTTACTGAAAGAAGATGACAGGTCTCCAATGGTGGTCTAGTGTGAGAAGATGGTGGATTACTGCTGTGATGGTGTGTCTAGCAAAGATGGTAGGTAGTAGAGTTTGAGGCTTTGGAAAAAGTGGGGCTTGGCTATGGTGGTGGTTTGGCTGCTAGAGAGGTGGGTTGGGGCTGGGATGGTGACAGCAAACACAACAAAATGGCATATATTGCTGTGGCTGTGGTAATGATGGCGGTATTGTGCCTCTAGTTCGGTTGGGATGGGGGTAGTGTAGGACAGCTTTGGTTCTACAGTGAGAATGAAGGTAATTGGCTATGGTGGCAGTCCAAAATTACTGTTATAGAGGGAGATGGAGTGTTACAGAGAATGTTTTAGAAAGGGTTAAATGCTTGAGCTTAGCTTGTGCTAAAGTCAAATCTAGAAATTTATGTTAAGATTGGCTTAATGGTGTCTTAGATAGCTCATGGTTGTATCAAAGAAAATGAACATTCTTATCCATTGATTCAAATTTTAAATTATATGATTGAAAAGCTCAAATTTGTAAGAAGTTAAAAAGTCACTACATGAAATCTACATGAAAAACATTTTCATTTCGGTAGTCATCACATGCAAAAAGTACATCAAGATTGTATCATATTCCACGCAAACACAATTTTGGCATTATGTTCATTCTCCTCCTAACGCAAACAAATAAATAAATAAGTGGTTTAAATCTAAAGGTAATTAAATGGCAGTCAAATACTATTATATTGAAAACTTCTCATTGTTCATGTTCACAAAACACAAACTAAGCAAGCCAAGATCAACTATGTTCAAGCTTGGGTTGTAAGTCAACAAGTCATGGAAAGAAAGCTCAAGCTTGCCTTGCTTGTTGAATATCAAGCTTGACATAGCCAAAATGCAAGATGATCGCAACCATGCCATACAAGATTAACAGTTGCAACAAGGATGTGGACATATCTCTCCATAACTAAATAGATAAATAAGGCCATAATATAAAAAGAAATAAAAAAAAACCAGGTTTGACAGCCAAAAAAATAGAAAAAATAAAACAAAGAGAGAGACAGATAGAGAGATTGTATTGAGTTGACTAAAGAAACCAAAGGTCTAAGCCATTCAATCCAATCAACAATCTTCAACACTGCCCCACACACAAGAGGAAATTCTTCGTTACCACGAAAATTGTAGACATTGAATGATATACTAAATTAAAATGGAAGCACATATAAACAAGGCTTCAAAATGCTCATCCTATGAAGAATAAGATGCATCTATTCATCTGAAGTTCACATGAAAAAGAAGCAATAAATTAAAATGGTAAGAGATATAAATGAGGAATTTTTCAGACATACACATCCTACTAAACCAAAGATGAATCCATGCATGAAATGCATCCGTACACATGAAGCACACAGAAAAGAAGCAATTCAACTATGGAAGAACAAATTTTAATGAAACGTCGATTGCAATAGCAAAAGCATCAAGTTGCAAACTTTTGATCCCTCTTTTTTCTGTCTTGTGTCATAATTTCTAGTGATTAGAGTAAGAAATTCAACTGGAATTCCTACTGCATCATTTCTATTGCTTATTACCAGAAGGAAATTACCCTTTCCAGAACAACATGAATATAAAAGTATGTACATACATATCCTTATGCATATAATACAAAGATAACTACATATATGTATGTATCCAAAGCCTTATGGATGATAAATTGGGAAAGAAACTCACCTGTACAGATAAATTGCAGCCAAGATAAAAGCAATGTTATTAATTACATATCCAGACAACCCCAACACTGCTCTATACCCAAATATCGGAATCAACGGGGAAAACACTGGATTTAACAAAAATTTTAAAATCACTAAAAACTCTACAAATTACACTAAAAAAAAAAAAGAAAATCAAACTAATAGCTTTTAATAGAATCGAGCGAATTGACGGACCTGTTCGGGAAAAGGCATAAATACAAAGAGGAAGAAGAGGCAAGAACGCGTAGGACTGCTCATACTCGTACCCACACTGCGCGATGCGCACGAAGTAGACGCTGTCCCACACGATGCTGTCTTCGATGGCGGAGCCAATGCGGGGGAACAGAACGGGAGTAGTGTACGGTGAAGATGAAGATGACGAAGAAGAGAGGCAGGGAGGGTTTATGGAGGCCGATGTGTCGTAGGGGCTGACTAGTGACCTCCAGACAATGATTAGGGCTACGAGCAAGAGTCTCGATGCGATCGCTGCTTGAAGAACAATGCGAGGGTGGTTACTCTCCATTGGAGATTCCCTTGTCATTGCTTCAAACTACACAGGGAGAGAGGAAGAATGATGGTGGTTTTTCAGTGATAACCGACCCGGACCGACCCTGAAATTAACACGCCCGCCCCCATGCATCCGTACGGCCCACCTCTACCTGTTCGGGTCAGAGCTTGCGTCATCATTGGGCCGACCCATGGACCGACCCCCGACCCACCCCACGCGACCCGCCCACCCCTTGGCGCACTGCCCAGCTGCCAAAGCTTAATGCCTTACAATTTTTCCCCCCTTCCTTTTCTAACTGCTGCAAGCTGCCTTTCATTCCTTTCTCCCCCCCCCCCTCTTTTCTTTCCAAGGTATTTAGCCGATGGCCTTGGGCCTCCTTTTTTTTCTTTTTTCTTTTCACCTCCAACAAAAAATTATAAAACCCTCCTAAGCTTCTATTATAAATGTATGTAATATCTCTAATTTTTCAAATTTTAATGACTTTTTAATTTTTAAATTTTAATTTTTTTAATAATTTTTAATTTATATATTAAAATAAAATTTTATTTTATTTTTTATATCCATGCGGCCAAACGAGGCTTGCTGTCAAGCTTAGAAGGATTACCTTAAAGCTATTTGCTAGGTTTGCCCCGTATAATTTAGCCACTACAGATGGTTTGGTGGCTCACGAATGCTTTTCACGTGACATAGATGCCATGTATATATATATATATATATAAGTAGTGTATGATTGGCAGGTGCTAGAGTAGATCAACAAACACATTTACAAGTTAGTTCTAACACTTTAGAGAATTTCGAAGGAATAAACCTTCCACTTATGACGATACAGTAGACACAGATATAACTGAACGATTTTTGAATGAATGTGAGAAAATTCTAATAACCATGGACATTACTGATCATTCGACACAAACTACTTTGACAGCTTTCCAATTGGTGGGACAAGCATCTGGATGGTGGACTAATGTGAAGGACTCTAGAGAGTCAGTGGGACTTACTTGGGACAGATTCAAGGAGAAACTCAAAGATCATTTCTTTCTATAATCGTTGCAAGATGCAAAAAGAGAAGAGTTCACTAATTTCATACAGGGGTCCATCTCTGTACTATAATATGAAAAAAAGTTTTCAAAATTATCTAAACATGCACCGAAGTTTATTTTTACCACACATCCAAAGTGTAGAAGGTTTGAGGATGGTTAGAGGCCAACTTTGGGGAATAGGATGGTATTGTTAGGACTAGAAGATTCTAAGGCCCTGAATAGCACAATGACTGTAAAAAGAGATATGAATGAAACCTGGAGTATTTAGAAAGGCCATTATAGCAAATATTTTGAAGCTCAGCAAGAAGATGGAAACCACAAGAGACAGGGGTATTTCGTCAACCCCACAAGTTTAACGTTCATGCCAGGGGATTGTAGCACCTTCCCAGTCTGGAGTTTTTGTGGGATCATCACATAGGCCAATAATATGTTACAATTACAGATAGCAAGTTCGGCATGTTCTAAGGGAAAAGGACAACAAAGGCAGAGTATGACAACTAGTGGTAGACCTAGCAGAAAAGTTAGGGCTTGTTATATTCATGACCAGACATGACACATTCAGAGGTTTTGTCTATAGAGACAGATTAGTGAAGGTGGGAGAATGCAATAGATTACTCAATCGGTTTGGGATTGTCGGCCATCGACTGCCTAATTAGTTCAGTAGCCACAGCAATCGAGGTTTATTACCCAAATAGCATGTAGAATAAGATCTAATACCAACAATAACAGAGAAGAGTTCAGTAAGCACAGAGGCTTGGTAGGCCACCTAATGCACCAATGTAGGGAAGAGTTTTAATAGTGGCATAGCAGGATGCACTAACAGAGCCAATTGTGACTAGAGGCACTTTCCATTATTTACGCTTCTAGTGCCACAGTATTTATTAATACCGAGGCATCACATTCTTTTATGCTACATCCTTTGTGTTTACATTGGGATTAGATGTGCATGATTTGGTTCCACCTTTGTGTGTTGAAACACCCATAGCAGGATGTTTTTTGTTGATAAATGTGTGTAAAGAATGTGAATTGGTGATTAAAAATAGGATTGATGGTTGGGAGTACCATTCGGTGTTTGATTTGATTTTGTTAGAATGCGAAGTTTTAATGTTATTCTTGGTATGGATTGGCTTAAATCATACCAAGCAATGATTGATTACTCCAAGAGGTAAGTAACTTTCTTTACCCTAGAAGGAGATCAATTCGTTTCTTTGCTAACCAGCATAGGTCACATACCTTACCGCTTTTGGATGGACAAGGGTAAGTGGATTTATGTAGTTTAGTTGCTTGTATGTTTATGGATGAGGAAGAAACCAACAGTAAGGTAGAATTGCCCAAAGTTGCTTGTGAATTCCCGGAAGTGTTTCTGAAAGAGATTTCTGGTTTGTCACCTGAGCGAGAAGTAAAATTCAATATTGACCTCGTACCAGGTACATAACCCCATATCCATTCCTCTATACAAGATGGCTCCAGTAGAATTAACAGAATTGAAAAAATAGTTGGAGGAATTGTTGCTTAAGGGATTTATTAGGCTGAGTACCTCACCCTGGGGTGCACCGGCATTATTCGTGGCAAATAAAGATGGAACATTGAGAATGTGTATTGATTATAGAAAAATGAACAACGTTAATATCAAGAATAGGTACCTATTGTCCAGGATTGATGATTTATTCGATTAGTTAAAGGGTTCATCTGTATTTTTCAAGATTGATTTGAGATTAAGATATCACCATTTGCAAGTTAGACAAGAGGACATTCCTAAGACAGTGTTCTAAACTCGATATGGTCACTATGAGTTATTGGTTATGCCATTTGATTTTACTAATGCCCTTACAATATTCATGGATTTAATGAACAAGATGTTTAGAGATTATTTAAATAAGTTTGTGGTGGTATTCATCGATAATGTATTGGTTTATTCAAAGTCAGAGAAAGAACATAAAGGACATTTGAGGGTAGTATTATAAACTTTAAAGGATCACTAACAGTATGCTAAGTTGAGCAAGTGTAAATTTGAGCCAAGGAAAGTGACTTTTTTAGGACGTGGTTTTCAAAGAAGTAGTTGCAGTGGATCTATCTAAAGGTTGAAGTTGTGCTTGAATGGCCAAGATCAAAGACAGTGTTCGAGATCCACAGTTTCTTAAGATTAGTAGGATAGAACAGGAGATTTGTGCTTGACTTCTCCAAGTTGGTCATTCCTTTGACTAGGCTGACCCAGAAAAAAGTTAAGTTTATGTAGAATGATGCATGTGAAAGGTCTTTTCAAGAAATAAAGAAGAGGTTAGCTGCAGTGCTAGTGTTGATCATTGCGTCTTCTAAACAGGGATTAGGATGCGTTTTGATACAAAATGGTAGGGTGATAGCTTATGGATTAAGACAACTAAAGACGTATAAGCAGAACTACCCAGTTTATGACTCGGAGTTAGCAACGGTGACTTTTAGCTTGAAGAGTTGGACGTATTATCTATGTGGTCTAAAGTTTAAGGTATTTTCTAATCACAAGAGATTTAATTACATATTTACCCAGAAGGACTTCAACTTGAGACAAAGAAGAGGAATGGAATATATGGAGGATTATGATTTTAATTTGCAGTACCACCCGAGAAAGGTTAATTTAGTTGCAAACGCTCTTAGTAAGAAGACTCGTTGCACCCTAACGATTTTTGTTGTTAAAGAGTGAGAGATAATGGGGGATTTAGGGGAGTTTGATCTAGAGTTTAAGGATGATGGTGAGCAAGCTATGTTGTATACTTTAATTATCCAACCTATGCTGAATAGCAAGGTTACTGAAGCTCTAAAGATAGATAAGGGGGCGAAAGATGTACAAGTAAGGGTACATAATGCAATAGTTATGCCAGGATAAACAGTAGATGATGATGACGTGTTGAAATACCAAAGGAAAATCTTTGTACCATTATCTATTCAAGGGGATGTATTGGAAGAATTTCATCATTCCATATTGACAATGCATCTGAGAGGTACGAAAATATATCATGATTTGAGACGACAGTTTTATTAACCCTAAATGAAGAAAAATATGATAGACTTTGTCAGCAAGTGCTTGACTTGTCAGCAAATTAAGGCAGAATATCAGAGGCAAAGGGAAATATTACAGCCATTACCAGTATCTAAATAGAAATGGGAGATGTAACCATGAATTTTGTGGGAGGATTGCCAAAAAGCAAAAAGGGTTATGAAGCAATATGGTGATTATGGATCATCTAACAAAATTGGCTCATTTTTTGCCCATTTAAATGACAGACACAATGAATACTCTAGCCAGATTATATATCCAAAAGATTATGAGAATCCATGGGAATTTGGTGTCCATTATTTTAGATCGGGATTCTTGTTTTGTCTCCATGTTTTGGTAGAGTTTTCAGTTAATTATGGGGACAAAATTGTGTTTTAGTACTGCTTATTATCCCCAATCAGATGGGCAGTTGAGCGTATAATTTAGGTTTTGGAAGATATGCTTTAGGCATATGTATTGGACTTTGGAAGTAGTTGGGAGGCTCATCTAGCATTGGTGGAGTTTTCTTATATTAACAGTTACTAAGCCAATATTGAGGCAGAATCATTTGAGGCTTTGTATAGTAGGCCATATAGGTTGCTGGTCTATTGGACCCAGGTTGGAGAGACAACAATCATTGGGCCATAGTTAGTTCATGAGACTAATGAAAAGATTATAATTATTAGGTAGAGATTGGAAACAACACGTAACCATCAAAAGAGTTATGTAGACCAAAGGCATAGACCATTAGAATTTCAAGTCGAAGATTATGTATTTTTGAAAGTCTCGCTATGAAAATGATAGTTTCGATTTGGTCGATGAGGTAAATTGTCACCCATATACATTAAGCTATTTGAGGTTCTGGCTAGAGTTAGAGAGGTTGCTTAATGGTTGGCATAACCACCACAACTATAGGGAGTACATAAAGTATTTCACGTGAGTACATAAAAGTATTTCACGTGTCCATACTTCACAAGTATATTCTAGATCCTACACATGTATTAGATTAGACTGAACTGGTAGTGGATCCTAATGTGACATACGAGGTTAGTCCAGTTCAGATTTTGGATTCTTGAGATTAGGTGCTTCAAGGGAAATTCCATTGGTTCAAATATTGTGAAACCATCATGGTGTGTAAGAGTCTATCTAGGAATGAGAATCTAAGACAATAATACGATATCCACAGTTGTTTATGTAATTTGTTGTTGGAATTGCTATTTAAAATTTTGAGGAAGAAATTTTTGTAAGGAGAAGAGGATGTAATAACCCTAACTTTTGAAATTTTAATGACTTAATTCTTAACTTTTAGTTTTTAATTTTTAATTTCTAATTTATATGATGAAATAGGATTTTATTTTATTTCTTATATCCACGCGGTCAAATAAGGTTTGCTATCAAGCTTTGAAGGATTACCTAGGCCATTGGCTAGGTTTGCTGGGTGTACTTTGGCCTTCACAAATGGCTTGGTGACTTACGGATTCTTTCCACATGGCATAGATGCCACACATATATATAGGCAGTTTATGATTGGCAAGTAAAAAGAAAAAACTGGGAAATAGAAGAGAGAAAAAAAAAAAGACTATTTAGTTGAGGACAGTGTAGGAAAAAGCAATTTAGTATCGGGTGAGTATATTAAATCTCTTCCAAATTTAAATTAATTCCATAGTTTTGCAATTAAAAGTATGTTAGAAATATTAGTATAATTATTTTGGTGATTAGGATCAATAATTTGAGAATACGAGACATCATTAGCCATCTACAGGTAGTTTTTGTACCACATCAGATATTTAAGGTAAGGATCTAATACATTTTATTTACATTTATGGTATGCAAAAATATTGTGATAATTCTTACGTGTTTATTTTGCACAAAATGTGGTTAAATGTAACTACATTGTGTGACTTCTATTCGAACCAAAACAATTTATCTGTTTTGGATTAAATGGGTTGTTAAACCGTTCATAAAGAAAAAAAATAATAAAATAAATATATATATATATATATATACACAAAGGAAACGATGCTTGGCACCTTACAAACAATATACATACAAAGGTATATATATGTTATATTTATATTTTTAAATAAAAATAAATAAATAAATGAACTTTGCTGGATATTTAAGTTTGTTGGATAAGTTTATAAAGTTTTCAAAATTAAAAAATTTTGCCCCAAAAATTTTTGAAAAATTTTAGTTTTGACTCTCGAAAGTTTTGATAATTACAAAATGACCTCAGAAGCTTATGAAATTACAATTTTACCCCTAGCGATCTTGGAAACTATAGCTTGTTTTTTAAGAATATTTTAATCTTAGCTAGTTATTATTTCTATATTTCTTCTTCGACTTATCTCCATAATACAATGTTAGTATTTTCTTTTACACAAACAATATCCTGTAATATTACATTGTCATTTTATTGAATACGTGAAAAATATGTGATTTAAAATGCCTGCTTTGATATGAGAATAATAAAAATAAATGATAAGAAAATGATATATGTTGTGATTATGGGGATGGCAAATACTAGAAAAACGGGGACGGTACAGAGATTACCAGTGAGTTGAAAGAACCAGAATCTGCGCAAAGATTGGTATTCATACTAGTAGATTAGTAACCTATAACATAACGATTATGAGTTTGGCTTATTGTGGCCCGTGCTTGAGAATCATAAATACGACGATGTTAGTACCTGCCCCATGATTTGATATGACGATTGAAAAAAAGTAAAGGAATTAACAAAGACTAATAATCTATTTATTGCTGATATGATGGACTGAGTATTGATATTTCTTGTGACGTATTAATTTGGCTATTCATTCGCATATCATTATCTGATTCAATTAAATAAGATGATGCACATGTTCAATTTAATTGCATATTATATGTGTTAGTATTATATGTCGTAGGCATGAGTGGTTGGTGCTCACATCCCTACAGATTATGGTGTAGGTGCAAATCCTAAACGCTAGGTGGGCTCGCGGCAGTAGACCCATTATTAGTTATTAAGAAAGTTCTGTATCATGTTAGTTTAAATGTTAAGACTATAATACCATTTTATTTGACTTATTCAATTGGGTTGTAAGGCCTTAAGGCCAAGATCTATTTATTTTATAATTGGGATTATGTTGGAGCTACTTTGCTATTGTCTTGTGATTAGTTTATTGGTATAGATTGCATATGTCTACTCTATGCTGGTCGTTGCTCTGATCAGGGGTAAATACGTAAATGCTGCATTGGAATGTGTAACATCTTTTACTTACTCTCTAGTTCTTGAAATTCGAGGCGTGATAATACCTTACATATATTTGTTCAAAAATCACAAAAATTTTAATTCCCTTTCAAATCTCTCTACTCTCAACCTACCCAAATGACCATAGCCACAAGGGCATCCTCTCACCGTGATTTTGGCAAGACCTCTCTTTAGAGAAGAACTAAATCTCAACAGACAGATTCATCAACCAGTGGTGGCTCATTTTCATCTGATCGGGAATGTTTTCTAGGTGCACCTCTGATGGTGCACCTCTAATAAAAGATGAAGACGATTTCATTTTTCTTTAGACTGGTGGAAAGGACAACATAAGTTTCCAGTCCTTTTAGATTTAGCCCACGATGTCCTCACATTTCTAGCTTCTACTGTAGCATCTGAACAAGCACTCAATGCAAGTAGGTGCATTATTAATGAATGCAGAACTCGATTAGCCCTCAAACAGTAGAGACCTTAATGTATTTACGAGATTAGTATCTTGCTGAACAAAGACAACAACAAGCCAACGTAAAAGAGCAACTTACCCTTAACTTCGATATAATGTATTTGGGTGAAATAGAACAACACACTATTGAATCTAATGATGAATGAGAACGATGTATAGGTAGAGTAATATTTGCAAATGATAGTTAGGCTTATAGGTGCTAACCTAGTTAGGATATATAAAACTTGATACACCTATTTACTTTATCATTTTTTATTTACAATTATACATTTGTAATTTGAATTTAATGTTCATTATGTAATTGTTTGTTTTTTAATAAATTTTATTTTTTGTCAATAAATGTTTTAATGTGTTTGTTTGAATTTTATTTGTGTTTTATTTAATTTATAAAAAATAAAAAAATACTAAAAAATATGTTGGATTAGGGGTAGGGATTGGTGACTCTGGCCCAACCCGACTCGATGGAATGAGACAAAGGAGCATAGAAGTAGCCTAGGCTTGGGTTGGGTTGACTTTAGGCAAGGGGCTAGTCAGGCCCAACTTGACCCTTTTACATCCATAAGTTTTTTTTACAGTAACAGATAAATGGAATAGAAAACACCAACCAAAAAAAAAAATTATTTACGAGAAGAGGGGCGAAGTTGTAAATGGAATTAACATTTTCACTTAATGAAAGCGTCAATGCTATTGCCATTTTTACTAGGTATTAAATTGAAAAAAAAAATGTCAATGGAATCTACACTTTCTTTAGAAACTATCATTATCATTAATAATTTCTGGTTCCCAAAATTTAAAACCCAACTCCTCTCTTCTTCTTCTCCATTTTGGTTCTGCTCTTGTGCTCAATCAATCGACTACCATAACTTGACCTCCATATCAGTGTCCTTTATAACTCTTTATGGTCTTCTGCATCAACGGTCTACTTAAAGCTTGTGGTACTGAACTCATTCAACCCATGTTGGTCGATTTTAGCCAAGTGACTTATATATATATAAATATATATATGCATGCAATAACTCCAAACCTATATACATACATCTGTAGACATACATATATACATACACTACTATACATATATTGCTACACTTCTTCAATTACTCCTTTAATCCAGTTAGGGCAAGCGCTTTGTTTATAGGTAATTTATAATTTTGGGTTATATTGTTTAATTTTTGATTTTTTAGGGTTTTTTATTTTTCAATTTTGGTTTATTTGTCGGATTCAAATTTTGGTTTTTAAATCAAATTGAATTAAATTTGTTGTTTGATTTTTTATTTTGGTTTGTATCAAATATTTTGATTTGGACTTTTTGCCGCCAAGTGATAAGAAATCCATATGTATGCCTTGAAAATTATAGGTAAAAAAAAGTTTACAATTATCAGAATAGGTTAAATTATATGTTTGTAGCTGAAATGTACAAATGTGCACGAGAATTATTCTGCCATTAGTATAAGTAATATGAAATTCTCACATACATGAAAGAGTTTAGATTATGAAATGGATATTTAGAGACTAGAATGGAATAAAGGTATTAACTTTCAATGGTTATGACTGAATGATATAATTCACTAGTTAATTGAATGAAAGTTTAATGCCTTAAATCCTTTGTTTTAAAAAGGAGAGCATTTGCATTAATACTGCACATAGAACAGTATAAGTTGTGAAATTATATGAATATCAAACATACTATCCGATAATCTTGATCCATCTTGTAGGGTGTGTAATAAGAAGTTCTAATCATTTATGTAGAATGAAATGGTTTCACTGTTTGATGTTATTGCAATTTATTTGCTTTCTTTCTCTCCTAATATAAAAAGGAATCCTAGTTTTTTTGCTCTTTAGTGTTGTAATTATAAGGTTTGGGTTGAGTTGTGATCTTAGTCTACCTATACTAGGTTAATTTCTTGCTTTATTATCACACTATGGAATTTTTTGCCTTAATAGTTATTAATTACGTATGAAAATTTTATTTTATTAAAGAATTGGACTTTAGTAGTTATTAATTAATTAATTTACTTATTTATATTACTATTTTTTCATGCATGTGTGAAAATATATATTTTGACTATAAAAGTGTTAAATTTACTATATTTCTATTTTGAAAGGGAATTTATATTATGAATTTAGATGAAGGCTTTTTTGGGTCTGTTTGGTAACATTTATGTTTTTTTTATTTATGCTAAATTGTTTTTATTTTCAATTTTTTGCTTTCAGTTTTTGTTTTTTTCCTCCAAACTAAAAACAAGATACATGTTTGGTAATGTATTTCTATTTGCAACAATTAATTTTATTTTAATGAAATATTTAATTTATTAATTTTTTAGAAAATTAATTGAATTTATAAAATATATTTCATATTAATTTAAATAATTAATTTGATAACATATATTCAAATTTAATTAATTTTATGTTATAAAATATTTATTATTTATAATAATTATTCTTATAAAGTACAATTATAAATAGCATAATTTAATAATAAACTAATATTTTGATTATTAAGGGGTCATTGTTGGTTATTAGTATGACAATCAATTATATTTGGGTCTAAAATTAGGTACTTATTTTAGGGACTTCTTGTGTCATTCATTCATAAGACAGGATGTCTTAGAAACGAATATCCTTATTTTATTTTTGGGAAGGACCATTATTAACACAAAAGATGACATAGGATGTGACAGACAGTTTCAATGTGTCATCAAGATTTGTTGTGAGTACACACTGTTGATATTGATGGCGAAACTCTATGATATTGTCAACGTTGATTTGACGCAGCGTGAGTTAAAAGTAACGTGCCGATATCCAATCCTTGGTAGCGTTGGTCAAATATTTCACAAGCCCCTACATTTGGTGGATGATGATGGAATAGAAACAATATTTAACATAGTAGACAATTTAAAACACAACCACTGTGATGTTTTGTTAGAGTTAGAACTGACACACAATTTAGTGGTTGGCAGCGATAGTAAAGTCTTAACCCCAGAGTATCTGACGGAGGACCTGCCACATAGTTCTAATATAGAAATTCCCTTAATGACTATTTTATCCAAAGCCTTGCACCATGCATCTGCCCGTTCATCACAATTGGGCCAATTTGTGGACTCTAGAAACCTCATTTGTGAATACATGAAAGAGTTAGATAGGTCGTGGGATTACATGCAAGACCAAGATAACTAGTTCAATAATGGTTGTTTCCCTTTTGATGAAGACTTGACCTGAAGCAAAAAAGTTGAATAGGATGGACAACTCAATTGAAGATCCATTAGGTGCCCATGTAACCAAAGAAATAGGAGGCCAGCAAATGCATGAGCCAATGTCCAAAATGTTTGCTTTGGTCAAACTAGAAAATAATGCATCTTTTTCGGCCCCTACACTTCGACGTCAGATGTGGAATCACGAGACTGAGGATCTTTGCATCGGTCGAATATTCAAAGACAAAGATCAATTTTTTCATTCCATGAAATTGTCCTCTATTAGAACAAACCAACAATTTTTAAGTATTGAATTGAACACGAAAATGTAGGTATTGAGTGTCCAAAGCAGAAAGAGGGCCAACGTAAGTAGCATATTCAAGCAGCTAAACTTAGTCTCCACATGCTCTTCGAAATAACCAAGTATGAACGGCCACACATGCATTTACGCATGGTTAAATGAAAACCATAATCAGCTTGACTCAAACTTTCCTATCGGTTCAATCATCCATCTGATCAAATCAAATCCTATCGTATCTGTTGTCTTATTGCAAGCATAGTTAAAGGATCATTACAAGTATATGGTCTTGTATCAGAAGACTTGGATAGCAAAGCAAAAGGCAATTGTAAAGATACTCGGGGATTGGGAGCAGTCGTACTTAATGTTGCCCAAGTTTATTGATTGGCATCAAATATTGTAGTTATTTTATTATTAAAACATGTCAATTACTCATTTATGCTTGCATATCATTCAATTTTATACTAAATATTTTATATTTTTGTATTTTTGGTGTTTGTATATTTATAGGATGTAAAATTAGCCTTTAAAGGCACAAAAAGTACCAAAAATTTGAGAAAGAGTCAAGGCAAGTTGAATAAAATATGATACAAGGATGAGTAAAAGGAGCCAAAATAAGCTAAAGGAACCAAGGTCGTTTGGACCCAAGTCCAAACAGTTGCTTGTCCAAACACACATGCAACCAACAAAATGCTTGCTAAAGAAAAAATGATGAAAAATTACTAAGTGCCACATTACCCTTCGAACAACTGTCCGGAGGGTGGCTTGTTCGAAGGCACATTCGTAGGACAGAAAGTGAGCAAAATTTCAAGTGATCAAAAAAATCCAAGCGTTAACCTATCCTTCGAAGGGCCTTTCAAGTGCTACACTCCTTTCAAACCCATGTCCGGAGAGTAGCCTGATCTCTAGATAGTTATAGTTTGCAAAAGCTTAATTGTTGCCCACCCGATTATTATGTAGTTAAATATATAATTAGAATTTAGGAGGTTATTTCAGAGAAGCATTGGTGTAGGTTTTATTAGTGTTTTGATAGCTAGTTTTTATTAGTAATTTATTAGTTTATAATGATGTAGGGGTTCTCTTTTAGCTTAAATAAAGGGTAAGAAAGGTTCTTATGGCACCTAGAGAAAAGTTAGATAAAAATAGAATTTTCTTCTCCCTCTCCAAGGGAGTTATTTCAATTTTCTTTTCAAGTAGGTAATTTAGGTTTTCCTTATTTTTTTCCATATAATTTTTAGAATTTTAATAGAAGAGGGTTCTTTTTTTTTTTTTTTTTTTTTTTGCCCTTTCAAGCTTTGCTCTAATTCCATTATGATGAGTTTTAATTTTTGCATGCTAAGTTAATTTTTTTTATCCTTACTCTAATTCATGAAATATTATAGTTAATTTTTTATTTTTAATTTTTTCAATTATGTACTTTAGTTCAATATTTTTTTAAAATTAAATCAAGAATTTTCCTCTTTAATTTTATAATTTTGGATTGTAGGTTCATAGTTATGATCCTACTTTCGTATGTTCAATTTTTGAGCCTCGCATACGGAATACTCGATCCGATGGCATGACTTATCGAATTGAACATTGAATAAATAAAAAACTAAGGAGAAATTTTCCATCTTTTATATTTCAACTAAAAAAATCTTTCAATCAATTTGCACCAAGTTGTTTATTGGTTGAGTTATAAAATTATGAAAGTTAAAGTCATACTGAACTATAAATATGAATTGAACTAGGACAAGAACTATTTTTTTGTTAATTTTAATTTAAAAATATTTTATAAAAATCAATGAAAAGTAAATATTTTCTTTTATTCAAATATTTTTGTGGAGTGAAGACTATTTTCAAAATGATATTTTCACACTAATCTCTAACCTTATGCTCCCTATGAGATGACTTGGACTTAACCGGATTAACTCACTATGACTGATCCCTACACTTGGGGTGAGCAAGCAATTTTGGCACCATTGCCGGGGAGCCTAAGGAGCAGCAGTGATAGTTTTGGAGTTGGATTGGAAGTGAGATTTACACCAACAGCATCTTCAACAACAAAGGCCTATGCACTTGTTCAGTGACTTTGTTCTGCCTTTTTTCTTTTTTCTTTATTTTTAATATATATATATATATTTTAAAATTTTGTGTGCTTTTGCATGTAGTTTATTTTTTTTATTGTTAACTCTCTTGCATCTTATTTAGCATAAGTTGCAATTTAGTTAGTTTTTTATTTTTTTTCATTTTTAACTGCGCTTGGTTTGTTAATTTTCTCTGAAAATCTCTAATAATCTCTGAAAACCTATAAAAGTTATTTACTTTTTATCTCACTGCACGAATTACAAACCCACAACTTATCTCACTTTTTATCACTCCAAACACACATTTTATTTCATTGTTTTTCCTTTTAATCATGAACATGGATATGGGTGGTTTTAAACATAGACCCTTTGACACTTATAATTATATAAGTTATTTGGGAAACCTTTATGGTTATGACTTTGCCCTAGAGACTTTTTATTTACTTCCCCAATTTCATGGGCAAGCGAGTGAGGACCGAGGTCTTCACCTCAATAAATTTGAGGAGGTGTGCGCTATTCGTACTAATTTAAGTATGGACGAACACTTGATGTTTTTGTTTTTCCCTTTGTCTTTACAAAGTGTAGCTAGAGAATGGTGTTATGCCATTGGTGAGTTAGCATATGCTTAGGAGTAGTTATTTTGTCTTTTCGTTAAGCAATTTCTCACTTCTTTTCCAAATTTCACAATTTTTTGGCTTCAATTAGAAAATTTTTCTCAAATGGAATTTGAAGAATTTTACAAAAATTGGAAGAGATATCATGAACTTTTAAAAACCTTCCCTAATCATTGTTATGATTCATGGAACATCCTAAATTTTTTCTATGAGGGTTTGTCTATTGGGACATGTCACTTATTAGATGACTTAGTTAGGGGTGAGTTTATTAATCTCACCCTAAATGAGGCATGGCACATTCTTGAGGCTCAATATAAACATTCAAAAACAAAAGAAAAAACTAGACCGAGTGTTGAGTCTAGCACTTATGAAAGCCATAACTTTGTCCCGCACAACTTTCCTTCATATGATTATAATTTTTCACCTATTGGAAGTCAAGTATGTGAGAAGCCCATTAACACTGATTTTGCATGTTCATACACTTTACCACCATTTGAGGACTCATCTGATGAGTCCCTTGCCTTTAGGTCACTTACACATAAGCATGACCCACGCTTAGAGACCTTAGGGCTTAAGTGGGAAAAGAGTGATCTTGTTGCTTCACTCCACATGGACTCTCCCATTTATGATAATTCATTTTTACCATTAGAGAGTCCGGAGGACATGCCATCTATCCTTATCCCTGAGCTTGATGCTTGTCCCACTTTGACCAACCCAGGCACTATTGAGCATATGCATGACACGTGGCCCGAGGAACTACTATTGAGTTGGTTAACTCTAGTTCACTCACCCACACACTTGTGATTGAGAGTGGTGCACACCTCTCACCTCTTGACTTAGCCCCACACAAGAGTCCTATTCAAGGGATAGTGGATGAATTTCATGAGACTGACCATCAATGGGGAGAGGTGGTAGACAAAAAAAGAGCACAAATTGATTTTTTGGATGCTGAGAGACTATTAAAACCCACCATGTACATTTTTGTTCCATTCACCGAGCCATATCCGGGGTTGCTTGAATCCGACAAGGCCATCATTCCCTCGGGTTTTGTCCACCTGAAGCCCATCCACCCTCAACTTTCAGTGAGCCTGAAGAGAATATTTTATTTTATAAGCCATATGTGGATGCTTAGGATAAATTAGGAGTTGCATGATCCCTCTCTTCCCTTACCTTTATACATAATAGATTAGATTTTTATTTTATTTATTTTCCATTTTTTTCTTATCTTAGATTTTATTTATTTATTTATTTATTCTTTTGTTGTTTTATTTTTATTTGTATATTCTACCCTTTTTTCTCTTATATAGTTTTATTTTTGTACAATTTTAATTTTAGTGGAATAAAGCCCTTAAGGTAATATTTTTTTTCTCTCTCTTTTACTTAGTCTTGTACTTCACTTTCACATTTCTTGTTGTTAAGGAGAGTTGTAGGAACTAGGTTGGAAGGTAATTTGGATTACATTTTAAGTGGCAAAAAAAAATAATGAAAAAAATAAAAAAAAAAAAAACTAATGGGTGCTTGCTTGGTTTCATTTGTGATGTATTAACTAGCCATTGATATATGTTATTGATCATGTTCACATGCACACTATGAACTCACATATGCTTCATCTTTCTCACATTGAGGACAGGTTAGGGGCTAGAGTTTACATGATGACAATATGTGTTCTTATTGTAGATTTTTTTGAAAATTTTAAAAATTTGAGCATATTGAGCGTAAATGTCATAACTTAGCACATTTTTAACCTAGCATGTCTTCTATAGTTTGGATATATGTTGGCACTTGTCATGGGAGCAATAGATGATTTTTGTTCAAAATTTAAAAATGTTCTTTGTTCAAGTTGAGTTTATAGCTTCCTCGTGCCTTGAGAACATGTCATTTTTACACTTTCTAAGAAGAGTATGTGTTAAGGACTGAAATTCTTGAAATTTGGTTACTTAAGCATGCTTTACATAGATGGAGACTTATACCCCACACCTTTGTGAGCTTCAGAGCCTTAACTTTCTTTTATGAGGGGTTGTACATATTCATCTTTAATTTTATTTTCACCTCACATTTTTTGAATAGCTTCATTATTCTTGTTCTGGGTTTCAATGCACCCATGGCATCACACTTACTTGCATGAATAAATTTTAAGCACTATATGAGATGTTACACACTAAGAGATGATGTTAGGCTATCTTTGATTTTTTTTTTAGGCCTTTATTTCCTTTCTTTTTGTTCATTTCACCCTAGGAGCCAGCTTGAAGCATATATATATAAATGATTTCTTTGGTCTTTAGCCACATATGTACCCTTTAAGCCTTCTCACACATTTTATCCTTACCCTTGGCAGTCTTGGGACTTTTGAGTGCTTTATTGTTGAGTTGGGAATTTGGTTGGGTGTTTTACAAGAAAATAGAGAGATAAGATTGAAAAAAAATCATTTCAATTAAAAAAATGAAAATGATAAAAAATAGAATTTATACATTTTGGACATCACTTGCTTTTGTTGGGTGATCATTGTTATAGTCCTATAGGAAAAAAAAATAAAAAAATCAAAAAAATAAAAATAAAAAAAATATAGTATAAATAAAGCTTCATTGGTGTTAAAAGGGTGTTGAAAGGAGAAGAGTTGGGTGGAGTATATACTTTGTACTCTTTTATTTGTTCTAGACTTGAACTTTGAATTTTCCTTCCTTTTATTATCTAACCAACTCCCATGGCCAAATTACAACCCTTGAAAGACCTAATGGACTCTAGGTGAGCAACTGTTGTATGGTGCATTCATCATTCACATGCTTGTAGTGTTGATGCTCTTATTTAATAAGCATATTGAAATATTCATTTATGAATCTATGCCACTTTGTTTTTCAATTTTCTTCACTTACGAGTTTGATGGGTTCATGCACTCTTAGGATTGCATTCTTGCAAGAATTATGAGCGAAACCCTTTGTGAGTAAATTTTATTTGAGTGGCTATCATGTGAGGTTTTGAAGTTGAAACCAAGTTTTTGCATGCTTGTGTAACCTTGTTGAAAGAAAAACATGGCTTGGTATATATGATTTTCAAAAGTTGATCAGTGGTTATGTTCAATATGCATTTGGATGAGATAAGCAATTCCTGGACCTTGTAACTTGTTGATTATTGAACTCAAATTGTTTTGAACTTAAATTAACTTGTGCCATACATGAGACCATTCCTAGATGATTTTGGGTAGCATCATTGCAAACCCTCGTGAGACCTTACTCGTCCACTAGGAGGAACCTAGGGGTTTAAAGGGCCTACCATACTTGCTGAGTGTGGTCGTGTGTCTCCTACAAAATGGACATTTATTTAGTTAGTTTTACTTATTTTATTTTGAATAAGAGGGCTATTTGTTGGAGGTAACCTTGCATTTATATTTGAGACCCTTGGGCTTAATTACTTTCATTGCTAGGGACTAGCAATGCGTAGGTTGGGGGTGTGATTTGCATCAAATTTTATAGTTTTTTTATTATAAAAACATGTTAATTACTCATTTATGCTTGCCTATTATTAAATTTTATATTAAATATTTTATATTTTTATATTTTTGGTGTTTGCATATTTACAGGATGTAAATTCAGCATTTAAAGGCATAAAACGTGTTAGAAATATTCCATATTATATAATATTCTTTAATATATATTTCATTACCTTATGTAGGTTGTAGCATATTCTGTATATTCTATTACCTTGTATAAATAATTTGTAGGCTTATATATTTGTGTATACTATACATATAATCATTATTCTTTTTCTAGAATTTCTGTTTCTCCTATTTATTTTACCATGTATTATTTAACATGGTATCAGATTCATGGTAAAATAATTCTATTCTGACAATTGTTGTATCACTGCCGCCACCAGGAATAGCCATTCTTGGTTTCTATGTCGATTTTAGTTCTACTGACTGTGATTTTAGTGTACTGTTGGATTCTTCTCTTTACTGCGAGTCCAATTGTATAAAAATCAACCCCTTAAGCCATCATACATGCCTTCACGCGCGGCCTGAAACTTCTAGATCTCTCTTTACCTAAGTCACGTGCATTCACACGCAACCCAGATCACTCACATGCTGCCACACTTAGCAAACACGTGGCCCTAACTGCGCTCACCCAAGTTGCCTTCCTCACCCGCGGCTTCATCCCACGTTGATCTCCTCACTCGCACTACAACTTACGTTAACTCCTACAACACGGCTCCACTCGAGCTGTTTTTTCTGTTTGCAACCCCACCCAAGTTGGTATCCCAGCGCATGGCTCAGCCCTAGCCAAACCATTCCCGATCAGCTAAACCAATTTTGCCAGATTCTACTTCTACAGTGAATTGCTTGTTTGGTTATCCTCTATGGAGCGTATGGATGCTACCTAGCCTATCACTAGCATTCTCTCCGACCCTAATTATTTACTCTAGGTTTATACCGTATCTACTTTTCCAAAAGGTCTTAAGCTTTGGAGCCACGTCTAATTTTTTAAAAGGTAATAAGATTTGGCGCTATGTCTCTGGTGATATCTGTTCTCTAATTAAGAATGAGGATGAATTAGATGAAAAATCTAATGAGCATCTTAATGAATGGGATAGCAAGAATCACCAAATTATCACCTGGCTTCGCAACACCTCCATTCCTTATTGGATCTCAGTTTTATCATTTTGAGACTGTTAAAGAGGTTTGGGATTTTATTCGTTCTTACTATACTACTGATGATCTTGCCCACCAATTTCAAAATTTGGCCCAGTTTCACCATCTTAGTCAAGAACCTGGTCAATCCACTCAGATTTTTCTGGCTCAGATACAAGTTTATTGGCATCAACTATTTGTCTCTGAACCTGATTGGACCAATTCTATTGATGCCAAGAGATTTGCTCTCTATCATGATAATCAGAGATTGATTATATTTCTTATAGCACTAAATGGCAATTTTAAGCTAATTTAGGCATCTCTTCTGGTATTTTCCAGATTCAGTCACTAGGCACTACCTATGCATCCCATCATCCTCGCTCTACCTCCTCAAGTTCTTCTCATGAAAACCCTTCAGATCAACCCTTGTGCAAATACTATAAGTAACCTGATGATTTCTTACTACTGTGTCTCAATCGTATATGCATTTACTGCCACAAACGGTGTCTTGGACACCTACATAATCAATGTCCCAAGAAGTCGCCTGACTTTTGTGCCAATGGGTCTCGTGGCTGCAACCTGTAACATTCCAAGCCCATAGAGCCTACTTAGTTTATTGCTAACTCCACTGTATTTGAGTTTGATAAACCATAATTTTCATCCAGCTTGACCACAATTGATATTGCTGTTATCATTTGTCAGCTCAGCTCTAATTCTGGTAATCCTTCTACTGCCATATCTACTACTACAGGTACTTCTCCCTGGCTTTTTGATTCTTCTTGCTCCAATTATATGACACTAAATCCTAAACTTTTTACTACTACATCATCTACTTCACGTGTACCTGCTATCCAAATTGCTAATGATTCCTATATGCACACTCAGCATATTGGTCATATCTTTACTTCACAGCTTTCACTCCCTTAAACCTATTATTTATAGAATTTATCTCTTAACCTTATTTTTGTTGGCCAATTGTGTGATCTTGGACTTATTGTTACATTTTCTTCTTCTTGTTGTCTTATGCAGATCCACAGTTGGGACAGATCCTTGGGATAGGTCATAAGTATGGTCACTTATTTGAGCTGGATCACCTCCACATTCTGCCTACTACTCAACACTCTACTGTGATAACCTCCACTATTTATCCCTGTCATTTATGGCATTCTCGTTTAGGTCAATCTTTAGCTAGTCATTTATAATTTTTTATTTCTAGTGGTCAGTTAGGTCAGGTTCATAGTGAACCTCTTGATTGTGTGTCATGTCAAATTGCAAAACAAGCTGCTTTATCATTTAATAAAAGTGATGGTTTTTTTTTCATCCACTTTTAATCCTGTTCATTCAAATTTTTTGTGACCTTCTCCCACTATTACTATGGGAGGGGCTCGTTATTTTGCTATATTCCTGGATGATTACACTTGTTTCACTTAGCTTTATCTAATATATAGTTGATCCTAACTTCCTTAAATTTATATTAAATTTGCTACTATGGTTAAAACATGATTTTCTTGCACTAGTAAAATTTTTCACTCTGACAATCCCATGGTATATCAGAAATCTGATTTTTTTGCTTTTCTTTGACAACAAGGCACTTTCCCTCGTTGCTCTTGTCCTCACACTTCCCAACAAATGTTCGAGTTGAACGCAAATATCGCCATATTCTTGACACTGTTCGTGCTCTTCTCATTTCTTGCTTTTACCCTAAAAATTTTTAGGGGAAAGCTACTCTTACTGCTGTCTATAATATCAATCGAGTCCCTACTTCTCTCTTTCATAACCAAACTCCCTATGAATGGTTGTGTGGGTTTACCTTTCCGCATGAACTCATTCGTGTCTTTAGATGTGGTTGTTTTGTTTTACTTCTTTCTCATAAAAGTACTAAATTACAACCCTAAGCTTATCTGTGTTATTTCTTGGGTTATAGAATTGAATATAAGGACTATCGTTATTAGGATCCTATATGTAATCGTCTTCGCATCTCTCGTTATGTAGTCTTTTGGAAACACAAGATATTTTCCTTTCCACTTTCTTTTATTAACACTCCCTTATTTTTCACTAACTCACTGTTGATCTCTTTCTTGAAGACATCTATCATTTCCTTTTGAGGCACCACCAGTTCTTATAATGCTTACTCTAAACATACCATCATCTTTTGAGGATTCACTAGTTCCTGCAATGCCTGCTTGAGTTTCTCTTGACCTTCCAGCTTCACTTATTGATCTTGTACCTTTAGACACTAGATCTTTACCACTTGAGCCTTCTGATATTGATCTTACACTTCTTGACCACTACCTGGGTTAGAAAACTTCCATCTCACGTTTGTGATTTTCATTATTTTTCTACCATTCTCTCTGAATATGAGCCTCGCTCTTTTCGAGAGGCTAGTTTTGATCCTCCTTGGCGGCAAGTAATGTCTGAAAAATTATTGGCCCTTGAGAAAACCCATACCTGGGATTTGGTTGATCTTCCTCCTAGTAAGACAACTATCGGATGCAAATGGGTTTATAAGATTAGGACTTACTCTGATGGTTCCATTGAGCATTACAAAGCTCGTCTGATGGCCAAAGGCTATGCTAAGGAGTATAAGATTGACTATGAGAAGACCTTTGCTCTTGTTGCTCGCCTCACCTTTGTCTAAAGTTTGCTTGTTGTTTTCGTCGCTCGTCAGTGGCCCTTATCTCAGATGGATGTTAAAAATGCATTCCTTAATGCTGACTTAGCTGAATAAGTTTATATACAACCCTCCTCCTGGCTCTTCTGTCTTCCACATCAGGTCTATAAACTTCATCGTGTTTTCTATGGACTTAATCAAGCACCTCGGGTTTGGTTTGCTAAATTTAGTACTATCATTAGTACATTTGGGTTTTCTTCCAGGCCCTATGATTCAACTCTTTCAAAAATCGGCACAGGACACCATTCTTCTTCTTTTATATGTTGATGATATGATCATCATTGGTGATGATTATGGGAGCATATCTGAACTAAAGTCTCTGCTCAATTCCCATTTTGAAATGAAAGACTTGGGTAATCTCAGTTACTTTCTTAGCCTTAAGGTCACTACTGACACTACAGGCTACTTTCTATCTCAGGCTAAGTAAGCTTCTGATCTTTTCTCTTGAGCCAGATTCACTGATAGCAAGACTGCACAACTTCACTTGAGCCTATTATTCGTCTTACTCCCCTTAACAGCATTCCTCGATCTGATGCCACTCTTTATCCTCAGCTAGTTGAGAGTCTCATCTATCTTACTGTTACCCAACTTGATATTACATATACTCTTCTCAATGTCAGTCAGTTTTGTTAGCACCTCACTTAGTTCATTATGTTGTAGTTCTCCGTATTCTACGACATATTAAGGGCAAACTATTCTATGGACTCCATTACTCTTCTAAGGCATCTCTTGATCTTCAGGCCTACATTGATGCTGGTTGGGCTAGTGATTCTGTTGATTGGTACTCTAGTATTGGATTTTACTTTTTTTTTTTAAGTGACTCTTTCATCTCTTGGTGTAGTAAGAAATAGTCTATCACTACTTGCTCTAGCACTAAAATGGAATACTTTGCTCATGCTGACACTACACAAGAGCTGCTTTGGCTTTGTTGGTTACTTTCTAACATGGGAGTATCCCATTCTACTACCATTATTATTTATTATGATAATTGGAGTGTCATTCAAATTGCTCACAATGAAGTTTCCATGATTGCTGCAAACACATAGAGATCGATTATCATTTTGTGCCCAACATGTGGCACAAGATACCATACGACTTATTCATGTGACTTCTGCTACTCAAACTATTGATTTGATTACTAAAGTACTACTTCCTGGACGGTTTCATGAATTGGTTTCCAAACTCAAGTTGGTTTCTCCTATACCTCATTGAGTTTGTGGGGGCATGTTAGAAACATTATGTATTATATAATATTCTTTAATATATATTTCATTACCTTATATAGGTTGTAGCATATTCAGTATATTCAATTACTTTGTGTAAATGATTCATAGGTCTTTATATTTGTATATACTCTACATGTTATACAAGACAATTAATTATTCTTTCTCCTAAATTTTTGTTTCTCCTATTATTATAACAAAAGCATCAAAACATACATTAAGACATAGTTAAGGCAAGCCGAACAAAATAAAGTGCAAGGATGAATACAAAATAGTCAAAAATGAGCTAAAGGATACCAAGGCTATTTGGACCCAAAGTCTAGATGGTTGCTTGTCTAGACACGCGTGGGACCGACAGAATGCTTGCTAGAGGAAAATGATGAAAAATTGCTAAGTGCCACATTACTCTTTGGACGGCTATCCAGAGGGGTCGTTTGTTCGAAGACCAATTTGTGGGACAGAAGTGAGTAGAATTTCAAGTGATCACAAGAATTTAAGTGTCAACCTACCTTTAAAGGGCCTTTTGGATGTCTGCACTACCTCTGGACCCACATCTGGAGGGTAGCTGATTAGAGAAGCGTGTGGTGTAGGTTATATTAGTGTTTTAATAGCTAGTGTTTATTAGTAATTTATAATTTGTAATGATGTAGGGTGTTTTCTTTTAGCTTAAATAAAACGTTGGAAAGGTTCCTATGACACATGGAGAAAATTTAGGTTTTCTTATTTTTTCCATATAATTTTTAGAATTTTAATAGAGGAGATTTGTTTTTTCCTTTCAAGCTTTGTTCAATTTCAAGCTTTGTTCTAATTCAATTATGGTGAGTTAATTTTGCGTGCTTGGTTAAATCTTTTATCCTTATTCCGATTCATGAAATATTATAATTAAGTTTTGATTTTTAATTTTCTAATCATTGTTTGAGTTTAATTTTTTTTATTTTTGTCTTCTTTAATTTTATAATGTTGGAATCGTAGGTTCATAGTTATGATCTTGCTTTCATATGTACAGTGTTTTAAGTCGTGTATATAGAATATTAGATCCGATGACATGACTTATCGAAGTGAACATTGAATAATAAAAAATTGATGCGAAATTTTCCAACTTCACATTTCAACTAAAAATCTTCCTACCAATTGCACCGAGTTATTTATTGATTGGGTTATAAAATTGTGAAAGTTAAAGTCATACTAATATGAATTGAATTGGGATAAAGAGTATTATTTTATTAATTTAATTAAAAATATTTTATAAAATATTTAAATATTTTTTTTTTGTGGAGTGAAGATTATTTTCAAAATAATTTTTTAAGCTAATCACCAAAGCCTTACGCTCCCTGTGAGATGACCCGGACTTAATTGGATTAATTTGCTATAACTAATCTTTGCACTTGGGGTGAGCAAGCATTATAAATGTTATCGAGTCATAAAACGTGGGCATGATTGTTCATTACAAGCATTACCCTTATATGGATGATGTCAGCTTGTCCTTAAGTATATGTTTGAGGGTTCAAGCCATCCATAAATGGCTCGTATATTGTTGTCCTATTGTGTCAGTTGATGGCACACATTTATATAAATACATTGGAAAGAGACCGACCTTAAAAAGTATTTCGGTATCTACCTCTCAAGTGCAAGAGGGTAGTCGTAGTTTTAAAACTCGGTGAGTCCGAGGTCGAATCCACAAGGAGGGCTTTGTAAAAGCTCTGGACTTGTTCTCTTAGTTAGTAGGTGAAGCCAAATTAATTTAAACTAATTTTTCAACAACTCAACTTTTGTTTTAGGTTCTAACTGAATTAAATATTAATTAAAGAAATTCAATTTAATTTTAAAGTGCAATAAAGCATCTACTCTAAATTCTAAGCGAATAAATCGACTCATAAATTAAATTAAATAACAAGCATAATACTAAAAAAGTTCTTGATCCAACTTTCAAGTCCGGTAGTTCACTACTTTACCTTGGGATGTTTTTATTCAAATCTGGATTAGGGTTTAATTCGAAAAAGTGTTAAGAATATTTTAATCAAAGGTCAGTACCAGTGATCTCAAGCGGATATGGTTTAAAGACCTTTGTTTCCCGCAAGTTTTTCAAACAAACGAAACTAGAAATGAATTCGAAACCTATTTTTAACCTTGTTCGAAAGTATGTAAACGGTTATATTCGAAAACCTATACCAGTGACTTCAAACGAATGTGGTTAAAGATTTTCGGTTTCGAATGTTTTCGAAACAAGTTGAAAATAGATTTTAACACGGTAGATCTTTACGCATGAGCTCTCACAACCAATGCGAAAGGTCTACTAACACCCCAAGGTTTTTTCGTGAACTACCATTCTTGATTCGTTAAATCAAGAACTAGGGTTTTATGCTAAAACTACTTTAAACATCACAAAACGATAAAAGAGCATTCCATCATGCGAAAAAGGAATCGAAACAAGCAAAACATTATATTACGAAGTAAATCGAAACAAATCGAAGTAAATCGAAGTGCAACTTACAATGTAACTCGGATGTAAAAGAAAAGATGAACAAGTAATGCGAAGACAGTGATGAAAACTCCAAAAACCTTCATAAATCCACACATCCAAGCGTACAAATCACTCTAAAATTAATCAAAACCTAATCTAACTCTCAATCTAAAGTGTAGTAAACAAAGAGAGGCGTCCCCTTTCATAGCCGTTCCATAGGTCTTTAAAAGATGGCCGAAAACCCTAAGAGGCGGGCTCCAGAACTCTGTTTTCTAGATACACGGTGGTCCCGACCGTCTGGTCTGGGGGTCGGGACCACAGAATGCTTTCTTCTCAATTCATATACACTATGGTCCCGACCATTAGATGGACGGTCCCGACCCCCAAGTATCTTTTTTTTTTCTTGCTTTTCTTCCTCCTTTAGGTTGGGTCTTTGGGCTAGTCTTGGCCATCTAAGGCGAGGTTTGAACCATGACATTTTCTTCATTTTCTCGGCCATTTCCATAGCTATAAACTTTGACATCCTTGCCCTTTTCTCTGCAAATAAAACAATAAAAGTATAAGTAATACGATAACACTAAAATTTCAACTTTCATTATTTAAATGCATAAATAAGTGTTGAGTTAGGGAGTTTGTAATTACACTTTTCAAGTGTAATCAGAAAGCTCATCATATCCATGGTGTCAAATGCTAATATGTAAATTTTTTCACTTGTATTTGCTGTCGTGGATACTAAGGACCATGACAATTGGAATTACTTTCTTGGGATACTAAGGATGCATATTTGTCCAAGTTGACAATTATGCCTTATTAATTCTGATCGTCACAAAGCCCTGCTTACAATAGCTGCATCTCCTCAATCTAGTTGGATCAACTCATTTCATTATTTTTGCTTGATACATATTAAAGCCGATTTCAAGAAAAGCTTCAAAAGTAAATAGTTGATTGATTTGTTCAAGCAAGTAGGAGAGGCATCTCAGGCACGAAGGTTTAATGAGACGATTGATTTGAGGAAGTCCATTAATGAAAGAGCTTGGAAATATCAAATTGATATTCCGAAGGAAAAATAGACATATTGTTTTATCGGGTTATGTAGATATAAAATTATGACAACTAATTTATCTTAGCTCTTCAACAACATACTAAAGGGGGTAGGAGCTTACCTATAACTGTGGCAGTACATTTGACATTCTACAAACTATACTTCCACCAATGGTGTATGATTGTAACAAATATGAGGAACAATAGGGCAAGGGCCAGTCCCTAGGTGCAACAACTTTTGTTAGATTACTAGAAGAATGCACTACCTCATCTGTCACCGAGTTTAATCATGTTATTGGAGTGTGTGAGGTCATAATAAGTGCCCCGCTAAATAGAGTATCCAACATGCAAATTGTGAGACCAACAGCCCGTTTGACAACGTTGTCATTTTTTTGTTATTGTTTTTCTCTTGCTGTTTTCTATTTTGTGTTGTCTGTTGCCATTTATTTTTTCTGAAATGAAAATAAAAATTGTGTTTGGTAATGAAATTTTGTTTACACAAATTTGTAAACAGAAAATAGAAAATTTGTTTGGTAAACACAATTTATATTTCATACATTTTAAAAATTTTTTCATTTATAGAACAACAAAAAAAAAAAAAACATTTTTTTAATGCAATTTACCAAAAAAATTACATTTATACCTCATTATTTTGGTCCTTATATATGTAAAAATTACACTCTAACTTATATTATTTTGTTATTTTTATCACTACTCATTTATAAAATTATATTTTTATCTTAGTAATTATAAATTAATTTTATAAAATTTTAAAATGTTTCCAAACCTTATCAGACAAATTATTTGGTACATCCTTTTATTTGATACACAAACCAAAGAATATCAGTGTTCATCAAAGGTACAATCAAGATACTAAATCAAAATTCAAATAGATTTTTTTTTTTTTAACGGAGGTGAATGTTTTGATTTTTTTTCTTAAGAATGTGGGAAAAAAAACAAAATTTTAAACTTTATCAAATTTATACAGTTAGGTCTAACCTTTGTTTTGCAAATTTAGAATCCAAGGCACCTACAAATGGCAGCAACTCACTTGCAGCAAACAAATAGTAGCAAAGTATATGCTGCCAATGTAAGAACTAGCTGACATTAACATTCTGACTGTTGACAACAAAATCTGCACAGTTCCAAGCTACATCAAGCAACAATTAAACACCAACCCTCAGTTTAAAATTATATAAAAACATCAGTAAACTACATGTATTGAAGAAGAAAATGAAATAAGAAACAAGCCATTAAAAGAACTGATAATCTGATATCCAATCGTATCATATACAATAATAGTAGCAAAATTACAAAGAATAAGGATAGCAACAATAATACTAGTAGGTGGCAAAAAAATATGACACCATCAACCGTTCGTGCTATATTTAAAATTAATGTTTAATATTACATTTCTTCCCAACTACCCACTTTAAACTAACATTGATCAAACGTACAAATATTATCATAAGCAAGAGAGTCCCCAAAATCATGTTGCATCCACAACATGCACACATGAGTACATGAACCCTATTGCTCGACGATATCATTTTTCTTGCAGGTGGAAAGGTGCTTGTGGTGTAGGGCACACGGTACTCATCAACTTATATGAAATCTTCAACATGGCCCAATCCACGTGGGTATCGAAAAAATGAATGACCATTATTTCTCTTAGTTTTTACAACCAAAACTCGCATTCGACTTATACCACAAACACATGGTGGCCCATATTGCAAAACTGGAGACATGGTTGCAGATGACAAAAGAATGAAATGTAATTTTGAAATAATTACCATGAAATTCATGACGTATAAAAGTATCAGCTTGTTTTATATACTACAACAAGTTTGTCATACAAAAGTGGCACATTATATCGTACATAACTAGTTTTTACACAACTTATCCAAATAACAGTAATACAAAATAAGTTCTAAATTAACAAGTGCTCATACTATGCCAAATTTGATAAGCTATTTTATCATGTACTCTACTTATTTCTCTTACTTAAAAACTAGACAAATTAAGTTCAATTGGATTTTGAGAACTACTGCTTACGCCCCCACCATGGCTTGGATTTTCAATAATCTGCACCTCCTTCCATGATGTATTTAATGTGTCATCCTAATCTCTTGACCGAATAAAGTTGTGAACAGTACAACAAGCAGTTGGGATATATCTCTGGGCCTTAACTTTGAAAGATGGCATGCCTTTTGAGATAGGAAATTGTGCCTTTAAAATGCTAAAACACCTTTCAATCACATTATGTAATGTTGAATGGCAGTAATTGAACCATTTTTCAATATTTGTAGGACGTCGTGCTTACCCACGGTAATCCTGTAAATGGTATCGTTCCCCACGTTATGGTGTTAAAAATCCAAGAACGTTCATGTAATTGGAATCAACAACATATTATTTCCCTTGGGGTGGCATTGAAAATAAATTAGCCAGATTACTTAAACAATCGCTTAGCACACAGGAATCATTTGCCGTTCTTTCCCACCCTGTGAAAACATATGTAAATCACATGTCAAATGAACATGCGGCCATAACATTCTGTGTGGGGATGGTTTGCTTGCCGCGATATGAAACTTGTTTGCTGGGCAAAACATGAGCGACAACATGAGTTCTGTTGATTGCTCCGATGCAGTCCTAATAACCAAAGAAACTATTAATTATAGAAAGTTGATTATTCTTAACTAAAATGCATTATAATTTGAAATGGTATACCTTAAAGAAAGGGTACAATGTTGGGTTGTGTAAAATCTCTGGAGGCACTTCATTCATGTTAGGTGGTACTATAATAACAACACCCAATCTACACACGGCCTTCAAGACTTTATGAACGTATGTGTAAATTGTTTGCACAGAATGTTGAAATCTCTCAGCTACTATATGAACATTTTATTATGTGATATGATAAGTAAGAAAATAGCAACTTGCGCCTGAATTGTCAAATATCGAGAGTGGTCTAATAATCCATGTGTTCTTACGACTTCACAAAAGCTAATAAAAACATATGGCCACATTCTAAATTGGTCATAACAGGGATCTTCATGCCCCTTAATCAACTCTATAATATAATTGTGCCCTGTTGAGGTTGACATTCTGCATGGTTTGTTGTCTATATTTTTTCAATATAATCAATGATTGCCGCTACTACGACAAAATCATTGTTGTCATCATCTGAGTCATTGTCCAAAATATTTTTGGAATCTCCAGTATTCATTGTTAATTGGTCTATAATCAATTAAATTAAATAAAACTATATTAACAAATAATGCATAAGATCCTATTCTCTAGTTATAAGAACAAAACAAAATCTTGTTTGTCCTAAAAAAAATTAGTTTTATCCATTTACAAAATAAAAAACATCATGCATCATAGTTCCGAATTAAAAAAAAAAAAAAAAAAAAACAGCAGCATACATCACAAAGTTTCAAACTAAGCAAAAAATTTGCAAGTAATAGTAAACTACTAAAATAAAGCCATCATACATAAAATAACATCTCAGTCAAACATTACAAATCTAAGCATAATAAAGATACGAAAAAATAGCAAATAAAGTCGATCAATCCTTATCATAAAAAAACATAAAAGTCTCCAAACTTAACAACACAAACATCCTACATCATCATGATCCAATCCTTCTTCCCATCATCAGGAATCTATAAGACTGTTTCTTAAGAAATGACATCCTCACGCATCATCTTCGTAGCTTTTGCATACGTTCTGCATTAATATCCTTTAGATTGTTTAAGGCCACTAAACATTCTTTGATATACAAACATTTCTCATCAGGTCTCTTCCCATTTGCAGTGACCCTCCCTTCTGACATTTTCATTTCCATCAACTGCACCTTTCTTAAATTAGACTCAACCATTGTCTACAAAGCGGCAGTCAGTGAGGCACCATAGCTTTTCTTTGGGTCTCATAATCCTAATCAATCTTTAGTTTGACCTTATTATAGTGATCATTTGTACTACTAGTAGAGAAGGTGGAGGGTGCCTTGGTAAAAGGGTGACCGCATTCACCAGTTGCGAATGTATCCCTATAAATACGCATCAACTCCTGATTGTATGGCAGTCTATGTTTTTTGAATCTTTTGGCAAATTTATTTACCTATATGATAGTTTAAAAATAGTATTAATTCATTAGAATAAAATTTATGTAACATCATAATGGAAAATAAAAATAATAACAATTTTGTATAGCTTAATACTGCAAAGGAAGCGTAATAAAAAGTTTATATAACTAAATACTGGAATGAAAGAACAATAAGAAGTTTATATAGCTTAATACTAGGAACAAAAAATAATATAAAAAAATAATTTAAAGCTATCTTAGAAAGTCTCTCCAAATTGATTAGCCTCAGGCATAGCAAACCTCATCATCAGCAAGAGTGTGATACTGTGAATGGCATATTATCAACTAGTCTGGATTCCAGAATGCTGTGCAGCAAACTAGTGGCCTCAGGCATCATTATTGGCCAAGGTATGCTAAATGTATTAATTGGTGAGCAACCGATAAAGTAAATAATATGTGAAGGGTTAATATAAAAAAACGTAGCTCCTAAGATCTAACATGGAAGTCAGCACCTCACGCGTAGCTTGGGAAAATAGCTTCGCTCTAGATGATTAAATATAGCACCTCATACTTAACTGGGAGAGAAGCCTTGCTCCAAAGTAAAAGAACATTTAGTGCCTTGTGCGTAATGGAAATGAGCCTTGCTCTATATGAGAAAAAACAGTTAGCACTTTGTGCGTAACTAGGAAAAGTAACTTTGCTCTAGATGATAAAAGACAGTTAGTACCTTACACATAGTTAGAAGAAGAAGCTTTACTCTGATGAGGAGCTCAACTCCAATGGTGCATCTTACATGGGTGAGTGAGTGTTTTATCATTTGAGAAAGGAGTCAGCTCTGATTAGGAGCTCAATTTTGGTAATGATGGCTAGATTTTTGTGAAATGGCCTAGGAGCCAAGTATGATAAGAATGATATAGTTGATATGATCAAATATGTCATGGGCATGTTGAATCTGATGGCAATTTATATTCTAATGATTATCCTTTATCATGGATGACAATTGAAGGATGCATATCAGATGTAGAGTCATGACTTAGAAATCACCGGCTTGGCCAATCCTAAGTTATTCCTAGGGATGGCAAAATAGGTGGGTTGGCAATGGGTTTAAACGGGTTGAAGGTTAAATTGGTGTAATCCAAACCCATCTATTTAAAAGGTGGATTAGATATGAGCGGGTTGAATACGAGTTAGTACAAACACACAAAGCCATATTCAACTTATTTATTTATGACCAAACCTACTTTTTTTAAAAAGAATTAAAAATTTATTTTAATTAATATGTGTATATAAATATAAATAAATCATTATTATCCTACTTTACACTCACTTACACTCTCTCTCCCCCTATATACACACACATTTATAACAGATACATTTATAAGCATGTGTTTGCAGATTCTAGATGTGCCATGAATGTATAACTGCACACATATACATTCATTATTTGCATTTTTGTTCTCTTTCTATTATATATATATATATATAGATATATATATGTATTGTATGCATATAAAATTGATTTGATTTACCCTTAGCATTAGAGGGTAATAATTAATGAAATGTAATGAACAACTGCAAATGATTTTTCGATTATGAGTAGCTCTAATACAGATTTCAGAGGAATAAAACACCTGTCTTGTGTATGAACAAACAACGGGATTTAAGTAACAAAAGTCCAAGCTCAGTATACCCAAATCCAAGACACTAATTTTTTTTTTTATCATTACGTGTAGATCTAACAATAAATGTAGGTAAAGCTTAAAAACTTGATATAAAACAGTAACAAATTAAAACATATATGTACATACATATATGTACGAAAGACTAAGAAAGAAAGAGTACAAATCAGGGTGCATACCAAAACCTTGAATCGATTAGCCGAAACCCTAAGGGGGAGAGAGAGAGTTCTGAAAAGAGGTGGCTACTCACAGTTCCAGAAATATTCAATGGAGATGAATGAAATTGTTCTTGCAATTAGGTATAAGCTTGCACCAAAGAGAGAGAGAGTGGTGAGAGAGACTGCTGGAAAGAGAAATGTGGGCTAAATTTATTTTTTTAATTTAATTGGGTGTTTGGTTAAATTAATTTTTTTAATTCAATTGGGTGTTTTAACGGGTCATGTTTAATAACTCAATTGCACCCGTTTATAAATGGGTGTTTAATAACTTACCCAATAACAACCCAATTAGTAAAATAATAGGAACCAAACCCAATTATTATAGGCTTAATTGGGTGGGTTGATGGGTATGGGTTGACTTTGCCACCCCTAGTCATTCCCAGTCTTTGTGCCTACCCAAATATGTGTTTTCATGCATAATACTGTTCTAGCATATTTAGTCATATGTAGGCATGGCAAGACATGGTGCATGGCATAACATAGCATAGCATGGGTTAGCACGATAGGTGATGTCCTAGTATGTTATATGGCATAATATGACATGCTATTGAATTTAAACAGACATGTTTAGCATGGTTTAACATTGTAGAGATAATATGGTATGGCATATATGATATTATGGCATGACTTGAAATGATATTATGATATTATGGTATGTAATGGCATGGTAATATGATGTTATGGCATGGCATGGCATGGCATGGTAGTATGATGTTATGGCATGGCATGCCATGGTAGTATCATGTTATAGCATGGCATGACATGATGATAGCATAATCTAGGTGTCCTATGTGTTGTTTAGGATTTTACTAAGTTGTCTCGGGTAAATCCAGTCAATATTAGATATCAGGCTTGGCTCGAACTTGAGTTATGATTTGGATACCTTTCACCGAAAGAGGGTTTCTATTTGTATAACTGGAATTATTTTATTCTAATCATGTAAACAAATTAAAATGAAAAACAAAATAAAAATTTTTTAGAGAAAGAAAATTTTCTCAACGAGCGCTATTTTCTAGAGAGAGAAAGTTTGGAGTGTTGGCCTCACTTTAAGAGCTCCAAGCGCGTTGAGTCTTGAATGAGTAAAAAATAAGGAAAGGGGAGGTCCTATATATAGGCCTTCCCTTGCTTTGAATAAAAAGTCCGCTAGGCACTTGTGGGCGAATTCGTTTGTTCGCAACGGGGGCAAAAAATCCTTCCTAGTTTCACAGGCTGAGAATCCCGTCTAGCTTTAAGGGCAAAAAATCTCATTTGGCTTTATGAGGAGAGAATTTTGCTTGACTTTGTAGGCAAAAAAACTTGCCTCGCTTCGTAGGCAAAAAAGTTTGCCTAATAGCACAGATGGAGAATTCCGTTTATGCTCACAAGTGGATAAGTCTGCCACAACAAGGGTGGCATACTCAATGGATGAAATGCCCTTTTTTCTGGGCTGATTTAGCCTGTAGCTCCAAGCTCAGCCAGTTGAGGTAAGGTTTAGGTCAGGTTCTTCTGACTTGTTCTAGTCATTTTAAACATTCTAGATGGGTTTTAGGTGTGCCAAAAACTTCTTGGTCATCTTGGAGAGCAAAATAAAGTTTTTTTTTTTTTTTTTTTTAAATCAAATTAGGCCAAAATAGATTATCTATCACCTAGTTTTCGCTATTTGAAGTTTGCTACTCCAAAATGGGCTGAAATGGTAAGGAGATCACTTGATTTCTCTGACTAACCCTTGTGAATATCACCAGCATGACTCCTCTTATCATTTTTGGGTATGAAGAATCCATTTGTGATGTTAGATTAACCTCCAGAAGTTTTAGGTGGATTGTAGACTTTTGGTGACTTTTAGGGGCTTAATTCCTGAGATAATTCCCGATGTTTGATCTGGCTTAACTCATCTGGGGCCTACTTCGAAAATTATATCCATAGCATCTTTGTAAATTTTGGAGCCTTCTTGACTTAGTCTAGAAGCTTAATTTGTCTCTTATGTTCCTTTTCATAAGTAGGGGCCATTTTGAGTAGGTGGGACCTAGATGACCTTTGGAGTGGTATTTTGGCTATTCTGAGCTATGTCCTATATTCTCTGATGTATTGTGGGATGTCTTGTATAGTTTTGTAGGTTTCTTACTTAATTTAGATAGTCTGGTTGATTCCATTCTTCGAATATGTCGGTAGAGGTCTTTTTTAACTTTTGGACTGAATTGACTCTTAATTCTGGATTCTAACTATGTTGTTAATGTCGGAGTTATTTTTTAGTATTTTAGACATGCCACTGCAATTTAATGGCGTTCATTCTTGACCTAAGCTTTTATCTTGACTTCTCCCATTTTCTAGGGACTTGATCATCGTTTTACTGAACTTTGCTTTTGTTGATACTTGGCAACTTGTCTTCTCCTACGATAAAAAGATTTTAATCAGTAGAGCACTGATCAATTAAAAAATTTAAATATTATAAATTTTAAGTAAGGGGAAAAATTGGGACATTTATACTCTTTAACTACCAACTACTTTTGCAGCTTTTTTGTTTTTTTAAATATTCCTTAATTAGTTATTATTTATTTAAGTACCCTTAACTATTTATTATTTATTATTTGAGCTACTTTTATTGCTTATTTAATTTTATTTTAATTAAAATAAAATTTTAATAAAAATCACACATGTAATGTGTGCCAACCTCTAATTTAAAATAATTGATTCACGAGAAACCCACATTATTCTAATAAAATTTTCTGATTTTGTAACAATGGTTTTTGAAGATTGAACAATTCAAAATATTCGAACTCCTTTGGTTTGAAAACTGACTTTGTTGATGAAAATAAGAAGGGGAAAAAAGAAAAGAAAAAAATCATTTAATTTTTCATGTTTGTTCTAGTAGTAATTGTTGAAGAAGTATAATTAATTTAATTCACTTTTTTCTTTTCTTTTTTCTTAATAAATCTGACCTCAATATTAAGTTGCATTTTTTATGATATATTGATCAGAGTTAATGTGCAAATAACAGACAAAATATATAATTACTAGACACGTATGCCATATTATATATTTGAAGCTAAGAAATTTGGGAATTACAAAATCTTTTTCCTTGTATTTTGCTTCGCATTGAAATTTCTTATGTAATGTCCCTAAGGCTATTATCTAGCAAAATGTTTATGGAGAAATAATTTTTTTTTAATTTTTAAAAATATATCTAGAATCTTATTATTAGAAGTTGCGTTCTTATATTTTCTAATAAAGTGTTTAATATTTTATCCCCAAAGTTTAAAATTTGCAAGAAAACAAATAAATACAATATATTTTTTTCCAAAATTTATTAATTTTTTTTTTTAGTGTTCCATGACTACTCAAATTAACGGAAAGAATTCTTTTCTTTCGTTTTTCATTCTTCAATATAGTTTGATGAAAATACCATAACTTAACCCCCATCATCTCCAAAACATTTTCAACGATAAGGTGCAAAACTTCGTCCCCTTAGGATGCACGTGCAGTAATAATCAAATTTAGTTTTATCCTAAACCTTTAACACTGGCCTAATATTCTAGTAAAAGTTACTTGTCTTTAAAGGGTATCACATCATTCATTCTATTTTGAGAAAGTATAAAAAAATCATTCACGAGAACAGAAATGATCACATGAATTTTAAAGAATCTCATAATAGGAATGACAGTAAGGATGATAATCCCATCTTATCTTCTAATGACTCAGTAACTTCGTATCTTCTAAAAGTTCGATCCAAACCTAAAAAATTGCCTAGAATACCGATGTTGTGCTTGTTAAAAAATCTCTGATACTTAAATTAGTAACAGAATTGAGAAAGTATTTTGACAGAATTTCAGTAAGGTAAGAGTGTTATGTCGGTGTTATTGTAAAGTAGTGATATATATATATATAAAATCTCACGTGGAATGACATGTATGAATTGCATGTAACGTGCTCTTTCGTTCTCCAATAAGATAATGCCACCTTTATTATAGATCCTAAGTTGATTCCCTAGTTTGTTAACCAATTCGTTATATATGTATAATATGGTTTATAATAGCACTTTTATAGGCATATATATCAGAACTGTCAGGGAAGGATTGTACACGTGACCCGTGACGTCAGCTGTTTTGACGGGAATGACTTAGTTAGATATAAGCTGGTTAGACAACTGAAGCCCGACCGGGAACGTCCATACTCTAATGTGATCGTTCGGGTAAGGAAGACTCGATCGAAAATAATGTCTGATCGAGTTATGGTAGGCGGAACACTTGTCAATTCGAGATAGTGTGGAATACTCCCATATCATCTTCTATCAGTTCACCTGTTTGCATAATTTATATGTTAATTAATATATATGTATGTTATATATAAGTATGTTAATATATTTTGTTCTTAGTGGAAGGAGGTGATAGGATGGGAACCTGGATATAAGTGAGGACATAGATGGAGAGACAATTAATTTGACCCTTTTTAATGCTAAATAGGGACAAGAACGGAGAGATTTCCTCTGTGCAGAACCCATACGGCCGTTGATATTCTTGATAAATTCTACTAAAAAATTCATAACGGCATTATGTCATTTCCCAAATTTCAAACACGAATGCGTCCACATCAAAACAAGTTTCGTGAGCACATATTTAGGTTTTGATAGCATACAAAGAGATTGATATGGAGCTTTTCTTTTATTTATTAATGGGTTATTTGTCTTTATATCTTTTGTATTTAAAGTAAAAATCATTTGTACTCTTGAATTTAAAAAAAGTTAACTTTATATCTCTTGTACCATTAAAGTAAAATTGATAAAAGAATCCATCAAAGTTAACAGTTTTAACTCTTAATAATTTTAAAAAATATACTTATAGTTTGTTTGAATAGAGTGAAATGGAAAGTAAAGAAGAGAGAAGAAAGATTTTAGAATCAATCACTTTTTCGTGAGTTTTTTTTTTATTTTTTTTATTTTTTAGGAGAGAAAAGAAAAGAAATGGAAAGAAAAGTGAGTGTAAAAATTTTAAAATTTTTATCTTCCCAAAAGTGGGAGCAAATTGAGAGAAGAAAGGTGAATTAATGAAATTTTTAAAATGACTTATTTGCCCATAAAATAAAAAACAAGAAAAACTAAATTACTACTATGTCCTTTGGCTAAATAAATTGATTACACTCTAACTTTATGGAAAAATAACAATTTATCTTTTCTTTTCCTTCCATTTCTTCTCAACTCACAAATAAAGAAAAAAAAGTTATTATTCATTCTTTTCTAAACTTACAAACAAATAGAAAGACAATGTTAACGTTTCTCTTTGTTAGTGATGAAATTGTAAAATTAACAAATTCATAGTCAAAACAGAGTTCTGTAACTTATAGAGTTAGATGTAAGCTAAGATATCAGAGTCTCGAATTAGGATGAGTTGTAAAAGTCTTAGAATAAGCTTGGAAGTCCGCAAACATAGAACAAGCCTATTTAGCTATTTCGCAGGAAGCTCATAGGAAGCGCGCGGGATGCTCAGTGGATAATACCGAGAGCATATTTTAGAACTTTGGTTGCATGGGAAGCCTGCTTAGAGTCAAGGAATGGCTTCAGGAAGGTTACGGGATGAGTAATTATCCCACAAGGTTTATAGCTTCTATTTTTTAGACTGCGTTTTGAAAACTTTATATGTCAGAATTTTATTTCGTATATATTCTTGGACACACCTAGGATTTTCTACGAGTAGAGAAACAAATTTAGAAGATCAACGAACAACAATTGCAAAGTGTTCTCTCAACAATTTACCAAAATCATTGAACTTGAGTGATTCAAGGGAGTTTGAATCTCTGAGAGATTAGGATTCGACAAATTGCTGAGAATTCGGTATTTATACCTTTCAGGAGTCGAATGACTTTTACTAGGGAGTTGGTGAATCGAGAATTTGAGCAAAAAGTTCAACAATATAGAATCGATAAGTCGAGTCTATTGTGAGATTGAGCTTTTATAACCAACGTTTGGTATCGTAAAAGTTTTTTTTAGATTTTTTTTCCACGGGTAGGGTTTTCCTTGTTATATCTGCGCCTTCATATCTTTTGTTTATTGTGGATTGTGTGACTTCGTATTTCTTATAATTATTTTGTGATTAGATCAACTAGCATATTCTTGAATTTTCGCCATTATTTTCTTTTTATCTCCTAATTAATATTTTCTTTTCTTTTATGTCTTAAACTCACAAACAAAGCCTTACATCCTTTGTAGTTCTTATTATCTACATTTAAATTTTCACCATTATTATCTACACTTATATCTTCACAAACAAAGCCTTACATCCTTTGTAGTTCTTATTATCTACATTTATATCTTCTGATTCTATTTAATTTTTAGTGGTTATTTTTATTTTTTTACTTAAAAATTTAATATCATTTATACTTTTACTTTAATCTCAAGTAGGAGGAGTATAAATATATGTTTTTAAAATTTAGGATGTATAAGTAATTTTTACTTTAATTATAACGCAATTATCTCTTAATTCATTTGTGGAAAGAGTATGAGAAAATTAAAGAAGGTTTTGGGACTCGTGAATGAGATGAGAACCATTTCAAATGAATTATTCTCCATTCTAATTTTTTAAACAACTCACATGCACGGCATCTTAATAAAGTACGGCAAACTTTTCCTGGTAGCGGTCCTACGTAACATGATGTAATTCCATCGACAAACCCAAATGATTCACGGGTTGTAATACCTCCCAGGTGACCCTCAAACTATCACGGGTTGCTAACACAAATCACATCTCACTGATGTGTCTTTGCATATTTTAATATATTCACATCAACTTTTTCCGGCTACTTTGATTGCGTTTGGCATAAAAAAATACTGAAAATCTCTATAAATCTCTGTTAATCTTATATCACGTCAATTTTATTTTTTTACTGTATATATTATGAACCCTCAATTTATCTCACTTTTCCTTATTCCAAACAAACCCTTTATGACTTTTTTTCTTCTGTCTCTATATATTATATAAAACATTAAAACATAACTCAATTTAACTTTACATTTTTTTTTTTACTAAATAGAGTCGATTTATTCATGGTCATAATTACGATAAAATTTTACACTTTCAGTGAGCTATTTATATATATATATATATATCTAACATGATCATCTCATTTATTTGGACTGATTTTAGATATGTTTTGGCTAAAAGATCAAAATAAAGAAATGAAATTGACTTTGGATTAAAACAATGAAAAAGATTAAAGAAAATTACCTAATCAACCCACTTTATAGGCTTATACAAGAAATAAGTTGATAATTAATAGTGGAGCAACACCAAACATGTAATTATATATTTTAGAGGAATTTGCATCTTGGCCGTCTATATTTGTGTAAAGCACACGTAAAACCATGCAAATCAATTGTCACGATCAATCAATCGCAAACGACTGACTACAACATTATCCTATATATATATATATATATTACCATTGGGATAAACGTACATTTCTCCCTCAAAGTATAAGCCAAATCCCATTTGTCCTCCTGAACTATCTACCATCTCTATTGCACCAAACTATAGCCTAGTGTCCTAAATTGCCTCAAATCAATTATAACATGTAAATTCTAAAATGAAAAGGAGTTATGTGACAAACATGTGACTTTTAGTAGTGGCAATAAGGTCAGATCACCCAAAATCTCCATTTATGCATAAAATACGAGCTCTATTGTCCGCTGTTAGGGTTAGATTTTTTTTTTCCACCAATCCTTTGATCAAGAATTGGGGAACTTCTCCTAAGCTTGCAAATGGATTCATTCTTTTACTGTGGTTGCTGGGCAATACTTCAAATTCATAAATCAATGGCAATTCAAGTGGAAGATTCTAGACGTGAGAGAAATCTATGAGGCTATTTGGTATAGGTTGATCCACCAATTTGTTCCATGTTTGTCCTAGAATGAATTTTGTGAATTTTAGGTGATTATGAAATTGGTGCATTTGTTGTTGGTTTCATTGTGTATACCTGAAGAGAGGACTAAAACCATGGTGGTTGTACGGAGAGACTGTGAGAGTGTTTGGAGTGCCAAATAAAAAATAAAAATAAAAAATTAGTGTTAATACGATGTAAAAGTGACACGTAACAAAATTTGATTGGAAAAATTTTAAAACTTCTGAAATTTTTTAAAAAAATTTGAGACATCAAACGGTCTCTATATAAGTGAGAAGAAGAGTGAAATATGGTAGTAAAGCAAAAGGGGGAAAAAATCGATTCTCCACTATAAGAAGTGGGCTCATTCAAGCCACTTCTTCATTGTGATAAGTATATATTTTTCTCATTTTTGGAATGATTTTTGTGTGAGATTGATCAAGAGTTTGTGGCAAAATTTTTCTGGGCTTATGAGGGGTTTTGATAATCTCTTATTCTATTCTCTTGCAATACTTGGAGATTATAGTGTGAGAAAAGGGGAACAGTTGGTGCGATTCCCATAACTGGTATGATAAGAAGGAAGAAGTCAGGTGGTGAAATCATAACATGGACAAGAGAAGTCAAAGAAGTGGGAGATGACAACTCCATGTATTATTTACCATTACGAGTATTAGATATTGCAAATTCCTTGTGAGCGGTCCTTGTAACTATCATATTTATGGTGACCCTTGCATGGGCCCGTAAATAGAGACTTGGGACGCGTTTGTTTGGCGAAGTGGACGTCGGATGAGTTGGGTTATCCGTGGGATCCACAAAAATTAGTGTTTGATTTACAAATTAAAGAAGGGGATGAAACATCCCCCTAAAAAATTTATCCGCCTTTTTGGTATTCGACTATTGGTATGATATTACTTATACTCTATCTCTGAATTTGTTTTCCGCCAAAATTTAAAAGTCTAAAATTATTTCTTGTTACATCTCATGTCAAATCACATCTTTTATTCCACTTTATATTCCACCAATCAAACACCAAAAAAATAATTCCATATAAAAAATTAATCTCATGTTTATATATTATCCTATGGTATTATTTATACCCCATCATCCAATCCCTCAAAACAAACATAGCCTTGGGGGTGATAACCAATTTTTTCCTAAATCGAAATCACAATATGGTTCTTACATGACTTCTTTCCATCAGGTATTTAGACTACGTAAATTGGAATAATTTGAAAACCACAACCATAATATAGGGTGCAGTGTGAGATTATGAATAACATAATGTGCAAAGTTCATTTTGTTTTCTTTTTACCATTGATAAAATGAGACATTTAACTGTTGAAATTTACTGGCTAGCTAGATTTATTCTAGATATAATGTAATTTTTGAAATCTATACTAGGGGGTGTTTGGAGTCTCAAAAAATATCAAAAAAATCAATGGATGAGATTGATGTGATGTAAAAATGATAGGTGGCAAAATATGATTGGAGAGATTTGAAAACTTTTAAAATTTTTGATTTTTTTTGAAATCTTTTGAGACTCCAAACGAACCCTAATACGTAAAAAGAATAGATACAAGAGAAAAGTATCTCCTCCACTTTATTTTTACCCCTTAATTAATTTTACTACTTTATTCATAAATTTTCAAAAACTCTTTTAATATCTTTTTGTCACACTCTTTATGTGCTCACTTAAACCATTTATCTAACAATCGTTCATTTGCCTCTTTTTACTTCTCTATAGCCCTCTCTTCCCTTCGCTCTCCCTCTTAAAAAAGCTAACCATGCCTGTAACACTCGTCTCTTTGCCTTCTTGGATTCTCCATAGCTCTCTCTTGGAATTTTTCTCTGCTCTTTCTATATATATCAATATGTGTTTGTATGATTGTCACTTAATGAAACCCTCCTTATAGATATCATATGTCCTTTTTCTCAGCCGTTACTTCGACCATGAATCAAGCACATCCATTGATGTTGTGAAGCATGTGTTAGTTGAATTTGCAGAGGGACATGAACGACGAAGAGTATTATGGATATGGTGGACCATGATCCATCGTTTTGTATCAGATCATTAGAGGAGGCCGTCTCCATTTGTCTTGTACTTCGATGATATGAATATGAAATTCCCAAATTGGCTAGTTCAATGATAATAGATTCAAGCATATGTAATCATTCTAATCAAACAATCAATCTCACTTACCAAAAAAAAACAATCAATCTCAAGGAAAGCATATGATTGATGACAGAAAAATTCTTACTAAAACATTAAAATAAAATCATGAGTTTGTTCTTAGAAACCACCTAAAAACTTTCACTATAAAACTAGTTATATATAAAATATACGCAATAGATTGACTTCTCGAACCTATTTAAAAATTATTTGCTTGACTCCTCGATTCACTATGACCAAGTGAGCTCAGTGAAAGCACAAGTCTCAAACTCCTTCAAGACCAAACAATGTCAAAAACTCCTTCAAGACATTGCACAAAAAAATTTCTCAAAAAAATTACTAAGAATATCAAAGAGATTCATGATCTATAATCTATCTCTCAAAACATAATTCTCATGATTGAGTGTCTTTTAGTTCTAAATCGAACTAATGTACATTAGATTATATAGTGTTTCAATCCAATTAGAACTTAGATATAAAAATTTTCTTTTAAATCAGATGAAGAATACATGTAACGTAAAGAACTTCAATAGACTGAGAACTCTGAAGAAAACTGAAAAACTCAAGCTCGAACCCTTGAACATCCAGCAACATGGTGCAAGGTATCTCGAGGCTTCGAGCATTATATGGCTAGGTTGTGAGGTCTTCTAGATTAGTTATGTAAGTGCTCTGAAGGTTCAAATAGGATAAGGCTTCAAATGATATTGTCCTCTCTTCCTACTTGCTCGATGAATCTAAAAGAGTTTTATTTTTGTCTAAGTCGAAACTCCTCTATTATAGTGAATTCTATTTCAAATCTAGACTTTCTAGCACATTAAAATTTGAATAAGAATTTCAGTCCTCTTAGAGCCCCAACTAATACTTGAGACAATATATTAATCTAAATTTTGTTTACAATATATTACTTAGGTGGCATTTGGTTTACATTTTTATTTTTTTTTTGTTTTTTATTTTTGTTTTCTATTTTCTATTTTATTATGTGTTTTATGTTTTGAAAACTCAAAATATGAAAATAGAAAACGCATTTAATTTGATATTAACTGTTTTTCGTGTTTTGAAATTTTTTCTTATTTTGGGTTAAAACTAACACTCAAAACAATTTTTTGCCACTTCGCATTTTATGCGTAAACCCATTTTTTTGCTTTCTAAAACAAAATTTGAAAATATAAGTGATCAAATGCGTTTTGAGTTGCTTTAATTTTCTTAATTTCAAAAATGTAAATTGAAAAATGGATTTAAAACTGGTATACCCAATGGCACCTCAAGAATCTTAAGACGCACCTTAAGAATCTTAAGGTGTTATTGGGTATACCTGTTTTGAGTCTATTTTTTATTTTGTATCTTTAAAAACAAAAAAAAAAAAGCTCAAATCGTATTTGACTACTTATGTTTTTAAAATATATTTTAGAAAACAGAAAATAAGTTTATATATGAAATACAAAATATAAAAAGTAGTTTTGAGTGTTTTTAACTCAAAATAAGAAAAATCAACAAACACAAAAAACAAAAAAAAGTCAAACCAAATGTATTTCCTATTTTTTGTATTTTGATATTTTCAAAATGTGAAACACATAAAATAAAAAAAAAAAAACAAAAACCAAAAATAAAAAGTAAAAATGCAATTCAAATGCCATTTTATTAAATCCAAAACTAGTCCTCTTCCTTGGAGCAGGTGGAGAGCACCACTACAATCTTGATGGCATAGAAGTAGTTTCAACCACATGTATCGTCGGCAATAATAGATAATCGTTAGGTAGCCAACGAGCGCAACAGTGATCATTCAAAGTGCAGCATTCCAAATTCATATTCGTTGACAAACAAATTAGTGAATTAGGTGGGTGTAATGTATGTATTTTTAGTAAATTATAAAAGTACACTAGAAGTCTGTGAAGTGAACGCATTAATATAGGAATATAAAACAAATTGTATTTAGATATAAAATAGGAAATTGAATTCAGTCTCGCACGAAAGATAACGTTTAAATTTGTAATTTCACAATAGAGTTTGTATTTTGTTTATTACTAGTATGTTATTAACTGGTACGATTGAAATTTTTGGTTTTTTTTTTTCTATAATTTAGAATTTGTTGTTATAAAAATATGCATTTATGGGAATTAATATAATTTATAAAATACAATCTATCCATCTATTTGCCTCTATATAATCTATTTGAGTAAAAAAGTTTCAAAAAAAAAAAAAAGGTACTTACAACCCATTCAAAATTTCAAAGGTCTCAAGAATATTAATTCGAAAGATTTCGAATTTATCAACTCACGACTTTAATACAATAATCATTTTTGATAAGTTCATTACAACAAATTTTAAAAGTCACTGAGGCGGTGGTGAATTTTTGTAATCTACTTGTGGGGCCCCTTATTTCATACTATTTGCTTAATTACCACCTAAAAATTCCACGGGTCATCTCAAGACAAGGTAAAGACAACCCAACAAATTTAAGGGGTTATTTGAAGTAAGAAAAAATGAGATAAATTGAGATAAATTATGATTTGGAAAGAGTTCGTAATACGTGCAATAAGAGAAAAAAATTAATATGATATAAAATTAACAGAGATTTATAAAGATTTTTAAAATTTTTTCTCAAACTATCGCAAACTAAGCGGGGCCTAAGTTGAGCACTTTCGCATGTGAACTCGAGACTTTTTGGGGTGACCACAGATTAACACAATTATTTCAATTCTACCACCACCAATCCCGGCCCTCTTCAGCTCCTTTTCATAACCCATCAATAAAAAGCTCCAAACAAAGGATAGAAGACCAAGAACACCACTTCATCCCCCCTGTCGCCCACCTCTCTCTCTCTCTCTCTCTCTCTCTCTCTCTCTCTCTCTCTCTAAAATGAACTCAAGAGCTATGATATGCATCTTACTGTTGATGATGGTTGGTTTTGCAATGTCAGACTTGGAGAAAGATAGAGAAGAATGTGCAAATCAATTGGTGGGGCTTGCCACTTGTCTTCCTTATGTTTCCGGGGATGCAAAAGATCCGACCCTAGACTGCTGCACTGGGCTCAAACAGGTGCTGCAGAGCAGCAAGAAATGCCTCTGTATCTTGGTTAAGGATCGAAACGATCCCAAACTTGGCCTCAAGATCAATGCTACCCTTGCTTTAAGCCTTCCCACTGCTTGTCACGCACCTACCAATATCTCTCAGTGCCCCGGTAAGTATATATATACATATATATAATGTATATATACAATTGTATAGAAGTTTGATGATCATGTATTCTCACGACTCTGGATAACATTTTGTGCTTATACTTACAGGTTTAATTATATTTAACATGCTTAGCCTTTGTGTCAGATCTTACTTTCATTTCCATCATTCTAATTATAGGCTCTATTTGATTTATTATAAATTTTTAAAAATTATTTATTTTTTATCTCATTGCACGAATTACGAATTTATAATTTATCTCACTTTTTATCACTCCAAACACACCCATAATAATTAATTAATCCAATATATTCACTGTTAAATTTTAATTTAACCCTTCTCTTAATAACTATTAAAAAAAATGTGACAGTAAAATATTGTGGGTATCACATGAACACATGATACTTTTTTATTAATAGATTTGGCAAAAGAATTAAAATGAAATTTGACGATAAATTTTAAAGTTAGACTGTTATAATTAAAAGTAGATGGACTAAAGTAATATTAAATTAAATGTAAACTACAAGGATGCAAAATAAAATACCTGTATTTATACTATAATATAAAACAGAATGCAAGGAAAGTATAAGTAATCCCGTGTCCCTTTTTTTTTTTCTTTTTCTTTTCTTTTTTTTTTTTGGCTTTTGAAGTTAGATAAAAAAAAAAATTTGAAAGGTTTTCTCGCAATTATTATACCATATTGAACGTAGCCTGTAACTTAATAGTTAAGAGTCTCTATTATCCGCTCATAACTCAAGTTCGAGTTTTCTCCTTCTCCCTTATAAAAAAAAAAACTTTATTTTTCAAAAAAAATTATGATACCATAACAACTAGGCATCCCAAAGGATTTTCAGGCTACAAGTCATCATTTCTTGATGGTTCAGGTTTGTAATTGTTTTATTGTATTATTTTAGTACTTATTATTTTTTCCATTATAATCATATGCATATACGAGACTTAATTAAGGGGTTGGATTTTTTGTTGGTAAAAATATGTTAATAAATTATGTAAAAAAAAACTAAAAAGTAAGAATTTTCTAAAGTCACCCGTGCATTGTGGATAGGGGTGGCAAAATTGACCCAAACCCATCAACCCACCCAATTAAATCCATAATAAATGGGTTTGGGCCCTATTATTTTACTAATTGGGTTGTAATTGGGTAACTTATAAAATACCCATTTATAAACGGGTGTAAATGAGTTGTGAAACGAGACCCGTTAAAACACCCATTTAAGTTAAAAAAATTAGTTTAACCCCCCTCTCTCTTTACACTGTTCTCTCTCTCTCTAGCAATATCTACAATAAATGTATAATATATACATTATATATATATAATACGTGTATATATATATTCAGCGTATACAATAAATGTATAATATATACATTATATATAATTTATTTCTTCTTCCATTCTCTATTCCTATTCTCCTCCATATTCAATACAAATAACACATGCGCGTACACACACGCGCCCACACACACATACACGTCTACACACATGCGCGCACAAACACGTCTACACAGGCGCATGCGCGTGCGCACGCATACACACGTTTGTGCACACATACGCGCACGCACGCACATACACGCATACACGCCTACACACGCGCGTGCGCACGCACATACACAAGCATACATGCCTACACACATGTGCGTGCACACATACATGCACGCGCGCGCGTGCACACACATACCTACACACATGCGTGCGCGTGCACACACGTACGCGCGCGCAAATACATGCATACACACCTACACACGCGCGCGCGTGGACACACATGCACACACGTGTGTGGGCGCGTACACGCACACACACACACGAGCTCGTGCGCGCACACGTACACACACGAACACCTGCACACACACGCACACATGCACACGCACATGCACAAGCGCACGCGCACGCGCACGCGCACGCACACTCACGCACACACACCCCCCACACACATACGTGCGCACGTGCGTGCGTGCAGAGAGAGAGAGAGGGAGTTGTTAATTTAAAATTGAATAAAAAATAAATCGGTTCGTACAAATTCGAAATTAACTGAAAAATACAAATATAATATATAATATTATATAATATGTATAATATTATATAATATGTATAATATTATATTAATTAAAATAAATATTGATGCATTTATATATATATATACACATTAATTGAAATAAATTTTTAATTTTTTTTAAAAAGTAAGTTGAGTCATAAGTAAATGGGTTGGATATGGGTTCATGGGTTTGATATAACCCATATTCAACCCGCCCATATCTAACCCGCCTTTTAAATGGGTGAGTTTGGGTTACACCCATTTAATCTCCAACCCGTTTAAACCCATCACTAACCCACCCAACCCGCCCATTTTGCCACCCCTAATTGTGGATATGTAACTCGTATATATATGGAAGCATAGGGTCATATAGAAGTAAATAATCAATACCCATTACAATATTGTTTTTTAGTTACATTGTAATTGAACTTTCATAATGAGTTATTAGTATTAGTGTCATGCTAGTTTTTTATTTTTATAATTTTAAAAACACACACATATATATATACGTTGTATATATCTTATATATGTATGGTTTAAAATTAAAAAATATTTTAAAAAATAACGGATAATTGAGTAGGTAAATTTGACTTCACAATATATGTCCAGTGAAATTGAACGGTGACTTGAATCGGTTAATGTATTGCAGCTCTCTTGCACTTAGCACCTAACTCGCCAGATGCAAAAGTATTTGAGGACTTCGCAAACAGTACAGCCAAAGTGAGCAATAGCTCGAAACCTGCCACTGGTAAATATAGCTATATATATATATATATATGCTTTTTTGACTATGAGAAAACTTTTTTCTTTCAATTGTAGATTTATTAATTTGCTTTTTTTTTTGTGGTGTTAGCTAAGGGGAATTCCAATAGCAGCGGTTCAAGTGCTGAGATAAATAGTGACGGTGGAAAGGGAAAGAGATTTGTGGCAGCTGGGATGGTTTTGGCAGTCATAATTCCTATGGTAGTTCAAAATTTACCAAACCTTTAATTAATCAAACTTTGTTGCGTAATTTTTCATATATATTGAAACCATAGTTTGTATGCTTTGATATGGTAATTTTTGGCGCTGGAAAACAACAGTATGTATGCTTTGATATCATGCTCTCTCACTGTTGATTACTTTATTTCATTTATTGTAATAACATTGCTTATATGCAGCGACCACCTACAAGGAAGAACATAACTTTTCCCTCAATTGACACCATGAAGAAAAATTACAAGAGGTCTTCTTATATTTTTCACACATGATGCTCTTTTAAGGTCCCAAATTTAGTTGCAAGCCACGTGTGTTGCATGAGTATATTATTGTAAAATATATCATATTTGTGTGCAAGAAAAAAAATTTCATTAAAAATCATATGTGACAATTAAAAAAAAAAAACATCATAGTCAAGTATAAGAAAAAGAATAATAGCTTGTTACACATACATGCTAACAATTAAATGATAATAATTTCAATTGGAGATATAAACAAAACCAAGTGACAATGGTAAAGGATTCTATAAATACAGTAGCAATATTCCTAAAAAAGTAATCATTGAGAAACAAATATATATATATATATATATATAGATTAAAACTATTTAGAAAGAGTGTTAAAAGAAGTATTTTCTTGAGCCCTTGTAGAGATCACAACACTTTTCTTACAAAATGATTGATAATGCCTCTTTTTTCTACGCGTGTGAGAAGAATCTATTCATACAAAGTATGTGGTATAATGATTCGACCTCTTTAATTGAACAACTTGAAGAAGAGAATGAATTTAAAGAATAAGCGTGTGAACATGAAACTTGAGCATATCCCTGGTAGGAGTGATATAAATCAACCATTTAATTTTTCATTCACACCTCTAAAACTTCGACAGTCCAACTTGTAAGCTTCTTTTAATGATGTGTTTGGGCTAGAAAATAAGAAGACGAAGTTTGAGTGGCAATACAATCTTCATCAATTGGCTAAAACGTAAAATTAAATTTTTTTAATACAAAACCAAACCACTCATACTTAAAGGTTTGATGGAAGAATACCCTATAGTTTCATATAAAAATGAGGTAGTCAATCTAAAGCATATTTAATGATAATATGAATATCATAATGTGTATTAAATTGTGACTTTATGGATATTTGTAATTTTTATGGGGACATTTTTATTTAAAAATTTTTTTCAGCTATTTATCATTTTATATAGTAGTAAGATAAGATTACTACTCAATAATTTTTAAATTGCTAATATTATTTAGATATTATTTATTTGTTTTTTTAATTTTAATTTATTTGAAATACAAATATAGTGAACTAATAGGTAAGTGAATCAATTATTCAAAACCTTATGAATTCACTTCATATTAATTGAGATCAACAGTGGAGCCAATAAAAGGCAGGGTGGCAAGTGACCCCCTTGATTTTTAACATGGAATTACTAAAATGCCCTTACCATTTTAATTTTATTAAAAAATTAAATTAATTTAAAATTCAAGTATTTTAGTCTTATTAAAAAATTAAGATTATGCAAAATATTTTTAACATAAAAGAAATTTACCAGAAATCAAGTATTTTTTGTATAATAAAGTGCATTATCCCACTACAATATAGAATTTTTTTGTGCATAATATCATTAATTTTAACATATAACATAACAAATTTTATACACAATAACTTAATAATACTTATATATATATTTTTTATAATAAGAGACATCCTCAATAAACCTTATTGTTAAAAGGGTCAATTAAACCATTATAAAAACTATATTTATTAGTTTAATGTACAAAGATAATTCTCTCTCTCTCTCTTTAAAAGTAACATTACTTTTCTTCTACTCTTAACTTTGACGTAATTCTTTGTCCCTTTCTTAGGTGTTTGGTGCCCTCTTAGTAAAAATCCCAAATCCGCCTCTGATTGAGATCATATGCGACAATCTTAGTAACTTTATAGAAAAAAAAATATATATATATATATATATATAGTTATAATCATCTACCAATGTGAGACAAAAAAAAACTTTATGAATTAAAAAAATTATTTGAAGAATGAAGAGTATTGAAGTATGCCATGTAGGATTGGAAAAAAGGAGAAGATGAGAGACAAAAACATTCCCTTAGTATTAGATATAAATATTTTAAAATTTAATGAATATGTTAAATAATTAATTTATTTGAAAATCAAATCCAATCAACTCAATTTTAAATTCAATATTTGTTTGTCTGATATTGTCACTCTAATATTTCTAGGCATGAATTGCAATGGAAATTTGAACAAATAAAAATAATGTGGATCCGGTTAGTGGCCATATTATTTTTTAATATAAATGATCATGTTTGTGGAAGTCTTAACTATTCAATAAACAATCATAGAAGGTAAGAAACAATATGTATAACAGTAAGAGATCAATGCAGATCTTTGTAGAAAAAATATTATAAAGATATGTTCTAAATTCACATTCTAAATCTTTATTCCTTTTTCTCCAACTATCTCTGGTATTTTCTGGAGTGAACGTCGAAGCGTTCAAACAGCAGGGGCCTTTTCCTCATTATCTTCACCATCGCTAATTTCAATAATTTTGTTTTCTTTTCTGCATTTTGAAACTAAAACACCATAATAATTAAAAAAAAAAACTAAAAACTTTAAAATTTATTAAATAAATGCATGATTTATGCTCTAAATTATGGTTTGTAGTTACACTTTTTAAGTGTAATCAATTTTTAGTACCCCTCAACCCAAACAAAACACAACATCAAAATTCATTTTTTTATTTGCATATTAAATAAATTCTTCCTTTATTCTAGCGCTCTCTGAAGGCGCTAGACGATTTGGCATTTTCAAGTTGAAGGCGCCCTTTCAAAGAGCGTTTTCTCCTAGCCAAAAACACTATCCTATTTAGCCTTTTTCCCATCTCGTGCCCACATTAGAAAAACATAGCTAGAAATGCTATTTCATATAGCGTTTTTCCCTATTCCCCCCACCAACCTACCTCTATTTCTCCTCTATGCCCTTGTTAACCTATCAAGTTGCTCAAAACACCAACATTGGAGGGAATAAACACATTTACAAAGTAAAAGAAACAGAAGCTTATAAACAAGCTAAAAACAATAATGAATTTTAAATAATATCCTAAAATATATAAATAGTAAAACAAAATATAAAAGCTAAAACTAAACTAACTTTTAAATGATATCACAAAATCTATAAACTAAAACTAAATTACATTTTTAAATGATATCACAAAATATATAAACTAACTTTTGGATTATAAGGTTAACATGAATGCCATGTATATATATACATAGTAAGGAAATAAGATTGCAAGATAAATGAAGAATGTTATGAAGAATATATACACCAACTTTTGAATTGTGTATACCTAATAAAATATTACACTACTCTAGCATTACAACAATGAATCTACAAAAGTCGGGGTAGATGATGCCTACTCTATCCCACAAGGAGGCTGCTTCTTATTACGGGGGGGGTTCTTCCACCCCTCCTATACCTATGGCTGAGTCTGTGGTGCTGTAGGCTGTAGCTGAGATGGTGGGTCATGAGGTAGCTCTAAATGGGCTGGAGGCTGACTCGTGTCGAAACGAGCTCTAGGTCTCTTTCGGGTGTACTGTATAGGAGGAAGAGGTGTTGTGATGTCTTTTTGTAATGGTGGTGCTATGCTGGTGGTCGGAATTGATGGCATAGGCTACAGCGGTGGTGACGGTGTAGCATCCACATCATCCATGACTATAGTGTAGTCATCAAATGCTCTCTAATGGATGATGTGGATCAGTAATAGGTGATGGTGGCCTAGCAGACATAGATGGTGGCACTCTTGGAGAACTGTAGGGTCCGGCTCCTGCAGAAGTAGAGGGCATAGCTCCTGCAGAACTAAATAGTCTGGTTGCAGCAGATGATGATGGTCTGCCATCGAGGGGAGATGATGAGGTCGCAGTGCGTCAAGCCTCGGTCAACTGGTACCCATCGTCTATGGCTGCAATGGTTCTCCTTCCGATGCTCTTCATCGTCCCAGCCAACCAATGGACCTCCTCCCAATCCCTACAGCTGAGAATATCTATCGCTATCTGAGTAGCACTCACAGCGGTGTCCACCTGTAAACATACAAACAACGATATTAGGTGCATGTCATAAATTACATTGCATTGAAAAGCAACAATAGCAATTAATTAGTCAATGATTAACAAGTCACCCACAATTATAGTCTTCGTAGCTGCAACGAGCTGAGATAAAAAATGCTAACCTTAGCCCTCATCGCGAATCAAAAGTACTCTCCGAAAACCATCAATTGCAAGCATAAAATTGTAGCCACATTAACAAAAAAACAAAAAACAAAAAATTAAAGTAAAGGAATCTGTATCATTTACCAGAGAGGAGCTTCGCTGGTGGAGCTCGGCAGGCGGCAGTCAGTGGCTGGATAATTTAACACAGGCGGGCTCGACGGTGAGCAAGCAGACGAGCGAGAGAGAGAGAGAGATATATATATATATAGAGAGAGATGGAGGGGGGTTTCATTTGAATGAGGGCGAGAGATAGAGAGAGAGAGAGAGAAGGGGGTTTCAAATGAGGGACTCTTGACTTTAAGCAAAACGTAGAAAACGTCGTATGATTTAGCACTTTGAGATGGCGCTGTTTGGTATAATGCCTTTAAAATGTAGTGTTTCACTTAGCGTATTTAGAAAACGCTGCATCAAATGGCGCTTTTAGCTTGTTCCAAATCGCTCTTTCAAACACCATTTTCACTAACGGTATTCTCACAATTACTTTTAAGCGGACAACAGACACCATATATTTTATTTAATTAACCGTAAAACTAAAAAAAATTCTCATTCACGCCACAGGTACAAATCTAACAATTCAATGCCACACTCAAGCATTCAAAACTTAGTGCAGAGTAGCACACATTCAATTTAATTTAATATATATATAATTTATTGAATTTGAAAGAGCTGCGGACGTCAATTATATATATATATATAACTAATTCAATTTGAAAAAGGCTACTACTGTATAGGATAGGATAAAAATCCTCTCAAAGATTATTAAAATTCAACCTTTTAAATGTAACCCAAGAAATTAAATAATAACAAAAATTTTAAATTATTAAATTTAAATAATAAATTAAATTTATTGAATAATAAAATATAAATTCAATTCAAGTTATTACAAATTTATAGCAAATCATTCTAATCAAATGTGATCAACCATTAATTCTCATCTTACATTGTTTCTAGGCTTAATTCTTTGTATTGTAAATATCAGAACATTTATTTACAAGAATTATATAAGAAATAAAAAAACAATCTCTTTCTCTTCCTTCTTCAATGAGTTTTTTTTTTTCTTCTTATATGTCAAAAAAAAAAAAACACACATGATTGTGAAAAAATATATTTTTGGTAAAAACAGAGGTAAGTTTATCTATAGATTTTGTATTGAGTGTTTTTTAAAAAATAAATAATATTTTATTTTAACATAAAAATGAATAAAATATATATATATATATTTCTAATCAATATTGACATGCAAAGTAGAAATTCAGTTAGGGATTGTTTGGTGTGAGGTGAAAAATTTGGAGAATAAAAGATTATTGGGGTAATTGTTACCTAGTAACAATTAATAAAATAATAGTTTATGATACTTACATTTGGAATAAGAGAGTAGATTTTACTCGGTAATAATTATATTATGTTTGAAATGCTAAATTTTGGAGAGATAAAAATTAATTGTGTTTGGAATGAGAGTGGATTGACCAAGAGTAAAAGTTAATATTTAATCTTAATAAAATATTATAATAAAATAAATCATTATAGTAGTCGTTATTTTAATAATAATTAAATTCAACAAAATATATATTATTAAATATAAATTTAATAAAATATAACTATAAAAAATAATGTTAACATAAATTAATATTTCAATTGTAATTAATTTTAATAATGAATTATTATTTGTTAAAAATTATTTTTATTTTGATAAAATAATTTAATAAAATATATAATTATAATTTATTTAAATAAATTGTTAACTTTAATAAATTATATTGATACATAATCCTATAAATTATTATTTATGAGAAATAATTTTCATTTAATAAAATATTTTAATAAAACAAATTATTTTAATAAATGATTATTATTTATTAAACATTAATTTTAATTTGAGAAAATAAATAATTTTAGTCATAAACTAATATTTAAATGTATTAATTTAATAAATAAAATAAACTACTATTTATTTAAAATTATTTTGATAAAATAATTTAATAATTAATTAATTTTAGTTTGATTAAATAAATTATTATTTTGTAATATTTATTATAATTATTTATAGGAGAATATTGTCTAAAGTTTTACAAGGTGTGAAGAAATATTTTATAAGAATAATGAAAAAATGATAAAATTTTTCCATTACTCCTGTTACCCACCTCCCCTTAAAGTAAAAATTTACCCGCATATAAGAAAATTAACGTGTCTTGGCAACAACCCCTTTGCACCAAATATGAATTGAGGATGGAGTCCATGTAAGTTGTCCACCGTTACATTTTGTCTCTCTTTTTTTTTTCTTTTTCTTAGGTTTGTTTTATAAATTCTTTTTCATCGATCTACTTTCTACTATGGTCTGCCTACAAACAATGACTAGGGTTTTTGTATTGGCTTCTGTTAAAACGCTCGAATTCTTCTGTAACTTCGACCACAGCAGCACTCAAAACTCCTAACTTTCAACCTCAGCATAATCCTTTTCCTTGATTTTTCTGTGACTTCTGTCAAAATGCTCCAATTTTTCTTTAACTTCCTCTTAAAAAAAAAAAAAAAAAAAGAGAAAAGCAAATTAACCATAAAAGTTCTTAGTTATGGATTAAAAAAAAATTCCTTCTCCTTTTCACTTTCATCAACTTATTTACTCACCAAAAAGAAAAGAAAATAGATAATTTAACTTAATTTGTGAAACAAGAAGACAAATTAAGCAACTGCAGTTAGCGTAGAGTCCTCGTATAATTTTTTACCCCAGTCTAAGCTACTCCAGTGATCATGTCTTGAGGATTCTTCTTCTTTTGAATAATGATAGTGAAGGGATAGGAAATAAGCACCTTCTACATGACGATACGAGAAACCAAAATCTTCAGAATTTGGATATGGACAGCTTTGTTGGAGCTGGGTTAATTCTTCATTTTCTACATCATAATAAACAATGTCAATGTCGTACTCTTTTTACTTGAAAACCGACACCAACAACCACTGTTACATTCACTTCATTGCCAACGTTCAACTAGAATAGTTTTCCAACCTTCCATTGGCTTAACCATATTACATGCTCCTCCCCTTTTGGGATGACAAAATATCTTGGGTGATAGATCCAGCTGAGACCCTTGCTCTTATTACTTATTTTATTAAATAATGGAGGAGGGTTCCAAATCTCTTCTTCATCAGAGAGTGCATAAACAGAGTACACATTCAAGCTTTGGATATTGTGAACAAGAAGTGAAGAGGAAGGCACAATAAATGATAAAGAGGAAAAGAATGACTCTCTCATATCACTACTTTTGTTGCTAAACAAGCACCCTGCTGGAACCTCTATTCCTGGAATAAATGTGTTGAATATAAAACCATATTCATGCAGTCCCTGTTCCATTAAACTCCCAAGGTGTTACTGTTAATTACACACACACACAAAGAGAGAGAGAGCACATGAGTAGGAAGCTTCTTCAGTTTTCTTAAATCAAAATATAACCCAACGAAGTTCATTTCTGTATTAGCTATGGGATTTAAGTTGCATAACCGCACACTGTCCACGATAACTGCATCAACTTTTCCTAGGGGTTCGAACCTGAAAATATCCCCATCTAGTATAAATTCAACTCCTCTAATTGCTTCAATACTAAACTCCACTAAGAGGTTAGACGAAGTAGTTACTCTTTCCAATGATATGTAATGTGCTATATTCAATGCCATCAAGCTTGGTAGCCTAATGAGTGATTGGAGTGTTGTGCACAATTTGCCACTAAGTTTCTAGAGCCTAGGAAAACTTCTAACACAATCAGGCAATTTAGAAATTGGATTTCCACTTAGATTTAAGTCCAACAAGAAAGGTAGGTAACTAAAATCCATTGGGAAAGCATCATCATAAAGATTACTATTTACAGCACTTAAGGTTACTAAAGATCGAGTTAAGACTGACCAAAATGATATTTCTAGAATTTTTCTAGACATCAGTGCCAGAGCCCTAAGAAATACATGCCATGACTTAACCTTCCAACTGATGGAAACTGATTGATACATAGTAGTTCCATCAACATGAAACACTTCCAAAGTTCCATCTTCTTCATCTTTGCTGGCAATTGGACCAAATTTGAGCAACCAGATACAATAAGTCTTTCAAGAAATTTTAGTATAACTATGCTTTTTGGAAGTTTCTCAGATTTATGCAATCCGTTAGATCCAAGAGAACTAGTCCCTCGAGGTTTCCAATAGATTCATGAACCTCAACCAATCTTGCACAATCGTCCAGAATAAGCCTCTCTAAATTGGGTACCACATCAAAGTTCAAAATTTTGACAAGATTAGGAGAATGACTGAGAATAAGGGTTTTCAATGATCCAAGAACCTGTAAAGAGAAAATTATAAGGTTGGTTATAATATTTTATAAAGACCCTCTAAGAAAAGGAAAATATAAGAGAAAATATTGGTACCATACCTTGGATTCTATCCAAACTTCTATTAACTTACTATTGCTCATGTCAAGAACAACAAAGCTCTCCAAACATAATTCTCTTGGTATATATTTTAAAGGAAATCCATGCCAGCACAAAAATTTTAGTTCTTTTGGAAAATGTTTATAGTCTCCTTTCAGCTCTACATAACATTCTTCCAAATGAACTAATTTCCAAGGTCACCTTATTGAAATATCCAAAAAGAGTATCTACTACGTTTAAGAGACACCTTTTTTTTATTGGCACAAACAATTTCTCTTGTAAAGTTGTCTTCCTTGGAGGTATGCATGTTGAGAATGAGGCCTTCAATTGTATCGGTACCCTGAGTGAGATGGAAAAACAACATTAATGGGAAAAGTAATTGCATAAGTGCATAAAAATATATAAATATGGATAAGATTAAATGCTTGGCTCTTATCGCTTTATGTTTCAAAACTCTGAAGGAATCATTATGATGCCCTAACCAAATATGTCTCCCAGGCTCTGTAGGAGATTCTTGGCGAACAATTTCTCTTCCCATGTCTCGAAGCAAATGATGCATCATTAGCTTTCTATTCTTGATTTCTAACATGCATCTATCAACAAGATTTTGAATTCCGATTAAAGTGAACATCCATCTAGTATTCTCCTTATGTAATCTTTGTCCTCTCCAACAAAGAAACAAGCAATATCCAAGAATAAATTTTTGTTATGGTCATCTGACAAAGAGTCATAACTTATTCTCAATTTTTTTCAAAAGTTGACTATCAGGGACTGCTTTCAATTTCTCAAGTGCATTTATCCATACATCAACACATCGCTCCCTATGCAAAGTAGAGCTCAAAATTTTCAAGGCTAGTGGAAGCCCACCGCATTGCATTACTGCCCTTTTTGCATGCTCCACATAAGCTTTAGGTGGATTGTCTTGGTAGAAGGCATGGTGACTGAACAATTTAAGTGTTTCATAATGATCCAAACATTCAACCTTATGCACAATACGATTACGAACACTTTTTAATAGCCCCTCATGTCTAGTTGTTATAAGGATTTTGCTTCCTGGGTAGAACCAATCTTGAAGTTCCAATACTAAATTTTATTTGGTCTATTTGATCCACATCATCAAGAACAATAAAAAAACTTTTTACGACAAACCGCATGTTAAATCCTTTCTATTCCTTCATAAACATTGTGTATTTTCTACTTACGCTTAAGAATGTCCCAAAGAAATTGCTTCTGCAGATAGACCAAACCATTTGGGTGTTCACAAGTTTCTCTTACATTCGCAAGGAAGCTGCTACCTCCAAATTTTTGGAAGTTCCAATCATAAACATGTCTTGCGATTGTGGTTTTACCTATTCCACCCATCCCTAAATTGTGAGTATGGTAACATCAATTGATCCATCTTCTAACCACAAATTAATGTTTCTAGCGTGAGCTTTTAATCCAATTAGGAAAGTGCCATTGCTCGAGATTGTACGCTTTAACTTATCTTCGAATACTGTAAGAATTTTTTGGATAAACTTCAACTCGTACCTACGACAACCAAATAAGAACATAAGCACAGTGAGCACGACATTACCTGAATTACAAATACCATACAAGTTTGTGTCTATTAGAATTCAAGCCAAGCCATTCAAGATGGGTTATGTATGGATTTGTTATTCAAGCATGTGACAATACTTTTTTATTTCGAATTCAAATTTAAGGAAACTGTTTTAATTAACATAAATTGGGATGATTATCTGACCTATTTTTATATGCCCAAAAGCAATAAAATGGTTTTAAATAATTTATTTTAGTAAGAATCCTATATCTTAAATTTCATTTATTTGACCAAACCAAATCAATGGATCAAATGGAATAGTCATTTTTATTAGCAAGCACTTATAATTAATTCCTTAAACAACAAGTGTTGTGTTTGGTTTATATTTGTAATTGGAAAATTAGTGACAAAACAATGAATTCAATTTTATATACTTAGATATTGGTTAGGGTGTTTTAGCGTTTAGAATTTATGGTCTTCTAGGTTCGTCATGGGAAACTTTCCCCGAGTTGCAAAAAAATACCAAGAGGTGTTTTTCAGGATTTTAGCCTTGCGGGAAGGATGTGGGAACTCCATGGAACTCCGTAGGAATCCTGTTCTCGCAAGTGTTGATCTATTAGATTTCTATGCTGCGTTTCGAGTTATATTTCAAATCTATTTCGATCTAGAAATTGCCTTGCTAGACAACTAATAGGATCATCTTAGAAGGTTCCGTAATGTTCAAGGATAATTAGTTCACCAATTAAAAAATTTCCAAGATCACATGAAAAGATGGAAACTAAGAGTATCAATCTAAATCCATCTTCTCATTGTGTGCTCTATATAAGGACCTACTCCTAAAGTCTAGAGTATCTACCATCTAGGGAGAAGAAGATTTGCATTTTGTATTTCATTGTTACTTCTCGCATATTTAGCCAACAATAACACATCTTCACAGAAGACTGGTGTTAACAGTCGTGGACACGATTCGTGGTGCGTCATTCACTTGGAGTTAGTGAGTCACGTGGAGTGTGAGAAAGTCATTTACATGAAAGGATTGAAGAATTGATTCTGTAACTATCGCAGAGGAGTCTTGTTAACTAAAACTATATATTGCATTGTTTGTCCTCCATGCTAAGGCTCGATGCTTTTCTCTATTGTTATTATGATTTTTTCATTAAATTTTTGTGCATCATTTTCTTTACTTTTATGCGTTTGTGATTGGTATATTGGTTGATTATTTATTTGGTTTGTTAGCATGTGGTTTTTCATGTTGTTTCAATTCCAAGAGAAAATTTCAATTGTGCAGTTTTAACAAACTACTATGAGTACTCGAATACAAGTTTTATACCAATTGACCTATTAAATATGGGAACAAAAAAATCATAATAGAGGTAATAAGTAGAACCTAAAAATAAGAAAGGACAAGGAAATTACCCATCAACTTGATTTTGGAGAACTATCCCTATTAAACTTACAACTTCTCTTAGCGCTGCTTTCCATTCTTTTATTTTGTCCATCCAATCACTTCTTCTTTCATCTACCTCTGCCTTGAACCTCTCTTCAAGTCTTATAAATGACTCTTTAAAACTTCCACTTTGCTTTCTAACATCAAATGGATCCACATCATAAAACACAGGTAGAACTTGATGTTCTGATATTCTCTTGCGTTTAAGGATCCTCACAAGTTCATTAAGGCACCATCTTGAAGATGCATAGTCCTTCGAGATGACAATTATTGAAATTCTTGACTCTTGAATTGCTCTTTGCAATTCAGTGTCAATATTTTCTCCTCTTTCTATCCCATCATCATCTCTAAATGTGTGAATTCCTGCACTATCTAAAGCTATATAAAGGTGGTCAGTGAACGTCTTGCAAGTGTCTTCACCTTAAGCTCAAGAACACATCATAAGCACACCGAGGAGTAAAAGCAGTGACTTCTTGGTCTCTTACAACAACCATTCACAAAGAAGGACCAAGACATTAATGCAATCTATTAAGGCAACACAGAAATTCATGGATATATATTAAATATGAGGATTGACAACAAAGTAAGTTCAATAAAATCCAGTTAAAAAAGAATAATAACCTAGGAGACTGAGTGAGAAGCTTTTTTCTAGGTTGATATATGGATTTTTCCATAAGGACGAGGATAGACTCGATTGAACGAACACTGGTAATGTAAAGAGAGTTTTTGAACTATGGGTCCAAGAAAAGAATTTTGCACAAACTGAAAGTGCTCATTTTTTGTTAGGTATGCGGGGAGTTATGTTTATGAATAAAGCTAAAAGGAGGTGACTTGGGGAAAGTTATATCATGTGAATAAATTGATTTGCGGTAAGCAACAACTGGGCCAACTGTAATTACCACAAAAAAAAAGAACTGGGCCGACTGCATGCACCAAAATACGAAGCTTCATTTGATATAAACATTGATGGTCTAATGCAATCAAATCATCAATCTATCCAAACAATGATCCTAGTAGAGTAGTTGATCTTGCCTCTCATCTGTAGAAGAATCAAACTAATTTAAAGCCATACAGGATACGGGGTAGGAAAATACAAAGGAGAATTATAGCGCTGATTAAAAAAAATAAATAAATAAGTAAAAAATAAAGCAAGACTAATGATAATATATATATATATATATATATATATGCAGTATGTGGGTTTTGTTTAGTTTGCAGTGAATCACCTGTTCAATTTGCCAATGAACGATAGCTTGAATTTGGACAGAACACATCTAACTTCTTGCCAGAAGAGAAGACTAGCAATCATCAATGCAAACAGGGAGTGATAACGCGGATAGAGAGAGAGAGAGAGAGGAGGATAGACTTGACTCTTGAGTCGTTGAACCCCTATTTTGGTCCTTGATTTTTCTCACCTAACTTTCTTAGCGGCTTCCTCCATTCCCAACCAACTTTACTTTTAAAAATCCATAATTTGCTGCTAGTGATCCCAATCAATCAACCACACACACACAATTGTAGAAGATAGTATAAAAGAAATGAGGAAACCCACACAAGGAAACCCTAAAAACTTTCACTAAAACAAATGTTGGTTACAAACTCAAACCCTCGATAGATCGGCTCCTCGACTCTATATTCTGTTGACGTTTGCTCGAATCCTCGATTCACCAACTTCTTTAGCAAAAGCCCTCTGACTCCTTGAAGGCTCAACACCGAATCCTCGACAACTTCACGTGTTGAATCCTCAGCGCTTCCAAGATTCGAACTCCTTCGAATCACATAGACATAAGAACGTTTCGCTAAGTGTTTGAGAGAATGATAGGATTTTTTGGCTCATGAACTATTTTGTATTCTCACTATGTGTGTAACCCTAGAGCCGTCTAGAAGGTATATATATATATATATATATAGAAAAACGTGGGACGATTAGGGTTTTAAAGTTGTTGAAAGAAGCTTGAAGTTTGCTTCTCGCGGGAAGGGCATACCCGCAGCCATCCTACGGCCTTCCTGCAGCCATCTTGTGAAATAGCACAGCGATCCTGCACGGCCAAATTTTTGATCACCAGTCTTGGCTTTATCCCACGCTTTCCCGCGGCCATCCCGCGGGCTTCCTGCGTAATTGAGTTCTGGCTTTGTTTGGCTTCTTTAAGACTTTTAAGCTTATAGAAACAGCTTTTCTGAGGTATTTTAAAGTTCTATATGACTTAAGACTCTAATGCCTTAGCCTACACTAAGTCTCAAAGTTACATAACACTTAATTTGATCATGGATTTGTCAATTTACAATTTTAGCCTTAACAATCTTCCCTTTTGGCAATTTTATGTCAAAACTCAATAAATGAAATTACAAATCAAATTAACCTAAAAAAGGCCTCAAAAATCATTGTAATGATCAATATGCTTTGATTATTAAACCTGTTTGCTGCACACTTAAACAAACTGATCATGGCATCATGTGGAATAAATAAATAATTAAAAAAATTAAATAAACATTAAAAAAATGAAACAAAATATTCTCCCCCTTAATTAATCGATACAAATATTAACTATCAAAAAACTAATTATTCTCCCCCTTAATAAACAAAATTCTTTTCAAGCATTCTCCCTTTTTCAAGCATTATCTCCCTTAACTATATCTTCTTCTTTTTGACATGAATTGACAAAAAAATTAAGATACAATGGGTAATCTTGATCAATTCATTCCAAGTTCTATTTTCCCAACACAAAACTAAACACAGAACACTAAGTCTCAAAGTTACAAAACACTTAATTTGATCATGGATTTGCCAATTTACAATTTTAGTCTTAACAATTTTCTTCCAGATTTCCCACCCAGAGGTTTTATTTACTTATTTTTTAATCATAGTATTAATAATATTAAAATAATTTATCAAAATAGAGTAAAATGGGAGTATTTATAAAAATAGGAGCGATAGAGTGCACCCAATCGAACAGGTTTGCCCGAATGATTAAGTTGGGGACCCAAACCAACTAAGCAGCGTTAACCTTGGTCGGGCCGAACGACTGTTGCATTAAAGATAAAATTGGTTACGTCACAATCACGTGTGTAACTGTATTCTGGCATATTCTACGATTTACACCTATGAAAGCATTGCCTGCTGCTTAACAGTTTTGATAACTAATTAAGGGAATCAATCTTGGGATCTACAATACACGTGGCATAATCTGAGTAGAAATAAAGTATAATTAGGTGAGGCTCATATACATTATGCCTATGTAGGTCTTGCACCTCTATATATACGTCATCCCCTCAAGTACACGATACGCACACTCTAGTCTTATTAAAACTCTGCTAAAATACTCTCTCTCAATTCTCTTGTTAACTTAACTATCGGAGACTCTTTGGCAGGTACAACACTGGTGTACTAGACAGCTTTTTGGGTTTGGACTGGACATCAAGAGAATACCACCTTACTAAATCATCAGTTGGCACCATCTATAAGAAATGACTTTTTCTCACAGTTTTTATGGTCCAAACCAAGTACGGCACAAGCACTCAACCACAATCACAATTTGCAGAAACAATGGAGAACCAAAACGACGAAAGAATCAACGTCATTAAAACCAGATGAGGGAGATGTTGGAAATCATACAAACTCTGGTGACCTAGAATCAAACATTGCTTTAGTAGTAGCAAGTCGCCCCCGCTGACGTCCCACCTCCTCCAGTGCATTCCCCTATAAATGGAGCACATAATGGAGGAGTGGTTGAAGTGAACGATAGACAAAATCGAGAAAGATAAGGAGCAAAATGGTGCCGGTGTCATAGAGGAGAATGAGATCCCCATCAGGCAACCAGAAGAGTCCAAGAGGCAAGAAATGACTATTGGAGCTAACCTTGGAGCCAAGATCGTCCGGAGCCAAGATCGTCCAGAGCCATCCCGCACAGAAAAAGCTAGCATAAGGGATGCTAGTGTCAACCCGTGGGAAGAGCCTATGAGGGCCGTGCAAGCTCAAATTCATGGTGTCCTGGCCACTATAAAAGGCTCCAATGCGATTGATGGTGTTGATATTGATGGCGATTCACCATTCTCTGCAGCGATTATCGCTACTGTACAAATTTAAGATGCTTGCACTTGACTTATTTGATGGTTCGAAGGATCCTTTCGATAATTTGGAGACATACAAAACTTTGATGCGTATATATGTGTATCCTGACGAGATGATGTATCAGGTCTTCCTGGCAACACTCAAGGGCCCGCCTCGATTGTGGTTCAACAAGATTAAGCCAAGCACCATTAACAATTTCTCATAGCTTGGCAAGTTATTCGTGGGTCATTTTATTGGAGGGAAAAGACAAAGGAGATCAGCCACCCACCTTCTAACAATCAAGCAAGGCAAGAATGAGCCCCTCAGAGATTATGTGGGGAGATTCAACAAGGAGATTTTGGAGGTGGATGAGGTTGACAACAAGATAGTGGGTACAACCTTCATGAGTGGGCTAAGAACGCCCATGTTTATGACCTCGCTCCTTAAGAAAGCTTTCGTTGATATGGCTAAGCTAATGGTTCAGGCCCAGAGACATATCAACGTGGAGGATGGCCTTAGGGCAAAGCAGGAAAGTGATGGGACAGGAGGCTCCAAAGCTGATAAGAAGCGGCCAAATGATTCTAAAAATTCTCGGGATTCTCGGAATCCCAAGAATCAAAGGTTTAATGACAGATCTGATCAGGGCACAAGGCGATACAGTGATCTTGATCGTAATTTTACTCCATTTTGGAGAATGTCTTCTTTGAAATCTAGAATGATTCGATCCTGAAATGGCCTGAAAAGTTGAGGACCCTACCCGACAAGCGGTACCAAGCAAAGTATTGTCGATTCCATAAAATCACAGGCATGATACAGATGATTGTATTAACTTAAAAATGCAAGTCAAGAAATTGATCAGACGTGGTCGAATTGGAAGAATTGTGGTTGGTCGGGACAATAATAGAAGGACCGAGCACAAAAGTCCCAAATGAAGAAACCCTCGGTGAAAAAGCCCTGCACTAAGGAGTCTCGACCAAACGTGACAAAATAACTAGCTAATCGAGGAAATAAGGGTAATTTCATGTGAATTTGCTATTGGAGGAGAATCCTCTAATGCCAAGAGGAGGTATGCTCGGGAGGCAAGAACCCCCTGAGAAGTTCTAATGACTGAACGACCAAGCAAAAAGGCTCAGCCTCATTGCCCTTTGATTACTTTTACCAAGGAAGAAGCAGAATAGCTGTGTTAGCCCCATGATAACCCCCTACTCATTTCCTTGATCATTGCCAACTTCAAGATCTGGAGAGTTTTGGCTGACAAAGGTAGTTTGGTGGATATTTTGTACTGGGGGACATTCGAGAAAATGAAGATTGGGAAAGAAAAGCTACAACTAGTGTCCTCCTCTCTTGTGGACTTTACTGGGGACCGAGTGACTCCACTCGGGTCCATTGTGTTACCGGTGACTTTTGAAGACAAACCACATCAAGCGACGATGATGATCAGCTTTTTGGTGGTAGCTTGCTACTCGGCATATAACTTAATACTTGGGAGAACAAGCTCAACCAATTCAAGGCGATCAAATCCATATATCATTTTTGAGTCAAGTTCCCAACCGAAGATGGTGTGAGATGGCCAAGGGCTACCAGAAGGTAGCAAGTGCTTACATGTCCTCCCTCAAGCAAGATTTTGGTAGGGAGGCGCTAGTTGTGGATAGCTAGAGGTTCGGGATGACGAAGAGCTAAAAAGAGGAGAGCTATTGGATGAGTTGCAAGATGTTATGATCAGCACTCCTAAGCAGAATAGGTCTGTAAAGATAGGTTTGGAGACACTTGAACCATTGAAGAGCGAACTGAGAAATTGTTTTATTGAATAATACGGATTTTTTCGCCTGATTCCACGAAGACATGCCAGGAATAAGTATAAATGTGGTAGCCCATTATTCGAACATTTTTCCAAGGGCCAGCCAATAAAGCAAAAAAGAAGAATTTTTTGTCCTAAGCACAATGAGACGATCAAACAAGAGGTTAATAATTTAATAAAGGTCAAATTCATTTAGGAAGTCCACTACCCCACTTGGATATTAAAGTCATAATTGTAATTTATGACTTCTTTAAAAAATTTATAATTACTTGTTAAAATAATTTATTTTTATAAAATTAAAATTAATTACTATTAAAAAAATAATATATGAGTAAAACACTAGTTTTATTAAATATTTTTTCCATTAAATTAATGTTTAATTTATTTATTAATAATTTATACAATATCAAAACATTATTTATCACTTACAATTGCAATCTTTTTTATTACAAATATTATCAATTTTTTAAAAATATTAATTAAAGAAATTTTACAAAAAAGTATTCAAAAAAATATAAGAAGAGTGCAAGAGAATGTTTCCATATGAAGTAACCGAAAAACAATATGAGTAGATAGAAAAAGAAGTAATTATTAATTCTAACCATTGAATAAATTTAACAGTTGAAAATATCGTATATTCAAAATTTTGAGTTTTCTTACTCTATAGAAGATACAAATAGTATAAAATTATATGCATTTAAAATTTTAAGTTTTATGTATATTGAAATTAAATTTTTTATTTAATATTTATTTTAAAGGAATTTTAAATAAAATTAAAGTCTAAATATCACTTTTTTTAGAATAAAAATCTTAAATGACTTTGTTATGTTGTATTTAATAAATATGTAAAATTTTATTATTGATTAAAAATATTATTACATTTTTAAAAAACATTAATTTAAAAACTTCTATAAAAAAAAAAAGTGTTCAAAAAAAATATGTACAGTGAACAGATTTTCTAACTTCTCAAGTCCTTTAAAATAATGTCACTTCATTGTATTGTGTTCTGGTTTTAAAATCTTCAATCCTTTATTCCATAACATTCTAACCAATATGAAAGAACATAAAATTAAATTTTATTATTTTATTCAATAATTTATCAATTACAATAATAAACCTAACAAAGTGCGCAGGGGCACAAATGGCTTTAATACACATTTTTTAATTAAAAAACAAAAAAATAATTAAGAATTAATTTTAAAAGTATTTTATAAAATAAATTCAATGCGACGTAACACATGAAAGTACGAGGGCCTGTAGTGTATTAAATGACACAATCCACTAATTAAAAGAGATTAATTTGGCTCGGAATGACAGCCTAGTACAGACCCAATTAATACTTCTGTCTACATAAAAAATATATTTTTGTGATATCCCTTCAGCATAATTTAACCATTAGATTAGAGAGATAAAGAGATCAGGGGGGACACTAACCAAAAAAAAAAAAAAAAGGGGTGTACATTGCAACGGTTCTCTTGTATCAGATAAACAACCGTTACATAATATGTACAACGGTTTCCTTGATTGTTGCAGCTAAATTCATTTTTTGAGCAGTCTCTCTAGAAAGAAAGTCACATCCATAGCTTCCAGACACATTTCCAGGAAGGGAAATTCCATGAGGAGATGTTTGTTTGGTAGTGGTTAATTGGCTAGTACTCTCCTTCTCCTCTTGTTCTTCTTCCTCATCATCATCATCATCGTAAACAATGTAGACTCCAATTTCTTTTACGTGAACATCTTTCCGTCGGCTATCAATTGAAATTTTGATTTCATCACCAATCTCCAATTGATGACTTTCAAACTTCTAATAACTTAAGCATCATATCCTCACCTTCAGCTTCATGAACGCCGACGAACCATGGTGTATAACCCTATTGCATACTCTTGGTCCTACTAGTTACCCAAATTTCTAGGACTCTGAGAAACTATGCAAATGTAAATTTATAAACAAAACACAGACTCAAGCCTTAGATTCTAAAATTAGGATAAAGCACCATGGTAAAGGATATGGAGGAGAATCCTATACTCTTGACGTAGAACCACGATGGAACCTTGCCTAGTGGAACATAACTGTAGAATTGATAACGTTCGTGAAATCCCTGTGTCATGGATAGTATAATTTAATCATTGTACATGCAGTTAAGCCAACGACCACGGTTTGTTTAAACTGGTGGGTTCAATAATTTTTGTAAATTGAAGTAATTATTTAAATGTTTCTATTTTTTTATAAATTAAAATAATAGCTTATAAATTATAACTAGGATACATTTTGAAATTCAATTTTTAATAATTTTTTGTATTAAGTGAAATTTTTTGTGGGTTTCGTAAAATAAGTAGCACTTTTTAATAACTTTTAACATATTTTAACAACTTCTGTATATTTAGTAAACTTTTTGGCAACTTTTTGTATGTATGGTAAAAATTTTAGTAACTTATGAATTAAGTTACTGTTGTTGAGCACAAAATTGACAAAACATGCATTTTGCCAAACATTCATTTGTCAAAAGGTGGTGCATTATGCTAATTTTTTATCCGCCAAATGGTACCTATAAGAGAGAGAGAGAGAGAGCACCTGGAGAGCCTTGGTATTTTTCAGGGGCATACCATATAAACTTGACTTTATATTTGGTAACCTCCTAGATGCCAAGTTGGACAAGCCCAATTTCTTTCGTATTTCCTTGTCAACATTCTCCAAAGGTTCAGACTTGAAAATGCCAGCAACCTCAACTAGACTGTCACAATCCCCACATGAGAATGTCAATATAGGATACGTCCTCCAACAATGTACTTCCTGTGACGGACAGCTGTTGTAGATTCTGCAGGCACAGATCCGTAAGAGACCGAAGCCTGCTGCAATATTGTAAATTGAGTACCTGGAGCCCAGTAAGACCCCTGATGCAATCTGGGAGGCTACTCATCAGATTGTTTCTTAAATTCAATTCCCGCAGTGAAGATAGGCCAGTGATATCTGCCGGAAAAGAATCCTCTGATAGATTGCAGCCATAAAAACTTAAGCTCACCAACGACCTCGAGAAAGGCGCGCACACGAAATTTCTGGACTTCTTCTCGGGGTCAATTGCCATGGCCAGTTAAACAAACGCCACCATTTGTCCTCCTCGGCAGTAGACAGTAATTGACCTATGGCAATTCCATGTGCACGAAGGACTGTTAGAGACTCCATATTTGCTACCTCCTCTGGCAATTTCTCAAGATTTGACCAACCGGAGATGCCCAGCGTTTCCAAAAATTTTAGCATCATCATGCTCCCTAGAAGCTTCTTCAAGCTTTTGCAGTCTCTTAAGTTCATCAAAATAAGTTTCTTTAGTTGTCCAATAGATTCATGAACTTTAACCAACGTTGAGCAACTTTCAAGTATGAGCCTCCCGAGATTTGGGAGCATGGGGAAGCAGAGAGTTCCAGTCAAAGTATGGGAATAACTGAGATCAAGGATTTTTAAGAATTTAAAAAATTGTAAAGAAAAAAAAATGGAGATACTAATAATCTTGTTGAAAATCCTTTAACATTTTAAATTGAGAAAAGGAATTTAAAAACACGAATAACATACCTTAGCTCCATTCCAAATAATTCTCAAGCTACTATAAGGCATTTCAAGAACAACTAGTCTCTCCAAAGGAAAATCATTAGGTACATATTTTAAGGAGAATCCATGCCAATGCAACCACCTTAGTCCTTTAGGAAACGTTTTATAACTTCTACTGAATTGTATATTATTGAGCAGTAGAAGTTTTAATTTGGGCATCTTTGTAAATGCATCAATTTTCTAAGCTAGTTCATTTGAATTTCTTGGCTCAATGTGTCCTTGTTGCCCAATGTTAGATCTATATCTTTTCTATGAATTGCCAACATTTGACAATTCCTTGATGATTTCTTCAAGGGAATGTTTTTGTAATATCCAGTATTTATTTTCGGTCATTTATATATTATTTTAGGCAAATAAAATATTTAAACTGATATTGAGTCTGCTTAGCTGGGTTTATTTTATTTTTCATTGGCCAAGTGTGGCCTGAATTGATATTGGGTTGGATAATTTGACCAAAAGCTCAACCTTTTTCCTTTCTCTCCCTGTCCTTTTCTTTTTCTTCCTCGTCTTTTTCTTTTTGCGGGGTTGCCTGAGAGAACAAGGAAGAGAGAGAGAAGAGAGAGTAAAGAGAGAAAGTGGGTTCCGAGAACCAGCAAATCAGAGTAGTATTTGACACCATAAATGTCGTGGTGACATTCGTTTCGCGTGGTTTCATTTGAGGAGGGAGAAATTGACGCCGAAAGTTTAGAAGCCACAACTTAAATTTTTTCATTTCTTCTTTTCTTTTCAAATTCAAGGTAGGTGGGACTCATGTACGTATTCTACACGTTGTTACCATGATTTTGATATATATATGTGATGATTTTGGTAAATGGTGATATATGTGCATATATATGCGTATATATATGTTTATGGGTTTGAATATATATGCTCAATCTTGTTCATTCTTGAGTTTTGTTTCATAATAGTGAGATTTATGTTGTTGTTGGTTGTTGTGGTACAATTTTTGGGCTTGAGGTGCTCAGATTTTGGTATTTTGTGTGCTAGATCGAGCATATAGCAACACAAATCTGCGCAGCAGACCGCCGGTCACAGGAATGGGTTTCTAGTGGACATGCCGCGAGCTTCCTGCGAGGCTAGGAGGCTCTCGATATCTTCCCACGACTCAAAGTGGTCTTTCCACACCCTTCCCGCATGTTTTAAACTTTAAGTACCATTCCCACAGGAAGGTATTTTGACCCGGTTTGAGGTCTTTTTGACCCAGTTTGAATGGTACATCATATATGTTGAATATATGTTGAAAGTATGCACATTTTGAGACTATAAAATGTCATTATGGATAATTGAGCACATCATGCTTTTACTGTAATATTGAGATGTTATAGTTTATTTTACATGATCAAGCATATTATGTGCATGGGGCTGGGGTTTCATCATCCGGTTGATATTATGATTATTGGTTGGCCAAGAGTGCCATGCTGATATTGTTCACGTGCCGTGGCACAAGTCATGCATATAGGCGAAATCCTTGATTTTGAGAAAAAATGATAAAACGAGATTTTGAAAATATAGAATGATCCTCAGTCGATATATATGACTAAAGTTTAATTATTGGAATAGGGACGTTAATCTTGAGATACTCCTTATATTGATTTCCTGCTTAATTAAGCAGATGTCTGACTAAGGCTGTAACACGATTCCCTAGCAGAAAGGCAAAGGGGTGTAACACGGTTTTCATAAGTCTTACACCGATGAGAGTGTAACACAGTTCCCTACCTGTGATTGTACCCTACTTGAGCTAAGCAGATACCTAACTAGGGGTGTAACACAGTTCCCTAGTAGAAAGGACAGGAGGTGTAACACAGTTCTCCTGAGTCTTACACTGGTGGGGTGTAACACAGTTTCCCGCTCGTGGTGAACTTGTGATATATATTAAGATTATCATTCACCACAAGCATTAAACAGTGCGATTGGTGACCCCATGTGCTTTGCTAAGCATCACCTGTCCCATAATAAGATTAGGGGTAGATAGAGATTAGAGAGTATACATTGGCATTGTATGCCATTATTACTCATTACATGAGATTGCATATATTATTGTGTGTTGATATCCTGAGGTTATTAATGATAATGATTTCTAATTTCTAAATTGTTGATAAAGGGTTGAGTTGTGAACATTGAATAATAAAGTTAAGAACTACGGTGACCTAATTCTCGAGGTAGGATACATAAGCAGCTTCGGTTTGAGTAGTTTAAGTCCGGTCTGAACTATGGATAATAATAATTGTGTTTACTCTTCTTAACTGAGAATTGAATTATTAATATTATAATTGTGTGACCCAAGGTGGAAGTCTGCTGTTTACATTTATGGTGTCATTATTTTGAGAAATACAAACATGATTATAATATATGTTTTGACCGTGTAGACTTTTGATGCTGTCAATAAGGATGGCACCAAAATAGATTATATTATTGTTTGATTTATGGTAACGTGCTCAAATATTATGTTATATAGGAATGAGGGACATTTGATAATATTTTAATTGATGTTTATGATATAGAAATAACTTGGATTAGATTTTAATTGATTTTATTTGGTTCCCATATTCTCATGCCATCTGTCTTGGACTACAAGATTAAGGGTGTGACAGTTTTCTATTAATGTTAAAGATTGTCCTAGAAAGTTTATTTTCCCTCAACAAATGCATATCGAGAACAAAGCCTTCCAATTTTCTCTATGCCCTAGTAAAGAACGACCCAGAAAAGAAAGAAAGGAAAAGAAACACATCAATGAGCATATGGCATCATTGCACAATTATATACAACTGTGTTATAAACATAAGTAATACTTATGGTATTTTCGCTCAAGATATCAAAAGAATCCTTATGATTACAAATTCTGCTCGTTTCTCCTAGCTTCTCCGATGATTCCTTGTGAACAATTACTTTTCCCATATCTTGAACCAATTGATACATCTTTAACTTATTATACATATCAATTGTTAGCAAACATCTTTCAATGAGATTTTGAATCCCAATAGTTGCATAAAAATCACATCTACCCAGGATTGTAATTATCAAATCTTTGTCCTTTCCAACAAAAAGCAGGCAACAGGGGAGAACATTTCTTTATCATGGTCAACTTGTAATGAGGCGTGACTTATTTTGAGTTTTTTCAAAGATTTCGCTATCGGGAATTGTTAGTAATATCTGTATTTGACTTTTCCATACGGCCAAGTTTTTCGCATCACTCCCAAGAAATCCCTCAATCCATCCCCTGAAAACCCATGAAGCCAATCATCACTCCAACCTGATAAAGCCTTCCTCAGGTCATCTTTCTTCACAGAAACAGTCTCATCAACAGAGGGTCGGAGGGAGGAGAGATTGAAGACTTCTCAAGACAGAGGGTTGGGGGTTTGAGGAACTTTTTTTTTTTTTTTTTTCCCGGCATGTTGTTGTTTCCGTACTACTTGAAGGACTCAATAATGGCTCGTGGGAAATAACAGGTTGATCTTGAATTTCAATACTGTTTTCTGAATGAACATGGACTTTATAAAATTCTGATGAGTCAAGATTTTCCCCTTTGGTCACAGATCTCTTAAATCTGGTTCTTCTATAGACTTTAATTTGGTTTGTTTTGAAGTAAGTCTGGGATTTTTCTCCTTCAATTTGATTTTCAGGATTCTGAAAATAGATAAAATAAAAATTACATTAGAAGAGCTCATGTTTCATTACAATAGATTTATGTATTCCAATAATTCTTTTTGAAAATAAAAAAAAATAAGAGAATTAGAGAAAGACCAAAAAATAAAAAATAACAGAAGTATGAGTTTAGGCAGTGAAGAAGGTCTTAATAATAGCCATATCATTTAACAAAACAAGATGTACAAAATCAAGTCTTATTTTTTTAATCAATTGCAGACTAATGCCATAATATGTGCCATTTAGAAAGATCATAAAGTAGGGTTGCTCTTACTTGATGTACTGAACCAGAAATTGGGATCACAAAGCATGAGAACACAAGATAGCCACTTTGTGCAAATGAAAGCGGGACAATGGGTCTAAGTCCGGCCGATCCCTTGCATTGTCTCAAAATTTTTGGTACCACCACGGCATGACAGCTTAACAAAATAAGATGATGATAGATGAAAATCAATCATAAATGACCCCCAACAATGAAAACTAATCTAAACTCCCTACAGAACTGTGTCCAAAACATTATTTATAGATTTTTTGTAACTAGAACTTTGCCTTAAACATTCATCAAGTATTGGCGGAAAAAATATTCAGTAACTATCAGATGCCGGAATGAGACGAAGAAATAGGAAAGAAAGAGGAGAGTTTATGAGGTGTCAAAAGCAAACATTAGTGATTGATGTTTTGCATGTTAACCCCCATCTTCCAATTCAACCTCTTCTCACCTGGCTTCGCAGGACCGAAAAAACAAAAGCAAGGACACCCATTTCGCAAGAGAAGAGTACACATGGTGTCAAATATAAGCATCAATAACTCATGTTTGAAATGTTAATTTCCATCTTTCAATTCTACTTCTTACCTTGCTTCCCAAGACCAAAAAATAGAAGCAAGCACTCCCATTTCATATTTTTTTTGTGAACAAATAAATAAATAAATATAAGGAGCAAAATATAACTTCCAACGCAATGATAAATCTAGTATTAAGTAGTGGAAAGTGCATCTGTTTTCTTTATATTTTTTTTTTTTAAGTACTTGATTTGGATTACCAAATGCTAGTTCTTAAGCTGTTTCTGCCACCATTTGCATTTTAGTTCACACTGATGGATAGGATGCCAACGGGATAACAAGAAATTTCTTAGATTAAAATTGACTAGGCAGTATACATATACGAGTGTAACTGAAATCTATATATATTTTAGGGAAAAAAATAGTAAAAATGAGATTAGTAAACATATTTTTATAATTCTAAATATTATCAAGGAAGGCAAGGAGTTTTACCCTACGGGCTTCAGGCCCAATCGGGTTTTAATTCTTTTCCCACAGAGGATTGGATTAAGGTTGCACTTTACCCGCCATTGGTATCCCCACCGCCATGGGTGGACAGCCCACCGCGCGAAATTCAAATTTATTACCGTTGTTAGTAGATCTCCCGGATCACAACACCGTTGGTGATTCATTAAATTAAACACTCGGAAGCGCGCCTTCGACTCGCAGTTTCCAGATTCAAACTTTGTCCGTTGGAGTTCATTTATACAATTTGCCTTGTTCGATTCCAGTTTCCAAATTCTCTCCGTTTTCTTTAATTTCATTGCTTTCAATGGCCGGCGCTGTGAGAATGAAGAAGAAGGGTATGGAGAGAAAGCGAAGATTATTGACTGTGAAGAAGAAAACGATGGAGCTCGCCACTCTGTGTGGGGTAAAAGCTTGTACCATCTGTTTGGGGCCGAATGGGGAGATTGAAACCTGGCCGGAGCAGCCAACTGAAGTCAAAGCCATTATTGAGTCGTTCAAGCAGTACAGAAACAACAACCGGGAAAAGAAAATTCCTGATCAAACCCCCAATTCTCCGCAGAGAGAATTCTTCAACCTCCCCTCCTCCGCCCAACCCTCTGTCGATGACGAGACTGTTTCTGCGAAGAAAGTTGACCTGAGGAAGTTTTTATCGGGTTGGAGTGATGATTGGCTTCATGGGTTTTCAGCGGATGGATTGAAGAATTTATTGGGAGTGACGGAGTTGAAGTTGCAGGCAATAACGGCTAGAATCGAGTTGTTGAATGCGCAAAACAATAGTCAAGCAGATGGAGAGGGCGGCGCAGAATTCCCGTTGCAGACTTTTGGGGGAGACAATTTTGATATGGCGAATGGTTTTCAACAGCCACTCCAAACTGTTGAGCCAATCCAACTCCCATTGCAGAATTTCGGGGGAGAGAATTTTGAAATGGCAAAGGGCTTTCAACCGCTACTTCGAACTTTTGAGCCTATCCAATTCCCATTGCAGAATTTCGGAGGACAGAATTTTGAAATGGTACAGCCGCTTCAAACCGTTGAGTCAATCGACTATGGATATTCCTCTCCTGATGCCCAAACTGCAACCCTGATGTGGGAAGCTGTCTGTGGCGGTGGCGGTGGCGGTGGCGGTGGCGGTGGCGGCAGCGGCAGCGAAAGCGAAGGAGGAGTATTTTCCGAGGCTCCCATGCTCACAACAGCTGATGTTGGTCAGCTGAATTACTGTGGAAATGACGTTAACATGAGCGCGCCATGGGAGTTCAGTCAACCATTCGAGGAGACTGATCTTGGTTTCATAAGTTCCCAAGTTGTTGGTCAGTTCAATGAGGCATTTGGAGTGCCCGACCTTGATTGCTTCATTTGGTGAAGGAATGGTTATTTTCTTTTTCTTTTTTTTTTCTTTTTTTCTTTCCACCTTTATACTGGCAATCACGGTTAACTTCTAGTTTTCTTCTCTTAATTTTTTTTTTTTTTCTTAAATTTTGTAATGAACTTCATTAATAGAAATCGTTTAAAGTCATTTTTTGTTTTTTTTTTTGGGTTTCATTTTGATTATCCATTCAATTTTGCTCTAGTCATATATAAGCAAAGCAGAATCAATTCACAATCTGGTATACTTTAATGTCTGATGGAACTCTGGGACTCCCATTACATGCTCTCATCCCATATTTGGAGTTTCATTTTTAATTACATATAATATTGGACAAAAGTGAATAATTGGAACCATCAAAAACAAGTGTGCGCATTTCACTTGTTGTCTTGGCAATGTTTTAAATGGCAAGCTTTATGCCCCCTAAATTTCGCTAACCCTTGTATTAACAAGTTAGCTGATTTTCCTTCAAAGTTGATTTTTTTTTATTTTATTATTATTATTTTTTTCTTGGTGAAAGTAGAATCCGTGATAATTGTTGGTCTATTCTCTCTTCAATTGTCTAATTGTATTCGGGGTAGTCACAATGGAAGGTAATGGAAAAA